>CM071632.1:19922320-21122320 GCA_036419045.1 Scirpophaga incertulas | reverse complement strand
GGCTTGCCGTCTTCGACGGACTCTGAGGTACTGGCGGCGCGCGGCTACTACAACGACCCGTAGCCGCGCGATCTCCTCGTTCCACCAGTACGCAGAGCGCCGCCGAGGCGGCCTGACTCGGGGCATGGAGACGTCGCAAATCGACGTCATCGTGCCCCGGAGCCAGGCAGCCCGCGCATGCAGCCATCAGGCAGCCCGCGCATGCATCTATCCGTTACCCTAGATCCCATAGCATTACAGAGCTTAGTTTTGGCTAGGATAATTGTTGTAAGTGTAACAAATATTTATTTTTTATTTTATTATTTATTTATTAAAAGTTGGAGTTAAAACTAAGTATTAGTGCAGAATAGTTACTATATACTATAGTGATATAGTGAAATGTATGCACTGTGAAAGGATTTTTAAACCAAATTCGATGCATTTACAATTTTAATATAAGTGGAGATAATCAAAAAATCCACAGTCAATATCGGCAGAAGATACGTAGATCGCGACATGTCCTTAGCGATCCCCCTAACCAACTCACGCAGTACCTTCAAGGCCTGAAAGCGGCGTCGGAGCCGTCGCCTCTTTTGTCATCCCCTAATCGGCAGCCTTCTGCTTAGCCACGAGTAGGTTCTCTGTCAATATAGGCCGGTCCCACTTTAGTGTACCGTGCCACTTCTAGTGCTTATGCCCTCTCCATGGGGCAGCGCTAACCGTACCTCACCTGAGGTGCGGCTCTCCATCACTTCAAGCCAGTAGGGTCATTAGGACCAAAGGTTTAAGCTGAGTTTAGTCGGTAGGTCTGTTGGGTCGAGCCGACTCGATTCACCAGGAGTCGGACATAATCACCGCATCTCTACTTGCCGTTGCGGTAGTATCCATGATGGATTCTCAGCCTCCTCTCCTGAGGAAAAAAATATCAAAAAATCCTAGACTTAAGGATTTTTATATACTGAACCGATACTACTAAAGTGTCGACGTAACTCGTTAAGAAGTATTAAATTGTTAAAAAAAGGTAAGGGTTCTCAGCTTGACGATGGTTACGAGACTTAGACTAGAAATTAAATAATGTATAAAAAATAAGAATAACATTCATTAATGGATTAAGATCCATCGAAATTTTATTACAACTTCACCAGCTACGTAATCTATATATTGCTCCACTTTATAAGTAATGATGCCTACTGGTGTTTGCTGTAATGACTGCTGAACATAACGTAACACACCACTTATCCTGACCTTCAGCTTTCCGCATCCATATTGTGCGAATAATATGAGTAAGTTGTGATCAATCTTACAGTTACAGGTCTTCGTAAACTTCACTTGCCCAAAATGATAGTTACATTTTTGTGACTGTACTGCTGAAAAAAAAATCCAAAATATTTTTCCAACCATGCAACCCACTCCACTTGTGCTATGATATATTTGTAATCAAAGAATTATAGTTAAGTAGTCTAAACATTTTAATGGTATACGGCAAACAATGAAGTATTATTGAAATAATGTTATCTAAATTCCGAGACAGCGGGAACTAAAAGGTACAACAACCAATAAATACAAATTTAAATAAAACAAAGAGCTCAGTTCCAACTCCTTTTGTGGGTGGGGTAAATAAAATTGTTTCACAAATAGCAACTCGCAATTCCGAATGCAAAGAGACGGGCTTGTTTACCATTGAAGGGACGCTAATTGCGCTAGATTGAAACCTTCGGTTTTTATATTGTTATCGTAAGTTATGTAAAATGTTTGCAAGGATAAGGACTGTTGTTAGTGTAATTTATTACAAAGTATCTGATGAATACAATTTATTAAAATACAGTATTGCTTTACACAAAATAGTTTAAGTTGTGTGTTTATAGTAAGGAGTTGTATCTGATATCCAATGCAACATATTCTGATATTTATTTATTATTCTGATCTGATACTCATAAGGTATAGAAATCCGGTACATTTAAGGTATGCGTTTATAGATGCAACACGTAAAACCGGTTTGACCGAATTTTATGAAAATTTGTGGAGAGATAAAAATAGATCTTTGGACTTTCTTGACTGTTTTCGAACAGTCATACAACGATATTTTCATATGTACATAACTGTTTGTATCCTCTTATAATAAATGAAATTAAATATATGTATAAAAAATTGTCCCATTAGGGTGTAATCTCTGTGCTGCTAATAATTTTATACGGTGAAATATGAAACATTATTCGAATAATGAGTACCAAGAGAGTAAGAATTAAACGCTTAAATAAATACAAATTAATTGAATAATTAATTGCTCCTTTGTAGAGCCTTTTGTAGAGTAGAAATATTCTTAGTCATTATTTCCTTCAATTTTCAGTTCTTTTCAGTTGAAATTAAAAAAAGAGAGCTCAGTTCCTACTGCTTGACAGAACACAGATGTCGACTGTTCTGTACGTCAGAATGTCATATTACTTACTTTCTAAAATCTATGTTTCCCTAAACAGCGGGTCCTCTTTATCCAGTTCTATCGAGCAGATTAAACCTTACGCATATATATTTACCTTCCCATACCTCTTTGCGGCGAAGGTTCCAGATATGCTGCGTACTACAGTAGCATATAGTATGACTGTAGCCATTCACCATTCCATTCAATTTGTCACATAGCACATTAATAAAGGTATCTATTTAAGGTTCAAATTAACGTGAAATTACGACAGGGAACGGGGTGGTACGCATACTAACAAACTAAAACATAAATGACAATTTATAACAATTAAACTAAATTTAGTTCAGAAGATACTGTTTTGTGTTTGATTGTCATTAATTATATTTACTTCTTACTTTATTACTCCTTTCGTGATCGTTACTATACACTGTAAAATGGAGTGAAAAGTCTGAGAGGACACTCCTATGTATATTTTATACCAACTAACGATTGAAAGTTTGTTTACTTGCAGATCAAATTATTATTATACCCCTTAAGAATTTTGTGAAACATTCGCAAGTGTGGCAAGTTCTTATGTGGTTAGACAATAAACTAGTTCTTATGATGTTTCCGTAGTATGCCAATTCAGCCCTAGATAAATAAATATAAAAGATGGTCACGCAAAAAAAAATATTAAGGACCTAATATTTTAACAATGATGAAAGAACTAAAGCCTTTTCACACGTTCATATTTGGCTTAACATTAAAACCAAAAACTGGAAACTGATGATAGCCTGCTCCCTCTATCCATCTGCGTCCATCCTGCATCCATAGTGTATTTGTCAAAATGTAATAAGTTTTAATTAAATTTAACTTTAGAATTTATTGATCAAATTAGTTTTTACAAAATAAATTTGTCAATGCTATTAATTTTTTACAAGATTTTGATTTTTGTGTGGTTTTAGATAATTATTTCAAATTATTTTGTTTTTACGTTCCCAAAGGCAAAATAACTCGAAAATTAATTAATTATAAATTAATCATAAAATATAATCATTTCTGGAACCGAAATGGGATTTTAGTATTATTAATTTACGATGTGTTGTGCAAGTAGCTTAGGTTTGATAAACGATACATCTACAAACTATTGACGAGATAATACACAACTTTTAAACTAAATATCACAAATAGATGTAAAGATAAGAACTGACATATCAAGTTTTTCCTTCACAATTTTTTTATTCTGAAGCATCGATTTTTTGAAATTATATTTTTACATAATGTCTAATCCTAAGGTAACTTAGGAAATTGAAAAGATGATTATTTTTGTATGTATTTATTATTATATATTATACGAGTATTAAGTAAGAGCTAATTTTATGAAACTTTAAAATACAATCTATTTTATTTTTAATAAGAAATGCCCGTAGCATTTCATAAGATTTAATTGTTTTTCCTTATTTATTATAAATTTAAAGACTTAGTAATGGATTGTAGTATATTAAAATTTTTGAATTTTATAAATATAGAATTTTGCAATATTCGAATATAGTATACGTACATAATAGTGCTATTTTCTTAAAATCGCTTGACTCGAGGCAAGAGGATAATATCCTCTTAACAATATATATATTGTTTGTAATAGCTCTAACGGAGTTTGACCAGTAGTTTCATTCTTCCAAGCCGATTATAGCCGTCCCCAAGTCGTTGTGCTCGGAATGCAGCTGTTTGTGAGCATTGTCACATACGCGATATCTCGCCAATTCCATTTTTATTTTTAAAGCCGCTCCTAATAGAAGTTTTGAAAGTGACATTTTTTAAAATTACTATAAAAGTAGGGAAAATTTATAATCTAGTACAAATGTTCTTGAAAGGCTCTCGTTTAGTTTTTACATTTCTGACTTTTTAATAATCGCCTTAACGCGATTGTTGTGCAACTTATTTGTATCTTTATGAAGCAACAAGTGCCATTCTTATTCGACATAAAAACGTTTGAAAGTAGATATTTTTTCAAAAAATACCCGACTTGTAATTTGTAAGTGATCTTACTCGTTCCGCGTGACCGACTCTTTGGTTGTTACAGTGGAAATCTGTAAGAAAGCTGTCCACAAGTGTCTACCCGCATCAATGTCGCTGTTTACTTTCAATAATAAGAATGTTTCGCTATTCTTGGCTTTAACCCTTTTCACGTGAGCCCTCCAACCTCGCGTCAGCCAACAAATTGACTTTAGGTCGTCCGATGTCTTTGAAGATATTATTTTTCAAACAATATCACATGGTCAACTAGCGTGAGGTCGTAAAAATGTGTTTGTATTGTCTAAATATCGATGAAGGTGAATTAATAAGATAGGTGACTGCACCATCTCTATTGCTGCACGTCTTAATATATTAATTACGATTTGACAAAAATGTACTTGTAATATTAAACTTTAGTTTCAAAAGAAATGTAAAATAACCGGTTTATACTCGTATACCTACCATAATGCCTATGAATAACTTATTTTTTTATTATTATATATATTAAATGTAGTTACCCAACACATATTAATTGAAACCTAATTATTCAATCATTAATATAATACTGTTAATACATTAATCATTGATGATCAAATTTAAATAATTCATTTGGGCATGGCTTAATAGATTGTTATTTGCGGAATGATAATGATAGATTGAAAATAAAAACAAATTGCATATTTCATAAATATGACTTCTGTGTACGGAATATGGTGATTGATAAATCTTCCGAAATCAACAAGCGATACACTCCAGTCTAATAAAGCATAAATTTCTAATATTTTCTAATATTATCTTAAGGAAATAAATTATTCCTTTAATAGTAATAAAAGGAATGTTATGACAACTGTATGCTTAAGACACCGTTTATAACCAATAGGAGCTAAATATAGTCCAACGTTGACTCAATTATTACAATGAAATACAAAATGTATAAGCAAAATCATTTTATACACATTTAAATAATAACAACTAAAGCTTCTTACCTAACAGGCTGACAATAAAAGCGGGAAACAATGTAAATGGCAGAATAATATTTATATAAAGGAGAACGTTGTCTTCTTTTAAGTGTACCTACTTGTTCCACGTGTAAGGAAAGGAAAATTTGGCACTTTCAACTAAAAAATCGATTATTTCCAGCTTTGAATGTAGACATAATTCTATCAAGCTTGTGTTCTGACTTGCGATATTATCTATGTCCACATTAAGCAAAGATACGACAACCAAAACATTACTAATTAAAGCGTATATTTGAATAATCATTTTTTCTGATTCAAGTATTATATCATAAATTTGTTTATTGCATTTTTTCCTGGGAAGTTACTGGTAAGTACAATCACAGTTCCTCAACAACTTCCCAGAGAGACAAACCGTCTTACTTCGTCGAATTTTTCACCGGCAGAATTCACTCGATCCAAGTCTCTTTTTGCCAAATCTCCATGGCAGCACAAATTAATAGCTGGATCGTATAACGGTGCATATGTCCACCCCATCTGGATTGTTCAAGGTCCAGTTCTCCAAAATTTGCGGGCTCCATAATAACCCCGATTCTGTCTACCTACTATATCTTGAGATAGCACGGTTATTGTTTTTGATCCTCCATTAAGAAAGATAATTACGCAAATAGTGAGGCCCAAAAATATAAAGTACTCTTACCTTAATTATTCCAGATACATTGTTGTATGCTTGGATAATTGGTATCGCCATCAAAGTTATCTGTAAGATAACTATTCTCCATACTGGACGTGCACGTTGACTCTGGTCATTCATCTTAGTCAACATTTATCTATAAAGATCCCACACCAGCCCAATGTTGAGACGCTTAAGTCGAACAGCAGATAACAAACGTAAGATAAATTTTGCCCATGCAAAAATTGTGCCTCTTCAACCCTGAACTTCGACCTTCACTGCGTTTCATGGTTGGGCTCCTTTGAAACGACTAATGAACTGGCCTATCAGAGCATCAGAATCTCAAATATAATCCTAAGTGAAGCATCTTTCTTTGCCACTACCATTCAATTGCCTATCGGGTCATCTGACCATTGCTTATTATCCTCTGCAATCTCTCAAAAGGCATACTGCAATTCGGATCTTTTCCAGTAGAAACCGAATAGACGTCTATAGAATAGGCTTTACTTTCAATGCAAATATCAACAGGCGAGATGAAAAAGTGTCTACTCAACCTTCTCATTTTTAGGTAAAGTTATCTCTACCGCGTACGAGCGTAGCGTTGCATATACGCCCGAGATAGCTTCACGGAAGACCAAATTGCATGTCTTCAAATGTGAAGGGATTATAGAGAATAAAGGAGGAGAGAATGCAACGTCGGTGATACTGTGATCTTGGCACAGTTTCTTTTCAGTATCTTTTTTTTTAGTATTTTAATGTATATATTTATCTTATATGTATACAATATGTATATATAATAATATATATATATATATATATATATATATATATATATATAATATATACAAATATATTATATTGTTAGAGAATTCTCCATTGCCCGGCCCCTCTACTCAGTGACGTCACAACCGGTGGCGCAATCGCAAGCCCCGCCAGACAACAGCTCGCCTCGACCGCCACTCTTTGCTACGGGTTCGTGCGCAACGGACGTGCGATTGGTGTCCTATAGATAATTAACCATTCCGTGTTCTAATTGATTTCAGTTCGGTAAATCGTATATAGGTTGTTTCGGTTGTTATTTTTTTAAAAATTACCCTTACTTTTAAATTGTTAAGATCAGAAGTGGGATAGGATCTGCGTGATTCTATCTGGTTTTTGGTGTTGGTTGAATTTTATTGCAGAAATGGTGGATAGTGAAAGACGTGAGACTACTCGTAGCAGGAGTCGCAAGCCACGTCACGTTTCGCGCCGTAACCGCACCCCGATCCTCGACAGTCGGCTGCGGCGCGAGATGGACGCGATGCTCGCCCGCCTCAGAGTATTGGAGGCTCGGACTTTGACCCCAGTTTACATAATATCGAGACTTGGTGTGAGGAGGTAGATCGCGCAAAGCAATTAAACAATTGGAGCGATCATGAGTGTCTATCTCGTATAGGTAACTATTTAAGGGGCGATGCACGTACGTGGTTGAACGAGTGGGTGACGAGCGAACGCACTTGGACCAACTTTAAAAAGGAGTTTAAGCCTTTGTGTCCCAGACTCCGGGTATCGCTAACATTTTGTTCGAAGTAATGAGTACAAACTCGGACAATTACCCTACTTATGCCGATTATGCTCGTCGCTCACTGCTGCGATTGCGTATAGTGCGGGGTCTTTCTGATTAATCGATTTCAGCGATAGTAATACGTGGTGTAACAGACCCCCAAATACGGGCGTCGGCTACAAACGCTAAGCTTTTGCCCAATGACTTGTCGAGTTTTTCTCTGTTTACGTAAAACCGAACGCAAATAAAAGTGTACTGCGTACTAATGCTCACCTAACTCATTATTCGAAGAGTAAGTCGATTTCTAATTTTACTCCGAGAAAAGGTAAGTTTGAGGACGGCAAGTGTTTTACGTGTGGGTTATCGGGCATAGGCTAGCTAATTGTACTAAGAGAGTAGCGAATGAAACTACCGCCAATACTAGTGCCAGTTAAAATTCCAAACCTGTCTTTGTGCCGACTAAGTCTGAACCTTGTTCTTTTTGCAAAAAAGATTGGTCACAAAGTTGACACATGTTTTGCTAAACAAAAATCTCTGATCTGATCTGAGGTCCATAATAAAAATAACGTGAATTTTTGTCGCGAAAATGAATCTACCCTCTGTAGTGATGGAGTTGTAGCCGTTATACAGGGGGTACCTGTTGATGTTTTAATCGATAGTGGCTCGACCATATCGCTTATTTCGTCTAATTTACTTAGGCATTTCAATTGTGTACGTAAACCTGCTTTCCGCGTACTTAAGGGCTTGGGTAGTCAGGAACTTGAAAGCATACGTGACGCTATCAATTGAATTGTGGGCTTTTCGATTAATTTAAAAAGGTGTGCTTTTCTGTGTACGAAAATTGAATACCTTGGCAGAAGCATTAGCGAAGGTCAGGTTAGACCGAGCCATGCTAAAGTAAAGGCCCTAACTGATGCACCGTTTGATACCCCTCATATGGACGTTTTGGGTCCATTGCCGGAATCGAATGGCTACCGCCATGTTCTTATAGTTGTTGACGCAAACGGCCGCAGAACATATGATTCAGAGGCGCGGCGGCGTGCGGCACTGGCGCTTCGTGCTGGCGCAAAACGTGGCCGCGCAGCGCGACCAGCTGCTGCACGCGCTGGCCTGCGCCGGCGACATTGTGGCCATAGTTTAGCCCCGACATTGTGGCTATTGTTTAGCCCCGACATTGTGGCTATTGTGTCGCCGCGACATTGTGGCTATTGTTTAGCCCCGACATTGTGGCTACTGTGTCGCCGCGACATTGTGGCTATTGTTTAGCCCCGACATTGTGGCTATTGTTTCGCCCCGACATTGTGCCATAGTTTAGCCCCGACATTGTGGCTATTGTTTTAGCCCCGACATTGTGGCTATTGTTTAGCCCCGACATTGTGGCTATTGTTTCGCCCCGACATTGTGGCCATAGTTTAGCCCCGACATTGTGGCCATAGTTTAGCCCCGACATTGTGGCTATTGTTTAGCCCCGACATTGTGGCTATTGTTTCGCCCCGACATTGTGGCCATAGTTTAGCCCCGACATTGTAGCTATTGTTTAGCCCCGACATTGTGGCTATTGTTTCGCCCCGACATTGTGGCCATAGTTTAGCCCCGACATTGTGGCTATTGTTTAGCCCCGACATTGTGGTTATTGTTTGCGCTCCGACATTGTGGCCATAGTTTAGCCCCGACATTGTGGCTATTGTTTCGCCCCGACATTGTGGCTATTGTTTTGCCCCGACATTGTGGCTATTGTTTTGCCCCGACATTGTAGCTATTGTTTCGCCCCGACATCGTGGCTATTGTTTTGCCCCGACATTGTGGCGAACCCCGCGCGCGCGCCTCGATAATGCGGCTTGTTCTACGCTCCGATACACTTGCGATCTGGTTTAAGTGGATGGGCTACAAAGTAACAAAAAAAAAATAAATAAACAATGGAACAAGAAGACCAGGCTGCGGTGAACAGAGATGCCCAGACCGGAGAGAACCTGGCTGACGAGGACGTTCAGCTGTCAGGAGAGGCCGTGTTAGAGAATTCTCCATTGCCCGGCCCCTCTACTCAGTGACGTCACAACCGGTGGCGCAATCGCAAGCCCCGCCAGACAACAGCTCGCCTCGATAATGCGGCTTGTTCTACGCTCCGATACACTTGCGATCTGGTTAGAGTGGATGGGCTACAAAGTAACAAAAAATAAATAAATAAACAATGAAAAAGAAGACCAGGCTGCGGTGAACAGAGATGCCCAGACCGGAGAAAACCTGGCTGACGAGGACGTTCAGCTGTCAGGAGAGGCCGTGTTAGAGAATTCTCCATTGCCCGGCCCCTCTACTCAGTGACGTCACAACCGGTGGCGCAATCGCAAGCCCCGCCAGACAACAGCTCGCCTCGACCGCCACTCTTTGCTACGGGTTCGTGCGCAACGGACGTGCGATTGGTGTCCTATAGATAATTAACCATTCCGTGTTCTAATTGATTTCAGTTCGGTAAATCGTATATAGGTTGTTTCGGTTGTTATTTTCTTAAAATTACCCTTACTTTTAAATTGTTAAGAATATATATATTGTATGTCCATATTTATAGACTCTTGCCATGCCAATAGCAATGGATATGATTAGTAAACAGGTGTTAGGTATCAATGTAGACAAGGTGAGGATGGCAAGAGTATAAGTACCTACAAGTACATATTTAGTCCTTCTCCTACACTGGCAATGATCATTATATCACATTATCTTTAAAATGAAGTCCTGCCAATTGCCAATTGTGCGATATCATCTTCGTTTCTATTATATAACTCATTTCTAAATAAAAATAGTTTGATATTTTGCAAACTTTAGTAGAATCCAAGAATCCAAGTTGAATTACCTACTTATTTACTGTGTAAAACTACGTAGTTTTCAATTCCAAATTGAACCATTAGGAACGTTAGATTAAACTGGAAAAACAGTTTCATTAAATTGGTTCCAGCCATTCAATAACGTCTTACTATAAAAGAGACTGTCTTACTGCAAAAAGAATCTCTTGGTTACTTACTTTAATTAATCACCACCAGGAAACTTATTTATATTTATTTATTTAATAATTTATTTTATTTATCTTTCACAATCTACATGTATCAGCTAATAAACACCTATATAAGCAATGCTTAAGTTTTTATTTAGAATGTGAGAGACTGGTGCCTGAACTAAGCAGAAGCTTGTATCTCAGTCACCAGTACCCTCCTCTTCGTAAGCCGACCGTAACATGTTAGCGAAGTAAGTTTCTGCTTATAAATAAATACATGTAGGAAGATGACGAGACAGCAAAACACAATTCATATAAACTATACATATGCAACATCTAGATTAAAAACTTTCTTCTATCCTTAAACACTATATTCTATAGTGTTTAAGGATAGATACGACTTCACTTGTCCACGCCAAACAATTACATTAAATACAAATATACAATTGCAAATTCAAGCAATTACAGTGATTAAGTAGAAATTACAAGAGTCGCCATTACTCTAGCCATGCAGAAGCACTGAACTTCTACCATTATCAGAATTGAGACAACTTACTTTTCAGTGTAATCATAGTTTCAATTTTGCAAAAAAGAAGACACTAAGCGTTTACAATGATACTTATCTAAGGTGATTATATTAACTTCCTTTTGAAATTTATTATACAAAAAAGGCCGTAAAAAACAAAAGAATCGATGGGAACAATATGTTTTGAATTTTAATGTGCGGGCAACTAGATGGTTACGGCGAGCGTGTGTGATAGGGGAGAGATAGTCCATGGCCCGGTGCTGTTTGAGAATGGTATACAGGACAAAAAGTTGACGAACGGTCAATTCACAATATTGAAAAAGATCATGTGTAGGGAAAAGGTACGGAAGGAAAGTGCATACCTTGAGAAGTGCCCTTTGGGCTCTTTCCAGTCTATTCATATTGGTTTTCTCCGAGCCCCCCCCCCATGAGGTGATACAATATATAAGAAGAGACTGACAGATTGAGACATACACCAGCCTAATAGTCAGCAACAACTCGAAGTTTCTTAAAAAAATACATTAATTTCCGAATTCTACCCGCTGTAAGGTTAATATGAGTTTGGAAAGAAAGTCTATCATCAATAAGAATACCCAGATATTTAGCTGCATCAGTTTTATTTAAGTTTGGGCACGTACAGACCAATTTATCCATAGCGGTGTGATTATTGCAAGAATGCGCAATAATTGACAAATTGCTAATGGGTGTAAAGGTTGTCTTTTTAATGAGAAAGTCATATATTGCGTTTTTTGGACATTCAGTGTAAGCTGATTTCGACGGAGCCATTGGGAAATGAGATCGAACCCAGCCTGGGCAATTCTATAGGTTTCCTCCCAGCTATCTTCCGAAAAGATAAGGGCAGTATCATCTGCAAAAGAAATAACTTTGCACTTTGGGATGTTTAGAGAACAGAGTTCATCAATATATAATTAAAACAAGGAGGGATGCTAGGATGCTACCCTGGGGAATACCGTATTCGATGTGGAGATCTGAACTAATTGTACCATAAATTTTTACCATCTGTTTTCGATCCGTAAGGTAACTTTCAAGAAGTTTCAGTTGATTCTCTCTAACTCCCAAGAATTCTAGTTTAACACCGTAACTGCAGAACATTGGTGTTTGCACTAAATATCGAATCTCTCTAAGCTTAGGTTTTTTTGCGAACAGATGCTGCAGGCAATTTTAGTGATTGCGAAAGCCAGGTTGTAGCTGTAGCTTTAAATTGTGTTGTGATTCTCTCTTTCCTGCGACTCTGTTACTACGTCATGTCGTAATATTCTTGTTTCCTTATAAGAAAGATAAACATAGGTATTATTGTTATAATAAAAATTGATTTTTTTATCAACAATAAGTTTAATTAATTATTAATAAATTAATAAATAAAACCTTCACAAATACCATTCATGACTTTTATTGTATACTCAAAACACATCCGAGTTACATTAATGTGTATTTTGACATATAGCTAATTTATGAAACATTTGTAGTTACTAACGCGGACGAATTGAAAGTTAAATGGTGTATGTAAAAGTTTGTGAGTCTTATAGAGATATTGAAATCAAAATCGAAAATTTATTATTCAAATAGAATTTTTACAATCACTTATGCACGTCAAATATTTTTGCCTTCTATATTGTACAAAATCATCAATTAGAAACTGGACTCAGCTAAACAGTCTGAACTCAACTTCCTTTATTTGATATAACGATTTTAGCAATTCAGCAGCCTGTCTATAGTTATGAAAGGCAACCGGGATCCCTCCCGGGTTTTGAGTTTGCAACGCACATTGATATCAATCGCGTTTGATTGTTTAAAATGGTGATCATAAAAGTTTAAACAAAATTAAATAATAAATTTAAATATTTTACAGCAAAATTACTTGAAATTGAGATTACTATCTAAAAACGAGAGATTCAAGACGATTTTTACGATTATTTTGAAATTTATTTGAGAGTATAGTCGAAGTTACCAGCTAGAAAAACATTGTTGATTATCCAATTGCGAAGTAAGCAACTATAATGCTTGTGTTATGAAATCTAGGGTAGCGGATAGACGTACATATATTTAGTATTTTTAATACAAATATATATTAACAACCACGACTAAGGTACAAATACACAGACTCGAACTCGAAACAAAGACATGGCGACACCTTCAAACCGTTGAACTAACACTCGGCTATAGAGGCACATGTAGAATTAAAGAAATAATTTTTAATATATATATTTTTTAATAAAGCACCTTGTAATGCCGTCTGTAGACATTGCGCGAAGCATTGGACTAACACGTTCGGCCAATATATACAAGTCGAGATGTTACTTTTTACACATTGTCGTACTAATCATTCTGTATTGGTGCTTTGGTTAATATTGACGTGAAATCTCTTTCAACTGTCGAAATTTATTTATACAGTATATTTAATTATTACGTTAATGTATTTTATTTATTTATAAGCATATAAGCTGAAACTTGAGGCAGAAAGATTCGCAATTAAAAATGTCATTCAAATCCGTTCAGCCGCAATGTTTTACATACTCATCAGTCATCACACAAAAATTTTATGTTTATCATAAATAAAAAGAATAGAATAAACTTTTTTGTTTTTATGTTGTATAAGTTTTGGATTACATACAAGTTAATCTCGTTAAATTTATAAAATCTCTTCGCTTGTCCACGCTCGCATTGTAACTCGGAAACGTACCTAAATGTCAGTAACCCGCAATACGAGCGTCTTGCTTTACTATCGAATAAAATAACCAACTGAACAAGACACGGTAAGCGCGCTTAAACTTTTTGATGACGACGAAATACCGATATTTTTCTATTGTTAGGGCAATGTTGATGCTAACCACCAACTTGCGACCAAGTAGAGTTCTACATGTTACAGCGATGATTAGATTGCATAGATATTCTTTTGTAAAAACTGGTGTATTAGTTTTTGGCATAATGTACACTATATATTTCACATAGATGCCTCTCTGAAAGAACTGTTGACCGAAAATTTGCAAAGTATTTTTTGATAATATATAACCTAAGTAGTAGAACAAGCAATTTTTCAAATATTTTTTTTTCTTTTCGTTGTTATTTGACACATAATTTTACAATACATAGATATTGTACAATTATTTGTCAAATAAATATTTATAAAATACAAGAGTTTCACAATACGTAAGTAAGTATTGTAATGATTTATTACGGACCAGCCAACGGAACTATTTTGTAAATTCCATTGCTATCCCGTCAGCAAAAAAAGGCCCGTTCGATGCGATCTACGGATTAAACAGATTCACGCCGCGTGGAAAACTTTAAACTAAAAGTATATTTTATTCATGACACAACACCCACCCCGATGAATTTGTATGACGTAGATAGCACGTTTCATTGTCACAGTTAGTAAATAAATTTTCGTGTCCAATCATGGACAGAGATCACGTCCCAACGGTCCGATGAAAGGTATAATCCAATCAATTATTACAGGCGTGTTCCAAATTCTAGCACGGTTTTTCAAAGGGTGAGATTTAATTCGTGGAAAAAATTTGAGGGAATTTGCTTAATACGTGTTCCGGAGCATAATACGAAATTAGTAGTCGTTATTGGTCGTTATACTTTATTATAAGGTGTTATAAAAAGGGTGGCAACGAGGCGGAACGTATACGAGGTAGCTTAGGCGTGTAAGAATCATGAGAAATACCAAATTACGTAGATTTACAACGCAATTTTGTGTGTAAGGTATTTGCAAGAATTTTGTTTACATAGATTTAAGTTCACATCTGTCACAATGTTATCTATCTATAAATATCATCCATAACTATATGAATACTTCTAATACTCTACTAAATATCCAACTTGAACCTAATCTAGGTTATAATTATCACCGGTTTTAGGTGGTCGATTTCCCGTAAGTACAGAATCTTTTTATGCTTTTAATGCTTGTTTTATTTATGCTTTCGCCAACTTACTTCACTTGCCCCAATAAATCTACAGCACATTCACCACCAAGTTCATATACTTATTTCACTTAAATTTAAAACGCCTCGGAGTTGAAATTACAGTCAAACTTGGAACATATTATTATAGGGAACATTATCTAATGCCTCAACTAGTGTATTATCGGTGTATTTATAGTTGGAAACAAAAAAAAACTAAAGATATTTTTTTTCCCTTTATTCCTGTATAATTCTGAAAAGGAGGAATCATGAAAACACGTTGTCCGAATACAAAATTTCACTAACTCAAGCGTCAGCTCTAATGAGCCAACAAGGAGTTGAATGCTGAAAGTTCAGCATTTCAAGAGTAATTATTTGCAACGATTATCTAAACAATAACAAAATGAAACAAAATCAACAACTCAAATATTCAAATTTAACAATACTTTGGTCAGCTTAAATACGTTCACTTCTGCTGTTTCACTAGACTATTCTAGCACACTTCATCTTCAGATTTTTGTTTGATGATCATAATTAATGATAAGTAAGAATATAATGTAACCTTATTCTTAGATTATAAAGGAAGACACTTGTGTGACTAACTAAACATTTTTTTTCGTATAATTGTCTCTTATGGCGCAGATGGTACTCATATTAGCCAGATTGTTCTTATATAGATTGTTATTTTTATTAAATATTATATTACATTAACATTTTATTTTAAGGTTTTGTATTTAAAACTCCGAGGACAAGCGCATTATAAAAAGTGATTTCTCAAAAATTATGCTTATATTATACATTTTGATATTTAAGGAGTTATTTATTTGTTATTACTGCAAATATATTCACACTTACTTTGAATTAAATAAAACACAATTTATAAAACTTTGTACCTACAATACGAGTAGTCAGAGTTTACTTTTATTCTATCGTGTCTTTGACACAAAACCAATATAATACATGTAAAACTCGAATATTCATTCAAAGTTCCTGCGTTCAGCGACAGGTTTACGACAATACAACGACTCTTACGTCAAATGATGTTAGATTTAGTTACCCAATGCTGGACCACTAACATCGCGATAAAGAATCGTAGTATTTAAAAAACGATCAGTCCATACTTCTAGTTTAAGCGTTCAGCACAACTACAAAGGTCTACTACGAAGAAACAGGATAGAAATATATTTGCAAGCTAGGTACTGGGGTCCTGTACCCATTTTTTGTATTTTTCATCAAGGCGATTTTATTGATTAAAGATTTGGATATCCGGCAAATCCTGTTGGACGCCTGCGTTTAACCGAAGAGCAAAACAGCGCTCAATATGACATTTATGATTTGTAAATAATTTTATATGGAGAATCAAATACCAGTAGGTACATCTCTCTAAGAAATGAACGTCGCCCTAGATTCGCAAATAATATCAAATGAAAGATAAGGTTTAAGTTCAAAGTATCAATAAAAATTAAAATGATTGAATCAAGTCCAAAGAAGACGGCAACAATTAAGGGTCATACTCGTATTTGAGACGATACCGAATGGTGATAAATGTCGCTAAAATGAAAGTAAATGGTCACATATACACAAAAACCTAAGGTCTACTCACGTTAACATAGTTATACAAAAGTTATAATTGTTAAATGAGAGGTCCGGATTCATATCCCCATAAAGGCAAAAGTTGCTATATTGTTTGATTAATTAAGGTCCCCCACCTGGCTACATAGCACATTTATTTGTCGTTAAAATAACAATATAGTTATTATTGTAAATCACTATAAATTTATAAAAATTAAAGCGGATAGAGTTTAACGACCTATCTTTTAAAAAATATCATAAATCTGAGTTTGAAATGTCCTGTTTGCTCGCCCGCCCGTTGACATTGTTAGAACAATCATGTATCGCTAGCTTAAATGACAAAACTTCATCATCTTTTTTTTACTTCCTTAAATGTCGATGTACGCAAAAACTCGCCTTAGTGAGCATCAACGTCCGAAAAGGAACCCCCTGCGTAACTCATTTAATTGATCATGTGAATGTTGTAATCACTTCGTAATCAGATAATGACTGATTTCGCTTTTATAAGTAACTATAAACTTATAATTAAATAAACTAAATATCGCTTGCAGCCCACCTACTGCAAAGCAATTACAGAGAGCAGTCGACAGTGATACACGTTTAAAATATTAGTACAGTCAAGGTAAATACTTGAACGACCAAAACAACTTGTATTGAGTAGGTAAGAGTATTAGAGACGATATCAAGGTCACTATGTAGCTATGTATAGTATGACTTACAGCTAAGTGTTCATTATTAGATGGTCTCAAACCTTCCGGCAACATTGGCAGATCCAAACTAGTCTCCTCAAACAGTGCTAGCTGCGACAGCTTTAATAACTTCACCAAGTATCACCCAGCGGGGCGCTTTAAGCCTTTACCTTAAGTCGTTTTTTCGGATGCTTGCCAGCTGTGTAATAAACGAGCTCACAGAAAATCCCCAAACAAAAAGAGTAAAACTTTTTGAAGTTCAGACATGCGCTAGCTGCTAGCTCGATATTTTTTTCATTCACGTCGTCACTATTATAACGTAAATTCTAAATTATAAACATTTGTATGTAAATTATGAATTAATAGCGTATAGTTGAATACATATCATATACTATTTCTTCTTCTATAATTTTCTGTGATACTAGTTACGGTTAAACAAAAACCAAACTAAATAAACAAAACAAGTCTCAAAAAGTCTGACCAGGTGTAATGTGTATAGGTTGTACAGACAAAGATGCGCAGTCACAGCCGGTTGGCGCAGTTGGCGCATATACGAGTAGACATGCTGTAGATGGTTCACGTAGACAGATTGAAAACAGGGCTTTAGGCAGGAGCAGCAATAAGCCGTAATATTTTTTTTTATTTTATTAATATACGCTCGCGGTTTGGTCGGTGACCCTAAGGGTTCCTAGAACAGCAAAGTAGCGGTCATAATAGACACGCTGGTACTTGCTTTCCAGAAGCTTGGATGATCCTCAGCTTAAGAGCTGTGTGTAATTGGACTTGTTTAGCGAGTCTGGTTCATATTTATAATGCCCTTTAACTAGAGAAAATGACATTCTACAAAAATACAAAAATCTTTAAAAGTATTTGGCATTTTTTATATCTTACATAAAAAGTGTGATTTAATAATAAATAGATTTTGTAAATTTATACATATAAAAAGTAGTTGAACATATTAACATTTATAATAAATATGACTATAATATAATTTTGATGTTTTTATTTGTAGTTCCGTCGAAGACAAAACTTTTAAATTTTCATTATGTAAGTGTTCCAAAGTTCAGCGATATAAATAAACAAGTTAGACATGAAATTATATATAAAATTAAGCAGGATATTCAATAACGTAGACGCAAAATACCAAACATTCACACATTCTTTGTTATGCTTCAAGTTACAAGAATTCAAGTATTTACACTGACAATAACGTTGCACGTGAACCCTTTCAAAAGTAAGTTTAGGGGTACCCTGAGGAGTACCCTCAGTATATATTCTCATGGTCTGACACATTCTTATGGTAATTCTTGCTGTCTGGAGGTATTTAATATTCCCAAACTTACACTCTATACTAATATTGTATTTATAACGATTGCAATAGACGTAGATATAACTTGCATATGTTTAGAACAAACACATGCTTAAGTTTGAATAAACCTCTCTCATCGAATCTCTACATGATAAAATATTTATTACCAATATGTCATCTCAAAATAAATGAAGTGGCTAAAAGAATCAGCCTTTTTTTATCTCTGCGTTGGTGTGTTAAACGAACGGCTTTGCGTTATATCTCCCTGCGGCGTTCTTCAACAATTTGGGCTGAAACTTTCGGAGATACCTGCTTCTCATACAAGATTATACAAGATGAAGCTAGTCCGTTATGGAAAAATTTAACGCCGTTTAAAAGTACGTCGAACTTATTGCTGTCACCAACGACTAAATTTATTCTACGGAGTACTTGTCGGAATAACATGTACATTCGTCGAATTTCGTTTCAAAATTTAAACACAATACAGAAGAATAATTATTTTGTTTCATGCAATCGTGCAGTAATTTCAATTTCCATTTTGTTACTAGGTGGTGCCCGCGTCTTCGATTGCACAGCATTAGTAGGTACTTTGAGTAGGTAGCTTATATTAGCGTGGCGTAGAAAAAAACTAACATTATTACATTAAAATTATCACATAAATACTGCACAGACGAAGTCGCGGGCACCAGTTTGTAATGTAATAAAGGAAATGTGCAGCCTGAAAGAAGCTGTAGTGACAAAAATCGAACGAACGCTTAGATGGTTTGGACTTTTGGACACGTACGAGTATAAAGGATGGACGAAAGACAACTAACGAAAGTAATTTATAAATATAAACGGTTCGGTTGATAAGGGACGATCTAAACGAACATACTTGGACCATAGATAACATATTGAAAGAAGGTCCGGTCAAGAGTACCCGTAACCGACAAGCGTAAATGAAAATATTATATATTTTTGGAACTTTAGTAGTTACTCCCTTTGAAAATTGGCGTGAATATGTATTGTATGGACAACAATAGAATTATTTGAGTGATAACTGCGAATACCACCAGGCCTACGCTAAGTGAAGATGTTGAGGCCCAAACTAACTAATACCAGATTGTCAATCAAATTGATCAGATTGATACTCAAAAGAGTTTCTTCGCAGTGTACTCAGGTTGCTTTACAATATTCTTCTTCACTGTAGAAGTGGGAACCTTTTCAGAAGGTCTCCTAAAAATTTAATCATTTTGAGTTATGTCGACGACATGAAATCCGAAAACAATGTTTCACATAGGGTACCTCAGAGCTCGCAATCAGGCTATTATCAAAGTTATACTGTTACCAACATGTACTTTAAAATTCTGGTGAGAGATTATATCAAGATTGTCTGCTTGGTTACGTCCGGCTTAAATATTTCTGCCGCGAACAACAGTGGTCGCATTGCTATGTTTCGATTTGACGAGAGGTAGACAAAGAGATAGAATTTAATAGGTACCGTAAGGCGCCGTAGGCAATGAAATTAATAAGCACCGTAAGGCTGGTAATTGTCATAAGCTGTTAATGTACACAATTGTTACTGTGGGATTTGTAACAGATCTTACAATAACTATATATACTATAGGCGGCAGCAACCACTGACTAATACGTGACTAATACGTGACAAATACATATTTTTTGTTAACCTTGACATATAAAGGCATGAATAAAAATAAACACAATAATTGGTATATTTTCAGCTCCAGTTTTATCAAGTCTAATGTTTACCATGAAATTTAATAAAAAATCATTGCAATTCCAATGTAAAAATATACTAATAGAGCTTTTTAATTAACTGCAGTTGTAAGAAATATTATTTTATTTTTTTATTCAAGTTTGTACGGAATACATGGTGCGCGTCTCCAACTTGTATCTGACAGGCTTTTTTTATCCGACGTTTTAATAAATTATTCAATATAGTTTCTTCGTCAATTCAATATATTTAAAATGACGGCTTTAATTAACACATAGGTGCTACCTACACAACTTTAAAGATATTTGAAAAGTTTACGTAATTCGTTTGTAGCGACCCTTGTTGGTTGGCTCTAAATGAAAGATGAAATGAAACATTAATGCTATTAACATTTATGTTGGCAGCTATGATAACTGTCTCCGGGATAAACTTAAGACTAAACGACTTAAGAAAAGCAGACAACCATAAAAGATATATTAAGGAAGCAAACAAAAATATTACAAATCTAATTACGAGCGGGAAACGCTGCTAATATTCCTCACAGTTTCAGGAAAACGCGGTACGTGACCGCACCGTGCACGCAACAAAAAGAGTTTTACAAGGAAATGAGCTAACTTTCCAAGTCGAACAGTTCATACTACATTAATTGTGGTTAAGCACAACGTTTGACCATGGGAAAGTTGCAGCTGAATTTATTTTAGTCTAGTTTAAAAAGTGTCGCACTGCATATGAGAATCTCTTGGTAATATGATTTGCGAGTTTTGCCTTGGAGACAGCATTGTTAAGTTTTACTGAGTATACGGAGAAATAAATTTGAAGAGCATGAATGTAGTCCAAACAAATTTTCTTGAATAGCGATAACATTGTCGATGTATACAAAATACAAACTTTATTTCTTGGTCCCTAATAGAAAATAACTATCATTTAACCATCATAATTTTTCGAGGTTAAGTCTGACAAATAAACTGATAGAATATAAAAAATGTGTTGCTTCAATTTTACTTAAACTACAACTGTAATAAAGGTGATATATGGTTTGATTGACCAGCACTTGTGATGTAAACATTTGAAGCTGCATGATACACAGATTGTCTTAAAATCCCGTCTATGTATGAAAATCAAATCAAAATCAAATCAAAAGTCTTTTATTGGAACATACAGCAATATATATACATAAACTTAAAGTAAAACGATAATGTCTGCAATAGTTTAGAACTGTGTCGCAGACATTAACGCCCACCTCCAGAGGTAATGTATGAAAATGGTGATTCTGTGCCGTAAGCCAACTTTCCATTACACTATAGTAAAACGCCTGTATATGCATAGTTGCTTTAGTTATCAAAGTGTCCTATTACTATGACCTAAGTTAGGATATGAAACGTATCTTCCAAAAAAAAATGGATCTTGTTAATGGCTGATACTATAATCAAATAAATAGTGTGCCACTTCTGATGAGTATTTGCTAAGCTATGGAGTATTACAAAGTTGTCTGAAATCCTCTCTGCTCTTTCATCTATCTAACCACTTAGCTCAGGAGCTCAGTAATACCTATATAAGCATGATTAACAATATTAACGCAATAAAACGCTGACGACATACTGTTATTGAGGACCTCAATCAGTGTAACCATAAAGGTTCTAAGTAACCTGTGCAATATAATATGCACCTCTTGAAAAAGTCATCTTTATTATCATTTCAGCCAATAAACGTCCACTACTAAATATTTCTATATTAGAATTTCCATTCCAATCAGGCAGGCGCCTTGCTGCGATTATCACCAAATCTCCCATCTTATGAGAGGCCTACAAACGATGGGTCCGGCATGTCTGCCACTAGAGGATCTTCCCGCCCCATCGGCCGTCAGTCTTGCGAGCAATGTGCCTTCCCCGCTGTACTTAAGGTTCGAAATTCCATAAGTAATGTATGTGAACATAGTCCTTCTGCAGATTTATTCATTTCTGATATGATCACGCACAAAAACTCTGAGAATCCATCCATCAAGAGTCACTCGAGGGCCTTCATATAAGATCTATGCTGAGTGACCAGGTTTCGGTTCTCTAGGTCATTACTGACATCACGGTCGAATCAAAACTAAATAGCGATCGTTGATTGACCCCTTACTGAAGGTTGAACCTACCTAATGGGACTATTTATCCCAAGTAAAACCTACCTAATGGGAAACTCTGCTAAGGCTTATAAGTACGCTAATACTCACTCTAGCGCAGCTGTGAGCAACTTCGGCAATATCACATAACCTCGTTAGAGTCATATTGGTCCCAAGTTTTGATCCTTAAGACGCACAGGCAATGTGACATTTTCGTAGAGTGATTTCAACATCGTTATATGGCACCTCTACTTCGACAGAATCAAAGATTTTCTCATTGACTGGTAAAATTCTTCTTCTATATAACTAGCCACAGCTTATGTATATAGTCTATAGTACTGTAACCTTTCCGAAAGCCTTCCGATTTATTCGGGAGATTGAAAGCCTTAAGCCTTTTTACTGTATCATGTCCGTTAAAATTAAAATCCATAGCTTAGATACATTATTACTTATTTTAAAATTTGTACTGACATGGCGATAAGAATTTTGTTGTTATTTACAAGATGGTGAATGATGACTTAACTAAATGATCTTATTATATTTATATTATATTTATACAGTTTCCCAGTAACCTGTGAACAATATAATACAGAGGACACCTAGAGGACGAATAGATACGAAAGCTGCTCTCGCATCAAAATGCAAAATTAATTACCTGCCTTTCTTTTTAATCAAAATCTCTTTGAAATAATAATAACGAATATTCTCTTAATTCAACAGCAATTATGGAAAAAATAGAACGATATTTCAACCTCAACGTAGAAGATTTATTTTGTTTAAGAGTATGCTGAGTTTATTCTTAACAAGAGGTAAACTGGCTTTTGGCTAGGACTGCAGTATAGCTTTTTCATATCCAAATTAAGTCTAGCTTGTGATACTTTTTGGAGCGCCGGTGGCTTTGTGGTCTTCACTAGTCTACGAATTGGATGATTCGGGAAGCCCGGGAGGCCCCGTCCCATATGTGAAAGAGAAAAATAGAGACGATTCGGATAGATCCGATACAAAGCGATTCGTCCTATACCACAAAACATTTAATGTCTACCTACTATCAGAAATCGAAAATAGTCTCATTTGTGCAATGCCTCGATGATAACTATTCTAAAAAATTACTAAGTACGAAAGTGTAAAAAATGTAAAGGACTTTAATTTTTTTTTTTTGTTTTTACCCAAAAATATGTCGATAATTCTTTTATTAATGTTAAATAGTAAATTAGCAAAAATCGTACCCCAAACCGTGGATTCAAATTTATATAGATAAAAAGTTATAGTATTTTGAACACAACCACTTCACTGACGCGGAATAGTTACCATAGTAAAGAAATAAATAAAAGATAAATATTTTTCTTAAGTTTGCGTTTAATTTAAATAAAAAATATCTAATCTACTGTTCGTACCGGCTTCCTTTTATTGCGTTGGTGACATGCTGTTGCTCGTATTGCGACTAACTCACGATGTAAATAAATATAACAAATATTGAGACATTGCTCATTAAGACGATATGATCGTAGCATGCTTGCTACATCACTCCGTTGCTACGAAACTTGCATGAAACTGCCAAAAGTATGCAAATATGTATATCATAATCAATAATTATAACAAATATTGTGACATTGCTCATTAAGACGATATGATCGTAGCATGCTTGCTACATCACTCCGTTGCTACGAAACATGCATGAAACTGCCAAAAGTATGCAAATATGTATATCATAATCACAGGATTAATTTGCTAGTTCGTTTTGTGGCCAAATTTGACCTGACTTCAATGCTACTATCTGTGTACACGAAGATAAGTTCTATTACAGAAAATAAATTCTGGAAATTTTATTTATTTTAAATTCATTATTAATTCATATAACGAAATATTCGACCCTGTGTTGTGATCAGATTCAAATTCCGTGAAACATGCGTTACGTTTATTACGAAGACTAAGGTTTTAAAATGCTTCGTTCAATTCGAAGATATATAAAGAAACTAAATCCAAATGTTTACAATTGATTAGGCGGGGAGAGCTAGGTGCAGCCCCTCACATTAATCGTGGGCTCGCCTCGATGGCTTCACCTCCAAGGATATTAACAGCCCTCGTAAATTTTATAGATAGAGAACCCTGTGTTTCTTATATGTATTTGTATCTATTTAAATTAAAAACATGAAACTTTAACTTGTGTCACAAATTATACATGTGTAAGTTTAGTGCATTATCCATAGTTATAATTTTCGTCCTTACCTAGATCAATATGATCGCAAAATAATTAAATTACGTTTATTTTAATAGCAATATCTATCAAGTTGTTTGTTCGATATTACATTTATACTATGTTTAACAAACCTTAAACATCATAAAAACGTGAAGATGGCGAAACTCAAAAGAATTGTAGTTTTTATTACTTTTTAAATATAGTGTTATTATACGCATAACGCATTATATATTTGAATATAACGTAACATATTTCCTCTAGACAACCCTTTAGGTATGTTAAAATTTCGCACATAGCCTCTACGGTGTCTTTTTATTTAAAAATTCCAATATTTCTTACATTGTCATACATTACATTTCTTACATTTTTAGAAATACCCAGGCTTACTTGGACAACATTATAAAAGCACTGTTTTGATTATTTTAAATATACATTTAAATTTTGCATATAGACCCAAAAGTCTTATACATCACGACAGTAAGACGCCTTTGGAAGATCAAAATGACAATATGGCAGAAGTTTTGATAACTAGGCTAGGAACGCATACAAGTTTCAAAAATATTGTCAAGCAACCGGTGTCGCCGAAACAACATATTATAAAGAGGTTTAGTTATATTATAATAGTGTAAGCATATTATAATATAGCAAAATTAGATTGAGTTTCATTAACTTTAATTTTTATTAATACTGTACAAGTAACTAATTTTTACTTCGTTAAATCTTATTGCACAGATTTAATATGAACCACATTTTCCAGATTTCTATACAAATTAACTCCCTTACTCGTATCATGCGCTCATAATCAGCAAAATGACTGCCTTTTTATTCATAAGGACTTAGCACAACGGCTTTCCACGTTTCAAATAATCGGCTTTCATTATAGCACTGTGGAATACTCGCAGAGGCAGCTTGCCGGCTTACGAGTATGATGACGGCTTAAATAGTTTTTCATCGTTTTACAGATTGAATAACTTCATCTACCGCGCAAGCAGGAAAAGATTTGCAAATATCTCGTTTCTTTATGAATATTCGTATATTGGACTAGTATGCATTATTAGCAACGTAATTAAAATTACCTGTAATTTGTTATAAGTTGTGTATTTTAAATGACAATCGATTTTTTAACGATTAGTGAAAAAAATAACAAATCTTACAAAGTTGTTGTCTATTCGTCGAGAAAGCTTTTCAGATTTTTCGATTTCAATCGGATCTGATACCAATTTTACATATTTGTAACTGGATGAGTATGTCGTCTGTGTTAGTTTGTTAGGCGCATTAACGGGTAGTAGGTACACGTCAGTACCTAGCGGACTCAAACCAAGGAATTATTGAGCCTGAATGATGCCCTGCTCAACCGGTAAAAATCCCATCATTCAATCTTCATGATGGTATAGAAAACCGGAGTGGATTCCGTCGATTGTATACCAGTCCCTTACGTACTGCATATCAATTCTTCACAAAAACGTGCTCTCAAGTAATACTATGCTGGCTCTTTGTTAATACCCAGAAAGCGAGTCCCTACGGCAAACAAAATAAAAATTTCCTCGCGGTACTAATAGCCGTTGGGGCGGTAAGGTCCTCGTGTAACAGGCAATGCAAACGCAGCGTTATTAGCCCTCCTACAAGATGAAAATCGCGGGAAAGCACTGTATTCAAGCAGCTTAGTACTAAGCAGTATGGAAATCCTTGGAGAAAGCCTATGTCCAGTAGTGGAAATTTTTTATTTCATATTTTTTTTACACAGTAATAACCCTTACCAAACAATAGTTAAGAGTTATTATTTCTATATTTATACAATATATTGTCGTTATCAATACATAGTATAAAACAAAGTCGCTTTCGCTGTATGTCCGTATGTATGCTTAGATCTTTAAAACTACGCAACGGATTTTGACGCGGTTTTTTTTAATAGATAGAGTGATTCTTAAGAAAAGTTTGTATGTATAATAAATGCATAATATAGTAGAGAAACACTGATAAATTTAAAGGTTTCTAATGTGATGTCGTAAATAAGCACGTTTTTTTGCGCTTATATTGCAAACGCTGGCTGAACCCTACGAGATAGACCAAAATAATGTACTACAGTATTGTACAACTTACAAAAATCCACAAAAAAGTCCGCGATGGTATATGTCTATCTCTTAGGGATAACCCACCATAACCATTTTTTCACTGCACCCGTGCGAAGCCGGGGCGGGTCGCTAGTATTTTATATACTCGTATTACGTTATTGTTATATAAGATATAATAATTTATTGTTATTGTTAATACTTGTCACTAATTTGGCTAGACAACATTTCTGTTAAATATAATATATATAAATTAAATTATTAAACATAATGTCAATATAAGCGCCAGCATCATATTTAGCTTAATTATATTCGATAATGTAACCAATACGATTGTTCGTAAATATTAAAAATTTTAAAAATGTTCTAAAAAAAAGACATCTCAAATGTTTTTCATGAAATGTTTTACTATTAATTTCCCGAGATATTAATGCACAATTTTACCAGTATAATTTTGTATTTGTCATATTTGATATAACAAAGCACTTAGTGTCTCAGGTAGGTCGTTTATAACGTTCGTCGCCACTGAGGGAGCCGAGCAAACAGTCCCCCGCAGCTGGGACAAAAAGACTACTACTTCGCTTCTATCTCCGAAATGAGCCGTTTCCAGTCGAAAAAGTGGTCAAAAGAAAGTTTTTACCGAGAGAGCACTTTATCGGATTAATTTAAGGGAAGAAGCACGAGTTTGGGGTTTCAGCCTCATTTTTAATGAGGTGACGTTAGGTTTTTGCACTACTCATACATGCATGCCTTCGGGATAATGTACGCTTTAGTGAGCGATGTTTGCTATACATGTAAAATATATTATAAAACCGTATTTTAAGATACTATAATACTGTATAATTAAACAAATATTGATAACCTAAATAATACCTAACTAATCTTTAAAATTAATATTAATTGATTGAGATATGGCCTTTTGACATACATTTAATCTCGATTGGTGTTTTATGAATTGGTTTAGGGACTCTAAATTATCATTGCGTTACATGATTTGCTCATTGATTTGCATGATTGCTCTAAGTCATGCTCTCTAAAACTGTCCATTAATAATAATTACACGTTTTCACAAAATCAGGAATAGATAACGGTCAGATTAAGCTCAGTAGAATTCCAGAACGTTCGTTTCCGACCAAGTTTAGGTGAACCCAGTTTTATGACCCGACGCTGTGCCTTGCTGAAAAGACAACCGAAAATAATCTCGTTTATGGAACATGGTGTTGTACCTTAACAACACCCCCTTTGTTGAAGGTGGTTAAGCTTGGCCCCTTGGATTAACCACCTTCTCAAGAATAGTATATTGATGCACTGATAGTAACTTTACACAAAAATAAGGCATACTCACTCCTGCATAGCTAACAGTCCACCAAACCATCACTGAAGTCGTATAATGTCCACGTTGTATTTTCTAATCTTCATTGACTTATCGGAAATTTTCTTTCAAGCTGTGAGAATAAATTCAATCATGCTTCTGCTGTATACTTGTTAAAAATTGCTCAATTGTCAAAAAATTCTCATCCGTAAACATATTTTCTCTGTCACATTTCCTTTGCGCAACGAGCATATAAACACTACGTTTTAAAAGTCGGTTTCGTCCGCTGTAATAAGGTTTGTCCTAAAGACAGCAAATTTAGGACGTATCTTCTAACAACCATCTTATGCCACTTGTCGATAATGATAAAAAACGCGCTTATGTAGTTTATTTTAATTTTCTTGGTTACGAAATAAATTGCTTCCATAGCAACACCGCATCTCAATTGTTTTATGTATATTTATTACTTATTGGAAATAAGGGTGGACTTCAAAACTTAAAAATATCTTGTAACAAAACTTTTCTTGATGGTATGCTGCAAGTCGTTTAAGGCCTTTATCTAAGAAAGGTCCAAAATAATACAAATCTTTATTCTCTTAATAAGAACACACTACCAATTACAAACAGTCACATACAAAAAAAATATTAAGTTAAAAGTTCCAACTTTCTTTTATTTGTCAGTTGAATTGCATTGCCTTGTACATTTGTCTTAAATGAAAAACAGAAATTGCAAAAAAATTGAAATCAATTGAAATTAAATAATTATTTTTCAAATAGGGTTTTTACAATCACTTTTGTACGGCAAAGATACGTACGCCATTGATTTACAATTCTATGGCTGGAGACTTTGTACTGAAAAGAACTAGCAAGAAAACCAGCAACGGCTATTTTTTTTGCCTCCTTTCCCCCTGTATTTTTATAGAGTGAAATATTACTGCCTAAACGTGTCGTGTAAGAACATTATCGTAACCATCAAGCAAATTGATGGTATCACAAAGACCACTGCTAACCTTTATCGGAAACCGGACATTCATCTATTAGGAAACCGTTGCCGACTGCCATACAAATCTTCCTGATTTTCTGTTACTAGATCGTTTTCTGAAATACGTCTTGTCGGAATTCTTTTGTCATTGATGTTTGCTACAAACACCACGACAGGAAAGTATTCGGAAGTATCGGGAATTTTAACCTTCATTAGGAGCAAAATTGGTGCTAACTTTTTCCTTATCACAATTTTATGAAGAAAAGATGTGACTCGGCTTCCAATTGTGTCGTATAACGTAACTACTTTGTAATCAAACTTGACAACTTATCTTTTCATGGTGAAAAGGCTCATACTCAGGCACAATTGCATTACCGATATTAAGAACTGGTAAATAAATTAGAACGTCTCATAAGCAACGGCATTAGACCTATTTACGGCTTTGAAAATTTAACCGTATCTCTTATTACTTCCAATTAGATGATATTTGATTGACGAACTGATGAACTGACTTAGCAGGCACCACAAATCACGAGAAGTCAGAAAGAACTGTTTTAGCTCATTCAATATCTTCTACAACCCTACAACTCGCTAATGTCTAAAATTTCAATTCCAGTTCCTCGTCTATCTCGGTTGTCCGCCCTCAAGAACAAGATCGGGCGTCAGGTAATTAGCTCCTTCAAGCCGTGTTCTAGTGAGGTTGGTTCCCACCGGAAGCAAACTATTTTGTTTGCATTTTTTTTATGTTTATGCATTATACAAAATCCTTAATTATTAATAACCTTACTGACCTATTAATAACGCTTTAAATAAGATTTGGACGTAAGTAAATTAAATGCCAAAAACGACTATCTTTGCCTGTCCAAACAAATGAGAGATGGAGAAATCCTGACCTTTGAATGGGACAACCATGCCGAGTATAACTATAGAGGATACTAATACAAATAAAACAAAAACTAGATAGGAAACGTTTTTATTCAACCGATTAATCTCTAAAAGACTATGTCTTTTATACATTTATTTCTAATGGATACGGATTTATATATTACAAGAATGACGTACATATAGTACTATATGCCAGTCCGCGACTTGGACCGTACCATGCAGTGTTAAGTAAAATTCTAACGAACAATTCACTTTTACAAAGGGCATTTGCATTTGAATTTACCAATATACACATCGATCCGAATGTAACAAATGTACCTACTGAAAACTCCCAACTATTATATCCATTCCCTTGAAAGTATTGATTTCAACGTCTAATTAATAACAAAGGTTTACTATTAGGTATTTTCAGAAATTTCTCACGGTTACTGTTAATTTCGATTCGGTACGGTAGATGCTGACGGTTACTTAATCAGAACGTCAACATGTATACAGACTATGTAGGTATTAATATAGATAAAGTTTAAGTGAATTCTTTGAGATACCATTTAAATGCTAAATAATAAGCTGAAATGAAAATTATTACGACCCTTCTCATCAGGTCAATTGAAGACAACAATAAGTGCTTTTTAACATTGATTAATTTATAAGTAAAATAATTATCCTTAGTCTTTAATTTTCTTTATTGTAAACTCCTGGTTTTTATTTTATTTTGAATCTATTTATTACATAAGGCAGATTATACTTCATAATTATTAAATTACTTAATTAAATAATAGACAATGGTAAAAAATATGTCACTGATAGATAATTTATCATTGGCACGTACTAAAGTTTCACAGAGTTTGCGGGCATCCTTCGTCAAAATTATCTCGGAGCTTCTTAGTTTCGGATAAATGCCACAACTAATTTGGATTAACGTTATTGCGCTAGGTTAGAACAATTTAGCCTGTGGATGAAACCCGCAAATATACACAAAACAGTAGCGATGTATTATTGATATTGTATTTGGAACACACATACTTAACAGAACTAATTTCATAATATGTACGCTATTTTATTTTATATTTTATTCGCACTTGTGCAAATGATATGTGTTACTAAAATATGAAAACTTAAACTCGGTCGGTAGTGATGCTATTTCATTTTATAAATGAGTAAAATATACGCTTAAGGATTTAGTATATTAAAGTTAATACTGGATTAGTGGAGTAGAGTCAGCTTTGTCAAAGTAAGTCCTTCAAAAATATTATCTCAAAGTGTTCATACATTATTATATTATTTTTTATATTGATTAATTAATGACATTTTATGTCCACTTCGTGGATTGAAAAAGCCATATAATGTGCTACTTATATATAAACTTTTACTCGAAATAGTATATCTAATTGTTATAATAATCATAGGCGTGAGCTTGCGTAGTGCTAATTTAATACACTAACTAGAACAAGAAATGATTAATGAAATCAATTAGTACAATTAAGCTTATAAATGTACAATATAACTTATCTATTTAGTTTGACATTATAATGCAAATACAATAACAAAGGAAGTTCTATACTAGTATATGCCTTTTTATTCATAAACACGATAATTTTAATCAACATATGTCTTAATCCTATTTTATTTTTTCCATAGGAAAAGCTGAAATGTAAAATTATAAATATAGAATTTCAAATACTATAGATTATTCGAAAACATTTTTCTTTTTACAAGTAACTATTTAATTATCTATAAATTTCATTCAGACTAGATGCCGGTATCTTCATTTAGGAGTAAAGTAGATTATCATCTAAACATAATCTTCGTGAATAGAAAATAACGATAGTAAGACCGACTTACTTTAATAAAATATTAGATTAATTTTATATCAATTAACATGTATAGTTGGAAAAATTTCAAATAATAAATTTAACCTGAAAACAAACAAGGAAAGCTAAATAAAACGGTAACCTATTGGCAATAAAATTACCAATACAATATGATTGACAAGAGAATTAAATAGGTTATGAGATATTTTCAATAAATAATAATAATCTTAGTAACACAGTAATTGCTGAGCATTAAGCTACAAAGTTTAATCTAAATAACCTTAATGAATTTTAAGGTTTTAGTAACAGACATACTATCTACAATAGGTATCAGTGATCTAACCACGCGAACATTATGCTATGGTAGCGTCTAAAATCTAGAGATGATTATGAATCTGTTTCAGAAATCGTTTATTTCCTTTCGACATTTTATACATAAGTAATACCAACTAAACTCATATTAACACGATTTTCAATCAATCGATATATATAGTTAGTTACAGGCACTGCTTAACGGTCGGTTTTTCTGAGTCTAAGTACAATTTCACATCCTACCCTTTCGGACAACTGGCAACTGAGTTTCGCAAACAATTGGGAATTGAATTTTGTTGTTTTTTGACAACTAGAATTTTCCCATACAATAAAAGATAATTAACTAACCGACCCCAAATTCTGTTCGACGAAGTTCTGTTAATCAAAACAGCTTCATATTATTATTGATTGAATTTGCAATATTATAAGTTATGTATATCTAACGTTGTTATTTTGTTTACAAAATAACAATATACAAATATCACATAAACGGACACACGTACAGAAGATTTAATAAAGTATAGATAGATTGCCTGAAGATGGTTATGAATGGGAAGAACGTTAGTGCTAATTAAGTTGGCTTTAAAGTATGTGTTCTATTAAATATTACATCCAGAGATATGCATTATACCAGGAATATGCCTTTAATATTCGGACACGTTACAGCATAATGGCAACTACAAATGAATTGAATAAAAGATATATCGTGAATTTCAATTACGGGATATATTAAAATCTCGTAATGGCATACATACGAGTATGATAGTTAAAATCCAGGTATGATGCGACAAATGAAAATTATTTTTTTGCGATTGCTTACAAGACTTAGTTGCTGTTGGTTAGTTGCCACTTTGTTGAAAAGACTACTGAGTATTTTTTTAAAGAAAAGATTAGATAGAGTATTTTTTTAAAGATAAGACGGGGCTTGTTACAGTATACATTGACATTTAAGACAAAACATTACTCGATTCTGTCACACCATTGATTATTATAATAGGGTATCAATATTTTATGTTTATAGTATTTCTTTTATTTATCTTATTAATTCAATACACTTACGAATTCATCTAACGTGAAATGGCATAAGCATCATTGAGTATATATAGAAAATAGTATTTCAATGCGCTAAAGCGATAATTTCAAAGAAAATCATTATTATGTAGGACATCTCACCCATTTCTACATTTGACGATGCTTGCTTCATATGTATTTTTTCCTCTTAAACCACAAAAAATATAAAATTGTATCATCTTTTAAAACTACGTGATGTAACAGATACCTCCTTTCTAACATCGTTGGTAGGAACGATATACATTACAGTATGAGATCAAAATGTTATTTCTGATATTGTGAGTGGAACCTTTTCAATGGATTTCTTTGAAAAAGTTCTAGAACATATTGTCGGAAAAATACTAGTCACGAATAATTCAGTTCCCTATATATTTTTTCATTATGTTTACATAAAGGGAATTCTGTGATTTTAGATTTTGTTGGTTATCCATTTATATTACTTGTAATATCAGCGAAGCTGATACTTTGATTACTGATATATTTCTGAAATTTAGAATGTATACCACCTACTTATCAACTGTTTTGTATTTCAACGAGTACCTATTATTAAATATCATAGGTACTCATTTTAATACAAAACAATTGATTAGCTAGTTGATAATCTGTGATTGAGTTCATTACATTCTCTATCAAATGCATTGTTTAATTATTAAATCCTATTGCATCTATGATGAACAAAAATATTTTTGAACTATCTTCTTATTCTATTAATTCACCGTAGGAAGAAAATAATATGTAATAAGGCCTTACCTTTTTAACTTTAATATATATATATACATATATATATATATATATATAGTTACCTAAACTTTGCCATTATTACAGAAAAAGCTTTTCTGTTTCTGAATATTGCTAAAATTATGTATGAATTATATTTAACACTTTAGAATAAAAAAATGATATTTTCAAACATTTGACTATCACAGGAAGCTCTGAGCCATACGAAGATTTTATTATATATCCTCTCACTCGCTACCTTAATTACCTATACATCCTTATATTATTATATAACATTGCTATTTAATAAAATTTTAACTATATTTTCTTTAATAATGGAATAAAGATAATATACCTACCTAGCTGACTCAAAACAAATCCAAATTTATCTAAGATTGTATAACAAAATATTTATTAATTAACAATAAAGTCAACAAATTACATGGCAATTTATTACAATATTTAATTACAATAAAATACGATTATTCAAATAATTAGATATTTATATTTTCAATTAAAATCACAATAATACTATGAAGAACAGGAAATAGAGTTTAATTAGCAATAATTACTGCATTATCTATCAAATAAATAACTGGCCTACTCTTTTATTATATTATATAATTTTAAGCTACAATTTATTGAAGACACTATAACAAAACGAACGTTATTGTAGCACACATCCAAAAGTACCATTTAGCAAATAATTGATTAATACTCGGTACTAAGGAACTAGCTCGTACATTCATTATTTACAGTTCACTGCACGTTGCACAACGCAACTTCTAGATTAACGCTTTTGCTACCAACAATTGAGCGTTCTAATTATTTATTTTAAAACTGAATTATGTCGGAATCCAAACACTGGATACGTACGCCAGAAGGTTAACGACCACTGCAGCAGTGATCATCAAAATACTGATGTTAGATACTTTGGCGCTGTCAGGCAGCCCGCATTCATGTCCACGGTACTCCAAGCAGAAGTTCTGCAAGCGAACATTATTAAGTTGAATTTTTATCGCTATTATGTAAGTACATAATCAGAGATACATCACCTACTGTACACTGTATTTACTTAAACAGTCATTTTGCTTATTTATTTGAAAATACATAAAAATTATAAGGTATTTTAGAATAAGGTGACGGAATAACAATTATAGTACATAAGGAGGTAACATGACCGTTTACCTTTTAAATGTATTTGAAATAATAACAATAATAAAAGTATATCCCCGCGCACGTCTTATATATACAAAAGACCGTTTCTTATAAAGACGCGTGGTCTTAAGCTACAAAATAATAGTAGATTTGTTCTAATCTTAAAGTTAAATCATGGAAAATTACATTCAAGTAATTCTGCTCGGTTCACTATATTTCGATAATATTTTTAAACTACGCGTAATTATTCGCATGAAACACAGTTATTGTTGCACTGATAATTGATTTACGGATGCGAAATTCCGCAGTAATAATGAATTATTTCTGCTGCTCCATTGAGCGTATTGCCGACTTTTCAGCACATAAAAACCAGTACCTATATATTAAATCATAATTGATTAACACCTATATGTTTGATAAATAAATGGTTGTTATGAAACTACGAGTATGTAGGAGAACATATAAGCGTCAAATAGGAGACATCTGTAAGTAAAATCAAGTATAATACGCTTAACCGAAGAAAATATATGAAAGCTTTAAAACTACGGAACCTACAAAATTCTATTAAGATCGCAGGTGGAATCCTTTATCCCCCCAGATAGATGGCATGAGTATTGACATAGGTTAACATTTCAGTATACACCTTCAAATATACAGCATATTTCAATGAAACAATGCTTAAGAGAATAGAATAATAGAGAATAGAGAGAATTTACATATTAGAAGAATTTCAGGTGATTGACTAAGATCAGAAAACCTAATTACTTTTTAAGTTAACTGACTTCGAAATGAAAACTAAAATTTTAAAATGTTACCCCTAGTAAGCTGTTGACACTAAAAAATGGTTGCTAGCTCTAGAAGCTGCTCAATAGATCGTAGGTTCATGTAGGGCAGTCGATGCAATAAAAAATAACGAAAAAATAGTGTGTTTTAAGGGATTCTTTGTAAGGGATAAAGCTTAGCTATCTTGACTAGCCCTTATATTTTTTGTACAAAACCTTCACTTCTAAATATACACACCACTAAATATTATTTCTGAGACTGTATATGTATTTACAGCCATACAGAGACTACATCATCCAAATTAGTGACATAAGTTTACTACACACATTCGTCGGTGAAATCATTTTTTCTTTTTTTTTTTATAGGATAGGGCAGCAAACGAGCAAACGGATCACCTGGTGGTAAGCAATAACCGTTGCCCATGGACACCCGCAACACCAGTGGAGTCACAGATGCGTTGCCGGCCTTTTAAAAGGGAATAAGAGGAGTAACGGGAATAAACGGGAATAAGGGGGGTTGGGCCTCCGGTACCCTCACTCACTCGGCGAAACACAGCGCAAGTGCTATTTTACGCCGGTTTTCTGTGAGGCCGTGGTATCACTCCGGTCGAGCCGGCCCAATTCGTGCCGAAGCATGGCTCTCCCACGGTAACGTACTTATCTTATATAATACAACGTACCTTAATAATATTTGATGCCATCCTCTTCAAAAATGCACTGGTGAAGAGAGCTGCTTCATCGCCACACGACCTTTGCACCGTCTGCTCTGAGCAGAGCAGATATTCTTGGAAGGAGCTGAAACGGAGATAACTATACACTTTCTATTTCGAATATTGTATTTGTTTATCTATACAAATAAATAAAATTGAAGTGTCTGTTTGTAATATTAAAATAACCGCTTTGTACTACATGCATATGAATGTAACGGTACACATACCAAAATACATATTTTTAAAATTTTGTCTGTTTGTCTGTCTGTTTGTTCCGGCTAATCTCTGGAACGGCTGGACCGATTTAGACGGGACTTTCACTGGCAGATAGCTTATGTAATAAGGAGTAATTTAGGCTACTCATTTACATTCATTTTTATTACATTCCACGCGGACGAAGTCGCGGGCACAGCTAGTGTATTATACAAACAATTGAGTATGTGGAAAACATATCATAGCAAATCAAGGTTTATTTTACCAGCATTCCATCATATGTCAACATACGAATCATTCATATAATGCAAAAATGCTATTTGACACACCTACTTGATAGAAATATAGGGCACAGAAGAATTCTTGTGATTTCCGATTTAATGAAGTCATAAAAAAAACAGTTTATAGTCTAATAATTCTTTAAAATATAAATATAACTTTTGATATTTTGTATTAATGAATTAAGTACAAGAGATGAAAATGAGCATTTTATTTTTGTTCTTGATAGATCTGCCTAATTTCTTGGGTAAGTAATGTAACTTAAAATATCAAATCAAACAACTGTAGAAAATATTAGTAAAGTACTTACATAACTTTATTTTTTTAATTCTAAATTAATACGATTGGTTTAGAGAATTCGTCGACCTAATAATACTTTGTAAAAGTTTGAAGACAAGACGCCTTATCGCTGTGGCATAATAAACGGTTTGAAATAAAATTAATGAACTCAGTCTGCCTATTATGAGAGCTTGTCCATAAAATTTGAAAGAAACTCTTAAGAAACATTTCCAACGGAAGATACTATTTTCGTTAAATTTTATTTGAATTAAATATCCGCGTCTTTAACTTAGTTTTTTAGCTAAATATTTTTTTTTAAATCGTAATAATGGTAAACGAAAAATATTAAAGGTGGTTTTCTTTTATCACCGATCTTGTTTTTCCGATGTACAAAATATATTCATAAATCAATATCTATCTCAATTATTTTCCAAATATGTATATTTTTATCCACTGTAACAGTATATATTAGAATTCAGCTATAACCACAACTCGATTCCTTAAAGGTTTGTTTAATATTCACCTTGTTTGCATAAAAGTTCGTTAAACTTATTAATCAGCGACCATTTTAAGAATGAATAACCGACGAACTCAAATAACACGCTAGAGTTCTAATATGTAACATCTGTGGTTAATGAACTATTAAGCCACCTTCGTAATCTAGTGGTTGCAAGCGCCCGTTATTAATCGAGAGGCCCGGAGTTTGATATTCTATGGGTCATATTTGTAGTTGAAGATAGAAAATTTGTACTAATAGTTATTGTCATTGTGGATATTTCAGGTAACACTTCAGAAAAGAATTTGGGATCTACTGATCTGACTACTAAATATACCTAATTCATTGGTTTATGTTGAAAAATCTATATACGTCTCGTACCAGCAGATCTGAAACGATCTGCAGAACCGTATCACTGTTGGCGCGCAATTAGTACTCGTAACAGCAGATACGAGTATGCTTTCACGTGTGAGAAACATGTTTGGTAGATTAACACGTAAATGTTCACCTCGCAACAAACGGGAGACACATTTTTTTTTATGTGTAATAACTTGAAACTATTCTTTGATATCAACATTGATATTGGGTTTGATATTGGATTCACATAAATGTTTAAAAATCATTATTTTTACCAACACAATAGTTGGAAAAGAGTAATTAGGTTTTGAATAATATTTTTAACGATTGGAGCCAACCTCAGCCACACGCGGTATATCCAGATGATCAGTGGACGATGCGCAAACGGTCTCCACCAATCAATTTTTTAAGATACGTACTCTTGTTGTAACCAGCACAGTTCGAATTATATACCTGATGATAAGGATTATGATCTTACGAGTGTATCGCTATTATAACTAAGAAAATTTCTATATTTTTTTATTTCTTCTATTTTCGACATCCTTATTTTATACAAAACTTAAAACACAGAGAAAAACACAATAACATTGTATGAAATGCAATAATTAGCCACTAAAAGCAGAGCGAGTGGTGTGGTTGAAAGTTGGAATTCATGGCGGCGCTACACAGTTTTTCCGTACAAAATGCCATTGTTTTGTTCATCTCTCTATTGTATCGAGCCATGTGCAGCGATGTATGAATCCTCTGATAGTGCACGAATATTTTTAACCAGTAGTAATAACTGACCTGATGCACTTGCATTTCATATGTGCTTCTATTTGTGCTTCATTTTTTAATGATAATATGAAATATACGTTATATTTTAAATTATAGAATATAATGTCACAGTAAATATCTAATAACTGGTTTATGATGTTAGTGTTACTATGAAGTAAATACATAAAATACACATAATTAATTCAATAAACATATTTGAATTGGAAATTTAACCTAGAATTATGAATAGGTACATAATTTACACAAATACGAAAAGATCGAATTTAAAGTCGTACTTTTTGTTAATACTAAACAGACTAAAAATATATTCAGAATGCTAATAACATCAATAAGTTTAAATTAATCGTAAATATAATCCATTATAAATGCGAAAGTAAAATATGTCGCGCTTTTACCTACGTCATAACTACTGAATCGATTTAAATGACATCTATTTGGTAAGTACATAGTCAACTTCTTTATACAAATAAAGGCTGTAAGGGGTTGAAATTGGGTATGAAAGATTGTATGGAAAGTATGTAATAAAGCTTGAAGTTTTAAAATTATTTTATTAGGCTTTTGATTTAATATAAATAAATATGACTCTAAATGGAGTAACAGCAAACGATAAAAGACGCGAGCGAGAAGAGATTTTATAATAGTGGTGAGTTATTTGGTTTTCTTGTTTGGATTACTCTTTGCATTTCCAAAAATATGATTGTTTTCAAATTGATTATTTTAAAGTAAAGTTGTTCATTTATTTTTTTTAACCCAGACCAAGTTTATCAACTGACAAGGCGTTTATTTGAAGGATCACATGATCAAGCGTCCTTGCTACAAATTCGTACATGATAGTTATGAGAATAATATTCGATGTGAAATCCTCGTGCTATGCTGGGTCTGGTGGGTAACCTGTAGAATATATTAATTTACTATTACAATAAATACATTTTGGACCTTTTGTGATTGTTAAATCCTCTTCTCCCGGGTATAACTAATGACTGTGACTCTTTCATACCACTACTTATAATTAAACTATTATATGTAGTATATTATTATGATAGTCAGCGGTACACCCATTTTTTATAACGCTTGTTTCTACAAATTACTAGGTATATATTTATAAATAGTATATTCGTATCGTCTCAGTGATTAAAACAATATATGACAAACGGTTTTTATCTTACAGTGATGTATATGTATTGTAATAAGCCTTATGTAATTATATACTGTTTGTTATTCTAAATAAAGAAAAAATATATAATAACGAACGCTGATAAGAAAATAACCTAAGAACTACGGGTTCATTTTAATGTTCTTGATAAAGAAAAGTTCAGTTGAAAAAACGATAACAGGCTGGTAAATATAAAAAAAAAATATGAATAATGAATGAGGTTGTAATAACAAAAAGGTTTTTTTGCAATGTTGACCCTTTAACTATAAAAATGAAGGTTTATATGATAAAACTGTAAACTTTTAATGGTAAATATTGATTTTGATAGTTGGCTTCGAAGTACAAACCGAAGAACATTAAAAACTATATATTATGATACATAATATATTTACAAATACATAGAACACATGTATATGTTTTCTATGTAAAGGAAGCAATAAAAAGGTGATAAATTTCCCTAATAAATAATCTATATTTATAATAAATCTGTAGAGAGGTAATTTCTGTAGATGAATTATATTTCAAAAATAACTATCAGAGGGTGATTAAGGATCGATATTAATGCCAAAAATGCAATCAGTAAAATTTTTGTCTGGCTGTGTGTATAACCGTTATAGAAACAAAAACTACTCGACGGATTTCAACGAAACTTGGTACAATTATTTTTCATACTCTTGAACTGGTTATAGTATACTATTCATCACACTACATTCAATAGCAGCAGAGCAGTGAAGGGATATGTTGGGAAAACGGGAGATGTTACTCCATTTTTTAAGTTTATGTCGCGGGTGCAACCTTAATGATTGACTACACAGAAATCATGTATGACGAAAATGTTCCTTAAAATTATATAAAATATAACCCATGACAGCATATGTCTATCTTCTATGGTTATAAATAAATAAATATATAAATATTTCTTACACTTACACCAATTAGCCTAGCCCAAAGTAAGCTCTGTAAAGCTTGTATTATGGGATCTAGGCTAACGGATAGACATACATATATTAAACATATATAAATAAATTTGGTAGAAATAAATTATAACAAATCATGACTAAGGTACAAATACTCGCATTCATCACGCAAACATCTGCCCCCACCGGGACTCGAACCCGGGACCTGAGAGATGGCGACACCTTGAAACCGGTATACCATAACCACTCGACTGCTGAGGTCGTCAGTGGTTGACTTACAATAACACGTGTAATTCCTGATAGCTTAGTAGTTCGAAGTTTTCTGATTATATTTGTCTACTCTTACGTTTATAATACTCTGCTAATTTAAAATGCTACCTAAAATTATGATTTCACGCGGGCGAAGTCGTAGGCAAAGCTAGTGTAAAACAAAAGGCTAAGATATTATACTATTTTTTTTAAGTAAACAAACGAATTCAGACTTTAATGCAAAGCGCACTTTCAGGCTATATTTCAGCATTACTCTGATTAATTTCATAACTAATTTCCATAGCATGACATCTAGAATAAATTTATAACTGTGAATGTCACTTGCATAGCTCGGCTGGAAACTGGAACATCTTGCCTTTAAAGATATTTGCTTCTATTGTGATTCGTTAAAGGAAAGATTTAAAGAGTTTAAAAGATGTGTTATAAGTATAATAATTTTTTCAATCAATATAATCAGTTTGTAACATTGTAAGTCCTAAGCTGACGTGATAGCTATGTTTCTTACCTACATTTCTGCCATTAGATTCATGACTGTATGTTGTAAATATAAACGTCATCAGCTTAATGGCGTAGCACTTTGACGGGCAAAAGTGATTGTAAAAGTCTTTTATGTATTAGAGAGAACTTTTATGTATGATATGATATTTTTAAATCGATCGTCATCGCGTCCTAGAATCGCCGCTTATTTACAGGTTTCCATTTAAGATTTTGTAAAATTTTATAGTCATGTCGATCTTTTTAAATATTTTTACTTGTAGCAATTTTTTTCAGCACAGCCTTACAATCAGTAATTTATTGTTATATTACCTGCGTACCATCTTAGGTTAGACAGCCAATTCTTTTGTCGTTGAGAAGTTCAGGTGAACCTCGCGTCCACTTCTTGACACATACAATCAATGCCAAGAGGTTTCGTGTCTTAAGCAAAAAAGGATTTCTTATGGTACTTAGTGAGCACGGTGAAGATCATGTTATTTCATATTTATCAAACCTCCGTCTAATTCCAAATAGTTGACACTATTAGCTATCTGTTCGCTAACTATATCGCTAATATCACGAACATTATCATTAATTATTTCAGCCGAAAGACGGCTACTGCTCGACATCAGCAAATTTCAACGCCGATCGGTTTTGAGTTTTTAGTGTCCAACGTCTTCCTCCGATCACCAAATCGTCTGCTCACTGCGAGATATCTACTACAAGCATTGCTAACACATAAAGCTAGGCACCTATCTCAAATTTATTATTAAATCAGGAAATAACTTTATAATCATTAAGCGATTATTTGTATGTATGGTGTGCATGCCTTATGTGGTTGTGTTAGAACTATAAATTGTGTAATTAACACCATAATGTTCAACTAGTTAATTTATATTAAACTATAAGAAGTTAAGAAGCTACTGAAAAACGGAAAACTGTTTTGCATTATTATGGTTGGAGATTTTCGAAGTCTACAAATTGAACTGTCACGACGTGATTGTTAGACGAGTGTTGAGTAGGCACTCGAAAGGCTCAAGTTAAATCTTGAATATTGAATAGCCCTCGTTAATAAAATATTCAGCAAGTCGAATCGACTTCCCCGAACTAATTACTCGTCTGAAGATTGACTATCGAAGATGTAAGAGGAGCCTTAATTCACAATAATGATTTAGAATGAATAGAACTTATCAATCAGGGTATGCTAATTATTTTATTTTGATCGGGTATATAATAAATTCACAATTACAAAACCAGCAAATTTAAATATAATGAATCTCCAAAGTCCCTTTGCTGTAGGATAATTTATACATCTGATACCATAACTCGATATTTCTCTGATTTGATAATCGACGCCTTAAAGTCTAAGTATGAAAATATTTTTTTAGTTTGAAAAGATTTCAGAGACTTACAACTCCATTCAAAAACAAAATGTTCTGTCTTACCAGCATACTGTCTTTAAATAATCTTCTTGACTGTTCCCAGATTGATCTTCAGTTTGGTACTGTTCATTCTTCTGGTGGTCACTGAGCGTAGTTAACGTGACCTCATACTTCTTGCTGCATTTCTCGTATTCGGGCCTCACGTTTTTAACGCAGTTAGCGTGCTTCAAGTACTCTTCCTGATACTTCCCCCGGGTGCACAGGTCTTGTACCACCTCCGTGATACCAGAGTATATCCGCCTGAAGACGACTTGTTCGTGCTTCTCCATGCAAACATTCGTGTAGTTGTCGATGCATGTTATGCCGGCACGCAATTCACTGGAACAATTTGATATATATATTTTTAATAAGAAAATCTAAAGTGGAATGGAAGCGATCTCCTACTATTTTTTTTTAATGTTATAAATTTATTACATCCATCACTAAATAACAAATCCATTTCGTCACAACAATATTGATTACAAGACAAAGTAGGATAAGTAAAGTAGCTAGTCGTAATAGTAGTAGTAGTTAGGATGGATCCGGAAAGTAGCAACCAACAGTCGAAATTCATGAACCTTCGTAGAAATGAGCTCGCAATGTGGTCTCAATCAACAATCGACTTATGATTTTTCTATAAGACTAACATTTCGTCTATAGTTTGCGTCACGTTATTTTTGTTTTATTTTTATGATATTTATAGATAAACCTTTTCGGAATTCTGTAATATAAATAAAATATCTAAGTGAGGGTGAAAATCTAATAGAATACAGAATGAGTCAGACAGATGTCACTTTTTCAATTTCTGTTCGTGGCAGATGAAAAAATAGTCCACCCGATGGTAAGAGATAACCATAGCTTATAAATATGTGCAATAAGTTGTGTCACAATAGTCACTTGGTAGCCCACCTGGGAGATATGTTTTTGAAGTTGGACAAACAAGTGTCGTAGTGTTCAGAAAACACCGCAGCACTGTACGGACTTATCGAATATTCGGATTATTTGAATCAAAAGTATGCAGAACACAAAACATATTAGACACTGAAATAATAAATTATGTTAGAAAAGCGACATTCAATTTCCTGGATACCTTCAGTTCATAGTTCTTTGTTTTGGTAGATTATTGCGATTTTTGCGTAAAATGGACAATTTTGGCGTTCTCGATCTCAGAAACAAAGATACATTAACAATTTTTACTTAATGAATAATGCAGAACAGCTATTGACATAGTTCGTAGCGGCCTCGCTTTTTGTAAATTTTGCTTAACTTTTTAATAAAACCCAAAATTGTAGAGAAAGATTTTCATAAAATGTGCGAAGGTACTTTTTTGAGCTCCTGGATTGAACTACTGTTCTACATAAATGAAATAAAAAAATGATAATTTTATCTCTTGTATAGTCATATAGTTCGTAGCGGCCTCGGAATTTTGATATATATATTTTGATATATTATTGATTTAATATAGAAAAAAAATCTTATACTAAACGAAAAAACTACGAAAATCGCTTTAAGTTGACTGTGAATATCTTCAATATACGATAGTATTTCTTAATAAAATTTATACCAGAATAAAAGTTACTGTATGAGGAATAAATGTATTTTTTAACCATGAATTTATTAGCTTATTTTAATAAAAACGATAAATAATACTGCAAAATTACTACAAAATGCGATGCACAGGCCGCCCGAATTCATTAGAGCTTGAGCGTTCCTCAGAGTCGGACCTATGTCGAATTTCTTCGCGCCAACATCATCGATCGAATCCAGTGATCGTGCCGTTGAGCGTCAGTGTATAGCGCGATTATCAGTTTTGATCACATAACTAAACTAATTTATTTTGCGACTTTTAAACTATTATTTATTTTGAATTTCATATTTTTTCTAAAGTTATTATATTATAGTTATTAAAAATAATATATAGATATTTTATATATTATTTTTATCTATTATTTCTAAAGCTTTTTCACACCAAAACCATTGGATCGATTTGATGGAAATTCGGCAAATAGGTGATTCTTTTATGATGATTTATACTTATAATTGATAACTAGATTTTTTTTAATCTGAGCTATTTTTAATTTAAAACTAAAACCGTCTTTTGCTAAATAACATACTAAGAAATATTTGATAAACATTATTTTTAACAATATCATCTGTCCTATTTTTAATATCATCGTCATATAATGTGTTTCTTAATATACGATATATATAGCAATAACAAATTATTCCTTAAAAATATAAATATAAAAATTTTGGGAAAAGTATCAAAATCGCTTAGTCGTAGCGTCAACACAGTATTTTGGACGTGTGACCTTCAATGAGTTGTCGGGACGCTTCGAAATACCTAATCTCGCAGAATGAAGAATTGTAATAGGCCTCTTATCGAAACAACAATCCTGTCTTTTTTAATTTAATTCACATTCCAGTACCTGCGGGATAAAATAAGCTATTTTATTCCCTGTTTATAAGAAAGCAAGTAACTATTTTCAAATAGATGTGTTGAAAATATATTCTAGGCCTAGGATGACTTTATAAATTTATCTACGCGTAATATTTTAATAACAAAAATCGCCACAGATTTATAAACATTAACATCAACCCAAAATTTATGTAGAGCATTATAGTATAAAATATTTTTAACGTTTAACTATTAAGGGAATTACATGGCCCAATGACCTCAACGATTTGCTTAGTGGCAAACATGTTTTCGCGTCAGCGACATTTGTCTGTCGACAATCGCACTACAGTGTGCTCAAGAATGCAGTACGTTGTTAAATTCAATTTATGTTTACCTATTTTATTCGTTCTCTGAGCGACCTATAATTACTTTTATTTGTATACTATTTATATGATACTTATTTACTTTGGTGATATACATACACATTTCAAATAAGTACTTGAGTAATGCGATAGTCAAGTGTTATTTTTATTTTTGCAAAATATTTATCCTGCAAGCAGAAAAAATATCAAAATATTATCGTAAAATAAAGGCGTCAAAATGACGACCGTCATGTTTGTGACGTCTATTGTACTATTTTTTTTTAATCTTTGCTCGTATCGAGCAGGCAAAGAGCAGAGCCCATATAACCTATTCAATGGTAAATATCTTCTTTCTTCTTCACTTTCCTATTTCTATATTTTTTCCCCTTTTTATATTTCTGTCAAAGTGTGGGTTATAAATTTAAAAAGATGTGGATATGATGCAGTGTTTCTTAAAATTTCTTGGATAGAACGCGGAATATCATCTGTATTCTTGTAAAGATCTATAACCTCATTCATTAGCACAAGGCGTTGAATACCAAATGAAGAGAGGTAGATGCTCAGATTTGGAGCAGCCCGACTGGGGAAGGACCTCCGCCTTACAGAAAATCGCAGCCAAATAACACCGCTCTCTTGCGGTGTTGTATTCCTGCGGTGAGTAAGGTACCCAGCGCTCCTAAGGATTCGTTATGCTGATGGGGGGGGGGGGCCGGTGATGCACATAATACGGCCACTGATCAGTGTGGGTGCAGAGTGTGGGCGCAGCGGTCAGGGAGACTCAGTGAAACGGTTGGTCGGAGGCCACCCGCGGGTCAGTAGAGTTCCCGAACCTAGGGATCACTTAATCTCCGCCCTGGGAGGCTGAACTGCCAACACGCGAAAATCCCTGTTGCGACAGTCGTGCCGGAGGAGGAGACCGGAGTGGAACTCGGCTGTCGTAGGAGGGGGGGACTGGGGGCCCTTCATCAGCACAGCGAATCCTCTTCAAACCTATTAAAACCCCCCATTAAAAATGAGGAGCAGGAATAAAAAGAGAAAACGTTTCTCAGCGGCTCCCCTTTCCACGGATGTGGACTTATGCAACATCAGGGGACTTCACGCCAATCCAAGCGCAGTCCACTAACACTTCGAGACTGCGCAGCCGACAAAAGTTCATAAGGCGAGCCGGTGTATGCATTTTCGTCCGGGATGATATCTGCTCTCGGCGTCTCCATCATTTGGAAGCTGGGGACCTGTCATTGTTGTGGGCGCGCGTGGACTGCGGAGGCCACACCCGGATATACGCGTGCCTATACAGGTCTCATAGCGGTGACAGGGAAAGCGGTGAAAGACTCTTTGAGCACCTGCAATTGACGACTGACAAAATTCAGAGTAGCTTTGTTCTGGGTCCACTGACCACGCGGAGAGGTCTGCTCACGAATTTGTTTTGGCCCGTGGTTTCTCACAACTGGTACATTCTCCAACGAGAATACCTGATATTGAGAACCATGCAAGTTCTTTACTGGATCTTCTACTGACCACACGTCCGGACGGATACACCCTCACAGTGGATGCACCCCTCGGTTCGTCCAACCACTGCCTCATCCGGACAAAAGTGCCATGTGCGCAGCCAATTACATCTAGGCCGAAACACCTGCATCACATGTGGCAGTACAAGTCAGCAGATAGGGATGGATTGCGTCAATTTTACGCATCGTACCCGTGGAGGCAACTTTGCTTCATATCAGATGATATCTAAGGTGATGGAGCGTATGATAAACACACAGCTCCTTTGATACCTAGAGGATCACGACTTGATCAGCGACCGGCAATACGGCTTTCGCCACGATCGCTCCACTGGTGACCTTCTAGTGTATTTCACACACCGTTGGGCATCAGCCGTTGAGAGTCAAGGTGAGGCATTGGCAGACATAGCTAAGGCGTTCGATCGGGTCTGGCACCGAGCTCTTCTGTCGAAGTTACCCTCGTATGGCCTGCCCGAGGGTATGTGCAAATGGGTTGCCAGCTTTTTGTCCAGCAGAAACATTAGACTTGTGGTCGACAGTAGCTGCTTTGAATACATGGATATAAATGCTGGCGTCCCGCAAGGCTCCGTTCTATCTCCGACACTGTTCCTGCTGCATATCAATGACATGCTGTCCATCGATGGCATACATTGTTATGCAGATGACAGTACCGGAGATGCGTTTCATACGGGCCGTGCAAACATCCCTGGTTCCGCTGTGGAAGAAGGTCACGAACAACTTGTGTCTGAAATCGAGAGAACTCTATCTATCTAGAATCTAGAGTCTCCGATTGGGGCCGGGACAATCTAGTCCGATTTAACCCCTCCAAGACTCAAGTTTGTGCGTTCACCGCTAAGAAAACTCCATTCACTGTAGCCCCTCAATTCCAGGACACACCCCTTTCCATCGGAAAGTGTATTGGGAACCTTGGTGTTGACATCTTCAGCGACGTTCAGTTCCGAAGACAGCTGGAAGCCAAGGCCAAGCTGGCATCAAAAAAACTCGGTGTGCTCAATAGGGCGAAGCGGTACTTCACACCGGGGCAAAGACTTGTACTGTATAAGTCGCAAGTCCGGCCCCATATGGAGTACTGCTGCCATTTCTGGGCGGGAGCACCTATGTACCAGCTTGGGCCCCTAGACTCGGTTCAAAAGCGCGACTGTGAGACTCGTCGACGATCCCGTACTCACAGGCGGTATCGAGCCTCCAAGTCTTAGGAGAGACATTGCCTCCTTTCGTGTGTTCTACCGCCTGTATAATGGGTTGTGTTCTGTAGAATTGTTTGACATGATGCCCGCGGCCACTTTCTATCATCGCACCGCTCGCCATCGACAGGGAGTTCATGCCCACACACTGGAGCCTAAATGGTCCCGCACAGTGCGGTTCGAAAGGAATTTCCTCCCGCGTACACTTCGTTTGTGGAATGAGCTCCCTGCCGAGGTTTTCCCGCAGGGCTACAGTATGGGGTTCTTCAAAAGGGGAGTAAATAGGTTTTTGAAGGGTCGGCAACGCGCGAGTGACACCCCTGGTGTTGCAAGTGTCCATAGGCTCCGGTAACCGCTCACCATCAGGCGGGCCGTAGGCCTGTTTGCCACCATCGTGGTAAAAAAAAAGAAGAGCAATTGAAGAACAAATGGTCCAACGATCCTTCTCGCTCGTCTATTGCAATGTCCACAAATTGGTGAGTTAGTCATAGCTTTTCTGTGTAGATGAAAGTTAGTACGGCAATGTCCAATACGTAGACGATTCATAATAGTGTAAAATATGCGGCCCTTGGGCACTTGACACAAGGCACTTGACTTGCCTTTACACCTAATGATGCATACCATAATCCCTTTCCTTCAGTATTTTGAATATATTGCCAATGCTCCCATTCTTTTTGTATCTGTTCTTTAAAATTACTCAATTGTACTAAAATAAAGAAATGTCAAAGTTGTCAAACGCCGAAGATAGTAGTTATGTGCCAACACGGAAAAAACAAAACTCGATTTAAGTCCAGTTAAAATTCACGTAACTCGGGTTGAACTCAAAGAGTTAATGTTTTTTTTTTTTAATTTTTGCCAATTTATTCTCATTTATAGTAAAAAAAAAATCAAACAGACAAATGCAATTTTTATCTGTTTCAATTCTTTCATTTTTTATATTATTTGTTTATTATTAGAAGAGTTACACTAACTAAAGTAAAAAAGAAATTATTTTTTAAAATCGAATCAATTATTTATGTATTTTTGGTCTGAATTTTAATTTTTAGCTACCAATTAGTGATTAACAAAAATATATAAAAATCTAATGTAAATAACTAAAACAAACATCTTATATGGTAAACATCTCGAATAATTTTTAACAACAATATTCTTATCTGAAAAACAATATTTTTCTATAAGATTTTCTTTTAGGACCCGGCATTTTTCAAAAACAGAATTTAAAACACGAATAACTATAGCAATAACCGGCACAACAGGTTAACCTACATAAATGTGACACTTGTTTGTTATAAATGAGTATAGTCTCAAATAATCGCTCTTCGCACCATGACGGTTTCATTCGGTTTTCAAACTCGAGTGAGAGAGAATTCAACTCGAGTTGGTTCATGTTAAGCCCAACTCAAGTTAACTCGAGTTAGTTACTCGAGACGACCGAAGAAAACGAAGATAGAAAAGAAACGCTTATTTTAGATTTGTATAAAGTTCGTGTTAAAAGATTACTTATGAAATAAAAATTAGTTTCTTTAATCTGTATCGATGGTGTGTAACGTTGAATTGCAAGAATTCTACTTTGAAAGCACCAGAAAAGTTGTTTATTAAGGTTCCGAATAGCGAATCTATGAGATATGTTTGGTTAGAGCTCGCACGAAAATCCAACAAAATACTCTCTAAAATCTCATTTATATCTTTGTGAGAATCATTTTAATGTAAGTACATAAGTTTTTTTGATGAGTCAAAAATGAACATAACCGAGAAATTGAGGTTATTGTTTACATTGGTTGCTATGTTATCTGGCTCATTTGTTTACAAACACTTTGTTTTAGTACTAATGACGTCATACTGAGAAAATCATGGCGGTCGGTGTTTTCGGTCACGTGATATACAGATAATAAAACTTCGATTTTAAATTAGAAATATAAAATTAATCTTACGTTTTTATGAAAAAATAATATAATTTTTGCATTGCTAGTACAAACACTATATAAATTAAATTATTCCACATTTTTATATTATAACATGAAAATAGCCTATTTCGTATATGTCTGTAGGTATATGAATCATGTTAAAAAAAACTAAAATAAAATATTGAAAAAACAATTTTTTGGATTTGCTTTTATATTTAGGCATTGCTATCCAATTGATTTATTCTATGACAAGGAGATATAATTGAAAACCACTTTAAGTATATTTACAACTTAAATTATCCCGTGAGAGTTACGGTATATAATATTCACACTATTTACAAACAGATTTAACTTATAAATCATTCAAATCAATTCTTTTTTGTAATTTTTAAAAACAAGTAACGCGCGTACAATCCTCTCTCTGCCAGAGTCTGACACTAAAAAAAAATTGTTGCTTGGAGCATGCTACCAGGGCGTTGCGGAGGTTGGGGTCGTGGTAGTGTCCTTACGGGTTCCCACGAACCTATCACGCCGCGGGCAGTTCTCGGCGCGTCTGGCGGCGATGTCGGATGCGCCGTGGATCGAGCGCTCGTGGCAGGCGTCAGTGGAGGGGCATCGCTGAGATTTTTAGTGGGTAGGCCTACCCCCTTCTGGGGAGGAGGGCCCCACATAATTCTGCGCTTTTCCCGGGGTGCAGGGTATGCAATTCAATGCATTTACCTCAGCGATAACAAAAAAAAGGGCGTTGCGGAGGAGATTGGCGCGGGATCTTGTGCTGTTTTAGGTTTTTCTATATTATTTAATAGAACATGGAAGAAAATAAAGATTCTTTTAATACAAATTGTAGTCGAGATCGAAAGCTTTCTTATGGTGCAAATTTCATAGATTAGTAATAAGCAGTTTCAGAGAGAAATTGCAATTAATTTTAAAAAGACGAGATTTTGTGATTTATTTTACATGAGTCAGTTAAAGATATTACAAATTTGATTAATAGGATTCATTTTTCTTCAACCATGTTATCCCCTTAATATTATCTACCCATTATCTACGAAAATACTACATAGAAAAATAGATTATTGATTAACGTCATCAATAATCTCGGCACTATCAGCATATCGATTTTCTATGGTTCGTTTCCCTTGGTGGTGACATATATGAAATAGATAATAACAACATAGTAATATTATATATATATGATCCGAGAGGAAACTTACACGCAACTTTTATCCAGTTCATCCTGCGTTAACGCGAAAGATATTTCTCGTGAGCTTAGAACCGGCAACGCCATCGAACACCTCTGTAACAAGTCTTCTTGTTGACTGCAGTGCCCCTTCAATGCATCTGTAAAGAACAATAACTATAAAGGAAATTGTTTACCGTACTTATACAGCTGTATTACAGTATATAGGTACTGTAATACTCAATAGCAAGTAAAAAATTTACAAATATTAATATTACAAAAAAATAGAAGTAAGAAAGTTTTCAAAATAAATGTACATTTTCTAATTTATAAAATTAAACCAAAAATATTTCAACCGAATTAGAAAAAAAATCATAATCAAGTTAACGAATGAGATACTGTTAAAAATAAGCATTGTTTTATTAAAATATGAAAATGAACAAAGGGAAATAGACTGTTAATTTAAACAAAGGTAATAAATAATTTTTTAAGAATTTAATTTTGCTAATGCATAAAATTTACATCTTTCTAAAAGATAGGAAGAAGGACTATTAAGCGTGAAACGTAAAAAAAATAAACAATTTGAACTTAAATTGAATTGAATGTTTTCGTACATAAATTACAAATTGAAGCTATTTCCATTTTTTTATATATTGCTTTTTAATAAAACATATATCTTATTTTCTCTATTCTAATTTTCTCGCAGTATGTGGCTTATAATAAATTATGTTTACTAAAGCTAAATAATTCGTAATATATTTGTAAGATTGAGAATTGTATTCCTCTGTTTATTGTGTGCAGTATAGGTTATTACCTATACTACTTACAACTTAAATTTTTCAATCATACATTCTTTAATATCATCAACAATACCGTTGATTTTTGTTGAAGTTTTGTAGTCTGAAAACATACAAATTAATCTTGTCTTTTTGCAATTAATTAGTTATAAGACTAATTGTTATTTTTTTAATTTTATTTCTAGAAATGTAACATCATATACTGTAAGTGGCCAACTTTTAACGAAAATTCGATATATTTTGTTTAATGTACATAAATTATATAACAAAAGTATTGGATATTTTTCCAATATTGAATTCCCACATTGTGTTCATTCTTTAGTTCCTGTTATTAGCTTACATAATGAATAGTGAAGTAGCGCTGTTTATAGGGACCACACATAGCAGTGAAGAGGAATTTTCCGTTAACTTGAAAATAAAGTAAATTCTGTAAAGAATCTGTTATATATAATTTCCAAATGTCAAATAGAATCCATAAACCCTTACTTTATTAGAAAAATACTATCGTACTCCTAATTCGTACTTGACGAATATAATGCCGCGATCGGGGCGAGCAAATCCTCCATAAATTGGCCAACATCGCAAAACAAATAACATAAAGAGATTTAATTTCACGGCAAGAACAAATTTATTCAACGAAGTATGAAAAAAACAATTATATTCTTACAAACAGTATTAAAACGAATTTTTGAACGAACGTAAAACGAGCAGTGATGTGATTGTTATAATAATCTATTTGACCGCATCTGTAGTATAAGGATTACGATGTAAAATATTAGGGCGACGTTGTATTTAAATCATGGAATTAAAATATACTTACGTACAACGTACTATATGTTTGTGTGTATAATGTGTTCATGAGGTAAATGTACATATTATTTCCAGAGGCGACAGTTAAATATGTATTGACAACTTATGACATGATTAAAAAAATATTGATATGTTGAATACTTATCCTCGTAAGAAGTGAATCAATCATAATGTCATTAAAGAATAATCCATAATATGTTGGATTCTGTAGAAAAAATTGTCAGAAACGCGGCTCAAATCTGGAACCACAATTTGATTTTTTTTAAATATGTATATTTTGGTAATTCGGTTTATGAACTTTACAATTTATAAGCAACACACAGTAACAAAAAATCTAGGAATTGTCAATGAATCTTTGAAAGGAAATCAATCTAAACAGCTTTATTGTTATATCTAACAATTAAAAAATATTTCTTTCATAACTTAATTATGAAAGAAAACATGATGATTTTCACAAATTAAAATCAAAATGAATTCAAATTAATCGTAGTTCTATTACATAATTCGCCGATACTCTCAAATAAATTATCAAGGCATTTGTAAATTGATAGTGTTGATTTGCCTGCAAAACATCCACTTTAATAAACATTAACATACTTTGTGTCGTACTTTTGTTTAACTACCCAATTTAACATGAGCTCATAAAATTTGAAAATAATTTAACAAAATATTAATCGTCAACCTATATTGAAATTAACTAAGGTACCATGTATTAATACCATGAATTAATATTCAAAATTTAAAAGTCATCTATGACTTCATATCTTGAACAATGAGTCGTTTATGCAACCTGTTGTTTATGGTTTCTGTTCAGTGTTTTGTTTTCTTCAACGTAAACATAAGACCTTGTTAATATAGGGTCATTTTTGTGATTCAAATTATCAAAACAAGTTCTTAAAAAATATTGCTTAAAACATTCATGATAATGTAATATAAGATTGTGTATATTAAACTGGCTGTATCACAATGACCTTCATATAAAACCTCGTGTCTGTCACGCGAACAGCGCAGCCGCATGTTTGTATCTGTGACTAGTTATCTGGTGAGGGCCGATTTTACTAATAGATCACCACCGATGTAACTGAATCATTACTATCGACCAATCAGAGAGCAAAGATTAATAGCAATGTGGTATTTAGATTGGTCGATAATAGTTCAGTTTCGGTTCAACTGTGGTTTGATAGTGGAAATGAGCCTTTGCAAACAGTTGTGCACACGCCTTGCACACGTCGCGTCAGAGCAACCGATCACACAACCAGTGCGCTATCAGCTGTTAGTTCACATGTAATGGAAAACTTCGCAGTTATATAGGATAAGTAATATTCGATATGACAAATAAAACGATAACTGTTCCATGTTTATTATACTTATAAACCCTTCTATCAATTGTTAATAAGAATAATAGTAATAATAATAATAGTATACTCCATGTACGTAGTATACTCTACGTGTTGGATATATACATATCCCCGCGCACGCCTTGTAAAGGACCGTGTCTTATAAAGACGCGTGATATAAGCGACAATAATAATAATTACCTATATTGTTAGTACCTACTTATGTCAAGTAGTTATATAATAAATATATACTAATATTATAAAGTTGAAGAGTTTGTTTGTTTGAACGCGCTAATCTCTGGAACTCCTGGTTCGAATTGAAAAATTATTTTTTTATTGAATAGCCCATTTATCGAGGAAGGCTTTAGGCTACATAACATCACGCTGCGACTAAAAGGAGCGAAGAAATAACGGAAAATGTGGAAAAAACGGGGAAAATTATTAATCTTTGAGGGCTTCCGTTGCGTGCGCTGCGAAAACGGTTCTAGATACCAAAAAAATATGTATGAAAGAATTATTCCTCTTAAAATGATCTAAAAAAATGTCTGCGACAGTATATGTCTATCTTTTACTGTTAACTCACTAGAAACGTTAATGTGGTAATCAAATTTGGATATGTCGCGTTGTCAAGATCGGGTAACAGCTGAGGTGGTTGTTTGCAAAAATAAATATGATGCTCAAAATAACTATTCCACGCGGACGAAGTCGCTGGCACAGCTAGTATTTATTTACTAACGAATTTTATATCTATAATATAGGTATTTCTAATATAGGTATCAACATCCAAGTAACTTTTCGTACCTATCTTCTGATAGAGCTATACATCTAAATAATTTCGTATATCTGTAAATAAAACCGTGAAAACAATACGCTGCAAAAACCACTCGTCCAAAGCATATCCCATTCATAATAATTTCTTGGCAGTGGTGTCTGTCACCGAACATCGTGTGCGACTCGATAAACAGGTAGTTATTTTTAACAGTGCCGTTCTAAGAACCATGCATTCCGATGCTGTGGTGGGGTGACGAGCCCACCAAGGCGCCCGTCGCCATTGGTCGCTCGCCATCGTACGATCTCTTCGCATGTATGCGTGCCGTATGATGAAAATCACACACTCTCACTCAATCGAAGCATAATCTAGCACCAATTTACCGAACCACGTTTATGAACGTTCAATTCACTGATTTGATTGCTACGATGCCATAGGAAGCCTCAACATCGCCTTGACACAATGATAATAGCAGCCATACCACTTTATTTATTTTGATTGATCGTTAACCTTTCTTTACTATTAGCAGTTTGTTTGTTTTCTTGTTCAGCACTTAGCTCCTTGCTTTCAACAATGAATTGGCATTGTTATGACATCGTACTCCTAAATTGAAATATTGATCAGTTTACCGTGTTGAACAAAGTGCTAGATTTTGTAACTGTCTTGTCTTGTCTTGAATATACAAGTACGTTTCAAATAATGTACTTCGATTTGTAACGTTGATATATCAGAAATATTTAGCATTAGAAAATTATTTCTGAAATGTTTTCACCAAAATATTTTCTCAGTTATAACATGCTATCGGACATAACTATAAAACAATATTCTGCCAAGGCCAATGGATCCAGTTCGCCTATTTCGGCAACTTTCACTACCGTTCAACTCACATTAGGTAGGTATGTCGAATTAGTTTCATTAACGTTTCTATTTTTAAGTCAAACTTTATTTTAGTTCTCAGTAACATTTTTATTTATATCATATTTGTGATTTAATATTTTAAAGATTTCAAAGTACTCCCAAGTTAAGAATTTTTGGGTAGTCGGATAGCAGTACCTATCTGTAAATATTCATTTTTTAGAATTATGTTAAAAATAAATAATTTTTGATGAAACTAATTTACAATATATTTTGTTTAAACTATTTAATGAACAGCTGTATTATTTTGAAGTTAATTAAACTTTATACACCGAATAGTAAATTCCTTGTTTCTATAGAAAAGCGGAGTGCTTTAGCTTCATAATCGTAAAAGCTTAAAGTTTTTACGAGATAGCAGGTATCATAATTATAATAAAATGCCAAAACACGGTTAAAGTAACAGTTGTGTTTATTTAAACGTAACCAAATGTATCACTGGATCTATTTTCTCATCCGTTTAATATTCTAACACCCCTATTAATTTTAATTAAGAAATAGAATAGGTAGGTAAGTGGTTATCTGTATCTGTTTTATATATATATATCAAAAATAAATTCATTAAAATTTCTTCAGAACTGAAATTTAAAAATCTAAAGTATTATAAATAAATCCTTATCACATACATAATATTCACGATTGTTCGCCACAATAGGTTAGAGTGAAATTAAATAAAAAAGCATAATTGGCCAGTTTTTAAAAAGGTCCAGAGTAAAAAAAAAACAAGCCGCGCAGATATGATTGCACAGAACTGAAACTAAAGGAAAATGAATAGAAGCAAGCTTAGTCCGTTACCACACAGACCGTAATAATATATTAAAAAGTAAATTCCGATCTTAACTATAGTATTCAGTAAATATTTTTATTTTGGCAGAATCTATCTTTCTAATATATTTTTTTCTATTCTATTTATAAATATTATTAAGTAGCGGGCGTAGGGAGTTCCGAACCACAGCCGTTGCCCCTGGACTTAGCCTGCAATGAGACGGCCAAGCATCTCTTTTTTGATCTGTAGAGATCTGTTGAGAGAATTAAGGGAGGCCTAAGGCCTACATCCAGGGGCAACTTGTTCTCTTATAAAATAATATTGGCTAAAATGGCGATATTTTTTTATAATTTCATGAACTCTATAACTTTAACAAAGTTTCTAACATATATTATTTATATTTTACTTACCGTTTCCTACATATTTTGTTTTCAGTATTATTTGTTGTTTACTTTTATAAATAACTGTCAAGTACTTGGTCATTAAGTTAAGTGTATAATAAAATACTTTATGTACATAACATAAGAATATATGTGTATATATATATATATGTGTATATATATGAAGGAAAGATATCAATCTTAGATAAAGATCTAACAAAATAAATATTACTATATAAAAAAGACTTTATTTATTAAAAGCAAGTAACAAGTAACTACTAGTGGTAGCATTACATATACCGTCCAGTGCTCCTTGATCAGTAGGTTGATTATACAACTCTATCGCTACTAAAATTCGAAATCAACAGATAATGCAGATCGATTGTTGCCTTATGAAGACAATTGTTACACTGATTTCATATAAAGCAGCAATATAAGTACCCTATAATCATCTGTACGTTATAATTAAAATGTCATATCTATAAATAGCCTTCATAAATTATTTCTAAAAGATTTTATAGGCGTTCTCCTCTTGTTATTGTTTTTGGTATATGATATACGAAGTGATAATAGTAGTACGACCAATGATTTACTATACATATTATATATGTGTCTACTATACGAGTATCTATTAATTATAAATATAAATAAATCGCTATGTAACCCCAAATTTCTATAAAATGTCATTTATGTATATTGTGAGTCAAACTTCGAAAGGGTCAACTCCCAGACATCATTAGTAACGTATTGAAAGATTTTTCGCTGTATAAAATTTGAATACAGAATTCAATAGAATATTTTAAGTTTGACGAACACAAACTCTAGTTTCGACGCACCCGAAAATTTCGGTCATATTTTGGCCGAGCCGTAACTAAACATGTAAATAGATTTCTTGGACGAAACTAGAGGTAACAAAGGTAACCGTTTATAAAGAATCTTCGGAAGTCTTCGAGGAATACTGAGCTCATAATAGTCCTAATCATTGGTTTCATCCATTTTTTTTCTTAGGTAAAATATATTTTTACATAATAAAATGTCAGGAAATTACATTACTATGTCCTTCTCCGGGAGTCAAACTATCTCTATATTAACTTACATCAAAATCAGTTCAGTGGTTTGTGAGTCTATTCAAACAAAAACTTTCATAATCTAATTTTACCTCGTATAGGGTAAAATTTTTACAAAGTTATAATACCACACTTGTAGCGGACTTAAGTCGCGTAGCTTCTTGTAAATATTATATCGTGCAACTATTGTTTTTGTTTGTTCCTTCTATTGTGTATACTTTACAATAATTTATAAAAGATATTTGTCGATCATCCATCATTAATTAACACGTTTATTTACCAAGAATCGTGTTAGGTAACATATTATTTGTTCATAAATCAAAAATATAAATAAATTGTAAATCAAAAAGGTCTATCATCTTAATCATCCCTAATGAACCAAATCAATGGTATATAATCAGCAGCACCACTCTTGTACGGTTAGTACCTCGATCAGTCCTCAACTAACGTAATCTACTCTGCCCGTAGTCCATAAGTTAACAAAGAAAATTAAGTTTCGTGACAAATATTTGTGTATCACATTCAAAAGTAAAATCCCCACTCACCAACCACATCACCACCGCTCGGGCCATTACATATTTATTTAATTCCAATTAAATTAAAAAAAAGTTTCAAACTTCTATCTTTTAAAATAACGTACTTTCCATACAAAATCAAAATAATCTTTACTCAACATTGACCTGAACAGTCACAGACCTGAAGTCAATAAGTTCAAAGCAATAATGAAGTTACGCCTAAGAGAACAAAATCTTTGTACGTGCATAAGTATGACAAAGGAAAAAAACCTGTTTCATGTGACGTTTACTATCCGTATAAATTAGTAATGGGTTAACGATTATTAAATTCATTTGACACTGAAGATAAGATTATATTTGAAAGATGTGAGTTTAAATAAATTCTATTATGTAGCAACAAATTGCCATAAGTTAGTCGGTTTAAAAATTTGTACGTTATATGCAAGAATCCATGGCAGCCAAATTTTTTTTGCATTTATAATATATTGTCGAAAACTAACAATTAACCTTATCGGTTTGTACGCGGTTCAGCCAGACATACGGAGTATGTCAGTAAAATATTTATTCACGTTGCTAAAAGATATCGAATTGCGTAATTTCCATAAATTTTGTACTGGAACGCGTAATAAGACGCATGTCGCGGAATCGTATCATATGGCTAGGTAGTTAGAGGAGCTAGAGTGATGATGGTAAGTACTGATGATACATCATAAGGATCCCTAAGCCTGGACCCGACACTCGCTCGGTAAATCTATGGAATGCTAAGTTCTCTAAATCGAATTCTACTCATCTCTAAATCGAATAATTTCATAGTCGTGTTAGATAAAAGTAAGTAATGTGATTCCTGTATTACACAGTTGGTGGTTTGAGCTACAAGACTCGCTTATAAAAAAAGTATCCATTTAAATATTTAAAATGACGCTATAGTAATTAATAAAACTGTTAAGTTTACGTAAATAGATCACCTGTTGTTCAAAAATCGCATCTATTTATTAAAGTCAAACATTTACGATCTAATATCATTATTATAGGGATATTAGTAAATATCCCGTTCCCTATACATAACATATCTCTATCTGGAACAAAAGTTACGAAGTCATTAGCGCTCACCGAAAATCGCATTAAAAGTTTACATGATAAACTATGCCCTCGATGATTTCGTGATACTCTTGTGTTCGTCAAGTTTCACCCTTATCTTAGTGCTTATCATACAAAGAACAGTTTAAAGTTTGTGAAAAAAAAAATACTTTTGTATTTAGTTACAGTCGTGAATACATTGAACTACTCATAAATAAAGTAAATTGTATGTGATATTAATATATATATATATATATATATATATATATATATATATATATATATTTAATTGCATTTGAAATACTTATTAACAAATTAACAATGTGAAATTTTGAAGAAATCGCATTATTGATTCTCACATACGTAAAAATAATATTTAATAATTAATTATTATATTTAAATGTCACAAAAAGGTTTGCATTACCTTTTGTTATTAGTTTTATAAAACGCTTTACATTAACTATCTATTAAAATATTACTTATTTTTGAACCTTATCAATCGCTTGTACATCTGACATAACTAGTTACGAGTACACGACATTTCACCGACAGTTGATTATCACTTTTATCGCATGACGGAGACGTCCTCCCAAACACTCCCTGATAAGATATCTAATCAATGTGAAACAGCAACAAACAGCAAAATCTAGACGCCTGCCAGCCTTTATCGCATATGTAATTTTGCTATATTTATCATTGATAGCTAATATATGTTAAAATCAAGGATAATGCAAGATGACTTATTATTTGTTAGTTTCATATATTTTATATATTTGCCTAATTTCTTATGCCTTCCCTATTGCGAACTAAAGACAGATAGATCTCTAAGTAACCTTTCAGGCAACAAAAATTATTGCAATACTGTCAAAAATTTTTGTTTTTATAAAAACCGTGTAACCAGTAATATTGAATTTGGGCAATAATTATAAGCGGATAACTCTGCATAACACTGCTACAAGTTTTACTAAATCCATATAATTTACTATTCTTTATAATGATTATCCTATACAAGAAATGTCATTACAAATGTGTCGTGAAAATGGAAAGGTTGTTCTTATATTTCGACTCATTCTTAAATACGTTACTAAAATGTTGCTAAGAGAGATTTCTTTTGAAGCAGCAACGGTAAAGTGAGTCTATGGATTATGTCTGGCGTTTTCAAATTAGACAAAACGTGATGCGACCTTAAAAATTAACTGCCACACGTTAAAATAAAGTTGTAGCAAATTATATCGCTATATTAAGTCCAATGAACTAAAACTATGTGGCAATTTATTTTTATTGTAAATTTATATCAATTTTATGTATTTTTTATGGTCTTTAATGGTTTCTGTTTATTTATTTTTAATTTCCCTTTCCACTTCACTATACTAACGATGAGCAACACATATACGGCGACCGCCCTTAAAAAACATAATATTTAAACGCTATTATGAAAGGATGTTAAAAGATGTAGAGTTCAATAATTTGAGTTATACTAATTACCAATAAAGCCTGCGCATTTTAGTGTAGCCGTCAAATCTTTCGAATAGCATCATCACAATATATTTTTCCTTATACAATTAAAGTGTTAGGGCCTCTTTCACCATCTCCAGTAAAGTGTCGAGTAGGCTAATTGACAGTTAAGTCCAGTAAGTTAGATTGTCAATTTCACGACTTTCGGGTAGCGTTATTATAGGATTAACTGACGAGTAACTTATTGCCACATCATCTGCCAATTAACGCGTTACTTGACGGTTAATAACACCACGGTATATTTATTTACGTACATCCTAAATTAGTTATTAAAAATGGACTTATATGATTTAATTGATCATGAATAGACGAATTGAAATTCTTCAATGCAGCTGATGCCGAGAATTCGTGTATTTAAATTCCGCCTTGATTATTTCAACCGACCCGAATAAACTGATTTCTTGCTAGGTTTCGCCTGTCGAAATTTGCAGTAATAAAAACAAAATAAAATAACACAAAGGTGAGTTGTATGACTTTTTTTATCTACTGTTTACCAAATTTCCTTTCTAGTGAAATTAAGGTAACTATAATAAATCATGTCAAAGAATAGTACATAATGTTATCCTTCTAAAATAAAACAATGTTATATAAAATATCCTTATAAATAAGTTAAAAAAAAATTAAATAAACTAACCAAACATCACACGTGCAAATCGTATTATAAATTGACGTTTGAATGACATATGAAATCTGACATTTTGACATATTATTGAACGATTTTTAACGAATGTTTCGTCGTCATTCACTTAATCAGTGATTGTTACTTGAAGGTTTGTTTTCGTTTGTGAAATTGAGAGAAGTTACTTGGAACATTTACTTGCCAGTAAGCGTTAACTGGGAAGTAACTAGTCGCCACTTTACTTGGAGATGGTGAACGAGGCTCTTAATCAATTATCTGCCACATTGTATATTCGTATTATACGAACTACCGCAATAAGTATGAATTTTTCAATTAACTCTAAACAACATTATCTACTTATAACTGCAATAATTAAATTCTCTAACAATTATAGATATTTTGTATTGAAAATTTGATTGATTTCCGCCACTCATTTGAATTGTGATATTCACACTTACTATGACTATGAAACAAATCTGTTCACAAAGTTGAAACTCTTATCACATTATATAATGTTCATTTTTGGAAACTAAATTGGCAAGTACATATCACCACTCTCTTTTTAATACTTATATCATACTATTTTGAAATTTTTAAATTAGACTATAAAATATTTGGGAATATGCAGTATTTCCCCTTTACTTCGGAAACATAGCATAGTTTCAAACAAGTTTATTGCTAAATACGAAAGTTGCCTTAAACACTGTTTGTTTTGTAAAAGCTAACAAACACTATATATGATTATTACCATAACGTGCAGATAAATTCACAAAAGTTTATAAAAAACTAAATTACTGATAGAAGCTAGTAATACAAATAGAAATATAATATATTTCCCACAAAGACAATCAATATAGAACGCTGTAAGTTGGAAGGAACCAAAAGATAAGACCAATGCAGAATTATAGATATTCGACATTTCTACAAAGATGAAAGAAATGTCCTCAATAACGACTCCATAGTAGGGTATCCTTGGGGAATCTGGGGATACGCGTCGAACGATCGCGAAGCAAATCAACCATTCTGCTGAGCTGTGTTGCCAGCGCTAGATTTAAGTTGGGTGGATCAATCGCAGATGTTATTAGAATAATTGGTTTCATTATATATAATCAATGAAATTGCACTTTATTACAATGAAGGATAACAAATTGGGAACTTTTTTGTTAAAAAATATAGTTTACACAACTTTGAGGAACTAGAAGCGTCGGTGAATTGAATCGGTGAACTCTGAATTGAGTAATAGGGTAGATGACTACAACTGAATATGGATATTTTTATTATATAATTATCGAAGTTGAGCAATTTCTATCTCTTGAACGTATGTCAATATAAAAATTTCACTTTTTAATTTTTAAATATATGTTCTATTACGTTTTACATAATTCTAATGAAACGAATACATTTTTAGTTTTCTCACATTAAATGTAACATTATTTATTATAGAAAGTATATCTATAAACGTACAAATAACAAAGCTATTGGCAATTTTGTTTATACGCTCATACAAATTAGGCGAGTTTTCTAAATTATGACGTCACGATTGCAGTGTACTTAGATGAGAGTTTTTGAGCGACCCGCGATAGCGCCACAAACATGGCGCTGTATATTCAAAAGAAATAATCGCAGATACATCGTTACTTCTACCATGTTTCTCATGTACTTTTATTTTATATAGAATTTAAAAAAAATAATCTACCCAATTCGGTGGTTCCGGAGTCAATCCTACTATGTACCAAAGTACTTTTCGTAAATCGTAATAAATGTATATTTAAAGCTGAAGAAAAACATCTCGAGGCAACTACATACACCACGAGCTAAGAGATTTAAAAATATATGTTGTCTACCAAAACTCACTGGGGCAGCGTGGTTGATTGGAGCCTAATCGTACTAACATAATTATGATAAGCTCGAGCCCCTTATTGGGAACGTATATGAGTTAAAAAAATGATGATTACACAACTTAACGATAATTGTATCTCGGTATACAATTTTTAATGTTGATTTATAGTATGTACTTTTTTAATGATTTCAATCAAATATTTAATGTCTGTATTTTAAACTAAATTACTAGCATGTGGTCCTTGACGAATAGAAAAGTTACCGCTGCTGGCAACACTTCTTCGCGTGGTCATTTGTCATCGTACTCGGATGGGATAACTTTTTGCACGGACGACTGACTCCATCGTAACTTTGTAAGGAAATCGAGGCTCATTATCGCGTCCGACACTAATGCCATCTTTACGGCTGCGTACTAATCTTTCCATTTACGCGTGAAACCCTAGGGAGCGTCATCAGACTGATTAGTTAAAGCCTTAAAACGTTTTTAAATAGATTTATTACAGTCATATAGCTTACAAAATCTTATTAACATGTATTTCACTCTCATTTATTAACACTCCAGAAACGAATTTTAACTAATATTGTGTCTCATTATATATAAAATCTGTTTTTACAGTAAAATACTATTTGAACAAAATACTTAGTCGTAATTTGTAATGATATTTTAAACCACGTCTAACATAATTTGTTATTATGACTTATAGACATCTAATCCAAAATGATTACCAAAAGTAGTTTGATTCTGTAAATATAAGTCAACTGTGTATTTAAATGAACTCTCTTCATTTAAATGGCAGAATCAAAGATAACAATTTATCGATAACAGGACATGGCACGTATTTTATTTATGGGCTGTAGATTTTGGCGAAAATATTTAAGCCGGCCTCCTGTGGGCGATAAATTTGGATACAACAATTTCATCCGACTGGAATCGCACCAACTATGTGGCTTGCCTCATAAATCCCGATTAGGCCTCCGCTGAAAGAATGATTCAATAGCCAATAATATATTTTTGGTGCAAATAAGCAATTGTTATAACCGCAAAGGTTCGATTGCAAAAGTTGCCGTGTATCCGGTGAGCGATAACACCTACTTATGTGTAGTTACTCGAAGGTCGGATTAAATATTGCAATTTCAAATTCGTTCAATCTCTTTTAAGATCTCTTTGAAAGAATCCGAAATCTTCAATACTTCTCTAATTTACGTAGTGAGATCAACTTAGTATTGGACTAGGCCAGACTTATTAACTACTTGACTAAATATAAATTATCGTACTTACTCTGTCTAGTCTGTTTACTCGTATCAGATTTAGAATTGTACATGTAATTGCATCTTTTTTTTTTCAAACTTTCCAACCGCGTTGCGCCTGTAAACCTAAATATAACAGTCAATTCAGAGTCTATAAATATATACAAATTAACTTTATTAAACAATAAAAAATACATGAAAAGTTAAATAATTTCTTACGACCAGAATTTCATAAACATTTTATAATACTGACCATTTTATAATATAACCATTTTATAATCTTATAATACTACGAATTGTATAGAAGAAACCTAAAAATCTTCGATACTAACATATGTTGTGTGTGAAAATAGTGCCAATCACTTTTCATATATATGAATGTCTTTATTGGTTTTTATTTCACTAAAACTAAAGCGTTTCTGATGTTACATTAAAACCATTTATCTTTTATATTAAATAACATTAATAACTGCATGTTAGTGGTTACTAAAATAAATCGTATTTGAAAGCGGAGTTCACATGAAAAGCCTATGAGGTCTACTGGCAATAAACAATTTACATTTCTGAAGAACTTGACGAGTAATGAACTAATACTGCTAAAGACTTCTTATAGTAAGTCCGCCGAAAGATCTCACATGCTCAACCACCATTATGTTTACGTCTGATTCTCTGCTAAAATATACTTTTTACGTTTGCACACGTGCTACAACCGCGTTTGACAACTACACAAACACGATTTTGGCAGCATTTTATTGTACAATGTGGCAGACTATATGTTCACCTTGAGCCAGCTCTTATATTCTTCGTAATAGCAGCACTTTTCGTACTATATATATAAATCTTAGCATATTGCTGATTGTACATATTTCAATTTATTGTCGCAAAAAGTTAAGATTTGAATTGTATGTGCAAGTTACCTGTGCCGCTTTTACAAGTGAAACGCCTTCAGTTCGATACTAATCGAATGCCACTAGTAATGTATGCTTTAAAATTAGCTTTCGAAAATCCTGTCTATACAAATTAATTTTCCGTTCAGACACATCAAGTTGGCAAGAGATATTCTAAGTCTTGGAAATCAAGCATGTCCATAGCTATTCACAAGATTTTGTTAGTTTTTGATGTAGTGATCAAATCGTGTAGTCAGGATTAAATGTAAACTCCGAAATATCATTTGAAGCACGTACATTTGCTTTGTGATAAATATCAAAACAGCATGCACAATGGAGTTATATAACGATACCAATATCAATCCACGCTTTGAATAGGTTGTGAGTATAAATCAATGATTTATAATGTCACCCATTAACACGCGTAACAGTTATTAGTGCCAGACTAATTTATGTGTGAGGTAACATGATATTTAACGTACTGATAAACAGACTGTAATATTTATGTAGTAAGTAGAAATTGTAGCAACTACTAACTGTCGACTATTTAAGACTTTCTTCTTGAATATTTCTCTATTATAACAAATCATCGCTTTATTCCAATAATTGAAACGGTCCAATTTCGATAATACTTGTGATATATTATCTGTGTGTATCCAATAGCGAAACCTGTCCGTTTTTTTTTCTGAAACATCGAATCACGATACTGATAACCGAATAAATAATAATAAAGCCGAATTCTCATTTAAAACAAATCCTACTATTATTATAAGGTAAATTACTCGTGTTAACACCGTCAAAACAAAAGGCAAAATCGTAAATAAATATTTCATTTAAAACATGTTTACAACAATAACCTAAACATAAACGTGATTACCCACGCCTTTCTAAATACAAACCAAACTCTTGTAGTATGATAATTAAGAATAACAACAGTAAAACATCCTTCTGCTAAGAATTATTTGCTTGGTATAACAAAACAAGAAACATTTCTCTGAATACCGCCATTGCCGCTTTGATATGGTTTGTTTTTATGTGTTTAAAATCTACTATTTTAGTAGTTTTAACTCCTAATATTTCTTACATTTTCTGTAGGTTTATTTATGTAAAGATTATGCGAATCTTCGAAAAGAATAAACACTCATATTTTATAAGCAAAAAATACATAAAGTTTTACCAATTTTGACCAACTTAGAATAGTATTCATGGCAGAGCAAAGTTATTATTGCAAAACATTATTTCATTTAGTAAGAATTAAATTAATCCATTTTTATTTGCTAATGCCAAAGTAAATACAAAATATTTCTTTTTACAAATAGTAGCATATACCATTTTTGGGGCCGATAGATTTAAGTAAGACTTAGCTTTAAATGCCAACTAGGCTAAATAAATGAATAGATGTTTTTATTTGGGTTCACAACACATTACAAAACGTTACATGATACGTTTATTATACTCATATTTTCGCAAAATGACAACAAAATACCGAGTTGAAATAATTCGTCAATAAACGTAATGTTGCAGTGAAACAAGTACTGCAGCTCTTAAATGGGTCATCATCGATATTCATCACGAGGCTATTGAATCAAATAGGACCATAATTGAATGCCATCGGGACACTGGTACATTCGTGGAAATAACTTCAATGAATTTCTGCAATGATTTCATATACTGCTATTCAATCTATTATATTGCAATGAAAAAATTTATTGATGTTGTAAATATTTTCGTTTAAGATGAATGCTCTGGTATACTTCATGTTTTATTAGGTTAGAAACATCTAATTTGTAATAACTAAATGGCTCGAAAACATTTTTCAATGTTTCGTTGAAAGGAATGGAGATAATTTTATGAACATATTATGTTCATTCCTTTGAGTTCTTGAATGCTAAGGAATTAAGCATTAGAGGTCGAAGTATAGATATCTATGAAATTGAATAGGTATATCTACGAATGCCCTACATTGCTCTTGTCTTCATAAAGAATATTACTAAGCCAGTAGTTGAACAGTCAGCCAAATCATTCATATAATATAAGAGGAATTGGTCTTATAAATTCAGACGTTGAACATATACGCCCGTTGGTTCAATGAGTGTTTTTTTTTTTTTGTTTGTTCAGCGGTAGCGTGCCACTGTTTACATATTGTCGGTGTTTTTATCATTGTGGAGTAGACGAGAAAAAATAGTGGGCGCTTGGACTGTCGCCCAGCGATGCCACGCCTCAAGCTAAAAACAGCTCATGCGAAATAGAGAACCACCGATTGTAAATAAAATTTCAATGTTAGTAATTTAATACTATATCGATTAACCGACCGATATGCCCACTAATTCTTCGCGATACTACTACGCAATTGCCTAAAGATTAGACAATTGTTAAAAATTTGCCTAGCTCTTGAGAATCAACATTGAGAACACGAGTGATAATATATTAGTAAATAATAATAATACTCGGTGCGTAAGGAAGTAACGACCCCATTACCCTCTATTGGGGCATTAATAACGTCTATAAACGTTTTGACCTGCAATGACAGTAGTAGTGTAATAATTCCTGTGCGTGAAGTATAATCTTTAGCTGCATTTCTCATTGTGCAGATGGAAAATAGATACAGGTGGCATACTCCAAGCACACTTTTATTAAATACTAGCTGTGCCAGCGACTTCGTCCGCGTGGAATAGTTATTTTGAGCATCATATTTATTATTGCAAACAACCACCTCAGCTATTACCCGATCTTGACAACGCGACATATCCAAATTTAATCACCATAAAAACGATTCTAGTGAGTTAACATTAAAAAATAGACATATACTGTCGCGGACATTGTTTTAGATCATTTTAAGAGGAATAATTCTTTCATACATATTTTTTTGGTATCTAGAACCGTTTTCGCAGCGCACGCAACGGAAGCCCTCAAAGATGAATAATTATCCCCGTTTTTTCCACATTTTCCATTATTTCTTCGCTCCTATTAGTCGCAGCGTGATGTTATGTAGCCTAAAGCCTTCCTCGATAAATGGGCTATTCAATAAAATTTTTCAATTCGAACCAGGAGTTCCAGAGATTAGCGCGTTCAAACAAACAAACAAAACTCTTCAGCTTTATAATATTAGTATAAATTATTGTGAGTCAACCATAAAAGATAGACATAAAATATGCTGTTGCGGGATGTTTTTCAGACTATTTTATGTAGAATATTTCCGTCATACATGATTTTTATGTGACTTTAACCATTAAGGCTACACACGCGACGGAAGCTAAAATAAGAATAATTATACCAAGTTTCGTTATAATCCATCCAGTAGTTTTTGTTTCTATAAGGAACATACAAACAGACAGACAGACAAAAATTTTACTGATTGCATTTTTGGCATCAGTATCAATCCCTAATATCACCCCCTGATAGTTATTTTGAAAATATATTTAATGTACAGAATTGACCCCTCTACAGATTTATTATAAGTATAGAAATTTCCAATTTTATGTGCGCACGGCTCATAATAAGGTACCATATCTTATAAAGATAAGCTTCGTAATACTATTCCAACGTATACTTATTACAATTACTAAAAAAAATACTTTATAAAAACAAAGAAAATTAAAATACTTATGAATAAGTCTATTCAGATTGTAACTTATATTTATTAATTCAAAAGAAATCTATCAATTCAGTAATAACAAAAATTTAAGATAAAATAAAACATTGGTTTGTAAAGAATCTGTATCGGGTGACATTTATTTAATAGGTACTAGCTTTTGCCCGCGACTTCGTTCGCGTGGACTTCAGGTTCGTCCCGTCTAGTCTAGTAATAAGTAAGAAATACGGCAACTAAGCACTGCAGAGCCCTAATCATAGGCCTATAGGTAGCTACTGCAGTATGCTCCTATAAACTACGATCTTTTTCCTTTTGTGGGTTATTCCTAAGAGATAAACATATACCATCACGGACTTTTTGTAGACCTTTTTAAGTTGTACAATACTGTAGTAAATTGTTTTGATCTATCTTGTAGGATTCAGTCAGCGTTTGCAATGTAAGCGCAAAAAATGTGTTTTTTTTACAACCTCATAGAAACCTCAAAAATTGTAGCCTATGTGTTATTCTGATGTATAAGCTATATTGTGGTAAAGTTTCATTCAAATCCATTCAGTAGTTTTTACGTGAAAGAGTAACAAACATCCATACTTACAAACTTTCTCCTTTATAATAGTAATAATAGGATTGCACTAAACCTCCACAAGTCTATATCAATTAAATCACGAAGTATACAGCTAATAAGCCTATGAGATCACACCGCAAAGGACGAATTAAAATTAAGTTCTGTGTACTAGTTTCGATAATTAAAACAAATTTCCATCAAAATCAGTTAAGCCAACCTGAATCTAGATAGTTGAGGTGAAACGTTATGTAGTCCTATTGGTACATACATGTTTTGTTAAAACTACTACTTTGAGACGGCTTGTGGTTAAGACCCTTCTTACCGACTATAAGCTAGGAGTTTCTAGTGTGATCATCAAAGAGATCTTCGTATTTAAGGGACAATGAATTAAAACTAGTGAGCCTAGAGATATTAGAGTATAATTAAGAAAGCTAGAAACAACAGCTTATGAGGTAGGTAAGTTTGGATCTACTACTGCAATATATTGAAAAATATTTAATGTCAAAAATGCATTAAGTACCGGTGCAATTATTGTTACATACAGGTACAAATTCCTATAAAAATATGTTACAATTACAAATATTAGTAAGTTTAGATATTCAGTTACGGAATAATCTAATGTACAAAATGTTTTTACTACGAGCAAACATTTCTTTCCTATAGGAACATCCAACATAACGTTAAGCAAAACTAGATACAATAAAAGTCAACACCGTAAAAATTACTATAATTCACTTCAGCATCGTTCTGTTTCGGAATTTGTCTATCACCTATAGAGGAGTATTTTTCGATTACATGAATAAAGATAGACTTTAATCAAGCATGAATAATACCTCACGCTCGTCGTTGTAAAATCAGTTCTATTGAGTTTGAACATTTTCAAGACTTTAACACTTCAATTTATAAACTTAAGATTTATCTCAATATAAAAATCATCTTAATAATCAAATTGGAGATCCTGTACCATATGTCGCTATTTAGGTACCTTATCCTATAAATAATAAACTTCATAGCATAATTAAAAAAATATATTAAAATAAATTACGTACAGCACAGATAATATAATATTAATTTTTATACAACCATATTCATAAACAAGGAGACTAATCTAACTGACCAATAGTACTATGGTCTATGTTATGTCCCACAAGAACAACAGTGTACGTAGTCAATTAATAATAAAGTGTAAATCACGATACCCAGTAATTTCTTGCAATGCAAGCACTACTAGGTTGCTTAAAAATATATTAGACTTCGAAGCTCAAAAAAGCGATCCTGAAATATTCTCCCTCCGGATAGAATAGACCGTATACTTTATTTTAGTTAATACATTTTACATATGATTGGTTATCTGATATAAGATTGCCATCTGTCCGGAATTAGCCAGTTACAGCCGGTGGCTCTCCACTCCACCGTGTATTGTCACTTATTTCACGATAATATAAGACCTGCAGACTCAAATATCAAACTTGTTATAACGATTAGTCCCGCTTTTGTATTTAGGATATAGATAGGCATCTAATCACATACTTTACCTAAATAGCTATCTAACAAATGGTTTCTCTGCTTCGTTGGCGGCCAATTACCCACACGATTATTTTAATGGTCATTGATTAATTATCAAACATCATTTAGTGTTTTCGAATTGCTTTTTATGTAGCTATTGTATGCAATGAAATATGGATTTGTGAAATTATATGAGTTGGTCACGAACGAAGCTTAGAATTGGTGTCTATATTTTGAATTATATTTAAGTAGCGGAACCGACAGACTTCGTCCTGTCAAAAAGATTTGTAAAGTGGCAGTTTTTTTGTTCCTACTTATTTTATAGATAAGGAAATTTTCCTGAATTTTTTCGCTATAAACCTCACGGAGCCCAAGACCTTTCCAACGAATGCAAAACCGTGGAAATCGGTTCGTGTGTTCTGGAGTTATAGCGTCAGGAAGGAAACCCCGACTTTTTTTTATATAGTAGATTACACAATATTTTTAACAATAATCAACAAACTGCCTTAACTGCAAAAGACCTAAATAGCCAAAAATAAACAAATTTTAAGCGTTCATCGTATATATATATATATATTAAAAAAGATTAAGCTGACTATGTAACTCTGTTGCTATAACATTTATAGCAGCTTTATGAAGACATTTGTCATATTGAATCATAAAAATTACGCAAAAAGGGATTTTCTGCAAGATACGTAATATTAACAAGTTTTCTAAGTCTCTTTATACATTGCGTGTACTTAATACGTACTTACGTACTTTGTACTTAAATTCAACAATGTTTATAAATTTTCATAGATTATGTACAAAACATATAATGCATTAATTAATTTAAGGATTCATTATCGTAATTTTTTTTTTCACTATGGTCGATGTACAATAAAGTTATAAAATAAATAAATAAATAATAAAAATTGTACTTGTTTACGCAACGAATTACAAAAGCATTGCTTTTACAGATAAATGTATGCTTAATACATTAAATTGGATTATCAAAACTAATATGTTGTGCTAAATCAACATAACTTTGACTCGTATTTGTATAACAAAAGCGCCATCTCTATTATATTATGTCAACAAATCCATTTTTTATTGTCTATAAGAATATCCCTTTGACTGTTTTTTATTCTTCCTGTATATTCGTTAATATTTATATGTTTCATTAAATTATTTTAACATTAAATTTTAGGCTACTGTCAGTGCAAGTCGGTGGCGCTATTTCCTCAGCACTGGTCGTTGAATCTGGATATTTAAAGATCCTGGGGTCGATCTTGATATTCGTATGTACCAATATATGTTTTTTTTTATTACACATATCTACATTTAACTGAAACTCAACTAATTCATAAAATGGTTAAAATATAAATGTTGAAACTTCAGAGACAACAATTTTAATTTACCGAGAAAACAACGATTTGTCAAACTTCATAAGATCGTTTTTGACCGCGTTGTATCGGATTTTCTAATAGCAAAGAAATATTTTCACGTGATAAAAACTATCCCTACACCTTTTTTTAACAGCGTTCCGGTGATAAAGAAAAATTACCTTGATTATTTAAGCTCACAAAATTTACCTCTTTATATTTAGACAGTGATTCTCTTTTTACCTCTTTGTAAAATCTTATCGAACATTTTGAAAACGGAATTGTGCGATACTTTTTTGTTCCGACCAGGAAATTGTATAATTTCATCTATAGAGAAATGAAAAAATATAACAATTAACATAACCCCGTCGATATACTTATTTATAAATTGACCATTGAAATCGTTAGTATTATATATTATTTATTTATTCTTATTAAAATGAATAAATTAATTTTGCATTCAAAAAAATATATAAAAAATATCAAGTTGGCTGGAAGAGATCTCGTAAGAGATAAGCCGAACCTTTTGTAGGTACTCTTTAATGTTCTTAGTATTATTTAGAAGCTGTGGGTATATCTATAATTTACTGTAGTAGTGTGTAGTATAAACACATTGTTTATTATTATATCTCGGAAATTTTAATAGTTAAGAACGAGCTTAAAGCAATAGGTAGAAGAGCTAAAACTCACATTCCTAACTTAGGATCGTTCAATCCGCTGGAAGCTATGAACTTGGAGCTTTTAATATAATTATTAATTATACGCTATATAGGTAATCTTCGAACAAGCCTCTCTAATCTGGCAGAAAACATGCTCAAATTGTCTGCACAAAATGTTTTGTTCTGTGGTTCATCTCTAATGTCTATCTACTTAAATACAAAGAGATACATCATCTAATAACAGTATTTAATTTTTCACATTCCACCTTTGTTACTACTTGTTACTGTTGTGTACTATCTCGGACCTTCATTTTATTATTATTTACAATTGTGTAGGTATTTTGTAAATTTTATTATAACTATTATATCATAGATTTATGCAATAAATATATGTGTCTATGTCCAAGAAAATTGAATCAATCTTGTTTACCAAAATTATCATCAGTCATATATAAATACATAATATAATAACTTTCATATATCCTAGATTAATACCAAAGATGCTGTATCATGTAATCAATATCACTTAATTGATACAGATATTATAAATACACACTTATTTGAAACTAATTTTATAAATTTTACATAACGCTACCTACAAACTCTTACAACCACCAAGATCAGCATAAACCGCGGGAACCATCGTTAATTATTACATAGGAATAACAACTTACTATGAACAAGTACCTACCTACCTGAAATAAATAGTTCAGTTACGTAGGTTCTAAAAAATATTATACACTATCTTTGATTTTCCTAAATGCCTATATATTAATATTGTTTTATTTTAAAACTTTACAATTATATGGCAAGAATTGCTTTACGTTAACTTGCGTATTTCTGTCATCGCAAAAATTTGTACTAGGAGTTATTGTATTTTTCGCACTTTGTTTTAAACTATAGTAAAAACAATAAAGTTATACTTCCAATTACTTACCGCTATAATTCAGCATAAAAGTAACAATTAATGCACTAATAAAAAATTTTAACATTTCGATCATATATCAAATAAAGTCTAATTATTTATTTGTCCCAATTATTAATCAAAGGAAATCAACTTATTTCAAAAACGTAATTCACTATTATTGAATTGTTTTCAACACAACATTACAAAATTTATTCTAAGCTTCGTGTGTGAACACGTAAATAAAGTTTTAACTGCGACACGACAATCCCCATCAACGAACAGATTTCTACTGCTTTCAAATTTAATGATAAGTTTTGGAGGTAAAATAAAATGAATGAAGTAAGGCACAAGCTGTCAGGATATAACTTCATAGCTATCAACACATAATCTAAACTTTTTCATTCTTCGAATAATACAATGGCAAAGCAACAAAAACGTATAAGTACATTTTAAAACTATATTGCATATTCCAGTTTTAAAATGATACTTAATAGACTTGATAATTACAGAAAATAATCTTTTCAACTTTTTAGTACTTAAAGAGTTTCTTTCCTGCTAAAGTAATTGTTTCAGCGAGTTTGCAATATACAGTCCTTGTAATGAATTGTGTCATACCATATCAATATAACATACCCACTATATACTAAAAGCCACAATAAACACACATACCCACTATAGACACTCACAGTAACGCGTCTGATTTTGTTGTTAACCTCCTATGTTGCTCCTAACAGCGACAGTTTACATAGGTAGTTCTTGCTCTCTTTTGTTTTCATTAATTCTAAAAAAATACAAGGTATTAAATTATTGTGTAGATATTTACATATTTTCAATATAGTGCCGGCTGACCTTACAAGAAAAATAAATGTATGTATCTTTTTTTCCCCTCTGGAGAGGAGAGGCTGAGAAGCCTCATGGATTTCGCCGCAACCAAATGCCTCGGTGATTATGTTGAAGTACAAAGGAATCGTTAGTGCTAATGACCCTATGGCTTGACATGACAAGAATTACCGCGCCTTCAAGAGAAGGCAAAATCAGCGCTGCCCTATAAAAGAAAATATAATAGCTCCGGCCTATATTGAATGGGGCCTACTCGTGGCTAAACAGAAGGCTGCTGAGAAAGGCGAGAAGGCGGCTCAGATGCCGCCGCAAGCAAGTCTTGAATGGCTTGCTTTAATTAATTAGGGGATGTATGTTTCAAAATATTTTTCCTTTTTTATGTTTCGTTGGTAATTTAGATGACGTTCATAGTTTCTTTGACATAAAATAAAATATGTATTATACTTCCAATTATAAATATTTCAAACATGTATTCGTGATTCCTTAATGTTAACCTACAATGTAAGCTATAACTTTATATATCGAAAATAAATACTGACTGTATGGTTACAGAAGCCTTTACCTCTAGTGGTAAAATGAAAATAAAAAATTAAAACGATGAATACATATATGTAATTTCGAATTACAGAAATCCCATCATAATTAGTTTTGATTTTTTTATATTATGATTTGCTTTGCGAACACAGTGTTCATAATAAGAAAAAAACTTCAGTTCCAAGTTTTAGTAGACTAAATAATTCTAACCTCACTCAATGGCTACTAAGATTCTTAGAACATTCTTACGGTCTAAACCATCAAACTACATTACAAAAAGATATGAGAGTAAAGAAAAAAGCTTAATAACATACGATCCTTTTTGGAACAAATCTAAAAAAGATAAGTCTTCATACTTGGAAGTTATTAAAATGTTTGAGGGTCGTGATATCAGAAGAAGGGGTCACGTTGAATTTATTTATGCTGCATTAAAACAGATGGATGAATTTGGTGTTAAAAAAGACCTGGAAGCATATAAAGCATTAATTGATGTTCTTCCCAAAGGAAAATTCATACCTACCAATATATTTCAAGCAGAATTCATGCATTACCCTAAACAACAGCAATGTGCAGTAGACCTATTGGAACAAATGGAAGACAATGGTAAGTGATTGGCTACGCTGCAGGTAGACAAATGGCCATAGTGACAGAAATCACATTCCATATAAAAATGCATTTTGTTGATGATGACTGTTGCCTGTTGCTTAGTGATATCCTCAATAAAATGCAACTAAAGAATGTCAGTCCAGAGATGATGTTCAATAGAGAAGATAGAAGAAAAAAACATGTTGCATATACCCCACATGTATTGAGATTATAAAAGTATATGCTTGTGAATATTTTAAGGTAACACTTTGAATATAAAATCCTTTGTGCCAGGCTATAGAGAACTGGGAAACTGAGTCCCCTATTAGAAATTGATAGCTGTGTTTGCATTGCTGTGTTCTGGTGTGAAATTACTGGGTACTGTGACTGCATCTTATGTCACATGTTGCCTGTCTGTCATATACATACAACAGATCAGCAAAACAATATTAATCTTTAACTAACAGTACTACATGTATGTATACCATATAGAGCATAACAAATATCTGTAACCTACTGCCAATACAAACAAAAGATTTTAAAAAACTATTCATCCATTGCCCTTGCAGTGCTTGTGAGCTGCAGCTTTAAAATAACCTGCTATATGAAGATTAACCTCCTTGTAGCCATTTACTAAAAATCTGGTCCCATACTGCCTACTCAGAATATGGAAAAATATCATATTTAATTTATTCATTGGAATATAATATTTGAAACACTTGTTAATACATAATATACATTAGGTTAAAGTATAAAATATATATTATTATAAAATAACAAAAACTACTTGTAATCATTGTAACCTTACATTCATTTTAACATCCAATAATTTGAAGTAGTCACCGCCAGACTAACTATACTAGAAATATTGATTAGAGTGGTACTTGTGGTAACATCACAACATCCAACTAATGAGAATTTAAACTAGGTAAATATTATAGTTTAAGAATTATTGTGATACTTAACAAAATGGGGTATATTACACCGCACTTGCTAAACAGTTACAAGTTAATTTGTACTTTCCAACATTTATTCATAATGACTTTAAAAAACATTACTAATATTATTGCACTAGCACTATTATGTTATTTGTTATTGATATTATATACATTTCATTTACAGGAGTAATACCAGATACTGAAATGGAACAAATGTTACTAAATATATTTGGTAGAAGAGGAATACCCCTTAGGAAATTTTGGAGAATGATGTACTGGATGCCTAAGTTTAAAAACTTAAGTCCTTGGCTACTACCTGAAAAGTTACCAGATAACACTCTTGATTTAGCAAAAATGGCTATACAGAGGATAATGTCAGTAGATCCCACAGTAAAAATTAATATATATCAGGTGAAGTCAATAATATATATACCTAAATGTGGGTTAAAGGGTCACTTAAATGAACTTTTCTCTAATTATATAATTTGAAATTAAAATACAATGTCCTAAATACATATGACAATATGTAATCACAATTTTAGACAGATTATCAACATATTTTTTATAAACTATATTGAAAAACAAGACAAGGACTAGTTCTCCCAATATGCATTATAAGGTTCACTTAATCCACCAAATTTAAAAATATTTGACGACCTCCATAGTCGAGTAGATAATACACCAGTTTCAAGGTGTCTCCATCTCTGAGGTCCCGGGTTCGAATCCCGGTGGGGGCAGATGTTTGTGTGATGAATGCAAGCATTTGTACCTTAGTCATGGTTGTTGATATATATTTCAATAAAATTATTTATATATATGTATAATATTATGTATGTCTATCCGTTACCCTAGATCCCATTGCACAAGCCTTATAGAGCTTAGGTTGGGCTAGGCTAATTGGTGTAAGTGTAACAAATATTTATTTATTATTTATTTATTTAATTGCTTATAACTTGTTAATAATATTTGAACATTATAAACTTATTTTTATGTTGCAACAAGATTATCATAAGCCTAATGCTGTATTTCTAGAATAACTCAAATGCGTCATTCTCCAATTAACCCTAATAGATTTCTAGATTTATACATATGTAAGTATGTATAATATAAATATTTGTTGAGATTCAGCTTGTAACAATGTTTTAACCACATTGGGCAATAATTTCCATTCCTCATAAGTTACATAGTTTTTGATTTTTGTCAAAAGACAGAATCTAAAGATCACTCGATCCAGAGGCACATGTGGAGAGTGAACTGGATAATGATCTTTCCGCTGCTCACCTCGAAGATGGTTGGCAGTTGAAGGCGGTAAACTTGCAGTCCACCTATGTCCACCTAAAATGTACTAAATTGTCTTATTAACTATGCGAGCATAGGGATAGGTGTCTGGGAATTACATTTATGTTGTTAATATACTCGGCTTTTAGCTGCTCGAAATGTTCAAGAATGTTGAGAAGAAATTGAGCTTTCCAGTCCCTGAGGTGCACTAACTAGCAAAAAGATGGACATTAAGGTGATTTAAAGACGTATGCTCTGATTCTCGCTGCGAGATATCGAAACATGTCTGCTGACTAGCCATTGCCACCAACATTGCACAACAGGATTCCATCTCATAAAATAAGCCTCCTATCTATCTAATAGTCTTAACCACTTGAGGCAGTTAAAATTTGGTAGCTCTTTCTGTAATTTAACTCCGCTGAAAAGGATATCCCATTGTAAACAATAGTAATTTATAAAGAAATTGTAGAATAATCTTCATCTACACACATTTACCTTAAGACTGTATGCAATAACTTATTTGATATTCATCTTGATCTTGACTCTTAATAGAATAATATTAAGAATAATTATAAGAAGATAGATAATTTGGTCCCATTCAAACTCATTGAATTTTTAATTTCTTAGACAGAAGAGATTGAAGCATCAATAGATAAAACGTGGATTGTCAGTGGGCAGTCTGAAACACAAAAAAGTCTTCTTGCTGAACAAAATCAAAAACAGCCTTTAGTTGTGAAAGGTCCATTCGATGTCTACATGAGAGATCAAGTTGTCACATATTTTACATTGATTGGTGAAATAAGACCTGAACATAAAGATAACAGAGATATTGATGGTAATTTTTATACACTTTATTTCTAAATAATTAAATGCATTTACTCACACTTCACAGTTTTCCACTTGCTACGATCCAAACATACTTATCTTGCTTTCTAAATTTTCATGCGCGCTTTTTACGTGCCCAAACCATATAAGCATTCCCTTCTCGATTTCTACCATATTTTCTTTCTCATTCAGGTTCATACTTACCATCTTTTGTAAATTACATTTTGACGTCTTTTCGTCTCTTTCTATATGCTATGCATACAATAAACCTTTTGTAAACCATGTTTGGCATTTCAAATGTCCGACGATACCAAAATTATTTGACCATTAACATGTATGAGGCACTTGACAGTTACCTCATTCATTCTCAATTCCCTGTTATAATGTTACGGATTTTTCAAATTGTCACGGGAAGCCCATAATGATAACAAGGACGTTGGACACTTTCCCATACCAACTAGAACTAGACCATTTATACTAATGCAGGCTTTAGATCTGAACATTTTAGTACTTACGTCAGCTTATTACACACTCCATACATGGATAATATGTTTCAAAATTCATGCCTTCTCACTTTATAGTTATTTTTTTGCCTACACTTTTCTGAACTATGCATTGTAAAGGAAGCACCTGGTCCATACACCTTTTTACATTCCTAAAACCTGTATTTTCCAATTTTTTCTTTCAGTTTCAACTGTAACTTTCTTAATAAGAACCTTTATACACAATGCTGAGTAGGGTTAATGCTATGACAGTTTCCCTTGTGCAAATGAAATAATTACGGACTTGCACCCGTACTGCGGTATTTTTTTCATCCCTCTAGTGAAATTAATAAATTATATCCTTCATGACCTTATCCTCTTTTTTAATCAATTCTATGTTTCCTGTTGTGCTCCTCTAAAATAATGTAGCTGGGTTCGAATATTTTTGTTGCCGCCAGCGCTTAATCAAACCACATATTCGGCTCGACCCATATATCCATAAATATTGCGCTTAAAATAACAAAAACGATTTTCAGACCTTCTCTATGTGGATGATAAAACAATGCTTATTGTTATAATATTCGACTTCAAACAGACAGTGTATTAGGGATTAGAGATTTCTCTAGCAGGTTTCTGCCATTATTATTCACCTCATCTTTTCCATACCTTCCTAATACACTGTCATTACCATCCCTTTAACACATACCAATAATTTCATTTTGCTTGCAATCATTGAAAACATCCTTAACATACTCCGAAATGAAATATTTGTTTTTATTAATACTAAAATAGTTGTATAGTAATATACACTTTTTGCCAATCTGCACTGCTTAGCGGGTTTGAGACACTGGTCAAAACCACCTTTTGATCCTTGGGCTCCCATAAGCTCCAAAGTAGGGGCCACGCTTCAACAGTGGGTGTATCTTGCCTGCCATAATAAAAGTGTACTTTAAAAGAAAAATGCTGCATTTCAAATAAATAATTCGCGGACGACAGCAAAATGAGCTTTAAAAGTATCTTGTTAGTGCATTTTAAGATAAGTTTTTGCACTATTAAAAATATTTTAATTAGGTAATAAGGCTGAAGCCTTGACACCTGAACACTGAAGTGTTTCTCTCACTTAATTACTATTATCAATTTGATAAAGCTTAAATATAATATAGTCCCTTTTACTGTAGTAATAACGAATGGATGGTGTTTATCATTCAGAATAACATTATGAAACATCTTATAAAGTCATTACTTTCTTTAATTGGTTGGATCTATTCATTTAAAATTGAAAATACTATATCTGATAAGAATAACAATGTTTACAGATGTTTCAAATATAGATAATCCTCCTGGAATACCTGGTTACATTGGCAGTACTGCAATACCAACCATCTACAACACAGTTCACGAACAGGATGATGGTACCATTGTTGCAATTTGTGCTACAGGTAAACATTTATAATATAAATTATTGTTGTCGTAATAACTTAATAACCACATAGAAAATATAGGTGTATGCAGGTTGCTTTATGATGTTTACCTTTACTGAAATAATGATGAAATTACATATACATGGCACGATCAACCTCTGCCGTCCCGATACTAATCGGCTCTCAGATTTGTACCTAGACCATACTGCCACCGTCACATCACTACATAGTATAAAACAAAGTCGCTTTCTCTGTCCATATATCCCTATATATGCTTAAATCTTTAAAACACCACAACGGATTTTGATGCAGTTTTTTTAATAGATAGAGTAATTGAAGAGGAAGGTTTATATGTATAACACATCCATTAAAAAGTAAAGAAAAACTGATATTTTTGAGGTTTCTAATGTGATGTAAATAATGAAATTTTTCCCGCTTATTCGCAGCCTACGTTTGAAATATAAATATCAAAATAATGTATTCATTGAAAAGGTCTACAGAAAACTCCGCGATGGTATATGTCTATCTCTTATGGATATCCCACAATAACATATTTTTGTCATTTACGTTTTACGACAAATAATGACTAATTTTCGAAGCGATTTTAATCAATACAGCATTATAATCCTTATCCAATTAAATACCTTAAATGCATTGTTGAATTAATATATATCTTATGGCAGTTTTTCTATAGTAAATTAATAACGACGACTTCACTCTCTTCAATTACTATGCGCCAAATGAAATACATTGTACGATGTGATATATATATATATCACATCGTACATATATATATATATATATATAAACCTACAGTATTTTTTCTGTGAGCTAATTACAAAAAAAATGTTTATTTGACATTAGTTTATAATAACGCCTTAAGATATACTTGTTATTTATTTCAGGTACATCATCTAGAGATTCACTTTTATCGTGGATAAGATTATTAGAGAAATATGGGAATCCCAGTTTATCCGAATTAGCAGTAATATTTACCTTAACTTCTCCATCATCATCAGACATGATAACACAAGATTCTCAAGTAACAGTAGATGATGAAAAACGTGCAGAATAGTGTATAAAATGTAAATATATAGGTAGTGTAAAAGGTTTTTTGTCTTAGGTAATAATGAAAACAGAATTGTTATTTATTTGATGAATTTTATTTTCATTATTGTAATCTATGACGCTTTATCGAGTAATTCTATAATTACTGAATAATGTCTGGCACAAGATACCACAATCGCAACAAAAACTATTTGTTAAGTTATTCCAAATAGGAACTACTAACTTTAGGACGACTATTCGCTGAAACAACAGCGATTTTTGTAATGCGAATGTAAAGATTAATGTAGCGCCCAGGGTATGCCCGACTGACACACCAGCGTCTTCTTGTGTTCGATTGTCGATACGGGCTCCTTGTGTTCTAACAGACTCACCTATTGCATGATAGCCTCGGATCAAACAATTTGAACCAAAGAATTTAAAACAAATGTTCGTCATTGTGAAGAGGATGCCCACTGTTAGAGTTCACAATTACAACTGACGGGATCCAAGCTAATCTCACCTACTCGCGGTACACCCTACTAATTAACCAAGACTAGCGATCCCCACATATGCAGTATGGGACATCTCCCATAGTGCTATGTAGGGAAACATCATGAGGGGGTGAACTGGAATGGCGTCAAGTATCCTTCCGTATCCTTTCTGCCCGCTTTAGAAGCTTGGCTGTAAATCCATCATAACTTGGTGCCTTATTGTTTCTAAATTGATTGAGAACCACACTAATCTCAAACAGGCTGGTGTCCAGGATGTCTTCGGTGAAGTGTTGGTTTAATTTGGTGGTTGGGACGTCGCGTAAAGTTATCCCATAAAAGGATTTGCAGGTGGCCTTAAGCTAAGGTGATGTGATAATTCTGCTGACCTTTGTCCTAGCTTCGTCAGCAGACTGGTCACGTGACAAACCTTTTGTGAATACTTAGAACGCTGTTACACGCTAACCTCTGTAATACGTTTAATTTGAAATTTACTTATGTCGCGAAGCACACACTGTTTACTGATCCACAGCCTAGCGTCATAGGCTGACAATCAACCAAAACAATGACAATCTATCGCAATGTGTTTCACTACTATCTTCCAGGTCAGCTTTGAGATCTTGCTTCTGTTCTTGGTAGGTGGCGTCTGACAAACGGTGCACTCAACGTAAAGGCAGCTTCCAAACGTTATTATACATATCCTCTTGCTATCTTCATCGATTTACCTTGTGGGAGGTCTACCGGCGATCCAGTATATCCCTGACATTCGAGGACCTTTTCGCTTCAAAGGCAGTTAGTTAGTCTTGCGAGCAATATGCCCTACCCACTGCCACTTAATCCGACGGGATTAAGTGGATTTCGACGGATTTCATAATTTCTGATTCGATCACCGAGAGAAAACTCCCGAGGATAGCCCTCTCCATTGTCCTTTGGGCGATTTTTAGCAGCCTTATAAGGAAGTTGGACTATTAGTCCCAGGTAAATAGTTCAGGTACTACACTGGAAGTGTCGACATCAATAACTTTACCGCACATTACATTGCAACAGGTAATCTATGACAAATATTTCATTTCGACCGAATCCATCAGGTAGTGTCTGTATATATTTATATCCTTCACTTACGTCGTGTCCACACAAATACAAATAGACTTAGTAAGGTATTTTAATATAATATTTTATAAAACTTTTGAAAATATATATTAATGATAAAAGATTATAAATTTAACAGTTTCTCAATTACATACATTAAATTGAAATACTTAAGTGCATACAAATTTCTACACTTAACTGTACACAACCAAATATACTTAATTACAAGTAAACTTAGCTGTAATCATCTTTTATGATGTTAATAATGAAATATTGTAATTCTGTGTCCAATATTACTTCTTTTGTTTGTATCAATTTTCAACACTGATCACAAAAGATTTCAATTTCACAAATCTCTTCTTCGATTGGAGTTCCCTTACCATATGATTTACATCAACCATTATAAATTTGGATGTTAATTTTTAAGTATCATAATCAGTTGAACTTATCATATATAATATTATATTCAATTAAATGTGTCTAGCAATAGCAATCACTACTTCAGTTTCGCAAGACAGAGTGGAGTTGTATGTATACTAATACGAAACCGCTGAGGAGAGTTATTGAAAATGGAAAAATAGAAACAAAAATTTGCACTTTTACAATATATTATAATTTTCAGCCTTATCCAATTATGAATACTATATTATGTATGTACAATAATGTTTTTCTTATAAAATATTTTTATTGGTAATAACAATTCTTAGAACACAGAGTAACATTAGGTGGTAACTTTTATGTTATGTCCATTCATAATCCTCATCCACATAGAAGGATATGGTGCCCCACTGTCAGGTGATATTGTGCCAGTCTGCCTGTGGCAATAAGTATGTCTCATTGTCACTTCGAACAACAGTGACTCCAGCTCCATAGTAAGGGACAACATATGCTGAACCATCCGAAGGCCCAACCACCTATGAAAAACAAAAATTTTAATATTATTATATTTATATACTTTGCAGTTTTAATAACTAGGAACCATCAAAGAGGAAATTTGCCTATTCAGTATCAAAATAACAGTCACTAATGTCTCATTGTCATTGCAAGAGAAAATTTTGATGCTCTAATATCATGTATAGTAACAATGTGTTGCTCTAACACAGCAACTACAGTGTTAAGGTCAAGAGGAAATTTGCCTATTCAGTATCAAAATAACAGTCACTAATGTCTCATTGTCATTGCAAGAGAAAATTTTGATGCTCTAATATCATGTATAGTAACAATGTGTTGCTCTAACACAGCAACTACAGTGTTAAGGTCATATAGGATGACCCAAAACTACAAGGTCCAAAACCACCTTGCGCATGATGAAGCGTCTCTATCAATGTGCACAAACACAATATATTATTTAACAACAATACACTCTTTGAAAATTATGCACTAATAACCTCTTAAGATTTATTAAATGTTCAAATTGTTACCTGTGCTGCAATTAGGATAATATCTAATAGTTGGCCAATAAACATAAATCCTAATGTGCAGAGCTTTGCCAGTCCAATTCCAGGATATCCCAAATAAAATCTATCCAAGCCAAACATTCCAAGAAATACAGATAATAATAGGGCAATTTCTAATGAATAACCATTCCTGTAAAGAAATAATTATAAAAACACAGCATTAATTACATATTCTGCACAAAAGAGTAAATCTCATGCATGAATTGATTTGATTTCACTTACGTCCACCTGCATGGAAGTTTTCTTTTGAATGTAGAACTGTTTGATTCTTTACAAATTATGCCTTCAGCAGCTATACATTGCACTAAAAACCATATTTAGAATATGTATTTAATAACGTCAAACATTATTTAATATAACTTTATTAAAAACAGAAGTACAGAACTAATAAATTAGCATAATTACCTTCTGCTAGGCCCTCTGAAGGAATTCTATCTCCTTTCATGCAACCACGATACTGCTGTGTTGCAGGGTCTATAGGATTAATACTAGGGTCAGGACAAATAAATTGCCCTAGTCTTAATGTAGCACAATCTACAATTTCATTTTTCACCGTCTTTGCTTCATCAGAAGCATTAGCAAGTGACAACAACAATAACATGCAAATTTTCGTTGGGCTCAATTTGAACATTATTTCACATTCTACACGAGCATTCGTAATTATCGCCGCTTTGAAGTTTTCTATCGGAACTAGTAAAAAAGTGCTCCTAAAGAAATAAACTTATTTAAAAATAAATGTTCACTTACTAGACAAAGTAATTTTTTTTTCCTTATGAAGTAAAAATTGACATTGGTTGACATATAAGATTGCGGTCCGAATTGAACCGATTGTTGAACTTTGACAATAATGTGAGGACAGGTTCCTGAATGTCATTAAAAGACTCCGATTGCTCTAAGCATTTGTAATAAAAATATTTTGCATCTGGGGGCACGGCATTGCCCTCGCCAAGTCGAGCGCGAAGCAAACACTGCCGTACCGTCCTTTACTGGAACCATTTCGCCGCATTTTCAGGCCCCTATTTGACAACCTCTGGATAAGACCAGAACACAGAAATTTTCGTCATCCAGTAAGCTATAATCACATACTTAAAATCCAAAATTACAAGTCTACAGGTCATTTTGTTCCATAGTTAGCGAAAGCAAAGTTTCGCATTTATGACACTCACTCACTCACTCATGATCATCAAAATAGAACTAGTACTTCCCATAACCTCAGAGAGCTGAAAATATATAAACAAATTCCGGCTTAGGCGTAAATACCCCACCGATCTTCCAAAAATTAAACCGTCTAAAAAATAAATAGTGAACGCGAATGGGCAACACGAAAAACTGTTGCTACTGTACAAGAATCAGAACCGAAAAAAAAGAAAAAGATTTTTTTTATATATGTCTACTCCACGGACTCGTAGTCCGTGCCTTTTTTAAACTGTCCTCGTTTGGATCTACTACGTACTGTACGTACAGCGTCATATTATCTTATTATACTATTCCGTGACTTAACATTAACGTGAGTTGCGCAGCACTTATTTATCTAACAATAATAGTACTTTCTTATCTAATAACTATCCTAATATATACCTACATACAACCATTTAACAATACACTTAATTAAAAGAAAGATTTGTAATAATAAAAAAACTACTCCTAAAAAGAAAAAAGTGTCAAAAAAATCTAATAAAATAAATAAATATTCCCACGTTTCTACAAAAAGAAGTGAAATCCCACCAAAAACATTCTGTAAAATACTGGCCAAGGTCTCGATGGAGCTGCTAGTTTCTATAAAAATATATCTCTAAAAAGTAATGAAATATAACAAAGTCGTGCCAAGTCTAAGGTTCCTTATTGTGATTTCGTTATTATTATAGTTAATGTTGTGTGACTTGGGTGTTGAAGGGTAACACCACGTTTTCCAAGTGGTAATTTTCCATCGTCAATGGGTAGCGGTTCTGGCAACAGATTGGTGCAATGGTGTCATGGAGCACCTGGTTTTGTACCCTTGTGTACCCGTGTAGACAAAAAGATAGATACACAGCTATTCAGATAGACAGACTGACTGACACAGTGAAGTTTTAAAGCTTAATATAGCTTACCCTTTGGGTACAAAACCCAACATTAAATCAACCCAACCCAACCCAAAAGTAACAAAGAACAATAGCTCGATTGATTCCAAGATATTGTGTTAATAATAGTGGCCTGTCTAAATTTCAGTCACACTAAACTGCTGATACCAAAAGTTTTGCACCTCTGATCTGATTTTATGTTTATATTTACCAATAGGTAAATGCAAATTACAAAATATTATAAAAAATAAAGTAAATCTAAATAAAATTATACTATACTTTTTACCTCAAAATGATCTTCACAACAATAAACCTTGCTTTTTTTACCAAAGGAACCTCTTCATGGCATTCGTAATTTTTGAGTCGATTGGAACTAGGAAAATCAATTTTCTGGCGTCTTGATAGTAGTACTTATACATTTTCGATAGCTAAGATTAGACATATTCAATGATTTTTAGAGAGACTTAGGATACGCACGGTATAAGGCACGCACAAATGATGTAATGCGGCGCGAATTCGGGCCGACGGTCGCGAGCTCACTTTAAATTCAAATATCTTGGGAATCAATTAACATATCCATTCACACATTTTTTATTTTTATAGATAGATAGATCACACATTATCTAAAATTTGTCATTTTGGGTCGGTGGCGGGTTCGAAGCGCCTTCCTACATTGACACCCGGTGATTGCTCAGTGACTTATTCTTATTAATATTGATGGAAGACAAATAAAACATTCACATGTGATTACGAAGACGAACTGTCTGAATTTAAATTAATTCAGAATTGACCTTTTGAAATAGAATTATATGTAGGTGTGAAAATATTACTTTTACATCCGATGCAATTGAACGTTTACCTGCCAAGAAGTAATAATTCGGCGGAAATTCTTGCATAGGTACATAATACATGTCAATACAAAAATGAAATTAAACACGTATACATTCAAATCTAATAATACACTATCTATTAGATTTTGTTTACTTGATACATAAACTATACAACATTTGTAAGTAATTTCCATTAACAATATAATTCTTCATGCTTACTTTTGTCGAATATTTTCTACTACCATAAAAACATTATGATATTACTGCATATTGAAAGAAACAGATATTTCTTTAATTATAAAGGCATAGGTAACTTATGGAATATAGTTTAATAAAATTACTATTAATAGCAGATTATTATTGGTACTGTTAAGTATGGTGGTACCTAATTATATAGGTATATACAAAACACAGCTCGATAAGTATCGATTCTGACTAATGCTGGATTCTCGCTAATTATGGGCTTATAATACATATGTACGTGTAATAGGTTTCATTTTATGATGAGAGCAAAAGTAGCTCGGCGGATTTACTGTAATACATGTTGTGTTATTATATTTTTAATTAATAATTCCTACGTTTAAAGATTTCTATCGATAGGTGTTAAACATCCTACTAATTTTATAAATACGATTCTGATGTAGGCTATATTATTTTAAAGTTTAAATAAAATCCATTTAGTAGTTTTTACGTGAAAGATTAACAAACATATTCTTACAAAGTTACGCGTTTATAATATTACAGGCATTAAATTTCTATAACTGACGGATTTTCGAATCTGGTTAAACACTTTTGTAAGTTTTCTAATTCAGTTGTTTTTACTTTGAAAAATAATATGATGTTTCATATAAAATGTACTTAAATATTAGTATTTTTTCAATGCTTGGAATATATTCGCTTCTTTTAAATCTTTCTTTTGACACATCTATTTTTCTTTGCTACCCCACCGTAATTAATACGCGCATATTTGTCAAAACTTTTTTGAACTGCGCTTCAGTAGGAAGTACCGGATTTCATTTATTCTTACGGCGCAAACTGGGCTCGTATGGATGAGTTCCAACTAAGTTCCTTCGTTAGTCGACCAATGCCCGGTGTAATAGATCCAGAGGTTGTTAGCGAGTTTTCTGAATAAATAATGAATCTCAGACTTCTGAGTTGGACGACGACGCCAAGAAAGACGATTTGCTAACGAACGTGTTACTTGCAGTTTTCTTAACTTGTTAAGCAAATATGTCAAATCTTACTTTACTTTAAGAAACTAATTTGAGAAATATTTGATTTTTTGTTTTGTTGTTTTATTTTCTATTTTTAAGTATATACAGTAATCGCCAGTGTACCTACGTTGTTACATTGTACGCCGGTTACAAGAAGTCGCAATCTCAGAGATTCCAGATTCGGGTCCCAGAGCCAGATGATTGTGTGATGAATACGAGCATTTGTACTTTAGTTAATATATAAGAGAAAAACTAACTTCTAGGTCTAGTGACTCCACATTTGGTAGGTTTCTTGTAAGGTCTAGGAGTGTAGAAGAAATGTTTTATAGAAAATATGTAATTCGAAACTTAGCAAGAGTAGGTACTCATGTTTGCAAATGAGTGAATACTGGTTTTAGGCATTGGCGGGTAAAAACTGAAAATCAAATTACGAGTATTGTTATCATCATTTTTTTGTTTACAAAAATAACAATTATTTTATTGTCAATCTTGACCGACGTAACATCAACCGCTAATGGGGTACGATAGGGTTGGAATGTTAAAAATTTAATTCAGTAATAGAAGAAAAAATAGAAACTGAGATACTAACGATAGGCGGAAACTGCAAAGCCTAGAATTTGGTATTTAAGTTCCTCAAGGCGTCCAGAAGTGTACTAAAGAAGGAAGACTGTAATGTAAAAAGGGGATAAAATGTTAGATTGAAAAAAGACATTTAATTGGAATATTTCATTCGAAACATCGCTGACGTACTACATAGTATGTACTTAGGCAAATGAGTTACCTAAACGTGTTCTTTTCTTGTTATATATAACTTCTAAATGGGAATAAAATTTTTAAAAACTCAATCGGGGTTTCGTTTGCATGGTTTTTCTAATCACTGATTACAAATATTTATTCTGACGTTGCGCTTCTCCGGGAAATTCCTATATAGATTCGTTATGCGAGAGAGCCATGCTCAAAGAACCACAAACAGTGTTTTTTAATAAAACATTGTTAAACTCTTTTGAAGGACAACAAATTGTGTATAGTTTAATCGATATCGTTGTAAATATAGACGATGCAGTTAACTTTCCAGTAGAGTTCTTGAATTATTTGAACTTACCAGATTTGCTTATTAAGAAATATAAAGACATCCAAACTTTGTAACGGCTCTAGGTTGCAAGTCAAAGCTTTACATCAGAATGTAATAGAGGTGACTATTTTGTTCGCACCTGCTAAAGGAGTACCTATGAACTATTTTTACCGCGGATTCCGTTAATACCTATAGATCTTCCTTTTGAAATCAAAAGACTCCAGTTTCCTCTGAACGTGTGCTTCGCCATTACTATAAATAAGTCACAAAGGTAAACTCATAAATTTGCCGAAGTAGACCAACGACATGACTGTTTCTCCCATGGTCAATTCTATATCCGTCCTCCCATGTAAATATTCGTTTCACAGTATGGTTCTGTTGCTACTACAACTACAAATATGGTAAAAAAAATATTGATTATAATGATTGTTGAACACTGCTTACATTCAATCACCTTCTACCTGTATTTTTTAATGGTCTTTGTTAAAGGAATCTTACAGGATAAACTATTATTAATATCAGACACTTGGCAAAACACCGACATGATTTTAAACGTTTGTTATCCGAGAGCATATTTGGTTTTTCTGTTTTAGTTATAAAATGATAATATATAAGATATAATAATTACATGAGTCCTGGTGGGGAAGCGATGAATCGGAAAACCAAGAGTTCGACATACTACCACCTCTGAACTACATTGTTTGTTAATCTCTACTAGGTACATTTGTTAAAGTTTCCTTAAAACTTCTACATGTTATCATGTTAGTTTTTATCGGTGGAGCTGTTAATCTGTCATATAAATTCACCACAGATGGGGTCGTTAATTTTCTGCACACATATTATTAATCATGTAAAACTTAAATTCGTGGTTGTGTCCACTACACTATAAAAACTATACGAAGGGCAATAGATGGGAATAGCATTGAACAACGCGTGGCAACATAATTTATACAGAGTAAAAATATAAAAGGTCTCCGAGATTGATCTATATGATGACGATTATGATGTTTTTTTTCACTTGTATTACGTATAATATTTAGTAACTAAACCCCAAAGTGTGACGCAGACAGTGCAGTGGCACTGTCGACTTATTCCTCAGCGCGTGTCCAAACGCGGCAGGGTATAAACGTTCGTGCTTTGTTTATTAAATTATAAATAGAAAAAGTATATATATATATATACTTTGAATTAATAGATTTTTATAACAATATTAGGGAGAAAACTTAGTGACTGAAAATGATGGCCTTAATAAGGCCAAGGATGAATAAAACGTGAAATAGAAGGAAATTACTCTATTGCAGTTAAAAAACACTGTGACAAGTTAAAGATACCATAGAGCTTATACAAAATATTCCAATATCGGCACTTATGGTAGAAAACAATTGAAACCTATAAATCAAATCAAAGGCAAACCAAATCCTTTTACACTTGTTCTCTCTATTAGTATTTAGAACATTATTCAGTGCTGTTACGAATTGTTTGTTGCAATCATTTTGTTTTGATTTTCATGACGTATATTCATGAGTCTCAATTAGCGGTCGTTTGTGACACCACGCAACAATCTTGTTATTAAGCGGTAATCTTACCGCCACTAATTTAGATTCAAGAGGATCACTTATGTTATTCAATTGTTGCGCAATGTTGTATAATTTATTTTATTACGCTTTAATAATAGAGAACTGCTGGAGCTTCAGACTCTTTAGTAAACGAAGTACCTAAACCCAATCTTCTACACAAACCTTTCGTGTGAGACCTGCCGCAAGGGTAGTCGCAGGATCAACTACGGTACTAAAGTTAAATATCCGCAAACTGTTGTTTGAAATCTCAAAACAACGAACAATGGTCATATCGAGAAATTTTATGATAGCCTCGCATTAGTAATTTAGGAAATTACTTAATTACCAATATTTATTTTATATTATGAGCAATTCAATTGATTCACAAATTGTTAATATGTGAAAATGGCCCTAAACAGTATCAAGTATAAGTACGTGAAAATAACGAAGATTTAAATTAAAAACACATGGAGTTTAATATATATTTATTACAGTAATCATATAAGCTTTATAGTGAATGGAATATAATCGCGTCCATAATTGCAATATACGTGATTTGAAAAAACTGCTGTTAAATCTTGTTGTCCAACTGTTTAAGTATATTTTCAGGTAAAATGTATCATGATTACGCAATTCTAATAACATTGCTATTGGCTAATATCACTTCACATTTACAAGTGAGTTAAGTGTCTGATTTCATTATGAATTAAGTAGCAAATCATAGTCAGCAGTCCGTATCAATTAAGTCTCGACTTCATCGAACGCTCCTTAAGATTCTGTCATTAGCCACGCCATCCAGTAAAAGCCGGTGATCTGAAAGAAGTGTTTACAATTGTGTTGAAAAAAAAACAATAAAACAATGCTAACATTATTAGTACATTGCTCTTGAGTGACAAGCTGGAATACAGACAGAGGCCGAAGGTTGAAGCATGTAAATGCTTCGGGCGTGTAAGCTCATCATAGTTTAGCCGGCATCGTATCGGCATCGGCATTGCACAATAAGGCTTGTACAGTGCTTTACTTAAACGTAATTTAAATTTATTCAATAATTTTGTTCACACATATACAAATTTAAAGTGGAATCTTTTTGCACATTCGCAAAACTCTTTGACAAGACTAGACTGTTGTGGATTTTAATACAACTAGGCTGGCATTGTCGATTTTGCTCAAAGAAGTTTGCCAAAATAATGATTACATTTCATAAATTTTCGAGTAAACATTTTTAACTTGCTGACCATGGCAAGTATGTTCCATGTTTTTACAGTTTTGATATTTCTAGTTTCCACGTACAATGTTTGTGATTGCATGAATTATATATTTGCCTTATAAAATGCATTCCTATATACATATATAGCTTTGGCTAAAAAGTTCTGATGGTGCTTTCTAGAAGCAATGAAGTTGCACTTAGCAGACAATTATTATTAAGGCAACAGATTTGGGCCAGACGGTTTTAACTAGTTAGGCTCCGAAAAAGCAACCAAACCGAGAAGAAAATGCCCCGGACGTCCTGATCAAGGCCCGATTGTTTCAACTGTTAGTCTCAGTACTGTACCATATTTTCGCTGCCTATCTTGAAAGGAATCAAATGAAAGGAGCATAGCACTGAATACAATATTGTTGCTTTCGAAAATCTGCACAGACGTATCAAGTCGTAACTCAATGTCTCTTTGGATCAACCTTTTTTAGTTTGCGAACGTCACACCTTGACATTCTTCATTGATTTCTTCTCAAAGAGATATTTACAGCAACCATGAACAATGTTTCTTTAATAAATTTCTTGAAAGTAGGTTGATCAACTTTCGGGGGAGTTTTTGTAGCCTCCCCCAAGGAGAGCTCCTCTGTATCGGCAGTGTTCTCGGGGGCTCCCTACATGCCTGAGGAAGGCCATCCCTGAGGTTTTTAGTGGGTAGGCCTCCCCCTTCTGGGGAGGAGAGCCCCACATAACCGCCGGCTCGCCACAGCCGGGGTATCCAATTTAATGTATTTTCCACAGGAAAAAAAAAGGTTCATCAACTTACAGGTGACCGTTTATAAACCAAACACAAAACTAAAAAATAACAATATGAAAATACGTACGTGTTGAAGGTGGGTGCCTGTTGCGGCTGTTGCCCAGACTGCTGTGCTAGGTTACCAAATGTCAGCGTGTTTTGCGTTGCTAGGCTCTCAAACGTGGCGTTTGATTGCGTCGGTGACCCGAAACCTAGAGATTAACACAATTATAAGGCAAAATGTCAAACAACAGTTTCAGGGTACTTGAGGCGAACATTTATTTACACTTAAGCGGGGGTAAATGCATGCAATGTGTCAGTGTGTACATACTCACATGGTGACTTTGATTGAACAATACCTACAATTTATTTGCGGTAAGCTTTATGTTGTCTACAATGCCTCTCTATGTTACACGTACCTGGTGATGATCCACCGAACATTTTATTAGGAGATGTGTTGCCGAAAGCTGTACCGCCGAAAGTGGCGCCCCCGCCGAACGCCGCGGGGGCTCCAAAACCACTTTGGGGGCTTTTATTGAAGCCGCCGAACGAACCGAAACCGCCCGACGTTGGAGAGCCGCTGAAACTAATTAAGGAAATGAATATTTTTGTATAACCCTACAAGTTTAGGATTTGCAGCAAAATTATGAAGGAAAAACATTAAGAATAGCTTATATGAACGGTTTTGTACCTAATATAAACATATGAAAAATAGCTTTAATATTTAAAGTACAAACTTAAACTATATTTATTTAATTTATATAAAAACACTTAACACTTATATAAATAATATTAGTTATTTATTAGTATAGTTCAAACAAAGTTCTCCACCGAGAGGCACGAAACTACCCTATGTTAGGGCGATTGACCCTCAGTCAACCACGCCACACACAACCCAGTGCGGATTGGTTGACTATACACCTTTGAATTTCTTCGCAGGTGTTTTTCGTCACTGTAGGAGCGTCAGATAAATGTATAAATAAAATTCGAAAAACGAAAACCACATTGGTTTTCGTACATAGCAGTATCAGTCCGAAACCACTTATTCATAAATCAGTGCGAAGACCGCAGCGCCACCGGCGTTTAATATAAGGTATATGAACAAATATTTTCGTCGTCAACAGTCGGTGCCAGAATATCACCCTCATAAAGGTAGGATTATATTGTCCTTCTTGACTAGTGCCAATTCCAAAAATAATTGTTTGTTGTGTAAGTGCTTTAATATACAAAAAAGCAACCGAGCCATTTACGGTTACCGTTTGGGTTGTTTAATATGTGTTGATATTTGTAATTTTTCGTACCTTGCTGATTGTCCGAAGGCCGGTTTAGATCCAAACACAGAAGAACCTCCAAAACCTGTAAACAACAAATTGAATAAAGTATGTTTTCAGATACCACTTATTTAGATTATTTCAGATGCCCTTAAAGGCACATTAAGTACGTCAAGAGCTAAGACATTTGTTTACAGTAAGCCTTATGACTGAAAATAGAAATCGTGTGTTATATTAATTACTTTATTACTTTAAATTCACATTACAAGTACCTCATCATCATCCTCTTGCCCATTTCCCATTATCTGGGGTCGGCGCAGTAGATCTTTTTCTTCCATTCCTCTCTATCAGCCGTCATTTCCATGCTTACTCCTTTCATTCTTATATCATTCTTCACACCATCTTTTATCCATGATCCATCTTTTATTCGGCCTTCCTCTGCCCGTGTATCCCTCCACTTTCATATTCAACATTCGTTTTGTGACATGACTTTCATCCCTCCGCATCACATGTCCAAACCATGCTAATCTACTTCCTCTCACTTTTTCTACCACTGGCACTACTTTCAGGCTTCCACTTATATACTCATTCCTTATCTTATCCATCCTTGTCACACCACACATTCATCGTAACATTCTCATTTCATTTGTATGCACAGCATTCACTTCCATACATGACGACAGGTCGGATGATCGATTTGTAAATTTTCCCCTTCAGCCTTATTGGCATTCGGGGATCGCACGTTGTAGCTGTGACCTGTCGCCATTTCATCCACCCTGCGTTAATCCTATATTGCACAGCTCTGTCTATTTCGCCGTCGTCCTGAATGAGGGAACCGAGGTACTTGAAATCTGAGCAGGTAGGAAGTATAGCGCCACATGGGTACAGGACTGGAAAGACCGCCGAAATCACAGCACAGATATTCAGTTTTGGATCTGCTGATCTTCAGGCCAACACTTTCCAGCCTCTGTTGCCACCCTGTAAGTCTTCCCCGACAAGCACGATGTCGTCGGCAAAGAGCATGCACCAGGGTGCCTCCTCCTGCAGGTCCGACGACAGAGCGTCCATAATCAGAAGGAAGAGGTAGGGACTCAATGCCAACCCTTGGTGCAGCCCCCATTTCCCATTTATAGATACAAGTACCTATAGCATATAACTCGGGCCTTGATAAGTTGGGATTCATTAATGCTAATGTAAAATTTGGTAACGTTTGCACTACATGAACAAATCCGAAAAAACCTCATGTTGAGATATCTCAAGACTAGAACAAAGTTTTTATACCTCATGTTTTTCCATTCACTGCAGTCATCCTATTGAGCATATTAAGTAAGCATAAATTGGTATAAATACGATACTAATAAATCCTGTTTTTGGTGGATTTTGAGATGTGACTATAAATATAAAAATAATTTCATAACAGAAAGGAGTGCGTAGATAAAGGATTCTAACCAGTCTGTTGTTGTGGTGTTCCGAACACTGAAGGTTTGTTGTCGCCGGCACCAAAAGTCGATGGCTGGGGACTGCCGAATGGCTGCGCCGAAGTTGTGGGAGTACTAAAGCCACCCCCAGTACCCCCGCTGAAGATCGACGATGCTTGAGATGTTGCTTGTTGACCTTTTAAATAAAACGATGTTTAAAAAGAGCTGCGCTGTCAATTAATTTATTTTTCAATAAATATTTCAGTTCCCACACATTATTTTGTATTGCGTCTTAGTATTTTTATGCATAGTTTGTAATGTCACTTAAATTGTGTAAATAACGTTTATATTTTATTTTATAAGCATGTTAGTATTCTAGACTAAATGTAATTGGTCTATTCTAATACTAGAGTGTAATTTAATATACACGTCTATTGGCAAAACTTTTATGTCATGTAGAATCTAATACACAGCAGTTTTTAAAAAGAAATCTGTGTTTACCTTTATAATTTATCAAATTAATTTGTACTTTATACATATATAGTCTGTGAAGTCTAGTAAATGGAAATAGTTTCAAAATGAGCAACGACTACTAACATGAAATCAAAGGTAATTTCAAATTTATAAAAACAGAACTTAGTCTGCGCAAACCGATAAAACGTCCCTGTTGAATATTTTGGTAAGTTTAAGAGAAGAGCAAAGTTCCTTTGCTCTTCTCTGTATTATCTACCTATCTAATCTAAGGTCTATCTGTTTGTTCCGGCTAATCTCTGAAATGGCTGGACCGATTTTGATGGGCAGAACTATTAAGACGGCCAGGACGATATTGGCAAGTGGCTGATGTAATAAGGAAAGGCTACTTTAGTGTAGAAAATCTTTTTATTTTAGAAAAATAAAGTAATCTTGCAATGTCCAAGTACTGTAAAATACCGCGCGCAGCTTATGGGCATGTCACTTAAAATAAAAATGAAAAACAAAAAGAAGAACCTAAACTAATGAACTTTTTTGTAAAATTCCACGGGGGTGAAGTAGCGAGTACCTATTAAAATATTACCTATAATACATAATTATTATACACCATTAAAATATTACTTACCCTTGTGATAATTTTTGTGATTGTTTAGTATCATTAGTAGACAGAAGTCATTACACATTTAAAAAACCAGCAAAAACTGTTGCATCCCAAAACGCGGATAATGGTATGGCACTTGCGACACATTTATTACACTCGGCATAAAAAAAACTACACCACCGCAAAATAAAATTTAAATGAACATTTTTTATTTACGATATTAACCTACTTCTATTTTCTTGAAATTAAATAGGCTGATATAAAAAAATGTAATATTAAACAAAAATTAACCTTCTGTGATTATAAAAGGTTCGATAGGCTCCAACATCTATGCCGAAGCTACACTATGCATTGTGAGCAGCGGTCACTTTCACAATCATCTCTAATATCATCGCATCCAACTGCTACCGACTAACCGATAGAGGTAACACTGGTAAGTTTTCAACTTTTTTGTATTTTTAATATTATTGATCTGTTTTAATTGAATCGTAATTAAGAGATTTTAATTTTTTTATAACAACATTTTTTTGGATGTATTCAATAAAAAAATTAAGTTAAATGTTCTTGACCATTCGCCATTTATTTATTAACGCATATAATATGTAAAAACAAACCTAGTTTCTTCACAGAATCTGTTGATCCATGTTTTTGATAAATTCTTAAAACTGTTTATTTCTTATAAAAGCTGTGTCGCATTTGAAATCTTTATATCCAGTTGTTTAGACTGTGCACTGACATGCCATGTTAGTCACAAAGTCCCATCTCCTTCTTTATTGTACGTATAGATAAAAATAAACTATTAGAATAATTGCAGCGAAATCCCATAATATGTATCAAAATGACTAGTTATTAAATATTAAACTAAAAGACGTGTTTGTTACCTCCAGACCAGAAATTGGTGCTTTGTTTTTGACCAAATGCAGCGCCTCCTCCAAAAATGGACGATGTAGTGGAATTCGATTGACCAAATGTGGTATTGCTGCCAAAAACATTAGTGTTTGCGTTTGCATTTCCAAATACCGATCCGGTTGAACTAAAATAAAGAAAAACATTGAATTTATTCATCATAAGGTTTTTTTTTTTTGTTAAATAATGTATAATCAATAATATGCACGGAACATATTATATAAGTTTTATTATAATTCCATGAAACATTTTTTTTGTGATTCTATCATAGTAACTTTTATTTATTACTGTAGATCTACAAGAAAAACAAAACAATTGGAAATAATAATTACATACCTTCCAAATATGTTACCAGTAGTGGGTTGTGGCTGACTATTGGTAGTTGAAATACTGGCCGCCGCAAACAAATTACTTTCAGCGCCACCAAACAGAGAGCTTTGCGATGTTGTAGAGGGAGTAGTTCCAAACACAGAAGTTTGAGTCGTCTGCGGTGGAGTTCCAAATACTGACGATTGAGTATTCTGTGTAGGAGAGCCAAAGACAGACGTTTGAGTCGTCGGTGTAGGGGTTGCAAAAACAGACGCCTGTGGCGATGAAGTAGGGGTGCCAAACACAGAAGTTTGAGCCGACGCCGCCCCAAATATAGATCCTTGGTTGGACGTCGGTGATCCGAATATTGATGGCTGACTTGGTGAACTACCAAAAATCGATGATTGCGTAGTCGTTGAAGATGAACCAAATATGCTTTGAGCTGTAGTTGCGGTGCTACCAAACACAGATGATTGAGATGACGCAGCTCCGAAAATGCTTTGAGTTGTAGAAGGCGTGCCGAAAACAGAAGGCTGAGAAGCAGCTGTTCCAAATACATTTGTAGTTGTGACCGTTGTTGTAGCTGTACCGAAAACCGATGTTTGTGTGGTAGTAGAATCAAATATAGATTTAGAAACTGTAGTGGGCGAAGCAAAAACTGAAGATTGAGACGTGGTATTTATACTTGAAGGAGTTGACGTTGCACTGAAAGCAGTTGAAGTTGTTGTTGAAGGAAAAACAGATGATTTGCTTTCACTGTCTGCCACGGTACTAGATCCAAATAATGGAGTGGAACTAGTAGTGGTAGTCGTGCCGAAAATTGATCCCGTTGAAGAAGTTCCAAATATACTTGAAGTGGTTGAAGATGTTGTACCGAAAACAGATCCAGTTTGAGTTGTTTTAGGTTGGGATGCTACTGCTGCTCCGAATATAGAAGATGCCGATGATGTAGTAAGATGTCCAAATAGAGATGGTTTATCAGTACTACTGCTTATTGTTGTAGTTGCAGCTATTGGCGCAGTACCAAATATAGAAGCAGTCTGAGTTGTTGGCACAGTTGTGGAGCTAAATACGCTTTGTGAATCTGACACTGAAAAATAAAGTTAAATATTTTCTGGAAATGCTACTTGCTATCATTTAAAAAAATAAATAACTTTATATTTACCCGTAGATAACGAAGCACTAACAATTAGAGACGATGAAATGGATGTCGCTATAATATCAGGTTTATTTGCTGAGCTTAGGGTGATTGGTGGAAATTGTTTTGTTTCGGGCGTATTTTGACATTCTGCTGTAAGTAAATAATAATTAACTAACAAATGTAATAAAATAAATAATAATAAAACTCAAAAAAGAAAACTCGATTAACCGTCTATAAACACTGTTTTGACACTGTACTACTCACTTGTAACGGGCGTTACATCTGCAGCTTGAGGAGCAGAAGAAATAATTGATGTAGTACTTGTAGTATTTTGAATAGCTAATAGTTTAGCATCCATTTTTTTTTCATTAGATTGATCTCGAACTTCTTGAAGCTTGATTTCATGTTTTTTTTGAGGGATATTCTCCTTTGATTCCTCTTCTTTTACTTTAGCTTGTGAAATTTTCTCTGTTTTCATAGCATCTTGTGCTTTTGGATTAGTGGATTGCGTATTCAGTGTTTCCAAAGAAACAGTAGATTTATTGCCGAAAACATTATTAATAGGTTTATCTAAAGGCCCTGACAGTGTAGAAACAGTTTCTGGTTCTCCGGTTTCAGATGACTTTTGGGCAGTACTAGCTGGTTTAGATTCAGAAAATACTGACTGTGTTGTGAATTTGTTGAACATATTACCGATATCTGCTATAGGTTTAGTAGTGAATACAGGAGCGACAGTAGAAGTAGCTGCAGTGGTAGTATTTGTTGCTGAAATAGGAGAGATTTTATAGGATAAGTCTCGTCTATACTACGATTTCAATAAAGAGTATTCTCTGTATATTTCAAAGGACAAGTGAAGTCACATTTAATTAATACTATCAATTAATATTAGTTTCAATAGATTGGTTTCGTCAAATAATAAAACAAATACAACACAAGATAAAGTTAAAATTGGTAAATAATTTGTAACTACAATAAAAAAATACTTACAAGAAAAACTTAAAGGTGAACATATTTTGCTTGTCAATGTTTCAGGATTCTGAATTATTGCTGTTGCAAGTGCGGCCGATTGAGATTGCTTTTGTTGTAATAAATCTTTTAGCACACTTTTTGTATTTGCGGACGCTGTCGAAGTAGGAGCAAATGGTTGTTGCTGTGTTTGCTTTGGTTGGTGCGCTGCTAATAATGGTTGTTTAGTTTCACTTAATCCAGCCGTTGGTTGCGATTCAAGAGTTTCAATAGGTTTTACTGGTTCCTGTTTCGGCTCTATATGGATTAAATTAAATTACAAAAAGGAAGAGTATTAACATATAGATTCTAGCTTGAGGGTTCTATTGAGAGCGTGATCGCCAAATAGTATGTTAAAAAGAAATAATATAGGGCGTCACAAAATAATCAACTATCAATTACATTAAAAAGTTATGTATCGATTAGCTTACCATTTGTGAATAAGGTTTTCTTTACATTAGAAATCCCAGGGATCCCAATCGGTTTGATACTATTCACGACAGGTGTACTAGATAACACAGTCAGGGGTGATATTTTCGTTTCCTGTTTAGGTTCAAAGTTAAACACAGGAGCAGCCGGAACTAAAACATTTTTCAAATCAGCAAGGATTTTATAATTTTTTTTTAGTATATTTAATAATAGTATAATTTCTATAAGAAATGTTGTAGATGATGATAGCTATTTAATTCTGCCAGGTTATTGGTGTATTATTAATAGCGCTGTATATGTATTTAAATGAAGTGATTTATACTCTCAAGCGTGGCACAGAGATCGGTACACACAGGTAACGCCGTCAAGTTTGCAAAGAAATCGAAACTCACAACCGAGAATCGAGACCTTAGCCAGTTTTTAAGTATATCTCGATACATTGTTAATAAAAACGACTAATCATGTTTATTAATAGATTTTAAAACGCACATCTAATGATGGTTTCATATACATTTTCAAATGAAAAAATTAATACAAAAAAGAGTTTTATTTAATTAAAAAAAGGCTTGTATCTTTGATATAAAGTATTTTTTTAAATTTACAATATACGCACTTAATGTCACAACAACTATAGTTAACTTTTTAATGAAAAATAAACAGTAGTATTTTGTACAATTTCAACGTTTATAAACGATATAAAACGTCCGTGCCTAGAAAAAGTTCGAGATTAATAACCGATATTTTGACCATATACTATCAATACTCGTCAAGTTTTTGTTAATGGTCCAGGAGCCGGTAACACTGAAACTCCCGTCATAGCGAAATCAAAAAATATTTATTTAAATAAATAGTACATAAGTATAGGAATAAATTAAGCTCGGTATGCGTGGATTCTTATTGCCGAAACAATGTTAAAAATATATTTAAAAAAAGAAAAAATGTTTACCGTCATCTACTCGTCACTACGTACTATTATTGGTCATTAGCCGTAGCATTACCATTGACGCCTGAGGTATTTTTTTTACAAATTAAACAGAATATCTTATAAGTTTCAGCTCGTTAAAGCAATCTAGAGCTTACCAGTGGTTTGCGGTGGCGGGATATATGGTATAATCTGTGGAATTTCCTGCTTTATCACTAGTGGTTGTTGTACAACTGGTTGAATGACTGCTGATACACTTGTCTGCACAACTCTTTCTGCGATGGGTTGAGACGTCGTTTGCATCATCCTCTCTTTTAGGTTCTTATCATGATTAATTTTCATTGCGGCGAGTTGTTGTCTTAACTCTACGCTGACAGGCTTGACTTTAATAGTTTTGTGATTGGACAACATATCTCTAAGTGCATCTAACTTTTGTGCATTAAGCATAGATTCTTTGGGTTTTGTCTGAGGCTCTATGCTCATGTTTAGAATATTTTTGGTCAATTTCGATAAAGGGTCTCTGTAAATAGTTAAAAACACAAAGAAATTTAAATATTTTTTGGCAAATTCATATGCATAAAGATTTGAAGATTTTCGTAGAATATCAATCTGAAAATCTTTACTGATATAAAAATTAATACTGCCCATCACAATAATTGGACAGACAAGCAGTGATCTAAACCTACTAATAACACTAGTAAAGCAATTATGCTATCACAAACTTTCAATTATGTACTACATATATTTACTTATTTTTAAAAGGTGTACTCCGTAAAAGAGACGTAGTCTTTAATACTGGTCCATTATCAATCTCCTTGAAAATGTTTTTGAGCATTCTTAATACAGCCTCTTGCCTCGAAAGAATCTCTTGTTGTCTCACAAGAGGTTGGTATACATCGTCCAACACTGGACGGATCATTCGTTGACCAGGTCTGAAATTATAGATATATAGATAGAAACACTTTATTTACATATGCACAATAAATCAGCAACATAAGCGGTCCAACAGATAACCGTTAGGTAGGAAAAACATAACTAACCTAATAAGTAATTAATTTATTAGTGGGCGATCAGAAAACTATTAATGTAATACAAGACAACAATGTATAACAAGAGACATAAAATACAATAAAAAATGGGCATATCTCACATATATAGAGTAGATGAAGGAAATGTTGCTTAACACTTATTAATGACGCAAGAAAGTGGTTGTTTGAGTCTTATAGCGGATGATAAAATAAACGAGGAATAACCTGCACAGTAAAGGATTGCTAAAAAATTAGGCAGAATGTGTAAGGAATCTAATAGAAAGTTATCAGAGGATCGAGTATACAAATTAAAGTGTAAAATTTGGCTTTAAACATTGGTAGATTGATAGGAACAAGTTCACGTTCACGAGTTAATAAATATTAAGATAAAACGGAGAAAACACCACCTTGTGGCATGCCGGCATCTATATCGCACCATTGTGACACAAAATCATCAACAAAGACACGCTGCCGGCGGCCATGAAGATTATATTGAAATGAAGCCATTACAGTCGGAGATATATTGAGTGACTTGAGGAAAGATGAATGGGATAGTCAACAGTATTAAATGAATTACTAAGTCATGTAGTACAAGTAATGTTAGCTGTTTATTTTCCATATCCATTACAATATCGTCAAAAGTTTTGACGATACAAACAACAAGGCGGAACAAGTTGAAATATAATTTATAGTTTAGACTTTTAATTTCACTATTAATATTTGGGGCTTTTGTGAAGCGTATATTACAACTATCGAAATTTATGTTGCGAGAATTTATCCCATGATACAATTTACTGATCTCTAAAGATTTAAGGAATCTCCATACTTTAGAGGGATTTCCATTTTCTACAGCTATGGATGTGGTGGCGTTGTGCGTCCTTACACGTTCTATTGCAGTGATTCTTTATAATAATTGATTGTTATCGTTTGGCTTAAGTTTATATTTAGTTTTCGCGCAATAGTTTTCAGGATTTTAGGACTATGCTTGAACTTGCCTTATAGGAGCGTGCTTGTCATAAAGTTTAAGAAGTATATGATTGCAGGTTGAGGATATTGACTTAATGATCAATATCCTCAGCTAAAACCACTTGATAAAGATATAACAAAATACAAATAATAACCGTACTTAAATTAATTTACTTTTAATTCAATAACAGGTTTTAACTCTTTGCGTAGATTTGAAAATAAGTGTATTTGTCACAACATACTTGAATGGTTTTGTGTCTTTGGACGCAATTTCGTTCCATTTGTAATCGAGTGCCTTGTGGGCTTGCTCAACCTGATTTTGCACATAGTAAGCCAGTTTTTTGACAGACGCGACGCGTTTCATTGTGAGCGGATCAGCTTGACTCCATTCTTGAAGAACCTTAGCGCTGTAATATTAATACAAGTACAGTAGAATTACAAACAATTACTGAATTAGAATATAATATATTTAAATATCCTTAAAAAAAGGTCGTGTAAAATTCAATACTATTTCCGAGAAACAATTAAAAATAAAAACTGTTGTATTTTCTGAAGATGCTCAATTAGAACATAATAATCAATATAACAGAATTAATACCAAAAAAGGTTGTGTAAAATATTTTTGACAAAACAAATAAAAAATATGATTTCTCAAATATAGGCTGTGAAGATGATTTTTCTACACCCTATCCCCACTAAGTTTCGACAAAAATCTGTTATATTTTCTGAAGATAATTCGATTATTATTTATTGAATTCTTTAAAAAGATATATAATAATACATGTTAAATACTTACTCTGCATGGGTACGCGCCTCAGCAACTACAGCGCAGGCGCGTACTAACTCCAGTTTTAATTGGATGATATCATTGCGTAAGTCCTCAAGTGTTTTGTTGTTTTTTAACTCTTGCGCATCGGTAATGTTTGTGTTCAGATACGAGTGAAAAGCTTCAATGTCTTGTTGACACTGTAATTATAACATACTATCATAATGAATTTTAACAAATATATCTACCACCATGCAAACATTATATTTACTTACACCAATCGTGTCATCCTGTGGTAAAAATGGCAAAGAAACATAAACTTATACCGCCGTTATATTAAAAGGATATCTGTCTGCTGAAGCTTACAATGAGGAATCAAAAACTTCCGAAGCTATATTGGTGCATTAAAATATCATAAGATTGTAAATAACTAAACAAAATTTAAATTACAAGCAATATTGTAATTACAAGGTCCAAAGTTCCTTATTACAGTGATAACAGCTTATAGCCAAACCAAAATCTGTGTCAACATAACTCATCTTATGTTTTGTCTATTCCGACTTCCACATAGGAATACAAAATGTTGCTTAGTAAAATGTTAATGTAACCAAGTCTTGAATACAATATAAGTGGTTCATCCTATTATTACTCTGTGTTTTTCATATTCTAGTTTACTTACCGTAGGTTTCATTTATTACCTTGATATGGGTTTGTCTTGTCTTCACCAAGAACTTGTGTAATTCGAGTTGAAAATTGTTATATTCTGCTACAAGCATGCTTCTAAGCTTCTCATTTGCCTTTATAGCTTTAATGCGTTCTTGCTCAGCTTTCATAGCCGCATACGCTTCTTGCATTTGTGGCGTAGGTTGTGGGGGTGTCGCAGGCGTAGAAGGATTTTGGGCCTAGCAATAGTTGTAAGCAGTTTAAAAAATGAAATCATTAAACTAATAACATTTTGAGAGAACTTCACCTCAAATTTTAATATTAAACTGAAACTCTAAAATTCAATAATATGTTAATAGTATCACTTACAACTGTAGCAACAGTTGCCTGTGTTTGTGGTATTGGTTTGACTTCTGCTGGTTTTTGTCCAACTTGAGCTGTAATTAAAAATTAGAGATTTTTAATATCATTTTAGAAATTTATTGATTGTATTGAAAATAATATAGTAGATTTCAAAAACTATTCGCAATTCTTTAGGGGAATAGAATTCAAAAAGTGTTAAAAAAATAATGTAACAATTCTTACTTAATGTAAAAGGTTGTGGTGATTGGACAACTGGTTTGGGCTGTACAGTTTCTGTAGTCCCAAGTTGTGAGATGGTGGTTGGTGCTGGTTTAACAGGCGGGGAGACTTGCGCTGGTTGTTGTTGTATAACAGGTTGTGGCTTGATATTGGAAAAAATATATAACAATGAGAATAATGTATATTCATTAACTACTAATTTATATTTTAGTTTTTATTTGCAGTCATTTACACTAATTTAGTATAAAAGAAAAGAGTAGAAAAGTTTGTTCTATTTTTTATTAAAATCACTTGAGAAGAATGTTATTTTACAAATAGAATGTTATGATAATATGATGTATTAAGAATATAATGTCTTATGATTATGCATAAACCCCATAGAACTGACATTTTATATATTCTAATTGAAGTATTCTTAAAAGCTATTCCACGAAATCCTACAGGGTCATACAATTTAAACTTACCATTTGCATATCACTTAACAGTAATTGCCAGTCCCGTAAAATGTTCATGTTACAGAATTAACAATTACTATTAAGAAAGTAATTCAGCGCGAGTGCACAGATGATATTTTTGGATGGTAATAGTTCGAGGTCCGTTGGTATCACTATTAAAGCTGTATATTTGTGGCGGGATTATTTCTTCATTGCAGCTCTATGGAGTATGTGCTCGATGTGAACAAGTTATAACTATGTCTTCAGTAATTGAACTAAATGTACTAAGTACTAACTGCTTTACTTAACAGCTTACATCTATTTAAATATAAATGAATCGCAGAAATGTTACTATGTAAATGTAGACTACACCAAGTGGGAGATTTCTTTTATTATTGCGTACTTGATTCCCAGGAAAAGATTGTATAAATTAAGTTGATATTTTTAAATCGCATGTTATTATAACATCAGTTTTGGTATTTCGCTGTCTTTCGCAGTTGGTAGCTTGCGTTTATTCATTGATTATTAGGTGATACTAAGTTCGCTGGGTCAGGTATTATTATAAAATATTTACCATAGCCGCAGACGCAGTTGTTTGGACTATCGGGGCAGCCGGCGCATTATCTGATATGGTAGCATTCATTGCTGCGGCTGGTAACACTATTGGGTGCGGAGAAGTACACACTTGGGCAGCTTGCTTGTTGAGGTTGATTATGTTGAACAGAGTCAGAAGACCTGTCTGCGATACCACCAACAATGTGGGCATAAATGGTAATATTTCGTTTTCTCCTGTATAGTAGAAAAATAAATATATTAAAAATAAAAAAAAAAACATGAAACAACAATGAACAAACGCGACATTTCCAGTATCGATTGTGAGACTATGGATGTTTATATTATAATGGAATAGAAGAAAATTCACAAACACACGGCATAAATGTCTATGAAAGCACACTGCCTGCAGTACCAGGTAGATGTTATTTAGTAAAGATAGTACCTGAATACCATTAAACATTGTGTGAACAGTATCATAATCCAAAACTGGCAAATGTCTTCGATGGGGTTAAGTGCAATATGTTTAAGCAAGGGTGATTGAATATTAAAAGTAAATGGTTGGTATGTGTTTTTATACAATTACACACCTGATATTTTTTAATTGACACTATTCTAGATTGTGGCTCAACTGTTTCATATTTACTATATGTATTTTGTACACATAATAATTTCGTACACTTAGCAAATATATTACAGCAGGACACTTACCCCAAGAAAGCTGATGTACCGCACACATATCAATACAAATGCCAACAGGGTAGTTTTCTTGATTTTTATCAGTCAGAGGTAGTTCAGGTCTTGCTTCATCAGACTGTAAGAGAAAAATATTTGTGCTTAATTATCTTCGATTAACTCTTTTACAAATTTTGGATTTGTGAGTGAAATTTACCTGATACCATTGTGTCCACGTAGCACCATCTGTCGATCCCAATGTGGCTATTTCCATACTATTTGAAGAAGACGACAATATTATGTTCCTAAAAATTAAGCAGTTAGTAAATTTTCAACATCTTTCTGTAAATCAGTAATGTGTAGTAGTGATTTTACAAACTAAACTATTTTGCATGTAATCATGACTATAGCAATTGTAAGTTTAAAAATATTTTATATTTATATTACTATTTAAACTTACCAAGGAGCTAATCCTTGAAGATAGAAATACCAAGGTCTATTAGCGCCCATGCTGTAGCATATATCTTCATAATTTATACATGATGGTTGACCTGCTTTTGGAGTGTTTACAACAGTTAGAGCTGAAATAAAAATGAAATATGTCAATTAAAGACTCAAACAACTATGCCCCTGCACTGCAGTGTGACAAGGATCAAGTATAAGTAGTAGGTCACTGCTAACCTGGACGGCTGTTATCTGATGCATTTTTATAGACGACGGCAAACTGAAAAGTAGATATCCAGTAAATAGCCATGACTTCAAGAGATGCTCCTTCAAATAATTTGGGGGCTGGCACTGTTTTCGCAGGTGTCAGATCTGGCTTGTATTGTGTGAGAGTGCCATCACTGTTACCAGTTACAAACTGTTTACCTTTAGGACTCCAGCATAGACACCTGAAACATAGGAATTAATAAATTAAATGTTATAAGTATATAAAATAATTTATAGACACCCTTATTGTCACAGTCTTCAGCAAAGAAGAATACTTTGAGATTAATATAGGCAATCTGCACAAAAAAGGAATGATGTCATAGTAAGAATTAATTATTGTAATAATATATTTTATTGCAATCTAACAAGATGATAACAATAAAAATGTGTAGGAATGTGACGATCACATCGCCTACCAGAAGAGCAGCTCTTGTGAGAGCAGCCCCATCAGTGCAGTTAATCTATGCACAAAGCTATGTATAATATACTACATGGCTATGTATAATAATAATAATTTTATTTATCTCCAACAATCTACATGTAACAGCTTATAAATATGTAGACAACGCATAAGTTTTTCATTAGATTGTGAGAGACTTGTGCCTGAACTAAGCACAAGCTTGTTTCTCAGTCACCAGTACTTTATTGTAATCTATCCAGATTGATCGTAGCTTTATGTAGGTGTATTATTGTAACTTTATTGTAATATATCAACATGAAAGTTGTTTGATTTGTATACATTAAAAGTAACATCAACTAATCCCATATTCATAAATTACATTAGAATATACAAAAAGATTTAAACATGTACCTACTTACAGTCGCAAAAGTAATGTATATAGCCAGAAAAATTAGTTAATATTAGAATGAAATTAAAACCACATGGAATTTTATCAACAAGAAATAGGACAATCCAAGAGTACTGTGAATTCTTTATCATTGGAATTAATAATAAAACAATAATATTTGATATTGATGTAGCCAATGCGTTAGAAGATTTCATTTTATGAAGATTTTTGGGTAACTTGATTCTGGATTACAATGGTATCGCCATATTGAATTCCAGGTATACAGATGCAAATCTGTTTCCACATTCTGAATATAAAGTAGGGCAACTGACTAATGTGAATGTAGTAATGTGTGTTGAAATGGCAAGTTGTTAAGGGTTGAACGGGGATAATGTAGATAAAAAGACTTAAAATTTGATTAACGATGTGTATTGTAACGAAGGAAGAATATGATAGAACAATTATAATAATACCGACTACTATGACAAATAAACTTATGTTCCGTAAGAATGTAACATTGCGCAGAAAATTACAGCAGGCTTAATTAACATAAACATGCCCCCGGGCGTTGAAACCCAGAGTTTCAACAAGAAATTGTTTGAACGGGCAAAGGACAAATCTTGCTGCAAGCTCTTCGGATGACTCCTCTTGATGTTTGTATGTCAGCTACACGAACTACGCCATCAGGTCCGGGGTGAATGGTGACGATTCTGCCCAATCTCCATTTAAGTGGAGGCAGCTGCTCTTCCTTTACAACAACCAAAGTACCCAGATGCAACTCACTCTTGCCAGAGCGCCACTTGATTCTTTGTTGCAATTCTGCGACGTATTCTTTGCTCCATCTCGACCAGAAGTGTTGGCGGAGTTGTTCGAGTCGTTGAAATCGAGACAATTGATTTTGATTAATATAGTTTGGCTGCGGCAAACAAGTCAGCGGCCGGCCAATAATGAAATGACCTGGCGTAAGCGGTGTAAAATCTGCAGGATCGGAGGAGAGTGGTGTCAGTGGCCGTGAATTCAGGATAGCCTCAATTTGTGTTAGCACGGTGTACAGTTCTTCGTAAGTTAGATTACAATGTCCCAGCACTCTAATCAAATGATATTTTGTTGACTTGACGCCTGCCTCCCAGAGTCCACCGAAATGAGGAGCATACGCCGGAATGAAGTGAAAAGCTATGCCATCATTGGCAGTAATTTCGGCTAAAGAATTGCAATTAGATTTTAAAAATTTTGAAATTTCTTTGTGAGCGCCAACAAACGACGTGCCGTTATCAGAGTAAATGTTTAATGGTTTCCCTCGTCGCGAAATAAATCTACGCAGTGATAATAGAAAACTGTTAGTTGTCAAGTCCCCCACTAACTCTAAATGAATGGCTTTTGTGGTAAAACATACGAAAATTGCGATGTATACCTTCACTAACCTACATCCTCGACCGTGACGGTTCGCAGACATAATAGGACCTGCGTAATCTAAACCAACATTTTCAAAGGGAAATCCACCAGAGACAAGGCGTTCTCGAGGCAGGTTACCCATCAATGGAATGATAACCTTACCCTTCATACGGCTGCATCGCACGCACTTATGATATGTGATCTTAGCTAAGTTTTTACCTCCAATAGGCCAATACGTCTCTCTTATATTAGCAAGTAATAACTGAGGACCTGCATGTAAAAGTTTTTTATGTTCTGCTTCAAATAATAGTCTGGTAAAAATATGAGTGGACTGTAATAAAATAGGGTGTTTTTTATTGTATGAAAAGTCAGAATTAGCAAGACGACCTCCTACTCGCATTATTTTGTCATCATCCAAATAAACATTGAATTTGACTAATTGACTCTTTTTTGGTAAATCTTTTCTTTCCAAAAGTAATGTATATTCTGGGAATGATTCAAATTGTGAAATTATTATAATTATTTTCAATGATTTTTTTAAATCTTGTTCACTTAAATAATCTGTCAAAATCTTTTCTTTTTTACAGCGATTAATAAAACGTAGGACATAAGCTATAGAACGGACTAGTCTTGAATAATTTGAAAAACGGTTAAAATCAACCAAATTACAGCGACTGTCAATTACACCAATGACAGCGCTTAATGACACGTCAGATTTAGTTTCAGGCAATTCAACAAGATGTTTGGGCTGAGAAGGTATCTTAATTGGTTCTTGTTTGAGATAATCAGGACCTGACCACCACAATTCAGAGTTTTGCAGGGAACTAATATCCATACCTCGTGATATTAGGTCTGCAGGATTCTTATCAGTTGGAACATGCAACCATTGACAATAACCTGTCTTTTCTAAAACTTCAGCAACGCGATTGCGTACAAAAGGCTGAAGTTTAGAAGGCAGGATCCGCAACCAACTTAACACTATGGTGGAGTCAGTCCAGAAATAAACTTTGTTTACTTTGCACCGAAGAGAATTGATAACCTTCTCATAAAGGCGAGTACCAACAAGAGCACCGCACAATTCCAACCTAGGAATTGTAGTGGGCTTAATTGGTGCAACTCGACTTTTAGCAGTTAACAAACGAACTATGATCTGCCCTTTCTCGTTAAAACTGCGAACGTACACACAAGCACCATATGCGCGCTCTGACGCATCTGAAAAAATGTGTAATTCTAATACTTTATATGAATCACAGACAATCCTACGAGGAATCTTAATATTATTTATTACTGGTAATGATTTTAAAATTTCATTCCAGTATTTGTAAAGTTCGGAAGATAAGGGTTCATCCCACGACAGTCTTTGCAACCACAATTTTTGTAATAATATTTTCATTGTAATCACGCCAGGAGCTAATAAACCTAAAGGGTCAAAGATTTGTGCTATGACTGAAAGTAAAGCACGTTTAGTATTACCATTTGGTAATAACGATCCTATCGAATAACAAAGTTTATCAGTACCTGCAAGCCAACCGAGACCTAACAACTTGTTGGGCTCATGAGATCCGATATTTAAATCAAGAGGCATATAACAACTATCTGACACTAATTGGGGCTCGTTTGACTTCCATTTTCTTAATGGCATACCAGCCGATGCTAATGCATCTGTTACTTTTCTTTTTATATCCATCACATCACACAAATCATCACCTCCAGTCAGCAGGTCATCTACATAAAAATCATGCATGATGATTTCAGCAATTTTAGTATTGCTGCAGTCTAGACCGATCTGCTTTAAGCACCGTGTAGCGAGAAAAGGAGCACTAGCGGTTCCATAAGTGACGGTGTTAAGTTGAAAGATCTTAACAGGTCTAGATGTATCATCACGCCAGAGAATTCGCTGTAAATACCTGTCGAATGGATGAACTACAATCTGCCTATACATTTTTTCCACATCAGCCGATAAAATATATTTGTGTTGCCTGAATCTAAGCAGTATAGACATAAGATCATCCTGTACTGTTGGACCGATCATTTGGATGTCATTAGAGGAGATTCCGGACGTCGTAGGAAAACTTGCATTATACACTACCCTTAATTTTGTAGTAGTACTACTTTCCCGTAAAACTCCATGATGAGGTATAAAATATTCGTTGTGGTTTGGGTCAAGTTGTTGGCATTCAGACATATGACCTAACTCCTGGTACTCTAACATGAATTCTTTGTACATCTTACTTAACTCAGGCTTGTTTTTTAATCTACGCTCAAGAGAAAATAAGCATTGTGAAGCCCGATGGAAAGAACTTCCCAAAATATCTGGATTTTGTTTCAAAGGAATACGGACACAGAAACGTCCGTCATCTAACCTAGATGTATTTTTGACAAAATGTTCTTCGCACAACTTCTCCTCGGGTGAGTATGTAGAAGACTGCAAGTTAACTTCTTCCAGTTGCCAAAACCGAGTTAAGTTCAGTTTTTCATCAGTAGATTCGTCATGAGTGTCCGATAGTTTTGTCAAATTGCATTTTATATCATGCGCAAGCAATGCGACATGTCGATGAGAGGTTAAAGGGCCCGAAATAACCCACCCTATTTTTGTTTCAAAGAGCACAGGATTATTGTCTCCTAACTTTATTCTTCGTGATCCTAACAAATCCCAAAACAGATCTGCGCCCAGCAACATGTCCACATCACCAGGCTTATAAAATGTAGGATCCGCCAAAGAAATATCTGAGGGTATTTTAAGATTTCTAATATCGACCTCACGATTTGGCAAACAATTAGTAACTGACGGTAAAATAAAACAATTAAAGTCAGTACTAAAACTGCCGCTTAAAGATTTCATACTAACACGACACATTTTACCTATGTGTGATGTCACGTTATTAATGCCAAGAATCGACTTACTTATTTGGCGGGTTTTTAAGTTTAACTGACGACAAAGTTTCTCTGTGATCAGACACGAAGTGCTACCGCTGTCAAGTACGGCGCGAACAATATGATCGCGATTATTAATATCGCACAATTTAACTAACGCGGTGGACAATAATACATCATCGTGCTGTATAATGTCACTAGAGAAAGTTACGTTAGCGGATAAAGTCAAATTATTATTATCAGCATTATTTGACAACGTCGGCGTTGTTGATATCGAAGGTGGATTATCTGGTAAGTAAATATTAGGACTAGGACTATTCAAGTGAACAAGCGTATTATGCCGGCGTTTACAAATTTTGCAACCTTGTTTTTTGCAACGGTTAGCAAAATGACCTGTATTAAAACAATTAAAACATACCTTATAATTAGGTAGTAATTTTAGCCGAGCTTCATTGCTTAAAGCGAGAAATTTTGGGGCAACCGTGATCACCCTTGCAATTAGGGCACGCCTTATTCAATGATTCCACTTTATCTTTAACATTATTATGTATAGACACCATAGATTTTATTTTACAATTTGATTTGCTTGGCAATGTATGACTACTACGTGACAACTCTAAGGTTTCAATTAAGTCAGCTCGATTGCGAATAAAATTAATAAATGTATGAAAAGTTATGATGTCAGCTTTGTTAATGCGACTCTTGAACTCTTCCCATTCTCGATAAGTTTTCTGGTCTAATTTTTGAGTTACAATGTAAATTAGCAATGTGTCCCAGTGTTGGACAGGCTCACCTAAAGACTCTAATGCTCGCAAATTTTTATTGAGCTGATCTATTAAGCGTTTCAAAATTGTAGAAGACTCTTTTGAAATATAATCAATATTAAACAAAGATGCAATATGATTTTGAATTAATAAATGCTTATTGTCAAACCTATCACATAATAATCGCCAAGCAACAGAATAATTACTAGTTGAAAACTCAATCGACTGAATGACTACAGAGGCAGACCCTTCTAAAGATGCGCGAAGATAGTGGAATTTATTTATCTCGTCTATCTCTTCATTCGAATGAATGAGACTAGTGAAAGTATCGCGAAACTCAAGCCAATTCTCATACGTTCCATTAAACTTGGGCAATTGAATAGTGGGCAACTTAACAAGTTGGTGACGAGTACTAACACGAGTACTTTTTTCACTACCATCAGATTCCTCGGAATTCTTATTGAATTTGCTTAACATAACTTGAGCGTTTGCCAAAGCTTGGTAGTACTGAGATTCGAATTCTGATCGCGACACATACTGAGATTCGACGTCACTGACTAAGCATTCTAACTGTAACTGTACCTCATCGTAATGTTCATATAAAGCTTCCAATTTACCTAAGCGTAATTGCAATTCCTTCGCATCTATAGTAGTCAAATCTTTCTTACCCAGTTCCGTACAATACGTGATAAAGTTAGTTAATCGACCTTTATAACTCCCTCGCTTTTTAATCAGTTCCTTGATATCCTCATCTCCGGCCATTCTGGGGGTCACAAGCGCAGTCAACCTGGAATGTATACAATGCTAAACGTGAATAACAAATTGTCACTACTTGATATAAACCTATATCTCTATACAAAACAAGATTTATTGCTGATTTGTAATGAAATTAATAATTCTAAGAATTTTTTCTAATAAACATTAATTATCCACTTACTACTTTTCATTTATACAGAAAGTATAATTTTATTTTGTTATTAAGACTTTTATATAAACACTAGCACTTTAAAATTATCGTTAAATAAAATTAAAAATCTACCCATCTATTACATAAAATATTGCGAATGAACTATCAAATATTCACAAAAATGATTAATTAAGCTAAATAATGTAGCAAATATAGCTAACTGTATTGTTTGCAAATACGATTCAACTTAATTACTGTGAAATATAAGACATAAGACATAAATTACTCACAATATAATAGGCAAATTTTTAACAAAATAAATTGGTATAAATAGTGTACTAACCTTATTCATATGCTTAGTTTAACACTAAATACTACCTGAATGAGTGCTGGGTTACAATTATTAATCAAATCATTAAGTAATTCCATATATTTTATCCACTTCACTTCAATAGCACCTGCTAACCTCCAATCCAATCCTTGGTTGAATCGCCAATTTTTATTATTTTCGTAATTAATGCAGATATAACAGCTGATCTTCTTTATTAAGCAATCCGGCTTCGATCCAGGACCATGTTAAGGGTTGAACGGGGATAATGTAGATAAAAAGACTTAAAATTTGATTAACGATGTGTATTGTAACGAAGGAAGAATATGAAAGAACAATTATAATAATACCGACTACTATGACAAAAAAACTTATGTTCCGTAAGAATGTAACATTGCGCAGAAAATAACAGCAGGCTTAATTAACATAAACACAAGTTATTGGGAATATTCTGTTAATAATTATAATCCCTTCCAGGTTAACTTGTTAGGCTCAAAATGGAATAAACAACTGAATATACTTTCGTTAAACAGTATACAAGAATAGAATGTTCCAACTAATATCAATAAAAGATTTATCTTGTCAGTCATAAAATTTTTAAGGTTAAAGTTTAGTATATCTCGTTTTAGGAAGCCCTAAATCTTGTTATGTGACTTATGTAAAGATAATTGCATCTAGGATTTCAAGATATTGGAACCACAGAAAGAGACTTTTTAATAGTATTTTCAATGGCATAATATTAATAAGATAGAAATTCCAAAACATCTAATTTGTAGAGTAATAAATGAAAATCTATAGTTTCATATATACAGTAGCTTTTGCCAATGTCATCGGGAATATAAGTCAGATTTGTTTATTCCAAATTACGTGTTGGTCTCGATTCGAGTTGCAGCAGTAATTGGAGATCAACTAATACATTACGTCATTTTAATAGTTATTTTAATGATAGTGACAGAATATACTAAATATTTTATTCAAGTGATTCAGCTGGAGAACTTTCATGGATGAAAAAGGACAGTCAGTGATTTAGATATGTTTGGAACAGAGAGCAAATAATCAAGCAGTTCATAAATACAAACCAGTGTTGTTTCGGTCCTGGTAGGACAAATTTTATTTTCACAAAGGTGTGAGATGGCCTTTTCAATAGTCAGTTTGATATTTCAATGGTAAAATCGCCCTAGACAGATGGATAGACTAGATTCTCAAGATTCCTGGTCACTATAATATTGATAATGTTATATGTAAAAGAGGAATTAAATAACATATAGACAATTGAATGGTGTCGAGTGGGAATGATGTCATAGGGCTTTGTTCAGACAGTGCGATAAAGGTGAAACTATTGTTGAAATGGTGGCTTGTATTATTCAATTAGTAAATAATTGTAGATTGTTACTTAGTAATTGAATTAAACTCGATATTAATGCTTCGCTAGCTTGGAGTATTATAACGCCAAACTCAAGCTGTTGACAATATGATACTTTTTCTAGTACAAGCATATTAGGCTTATTTTTTTTAATAATTGTTAATAATGATAGTTTATTCTATTTAGGAGAGTATTTTAATGAATAAAAGTGATAGTTATATATTTTGATATACAATAAATCTGATCATACATATCAACTTGTCGATTGTGTTTAAGAATAAAAGGAATTATCATATATACAGACTTTTTTAAACATTATTCTTCAGCACATATCAGATATTGTAAGGCAGAAAAGCTGTACTTATGGTAAGTACTATATGTAGAAGATTCTTGACGAGAAGTTTCTATGAAATGCCACCAGCCCTACCTCCAAATAGAATTGATACAACTGTGGGACTATTTGAAATCATTGGTATTAATTATTTTAGTTTTCTTTACTTAAAATAGTGAAGTAAGATGTGGATATGTCTCTTTACATGCACACACTGTACACTGTACATGTACACTGGTACAGCACAGTATATTGAGAGTTAATCTATTCCATTAGGGCTGAAGATTTTCTTCAGCCCTAATGGAATAGATTTTGTGCATCGCAACATTTTGTGGTGCGGAGGGGAAGTATCATTTCTAAAAATTATAGACTTTCATTAGATTATATCACATTTTGAATCAGTTAGGATTTTGACAATTTTTTCATAGTGTATCTCTAGTCATTAAATTGATCCCACTGACCAAAGTTCATGGATAGTTTCACATTGTTTATGATTGATGATGAATCAAACCAAACAGTGAATTTAGACATATTTTAAAGTGACTGCTGATGTACTATGTGGGAACCCTAAACCTGCACCTGAGTTATTAGTATCAAGCACAGATTCAAATTTTCTCAATCCTTTGAATACAAACAGTTAATAAATATATATTGCAAGCACACATAAAAACCAAAATATTATATGAAAATATAATAGTAATAGATTTACATAAGTTTACCTGCATTTTGATGGGATTTTCTTAATTTGTGAAGATGCTACTTGGCAAGCAAGTAATGTGCCATCAAAGAAAGAAATGGCTAACGAATCAGGGATGCAAGGATTCCACTGAAGTGTAGATACAAAAGTTGAAGTATTTACTTCACATTTCAAAGTCAATGATGGAGCCACATTCTGAAATAAAATTAATTACAATCTGAGTTACATTAAATTGTTTACTGTAATGCTAAGGTGCAAATACATATATATTGAAAAAAAAAATATTAAATAATACATAAGAATCATTCAGATAAACTTTATGAAACAGAAGTAAAATAATAAAAATAAGGATTATATTTAAATAGTTATAATGGATATTAATGCAATTTCTTACCTGGTTTTGAAAGTCTGTTATTCTATAAATACTTAAATATTGTCCACCAGTTACAGCTAAAAGTTCTTGGTCACAGCTCACTGCAATATGTGTACCAATTTCTAAGAGCTTTACAATCAAATGACGAGCTTCAGATTCTTTATCAACAAGATCTTTTAAGTAATAAGCTGTAATGTCAAAGATGTGTATTAGATATATTAAGATACTTAATCAATATGATTTGTAAACAAAAACATAGATCTTTTACACTACTATAAAAGTTATTAAGCTCTAGATATGAAAAATAATTCTGCAAGAAGTGGAGAATGGATGAAAAGTTTTACCTAATAATGTTCCATTAGGCGGAGCCACAAAAACAATACCATACTTGCAACTACTTGTAACTAAATTATATCCTCGATTAGGCAATATTTCAGATGTTTGAAACACTTTGATTTTCCTTTGTAATTTATAGAGTAAATTCTGTAAAATAAGTATTAATATTAAATATTGTTAAACATAACCTACAATTGTTTGTTTAATTGGCCTATGGATTAAAATAATATAAAAACACATAGCAAATATTTATTATTAAGCATTGCTACAAAAGAAATAATTATGTTACTCACTGGTTCCTCCACTGAATTTGGACCGAAATGCACATCCATTATTTTAGAAGGTATTATAGCAAAATATGAACGTATAGAACTTTCATAAATATTCTGTGTAATTATAAATATAATATATAGCCGTGTTCATTTATATTTTGTTAAATACTAATACGGAGACGTTGAGGTTAAGTTTCAAATTTAATTTTTCGGTCACTCAATTGACATTGACATTATTGTTGTTGTCAATTTTTGTCCATAGGGACAGGCGAAGGTACTAAGCCATACTACCAATTAATATTAATTATTGACAAAGACGGATTTTCGTTTTTATTTTCTTCCTTTTTTATCAATGTGCTTCTTTACGTACAAATCTTTTCCGAATATGATATCAACAAATGACTGTCGGTCGTTCGGAACGCTAGTTATCATGTTTACTCTTAAAGCTCTACTTCTGTATTATTTTCGATATATATCACAATTCTCAAATAACAAATCATAAAAACGTTGACAATTGATAATCGTGTGACAGACCACTCTCAATCTGAGGCGTGGTCGCCGGAAATTAAAGATAAAGCGACGTTAATGTCGTCATCAACAACATTAGGTTTCATTCTGTCAATTTGCGGTGATTTAAAAAGTGCTCACATCGATATAATCACCAATGGAACCGCACCCTTGAAGGCAAGGCAATTTTTTAATAGGTTCTTTTTCTCTGAGAATCTATGTTGAAATATATTGTATGAATGTATTTAAAATGGTCTAAAGGACTAGTTTTTTTGAGTACCTGGATAACAATGTATAACAAATCTTACCAAATTCAACGATTTAAAGACTTATTCGTTAAATAGTAGTTCGCTATATGGCGTAACACTGTATTGTATGAAATGTATTATTATATTTCTTATAAACATCAATTAATAGTATATTACTGGCGCGGTATATAATAGCAGTGTTGCGAGCAGCACAGATGTAGTGTTGAGAGCAGGCCTGGAGGTAACCACCTCCAGGCCGTGTAACTCCCGGCCGGCATAGTGCGGAGAGCATTACAACCCTTAATGAAGAAACTAAAATAGAGGCTTCAATAGTGCTCTATAACTCAGACAATAAGAACTTAATTCAGAAGAAAGATAATGTTCACACTTTTTTTGAAATAGAGTAAAATGATGGTATTATATTTAGGTGCCAAACTTATTTTTAAAATAAAAATGTACATGTTTTAGGAACTCTTTGGCATAATTTGTACGGATTTTCTAACATATAGGTACATATATTTAGTACCAGGGTACTTTAGTACAGGTACAGTAAATGGCAGAACGAAACAGTTTGCAGGGTTTCAGATTTTCGAAGATCTTTCGATTAAATGTTATGGTCAGAAGATAGACATCTAGGAAGACTCCGCCACGAATATGATGCAAGTTCATGTAGTTAGGAGGTGTGAAGTTAATAGCGTGTAGATGGCCCGTGGTATAGGCACATGAGTAGAGTAGGTACGTGAGATCTTATAACTTCTGACAGTGCGAGTATATGCTCTTTGCAAAATATGCTCTTTGAAAATGTTTTGGTGGGCTTTCCTTTCCATTCTTAAGTTGATAAGATTCTCATAAAAAAATTTAATATCCTAGTTCACGGGGATAAAGTTTATATATATATATATATTATTTTTTGTTGTTTATGTACAAGCTTACATACCAAATTTATTACCCTAAGAATAAGAATAGGAAATATCCTAGGAATTTTGATGATCATCAGTAAATAAATCAGGTATTGATATCTATGTAGAAAGATATCAGTAAAATCTAAAGTATAAAAGCCATGCTATTAAAATTAATATTTAATTAATTCATTATTTTCAACATGCACCAAGAGTTTTGTTTGTCTGTTATAACTCAATAAAGGTTCAAAAAATCGACGAAGCGCTTCGACAAAAAGTACTGCTGCGCTTGGCTTGTATTGCTAGTTACTGCAGTAGGTACCCAGTGGCGGATTTGCCTTAAGGTCCTAGACGGCCCGGGCTTAGGGCAACCATACACTTCTATAGAGCCACTTGAGCACAACTAGCTAAACTAGCAAATACTAGTCAGCAGACTACCACGCTAGACTTTGACTACAGCAGTGACTGGAAAGAGTCCAATCTGAAACAGAAACCGATTCAAACGGGCATGATCGGTGATGACTTGAATCAGATAGTGGGTGAGAGATGTAGATCACTCTCGCTCTTGTACTGTATTAATTCTATAGTACTAAGACATTCCTTTTCTTGCCTCAAAAAGATAAGGCGTAAACCATTGTTGTCGCTTACTTGTGTACTGATAAGATTTTTAAAACTTTAACTTTAGATAAATGAATTTATTTATACTCAATTTATTTTGGTAATAACGAAATTTAGAGAATTAGAAATATTACTCAATAAAACAAGTTCAACAGCAAGATTAATATAACCGACGAGCATGCATGAAGAGTATTGAAGACGCTCATGAAAGTGGAGGAAGCAAGAGAAGTGTGCCAGGATCGTAGCAAGTGAAGAGAGGTGGTCTCTGCCTATCCTATTGGGAACAAGGCGTGACATATATGTATGTATGAAAATTATTTATACTTTGATATGTAAAAATAGTAATTTATGAAAATTTTAATCATACGGTACGCGATCCATATGTAAAAACATATTACGATACTTTGCATTTGAGTTACTTCTTGTTAATCTTGTTATCATGAGTGATTTATTTTGGCACGATTTGCCGCCCTTAATACCTGGCCGCCCTAGGCCCGGGCCTACTGGGCCTTAGGGCAAATCCGCCACTGTGAGTAGAGTAGGTACGTGAGATCTTATAACTTCTGACAGTGCGAGTATATGCTCTTTGCAAAATATGCTCTTTGAAAATGTTTTGGTGGGCTTTCCTTTCCATTCTTAAGTTGATAAGATTCTCATAAAAAAATTTAATATCCTAGTTCACGGGGATAAATTTTATATATATATATATATATTATATATATATATATATTATATATATATATATATATATATATATATATATATATATATATATATTATTTTTTGTTGTTTATGTACAAGCTTACATACCAAATTTATTACCCTAAGAATAAGAATAGGAAATATCCTAGGAATTTTGATGATCATCAGTAAATAAATCAGGTATTGATATCTATGTAGAAAGATATCAGTAAAATCTAAAGTATAAAAGCCATGCTATTAAAATTAATATTTAATTAATTCATTATTTTCAACATGCACCAAGAGTTTTGTTTGTCTGTTATAACTCAATAAAGGTTCAAAAAATCGACGAAGCGCTTCGACAAAAAGTACTGCTGCGCTTGGCTTGTATTGCTAGTTACTGCAGTACCCAGTGGCGGATTTGCCTTAAGGTCCTAGACGGCCCGGGCTTAGGGCAACCATACACTTCTATAGAGCCACTTGAGCACAACTAGCTAAACTAGCAAATACTAGTCAGCAGACTACCACGCTAGACTTTGACTACAGCAGTGACTGGAAAGAGTCCAATCTGGAACAGAAACCGATTAAAACGGGCATGATCGGTGATGACTTGAATCAGATAGTGGGTGAGAGATGTAGATCACTCTCGCTCTTGTACTGTATTAATTCTATAGTACTAAGACATTCCTTTTCTTGCCTCAAAAAGATAAGGCGTAAACCATTGTTGTCGCTTACTTGTGTACTGATAAGATTTTTAAAACTTTAACTTTAGATAAATGAATTTATTTATACTCAATTTATTTTGGTAATAACGAAATTTAGAGAATTAGAAATATTACTCAATAAAACAAGTTCAACAGCAAGATTAATATAACCGACGAGCATGCATGAAGAGTATTGAAGACGCTCATGAAAGTGGAGGAAGCAAGAGAAGTGTGCCAGGATCGTAGCAAGTGGAGAGAGGTGGTCTCTGCCTATCCCATTGGGAACAAGGCGTGACATATATGTATGTATGTAAATTATTCATTTATTTTGATATGTTCCATTTAAGTACGGAATGATATTATAAAATACAGTACAAAGAAAAAAGGGAAAGTTAAAAATCTTAAGCTTAACAAAAAATATAAAAAGAAGAAATCCCAAAATAAATATGTTTGTATACATTTTCAAAAATCTTCTTATGAATCAGGGATATTGGTAAACTTCTTAATTAGCCAATGACGTATATATTCTGGAAAGGGCAACCTTAACAAATTGTAGTAAAACATGTATCTCCAGGATTCTTCTATGTATAGTTCTTTTGGATTTTCTTCTAACAATGCTTTCATAAAAAGGGCTATTATATTTTCATCTTTGAGTGAGTCATATTGTGCACCGTGTGGTATTGCTGCAAAATAATCATTCAATGCCACTAATCGCTTCCCATAAAATGCTTTCTGTTCATCATCTAGATGTTTTAACATTTCCATTCCGTGTGATATTTGTTGTGTCATTATTTTGCTGGAACCAAAGAATCCACCTGTAATCAATGAAACAACATAGTTTCTAAATATAATATGTAACTTCACTGTATGATTCGTATGTTCACCGATATTCCGAGATCATGCAATTATAGCATTTTGACATATTTAGACATAAATCTGCCCATATACTGCGCTTAACATCTACGCTTAATAAATTTATATTAAGGTAATGTTGCGTAACAAACATTTTTCAAGGACAAGGATTACTTAAGAAAAGTGCTTATTGGACCAAAATTGCACATTGGAGGCACTCCCGTATAGCACTGTCGTTGTTGTAAAGTGTGATGGACAGATGAAACCTATTAACACCCAAACTAAACACAACTATATCTTGATTCTATTCGGAATCGGGTACTGTGTTATGGTATGTGGAAATGGTTTTACATCTCTGTCGACATCTTTAAAAAGGATTCACAGTTGTTTAAAATTATTGAACAGATTTTCAGTTTTTTATGTACTTATGATTTAATGGTACTAAAACGGAAAAGAACAACTTTATTTAACGCAAAGTTGCCAATATAGTTAAATATTTGTTTGTATACTTTTTAAATTAAAATATATCACACTTAAATGCAAGAAAATATGTTGTGTTAAAATTTGTTTATGATGTTGATAACATTTTGGCATTGTTATCATTAGGTTACATAGGTGTTTATAATTGACATAATGGAAATATATAGCATAATTGTAAATTTTATTATTAAATATTTCTGGGTGCGTAGGTATTTAAGTACACTTATAAGGAACCAAAACGATACAGTACTCGACTAACTAATTAATGTCGAACAAAAACTATCATCTAATTAATAGGACATAGACATTTAAGTAATTGCTGATCTCTGAGCTTCATTGGCGGCTTCATGATTATCTTCGCGCTATGTATCCTTTATTGGACACACAATAACAAAACTTATATAAGAAACATTTGTACAAATTTCAGTTTATCTTCCAGAGGGATTTCTAGGTGGATCTAGATCGAGCCATTATGTATAATGTAAGCAAAATGAAAGATGGTGAATTTGAATTTTGCAAATCTACCTAAAACATCAGTTATTTAATATTAGCTCAAGAGTTTGTTTGGTTAAACGCACTAATTTCAGAAATTTCAAGTCCGATTAAAAAATATTTTAGTGTTAGATTAGATAGCTCATTTATCGATAAAGTACCGCGCGAAATCTATTAATCATAAGATTAATAGAAACAGAGTAACAATGACAAATTCAACAAAGTCAGGGGAAAGGTTTTTTGTTAACTTCCGTTTTGTGCGCTGAGAAAACATAAGTTTTGTGAAAGTAAAAATCCAACTTATATTAATATTCGATTCGATTTTGTAATTGAACCGACACCATATACCCCGTCATAGCGATTAAACTAACAAACATAATTTCATTTCGAAACAATCAAATTGTCGATTCAGGTAACAATATCGTACACATGTCGAAACGAGCATACTTCAAGCACGAGCATTATTCGACATTTAGAGCTTCGGTGTGGTCCTGTGGCACTAAGCGTGAAACTATCCTCCTCATGTGAAGGTAGAATATTTGTACGATCCTACCTTCCCGATTTAATCTGCAATATATGCGTATCTCTCATATTTAATTCGTCTGTTTTCTAAAATAAAAATTTTCTCAGATTAATTATTCTCAGGTTATTATTTTATTCGGTAACAGTGGTTGAAGCACGACCGTGTTTTCTTCATTTCTTAATTCCCAAAGATAGACAGCCGCGCTTGAATTCGCTGTACTAAGCTTTTTGCTTTAGGAGGATCTTCAAGTATTAAAAGCTTGTTCAAATGACTTGTCTAGTTTAAGGCCATATTTAAAATAAAAAAAAATCGCAGATCTTTTTTCCACGAAACACAATAGTATTTTATAAGCTCGATAAAAAAGGTGTGAAGGTAAATGTGAAACTCGAACTTATATTAGATGGTAATTTTACTTGTCAATAAACACATTTATTTAATAATTATAGTCAGATGGGATTTCATAGATAAAAAACTAGATAAAAATTAATAAATAATATTGGATAAATCTAAAACAATATGTATTGTAATTTGTCTTTCATTAGTCTTATATGGAGGTACGAATATCATTTGGCACAGAAAACTTCTATAAAGAGCGGGCACCAGATTGAAACTGACTGTTGCGAAAATATGTTAAAATTTGTTTATGAGTAATGCTTTCAAAGCACCTTCGTATTTTAATAAAAAATTAGTAAAGTATTAGAAATTTAAATATTTATAAGATATTTAATATCTTACGTATTTAGAAAACCTAGTACTAGTTATGTTTATTGTTCCACCCTATAGGTATGTGGCGAACTTAATGTCTCATGTTTATTAATAATACTGAAGAAAAATTTGTTATAAATATAAATAAATTATATATATTATATTTATTAACATAAATCTAGTATTTTTTATACTGAAAATAAGTATATTCGATTACAAAACGAACAACAGCGTTTTTATAATTATTTAGGACCTATATTCAGCTAAAGCTTCATTTAAATTTATTGTTGTATGTATCGTTCGTCGTTTTGTATCGGTCGACGAGACTAAGTTTTTACGTGAAGAAATGACTATTTTAATACCTGGCAAAAAATTTACAGCTGCTAAACCATGTGGATGACATTCAAAGCGCAGGGATTTCGTCAGCGCTAACAGCCCGGCTTTACTCGTGCTGTATGCAGCAAATCCTGGTAAAGGCTGCAGAGCGCAGTGACTAGCTACGTTGATAATGCGCGGTCGTGTTCGGTCCTGGGAATATTATTATAATAATAACCATCTCGAACAAAAAATATCAATTCACCTAATTTAAAAATATAGTAAGCACTCAAGTGTACTCGTATGAAGTTGATTTTAGTGGTTCGTAAAATATTTGCAGTTATCGAATAAAATATATCTAAGAAACGCAAGCGTTTCTAATTTATGATGAAGCGTTTCAAATATATCTAAGGAACGCTTGATCTTAAATAATTAAATAGCGATTGAACGACACCAGGTACTGATAAAAATTTATGAACTTTTCAATCGTAGCATAAAAAATGAAATACAGTTCAATATTGTTTTTTCCTTCAATTTTTATTTGCAGGAAATTTTGTGTTTTTCCTGACAGACAAGTTAAATGTAGAAGCTTATGCTTTGTCCCAATAAATATTTACCCAATCAATTTCTCTTTTTTATCTGTCCCGAAGCTCCGATTTATTATTTACCAAAATATAGCATTGCCTCTGTGATTTGTGATGAGTGCTGTGACCGCCTCACTACGTTTTGAGTATTTTCTTGTTCAGTTTTGTATTTAGCAGAATATTTTATTTCCGTTGGGTAATTGGTTACATATTGCGCGAATAACTTGCATATTTAACGTGTAAACGTACATTCAAAACTGACGATTTCATCAATTCATAAAATATAGGTATATAATTACTTTCAAAATATTTTTATATTCACTTCAGAATCTTTTGATATTATATTTATTATACTGTTGTAAAGTTTACTTGTAAGTTATAGATATGACAGGGTTTATGACACTCCAGTACACGCGCTATACTTTATACAACAAATAATACACCTGCAATTTTAAAATAAAATGAAATGTTTTTTTATGTACGTAATACATATATGAAAGATACAAATACAATTAAACAATGTGTTCAACTATTCTTCTTAACAAAATCTACATTCATTTTTTCATAACAGGAAGGAACTCTTTAGAAATATGTTATAATAGAAAAATATATCAATAATCTCATATTGGAGATCGATGTTTGACATTTTTAAAATGTATTTAAATTGTATAACAAAATCAACTTTTGAAACAACAAAGCAAGCGTTTCCGTTTTGTGACTGAAATACATAGATAAATTAAGACGACAAACTCTTTTGATAGACTGACTGTACCTTTAATGCCGCTTTCCGAAGATCTGGCAAGAAGGCAGACACGACCCTCATAGCTCCCAACAAGTTTGTATTTATTGTATTTTCAATCATGCTTCCAGTTTGCCACTCATAATCTCCTATTGTCATGATCCCTGCATTGTTAACAACAGCGTACAAAGCTGAAAACGAGGGATTGATGCTCAAATTACCGTTACGTATATGGGTTGATAAGATTAAAACAGCTACAAAGAATTTATATATACATATATTGTAATAGATATAAATAGAGTCAATTAAATTTAATGTTCTTTATTTAAATACTTATATACAATAATCATATATTTGCTTTACTTACTGTAATCAGGGTGTTTTTTTATCAGTGCATTCACGAATGTCTTGAATTTCTTTATACTATCTGTATCCGTTACGTCTAAATGGCACGGATATGCTCTCATCTTCTTCAGCGCTTCGGCAGCATCTGTCTGGGTTCCATGGTACATTCCCGCTACAGTAACAAGACCTTCACGTGCTGATCGGGCAGCCAATGCCCATCCCAGACCACTGTCGCATCCAGTTATAGCCACTACCCTTGTAAAAGCCATCAGGGTTTTTTTTTCTAAAATGTATAATTATACATATATTAATATATATACGGAATATATATGTGTATATATATATATATATATATATATATATATATAATATATATATATATAATATATATATATATATATATATATATATATGTGTGTGTATTGCATGTGCATTTTATTAATTTAAATTTTTTTTAACATTTTTGTTAATATTTTTTAAATAAATCATTATTGCAATTAATAAATATAAATGTTCTAGGAATACATTTGTTATACCAGCTATTGTTGGTGGTATTCTTACTAGTATTGGAGATCGGGAGGTATATTTATGTTTTATATATTTAAGCATCCGATAGATTGCGATATACGTATATAAGTCAAACTAAAGGTAACAAGGTAACAAGCTACACTAATATATTTTAAACAAACTCTAAACCTGGGTATAAAATTTTGATTAAGTCTTATCCGCTTGTTTCTGTTTCATGTAGTAAGTAAGTAATGATAAATCGTTGTCAGTCGGACTTGAAATAACATAACAATAAAAAATTCTACTTTCCGTAATAAAAAAGAAGTAGTAGCTTGACACGACAAAGCTTCAATTAACGTGCGAAAATACATGAGTATTTTTTTGAAACGAGGGCAGCAGGCCTTTTTTTTTGAAAAGGTTTTTTTTAGGAAAATGCATTAAATTGCATACCCCGGCTGTGGCGAGCCGGCGGTTATGTGGGGCTCTCCTCCCCAGAAGGGGGAGGACCCACTGAAAACCTCAGGGATGGCCTTCCTCAGGCATGTAGGGAGCCCCCGGGAACACCAAGCGACTTCCGGGAACCCCCATCCTCCGCTCCCCTGCCGATACAGGGGAGCCCTCCTCGGGGGAGGCTACAATACCTCCCCCGATCTCCGCCACCGACGACGCCCCCCGGCCACGGAAGGGGCGTGATCCCTCCCGGCTCGCCGTATCCGCGGGCGACATCTCCCGACCCCGCTCGGCGGCATCCTTCTAGAGCATCACTGCTTCACAGAAGGAAGCCACAGCCCTCCAACCTCCCTCGTCCGCCAGCATTGCCGCAACCAATGCCGGCGGAGACAGATCTCGCCCGATCTCTGCGACCAAGACTCGGCGCTCGGCGGCCCACGCGGGGCACTCCGCCAGCGTGTGCTGGGCCGAGTCGAGGTCGAATGCGCAGTGGTGGCAATGTGTCGATCCCTCCCGTCCTATTCGACACAGATACTCACCGAAGCAGCCGTGCCCGGTGAGTATCTGAGTCAATCGGTAGGTGACCTCCTCCTTCCCGTGGAGCCAAGCTTCGAGGTGCGGGAGTACGGCACCGACGACCCGGTGGCGCGCGCAGATACGTAATTCGAGCTGCGCACGCCAGGGAGGGCAGCAGCCCAGTCACACTAATGTAAACTGTAAAATTTTGGTTTTGTCAAAGATTTGTATTCGTTTCGATTGCAATTTGGTTGAAAAAAAAGGTATCGCGTGGGAAATATAGATCTGTATGTTTGTTTTCTTTAACTTAATTTTAAAAAAATTCTTAAATTTCATCATCATCTTCGTAGAGGTATAGTAAAATGTCTTCCGCTAAATGTACGTTACACAACAATTTATAATGTGTTAGTAAAGTCGCATATTGATTACATAATTGAAGTTTGAGGTTCAAAATCAAAAACAAATTTGGAGACAATACAAGTACCACAAACTAATTAAAGTCCTTTTCAATTATGATTTTCTTACACCAACAAAAATCGTATACAGGGAAACAAAAATTATGAATATCTCTCAAACATATAAAAATTATATATGCTTATTAGTTCGTAAAATACTAAATAAGAATATACATATAAAAATTTTAAATTTAAATTTTATAATTAAGACCTAGACTCGGAAGAGAACTACAAACATGTACAGCATGTACAAATTACGCCAAAAAGAGTATTTTAAGCGAAGGTATCTTAATATATAACAAATTACCTGAGGATATAAGAAAGGCCCAATCTATGGCAACAATTAAAAAGTTGCTACAATCTTATTTATATAATAATTGTAGTAATTAGTTTATTGAAAGCCTAAAATAATATACATATATTGAAAAAATTAAGTACATACTCATAAAAAATATTAATAACAATTATTCATTGTAAACATTAGTATAAATGATATGTATGTATATATATATATATGTATATGTATGTATGTGTGGGTATATATAATGAGTATTGTTTGGGACTACACGGTACGTGACTTTTTGGCAATTTAACTTAACTTTTCTCATACCAGTGAATTGTTAATTCTTTTTGAGAAAAAGTAAAAGTCTAAAACTCGAAAAAAAGTTTGTTAATTTTTTCAAAAGGTTCAAAATAATTGTCATTTTTTCAAATGGTGTTTTGATAGCGCTTTGGGTCAACTTTAGATTTTGCGACGCGTAAATGCCAACGTTTCTACCTTTCACGAACGTTCGACTGATATTTGAACGCATCGAATATGAAACGCTACGTTTGTGCGATATGGAATTTATGATTTGACAGCGGTTTTGTTGCGGAATAGAATTTCTTTGATTCATATATATTAGTGCGATTGGGGCGCAGTGCGTACGCACTTTCGTGATATTTTAACTTGACGCGCCAGTTAAGGACTGGCGCGTCAAGTCTACTCTGAACAACACACGAACACTACGTCTTACTCCAACTTACATACACACAATGATGTTAGAGTGAGATGAACAACGAACTGACGAAGATAAATTCCATTTAAGAGTATGGGCCCAATTTTTGCTTATAATATTATACATGGATTTCAAGAAATGAAATGTAGTTTTTTCAAACGTATGAATAACACAATTCGTCTTAGTTTTCCAGCACAATATATTAACCAATAAGTACATACTTCCTTTTCGAAGAGCTTTCAGCAACTCCACGTAGGGCGATTTATCATTAAGAACCTTTTAATTACATGGAAGTGCTTCAATTAAAATGGGTTAGTTTGAAGTAATACAATTAATCATACCATTATTGCTTTCTATATGAAGGAACCTGTAATATATGTCGCTACACGGTGTATTGAAGACGAGTTCGAATCTCGCCCCAATCGAACATCTTGTTTGTATTTTTATATATATATAAATTTATTTGTTGTATCAAAATTGTAAGTAGTTGCAAAGTAAATAGTGAAGAATGAAATTAGAACATTCGACTGAGACGAATAGTGCTCAGTGGACTAATGAGCACCTAGCACTGAATATCATTGCTAGCACTCTTTGACGAGCACAGCGTCGTCACTGTATGTGGAAGACGCGAATTCAGACCAAATTGAATATCTGCTTTGTTTTTGGAGGAACTTATGCTGAAGCCGCAGATGGCTACATTCAGGTTTACCTTGAATGTGTTTGTGGAAGGTGCGCGAACGGAAGGTTCTGCTCCTTACCTGGAGACCTATTTTTGAATTACGAATGCGACTTCGGAATCATCGATGTGACTAATAATTACCGAATTTCAATAATTCTTATTTTTTAATATCACTGATGTGACTACCTGAGTCACAGGTGTGATTTCATTACGAGTGCCTTCACCCACTCGTAATCAAGTCATACTTGTGGAAATGTTATCTGTGTTTTGTTTGGAGAACATATTGACAAGTCTGAAGTTGATGTGTTGATTTTTCAGTCATAATGGTTAAGCCGGCGACAACCGGCAGCGACTACATTCTATATATATATATATATATATATATAATATATATATATATATATATATATATATATATATATATATATATATATATATATGATGTGACTACCTGAGTCACAGGTGTGATTTCATTACGAGTGCCCTCACCCACTCGTAATCAAGTCATACTTATGGAAATGTTATCTGTGTTTTGTTTGGAGAACATATTGACAAGTCTGAAGTTGATGTGTTGATTTTTCAGGCATAGTTAAGCCGGCAATAACCGGCAGCGGCTACATTCTGCGTAGAACCGAACTCTTACATTTATGTGTGTACTCTATCTATGCTGGCAGCTCTGCGATCGACTTTCAAAAATTGGATGTTTAAGAATCCGTGATCTCAAATCACCGCTGACTATTTAGTCGACGGTGATTTCGAAATCGTATTCGTAATTCAAAAATAGGTCTCCTGCTAGCGCCCCGACACCGTTCCGGGGTCGTTAGGGTCGAATAAAAAGAGAGTCGACGCAAATTGAACGCGCGTCTACTGGCTCGGACGCTCAAGATTGCCCTGTAGTGGAGGGTGAAAATCTACCAGGTACGCGAGGGCACCAGGTATATGTTTGAATATCTGCTATGCATTTTCCATATGTTTTTTATATTTGTTTCATTAATATATTATGGATTTTATAACTATATTTTACTTAATATTATATGCATATATCTACTATTTTTTTCATATATATCTACTTTTACTTATCTTTAAATATCAATACCGATAGTAATTGCGCAGGAAATCCAACTTTTATGAAATTTGTTGGTAAAATTTTTCATGTGTTTCATTCATAACTTGAAGATGGTTACCATCCTCCCCTGGCTTACTAACTTTAAAATGAGGACAAAGGCTAACTATGCAATTGCTAATTCGCCGGGCTAATCTACATTAACCATCCGACAATACTACTTCCTGCACATCCTGGCTCACCTTAGTGGGCTAGCATGATTTCTATAATAATTCTGCTCAATCTGCTGATTTTTAGACAGTCGGTCGAGCATCACCTCAAAGGTATCCCATGGGTCGGGTAAAGTCGCAATATGGGAGCGCCGGTAAAAACTTGCTTGGATGCCCACGATGGCCATTTAGTGTTGCTAACTTTGTTAAAGTTTACGCTCGCGGACAATAAGGATTGAAACCACTGAAAGTAATCTTGATTATTATAAGACAATAGGTTTGATTTCATTTCACAATTTTTAATTTCAAACCTGTATAAAATCTTTATGAATGTATATAAATGTATGTTCTATATCTTGAAATGTACATATGTTATTTATAAATGATGGTAATTAGTTCAACAATACCAAACCAACATCTTAAAATACTAAATTATTTTAAATCACCGGGTAAACAAAACCTTGATATTTTCAGGTTACGGAACCATAAATATTGGATTGTTATTGATTTATTGTTATTATATATTAATACAGATACATTATATTAAATATATAAAATTCTATACAAATACCCATTTTTTGTGTAACTTACATATATAAGGATTGAAGTAAACTGGAATGACATACAAAACCATTGTTTACTGTACCTTATTTTTTACATTTTGGAAAGAATACCTACTTACATTTTATTCTCGAAATATATCTTACAAATTCAACAAATGATACATAAATTAGTTCTATATTTCATAAAATCATTTGAAAGAAGTAAAAAGTAGTAAATATAAACAACGAGGAAATTACTTGTCATTTTACCTAATCTAATTGGTTGATTCTGCTCTCTTTTTTATATTCTGTATTGTGTACATACTATATTACGATAAACCAATTAATCAAGTGCTCATATCAAGATCCTTTAATTGAGATTTTTTATTTACACAGTACATAAATGAGTCTGTATTGCTTTTGTGTATATTTTTAGTGCTTTGTTCGAAGAATTGTTCAATGTGCCTCCGAAAAGCGGGTATCATCGGTTGAAATGAGACAAGAACGCAGACATTCAGAATATTACAAAAGCAACAATCAAACTGACATCACAAAGTTCACATTAATTAAGAATTAATAAAATCACTGGTAATTTGTTTAATAGAATTATAATTATTTATGACCAATTTTATAATGTTGTTACATATTTCAAAATCTGTACACAAAGGAATATGTTTATTTACTAATACGTCACATATCTAACAGTTCTCTTTTATTGTCTGTTTTATCATTTTCATTAAATAATTTTTCAAATAGACTAAGTTTTCACATAGGTACCTTTGACTATGATAATATCATTTTCAATTTAAATTTCTTTTAACAAGACATAGCGGCGTGGATCACCATGATTTAATTTAATAGAAAAATATTTAAATCTTTAAATCAATCAAAAATTTAAGATTTTGTGTACCCGGTTGCCGGTTGTTTCGCAACCGCACCACAAACATACTGCGACTACTGCGACGTCAGTCGGGCGAAATAAAAAATTGTACACAGATTGTTTTGTTACAAAACAAGCAGGATAAAAATCAAGAATGGATTCTAGTTGGAAAGAAAAAACAGAAAAATCGTTTCACAGGCCATAGAGGAAAGGCTGTAACAGACATTAGTTGTAAATTTAAAGCGGCGGATGTTAAAGTCCCTATGTATATTTATAATATTTCGAAAGAGACTTCGGCGACGGATATTGTATCGTACATTGAAAAAAAGGCAATCTTTACCGCAAGCTTAGAAAAAATTGATATTCATGCCGACAAGGGCTATGATGCGTACAAGGTATACGTATCTAGAAATAAGCTAGAACTACTCATGAAGGAGGATTTCTGGCCAAACGGCATAGCTAGAAAATTTTACGAGTTCAGTAAAAAGAAAACAGACAGTGCGCAATCACTGAAACGAGACTTTAAAATAAATTCTAATGGATAGTTCGACTAGAATCGTTTCATTTAATTGTAAAAGTGTAAATAGACCAGTACAATGCGTAAGGGAGCTGTGTAACACTGCGAACATCGTCGCATTACAAGAGACGTGGCTACTACCAAACGAGATATCGTATCTAGGTACCATAGACGACAACTTTGCATACCGCGGGAAGTCTGCAGTAGACTTATCAAACGGAGTTCTTCTTGGAAGACCATACGAAGGTGTTGCCTTAATGTGGCGAAAGTCTACATTTCCTACGATGACGGTGATAGAGTGTAATAGTGTCCGTATAACAGCTGTGAAAATTCAGCATGCAAATAACTGAATATTCTCAGTGTACATGCCTACAGCGTCAGTAAATAATCTCGGTGAGTACATAGACTGTTTAAGCGAAATCAGTGCTATTATCGAGAGTTGTAACGTGGATTCGGTGATTATGCTTGGAGACTTCAACGGGCACCCGGGTGAGCTGTTTTGTAATGAACTGTTGGACTTTTGTATTGATCAAACTTGGTCTTGTATTGATTTTAGATATAGCAAATGCATTTCGACGACATTTTATAGTCGAATCACGGCCATTACCACGAACAACCGAGGCGCGTCAGTACACAACCCTTACGGTTAGAACAACTGCATCCGTGATTGGAAAAATGGTTAGAGGGAAGTCTCCCGGGTGTGAGAGCCTCAGTATTGAACATCTCAAGAATGCAGGTGTGCATCTACCACGAATACTCGCGATGTTTTTTAATTTGTGTTTGAGTCACAATTTCTTGCCTGACGAATTTATGCACACAATTGTAGTGCCTATAATTAAAAATAAGACCGGAGATGTCTCTGATTTATCTAATTATAGGCCTATATCCCTGGCGACTGTCGTAGCCAAGGTATTGGACAGTTTGATTGACAGGTATTTGAGTGAACACCTCCAGATATTTGATACACAGTTCGGTTTTAAGCCGGGTTTGTCGACTGCAAGTGCAATATTATGCCTCAAGCAAACTGTTCAATACTACACCAGCAGAGGGACACCGGTTTATGCCTGTTTTTTGGATTTATCCAGGGCATTTGATATGGTGTCTTATAGCCTACTATGGGATAAGTTACGTCTTGAGACCAATCTACCACCTGAGCTATGTTCCTTACTCAGGTATTGGTATGAAAACCAATGTAATAGTGTAAGATGGGCTAGCTTACATACGGATGTGTACAGGTTGGAGTGCGGTGTGAGGCAGAGGGGGGTTGACCTCGCCGAAGCTCTTCAACCTGTACATGAACCGGCTGATAGGCGAGCTCAATAGTACCGGTATCGGATGTCATATAGACGGTGTTTGTGTCAATAATTTAAGTTACGCTGACGATATGGTGCTGCTGAGCCCGTCGATTAGAGCTATCCGAACTTTGATTGGTGTATGCGAGAGATATGCGGCTGAGCATAATCTAAAGTATTATGCTGTTAAAAGTGAGCTAATGTTGTTTAAAGCTGGTTCTAAAGGTTGTAATGACTTGCCTATAACTGTGACTCTTTCTGATACTGTCATTAAACGAGTAAATAAGTTTAGGTATTTGGGTCATTGGCTTACTGAAAATCTTTGTGATGATTCGGATATTGAAAGAGAACGCAGGGCTCTGAGTGTGCGCTGCAATATGCTGGCCCGTAGGTTTGCAAGGTGTAGTGAACAAGTAAAACTTACCTTGTTTAAGTCATACTGTCAAACTTTCTACACATGTAACCTGTGGTTTAACTTTACACAGCGAGCCTACAATTCACTGCGAGTGCAATATAATAACGCATTCAGGATATTGTTTGGGCTGGCGCGATACTGTAGTGCCTCCTCTATGTTTGCAGAAGCACATATAAACTGTTTCTACACACTAATGCGCAAGCGCAGTTGGTCGTTACTTTCGCGCGTTCGCGCCAGCCCGAACAGTACCTATTCTGCGCGCACGTTTTCCGAGAGGTGGGATTCCCCGTTACTGATACATTGTATTAATTCGCATAAGACCATTTTGTAATCTATTTTTAAAACAATTGTAAATTAACATTAGATACAAGTTATTGTTACTAACATTTATGGATTAATTCTGAAATAAAAAGTATTATTATTATTAGTTCGAATGCGGGGTCCCCGGATCAAAGCGAATGCGAACAAAAGGCGTAAAAAGCCTTACTAACCTTCGTTAAAGTAGAAACGCTCATATTTAAATATGTTTTTAAAATGTTATAATTGATATTTGCTATTACCACATTATTTCCGTGGGCCATTACTTCCGCCACACATAAAAAATATTTAAAATGAAGTAAACTACGTTATAGTAGCAAGCCTACATTTTACATATATTACTCATGATACTTTTTCAAATTGGCACTAACTATAGTATTATTAATTTCATTTCAAATGGTACTTATTACAAAAAAAATGTTTATCAAAATATTTTTGCTTACAGTAGCTCGCGCAGTTTAATAGCAGACATATCATGATCCAATTCAGTAAAGTTACTTTTGAACAATAAGGAAAAGAAAGACCCAGAATGGCGAAAGAATTAAATTAAAGCATATTATAACTGCTTTAGCATATGCCATAGCTTTAGCATAGCAATGCAAGCCAAACAACCTTTTCTCATTATACCCAGGTGAGACTAGTGCTACTACTATAAATTTCAAATATACATTTTTGTTAGTAATAATATGCTTAATAGAATAAACATTATTTACTATACGTTATCTAAGACAGATTTTTATCGAAATACATATATGTATAAAATTGCTTACCTATATTTATTTTACAGCAGCTATATTTTGCAACAAAGCCACTGACCAAAATAATGGACGGTGTAAACAGGGGCTACGCTGGGAAGGTACTGACCGGTGCAAAAGATAAGATTGGGTTCGACTTGTTGCATATCAAATGGATTCGGATTTCGTTGCATATTTACGACGAATATCATGTTTCTTTTTATTGCCGTATACGGTCAGGATTGTTTATTCTAATGCTATACATTTTCACTTAGCGTAGGTAGAACACTATATACAAACAATTTATTTTTGTGATCCTAAAACAGTCGCGTAACATAGAGAATAGATTATGAGATCAAAAAACATATTAAACTCAATGACGTTTTATATTTTCAAACAATGCTGGCATTTATTGCAGTCATAAAAATGAATAGAGGCGGTGAGTAAATTAATGTAGTAAAATGTTAATTGCCGGGTTCATAGAAAGAACAAAAATGGGTTGAACTGCTGTTTAATTACCCTATACTTAATGTTATTTTTATTCTTTACTTTTTATTTACTTTAAAAATTACAAAGGTTTTATACCTATAATACTTTACACACCTGTTGTACTTGCGTGATACTGCTTATATATATCTAGTGTATTGATTTATAGAAGTCTTTTCAGTGTATTATAAAATTATATATGCTATTGGTGGTTGGTTTTTTGTATGTCTGTATAAGGATTTTTTTTCCTTCGCTCATATTTCAAAGATTCGATATATTTTTTTTTTTAGAATGTTTTTTAGTAAAAGATTTTAACAAATTCAGAGTTAAAAGAAAGCAAAACCTGACTTCAAAATTATGTACAAAATTAAACTAAATAATTGATCTATTTAATATTTATATCCTTGAAGTCAGTGATAAATTATCCCCTTACTCACGCCACTAATAAAAATAGGATTAACTATCCTTCATCACTGCTAATTAGGACACTTGTGTTTACATAAGTACCTACATATGTAAGAGTAATTTTTATTTGATTTTGTTAGAAGTATCTAATTTAACTCTTACGTCTAAAACAGCTCTAAAACCTATCTAATCAATATTTTAATGATTAATGTTCCTATAAAGATGCTGTAATACACAACATTATGGTAAAGTTTGTTTGTTGTTTAAATAATGGGTTACGTACCTGACGTATAAAATTAAATTCCTATAAGATTAAAGCTTCAAAAAGCAAACAATGCTTTTAGTGAACTTATATTACCTTGTCTAACTTTAGCGCAACATTAAAATTGCTTCAACATTACGATGGAAATGTCGAATACTTCGACAAAGAGACACCAATAAAAGAGGATCGCTTCGGCACGAATACCCATCTGAGAGATTAGAGCTATTGGACGGAAACAATCTTGTGTTTCTGGTTGACTTAGTACGGGGTCCAATGGTTAAAAGTGTTTTCAGATACAACCACAACTAACAATAGGCTCATACCGACTCTGTCTTTTGAAGAATCCACGTAATGTAATTCCAATTTCATACGATAAAAAGTGATTGATGGTATAAATGTTATAAAAGATATTAATATGAAGTTTACAGCATACACCTATCCAAATGTACTTATACATAATTGCAAATAATAGAGTTGTCCAAATCATATTTCCCCATTAAGTGAATGGTTCCGTTACCAATTGAAGTTGAAATATAAATTTCATTTATTACAATATAAATCCAATCTTTGATGCGAAAAAGTTTCTCAATTACGCATAAATTGCTCATTAAATACTCGTATGAGGATGTTGAATTGTTGATGCCAATAACTTGAATAATAATTAGATTATTGTATCCTAAAATATTTCTTATTTATTTTAGACCCGACATGGTATTTTAAATGCCAGGGCAAATGTACCTTTTTTTTTGTACCTATTTATCAATTTTATTATTAATACAATGACCTACCTGTATACCGATAAATTAATATCTCATTTTGTGAAACTTAACAATAAAAAAAGTAAAGTTCTTTTAATGTTTTGTATTTTGTTTTAAATTTCATTCAAAGTATGTAGTATGTGCATAACAGTCCCCTACCAGTAGAATTTATATATACTTTAATGTATTTTGCTGCGATATTTAATTTGATTGAAATATGGTGTGTAAATAATAATTACAATTTTATGATATTAGTAAACATATTTTGAACTTGTTTTTCTGGAGTCAGATAACAAAACTAGACTAACAAAGCTGCTTTTATTTTCTTATTTGTTTTTCGTTAATTTGACAAGAGACAATTATTTTTTCTCTTTACAACTTTCATAAAACTTAAGTAGTCAAGTAATCAATTTGGCTAATTCTTGTAATTTCGTAACATTTAATACGAATGAAAAAAACTATAATTAATTCCAATCTAGCTACAGTTCGGCAAGTAATGAAATTTATAGTCGTCCCTCGGGAGGGCCGCTAATTGTGACGTGGCCCGTATATTTACAGCCACATCGTTCTTTATTTGTTGCATTGATTTTACATAAATTACCGCTCCGCTGGGACAGGACATAGATTGTAAACGCGCGATATTGACTTTTTGGAAGGCATTGACAAAACTACAAAATGGTGTTCCTTTTTGGTAGCTCGGATTGAAAAGCTTACTTATATCTATTTATAGAAGTCAGAGAAAATTTTGAACAAAACTATTATTTCTAGTACAGGTTAGATAGAAGTTAGAAAAAGAAGAGCATAATTTCCATTTAATAGGTTTGCAACCCACTCGGTTGCATTGGTGTTGCGAGTGTTAATGGACGGCTAGTAATTGCTTACTATAAAATGATACATTTGCATACCCTTAAAAAAACAAAATCTCACATTTATCATTTGGTTGTTAATACAAAAAACCATATTATCATAAATTATCTTTCAAAAACCAATGGGCCAGCGCGGTTTACCAAGGCATAGTTTGGGGAAGACTAAATCCCTACGATAGGGAAGTTAATGAGTTATGATGAATCATTAATGAATCTTACATATATATAGTGATATAGATTTAAGACAAAATAAGTAATCATTCCATAAAATTATAGTACTACAACTCAATAAAAGTTAATGTTTCTTTTGATCCTATTTAAGATTACTTTATTGTTTATTTTAAATATATACATCATTGAAATTCGTTTTGGTTACAGTTCTTCGTTTGTCAAATACTTTTTGTAAGATGGATACATAGCAGTGGATTAAAAATGAAGTTGAGTGTCAACTAAAAATATTAGTAAGCGGAACAGCAAAGTCTCAAGGGCAAACAGGCCCAGATACATTCAGTCATCAAAAAGAGAACTTTTGTCTTTCCTGTCACATCTTTTTAAGAAAAAATCCTATTGCAGTTCGTGCGGGGAATGGCGGTCATTCGGCCGACACTTTTAAGGAGAAGGGCACTCTTGGGAAATCTGCACACCCTCGTCTGATAATAGTGTTTGCTCATTTGAGTGTTCTTCTGTCGGATTGTGGACGGCGCTTAATGGTTGGGGAGAGAAATGCGTGCTTTCATGTATGCAACTATTTGTACGATGCTCTTACTACCAACTTTTTAAAGAGTTTTACAGTTTCTGCTTTTATTCTAACGGGTATTTTTTAAAGCTGCTAGACAAAATTCAAATATTTGTATCAAAGTATTTTATCAATTAAAACTTCGCGGAAACTATCACTAATTAAATAAAACTTCACAATATTCTTATTACCAAATGAGTAACAACGACGAAAGAAATAGAGATTTAGCCTGTTTATCATTCAAAATGAAAATAAAAATAATCTTTATTCAACATAGGCCTTTGCAGGTCTTTATTCATATAAAGCAAATATGAAAGATGGCTAAACGACTGCCCTTAACATGTATAAATATATCACACTGCCTCTGGACATAGCGGTAAACTTTATGTTTTATCAAATAAAATAATTCAATAAAAAGCATTAAATAATAGAGAAGAATATTTTCTGTACAGAAATGTTTAATTAATGTTAATCGTCGAAAACAATTAACAACAAATAAGTATTTTATTCACACGATAAAGCTTAAGTGGTGCATAACCTTGTACGCGCATACGTACAAGGACAAATAAGCATTTCCACAAGTATGAGTATATATATATAAACATTTCCACAAGTATGAGTGGGTGAGGGCACTCGTAATGAAATCACACCTGTGACTAAGGTAGTCACATCAGTGATATTCAAAAATAAGAATTATTGAAAATCGGTGATTATTAGTCACATCGGTGATTTCGAAATCGCATTCGTAATTCAAAAATAGGCCTCCTGTTCGGAAATTGGGAAAACGTCCTTGAGAAGATCAGGCAAGAAATTCCGAAGGTCATAAATTAATACTATCATATCACTGAGATATAAATAAATTAACATATCGGATACACATACATACATATGCCCGGTAAAAACAATTATTTATTTAAAATAGAATTATTAAATTATATATCATAATTATATCCAAGCTCTTTTATCATTCACGAAATCATTGACCTTGTAATATCTTTTTGACAAGAGTATAATTAACAAGTGCCTTAAATTGATTAAATGGCGAAGCAATAACACATTTTAGAAGTATGTTGTAGAAAATTACACATTTATTTATTTATTTTATTTATTTATTTATACTTCATGAACAATTAAAAAAAATGTACAAAGGCGGACTTAATGCCTGAGGCATTTTCTGCCAGTCAACCTTCGGGTGATGCAGATATACAATGTGGTAGATGTACCAAAGAGATAGAAAACGAGTCAATATTGATACTAATAAATAATAGATTTATAATCCTAATACATAAATAAAAACATATTATAATACACTAATATATAATAGCCTAAATCTTATTGGCGAAAATTTATAACGAAGATATGCACAGCCTACTTTCTAAATAAACTAAGTTTCATTACCCAAAACTTTCCTGGAAGAAAAGCTTACGCAACTTATTCTTAAAACTAAGTTTGCTCGAACAGTTTCTCACTTCTTGAGGGAGTGAATTCCATAAAAGAATACATTTGACGAAAAAGGAGGAATGAATTATATCAGAGTGGTGAGAAGGACATTTTAGAAGGCCATTTGAGGCAGAACGAAGATTTTTATTGAAAGTGGGTACTGAGGTAACCAGGGGTATAAGGATTATTAAGTATGGAGTAAAGCGTCAATAAGGCTCTCATATCCCTACGCTGCCGTATAGGTAACCACTTTAAACGTAATCGGAATGCAGATACATGATCAAATTTTCTTAAGTTAAATAGAAACCGAATGCAGTTATTTAAAAGTCTGTCCAGCTTATTAAGAAGATCTGCATTCAGATCGAAGTAGTATACATCACCATAGTCTAGGATTGGGAAGATCAAAGTCTGTACAAGCATTTTTTTTATGTCTGGCGATAGAAAATTTTTTAGGCGGTAAAGAATTCTTAACATTCCAGTCACTCTTTGGCAAATTCTAGTAATCTGAGGCTGCCAGCTAAGCTCACAATCAATAAACAACCCCAAATCCTTCACACTCTTGCACAAAGGAATTATTTTACTGTCATAAACGACAGAATGGAGACTCGAGTGCACCACTCTCGACATGCTTTTAGAGCTACCTACCAGAATGGTTTGACATTTCGTTGGATTCACACAAATTCCAAAACACTCAGACCAGTTCTTAATGGCAGTGAGGTCTTGATTTATTGAATCGATGGCTTCAATAATATTGTCAAAATCAGTTTGAGTGTAGAGCTGCAAGTCGTCAGCATACAAGTGATACGCGCAGCGAAGGTGATGTGAAATATAATTAATAAAAATTGAAAATAGAAGAGGTGATAATATGCCGAGGGCTTGAGGGACTCCAGCTACAAGATTACACCACGTGGAGTTCGAATCTTCCCAAATAACTGATTGTTGTCGTTCCTGCAGATACGAAGAAAACCACACAGATGCCTCTCGGGATACCCTAAGATAAGCCAACATTTTTAGAAGGATTTCATGACTAACGAGAATTGTTTATGCACGCATGCCTCCAGCACTTTGGACAGGTAGGGAAGAATGGAAATAGGACGGAATTGACTGGGATCAGTTGGATTTGGTACCTTAGGAAGCGGGCGAACAAAAGCTTTTCGCCAGAGAGTTGGGAATGTTACAGTATTAAGGGAAAAATTCACAATGTCGGTGATGGCAGGTAGGATGTACTCGAGTATGCAAACAATCATGTGACGATTGATATAGTCGCAACCCACAGCATTTGACTTAATTGATAAAATAGTCTTTTTGATCTCATCTGGAGATACTGCTGAGAAATTAACAGGTGTAACATTTAGTACTGGAAGACTAAATATGTAATCCGTGGCATCTGTAATATCCAGAGAAGCATGACTGGCAGTATTAGAGAAATGATCATTTAGATCGTTCAAGTTAATTGAGCTCGTTCAAGTTAATTGAGCCATGAGCAAACACATTACCTCATGAAAGAAACTAGTTTTTTGAAGAGGATCTGAAAATCAACCGAGGTATTGTTTAAATGGTTTTCCGGGTTGCTGGTTACATAAAATAACATTATTTTAATATCGAATGAGATGAGAAATATTGTAGAAGTAACGACGTTTCTGCGATTATTACTTTTTAAGATACAGCGCCATGTTTGCGGCGCTGTCGCGGGTCGCTCAAAAACTCTCCACACAAAGTACACTGCAATCATAACGTCTTAATTTACTAAAGTCGCCTAATTTGTATGAGCGTATAAACAAAATTGTCAATAACTTTATTTTTACGTTTATATATTCTTTATATTTATTTATACTTTCTATATTAAATAATGTTACATTTAATGTGAGGAAGTTAGAAAGGTATTCGTTTCATTAGAATTTTATAAAAAATATATGTACATTTTTTAGAAATGTAAAAGCAGAATTAAAGTAAAAATTCTATATTGTTCATGAGAGAGAAATTGCTTAACTTTAATAATTATATAATAAAAATAGGTATTTTCTCTTTAGTCAAACGGCCGACACGGAAAAAAGAGCAGCAGTTACACATGCAGGTCTTCTAATCCGTCACCGTATGCGTGATAATTATTTCTTGTACATAGGCATATTTGCAGATACAATAATACATTAGAATTGCCATAGCTATTGTATCTAGCTGGATCGGAATAAAATTTGGACGAAATTTTACTAAGCTCGCAGTATCAGTTTGTTTCAGTAACTGATTCATCGTCATTATTTCAGCCGATAGATGTTCACTGCTGATCATAGGTCATAGGCCCTCTTCAAGGATTTCCACACCGATCGGTTCTGCGCTGCCAATATCCAGCGATCTCAACCAGTTCATCGACATGAGAGTCGCGAATAGGCTGCGTAACTTCTCGAACGCTGCTCAGACGAGTTGGATGAGTCGATTACCTGTGTCTGAAGTTAGACCTAATTTTATTACTGCTCTAAAGTAAACATGCTATTCAGTAACTCCAAGTTTAAAGCCTACAACCTCCAACACAATTTTCGTCCTATCCATGTCTATTTTAAGACCCACTTGTAAGTATATTATAGTAATTACTTATTTAGTACAATTCCTCTCAAAACTACCAAATTAATCCTTATATTTACGTAGGTAATTTTTAGTAGTAAACACATTCATCTATTAAACTATAACGTCAATAGCATGTTGCTGAATTATTATTCAATTATTTACATTGTTCACGATAATTATCTTCAGCTAAATGCATATAATTATCGTTCTGTTGGAACTTTAATACTAAGTTCACAGTTAATGAATGCTTCGTCATTTAAGCCGAGAGACGCCGGACGAGACTGCTGGACACATGGGGAATAGTACTGAATCGTCTTAAAAACCCTCCGGTGCTCGGACGATAAAGCCTATTTATATTTAGTAATTAGTATTGTAGTCGTAATGCAATATTAATTACTATTATTATACAGCTATTCAACATCAATGTAGTATTTTTATTTATGTATAGAAAAGTGTGGTATTTACTATGATATTTTATTTTAGACAATACAAATATGAATTTCATACAAATACCATATTAAATTCTAAACTTTGCTTATTTATTTAATATCGTATCTAACATACATTTTTATTCAGACCTAGGTTATATAACATTATACAATTGTATTAGTTATAAGTATGCAATAAATACTTTGGTCTGTTCGATACGGTCAGTATAAAGTTAACTATGAAAAATTTTATTAGCAAATCCAAAATGTTATATTTTCTTCTAAAGTAAATATTATAACTCGTCATTTTTAGTTAGAATTTATAACTGAGCGAATCCACGTAACGTATTGGTACACGTTAGTATAGAGAGAAGGCACAGAAGTACCGCAAGGCGCATCCGCTCTTTTACCGCTTATCACCCCGGATATATAGTATTTCTCATTGTATAGTAGCATTAATGGACCACCCGAGTCCCCCTTGCACGTATCCTCGCCGGAATAACCGGCTGCGCAGACTTGCCGCCTTGTCAAAGTCGGATAGGATTTCTTGCATTCCTGCTGAGGGACGAGGTTCACAATAGTCGACTGTTTGATGTCAGACTTGTAGCGACCATTACGGCCCCAGCCGGCAACTGCTAGGCGCAAATTGGAGAGTTCTGGCGTATCTAGGTCCACAGTTGGCAGGCAAATTGGACGAATATAATCTGAAACAAGGCTGATATTTATATAAATGAAACTAATAAGTTGGTAGAATAATCTCTTAGGAATATGAATATGAATATTTTGTGGCCATAAGAATAGGTGGTAAAGTATACAGCTGAATGAATGTGACATTTAGCATATAATACAAAAATATAATTTGTATAACTGAACAACCTTTACCGTGGCAGCTGAATGTAAGTTAACATAATTTTAGTTTTCGTTCAGCAAAATTTAGTTTTAATTTTTTTTTTTGGAATATGTTTATTGGAATTAAATATTAAAAAAATATATAATTCATCTAAGTCGCCTATAAAGCTGATTGACAATGCTGACAGTCCAAAGCACCGTCAAGATCGCTCCATAGGATCAATGCCAGAGAATATAATTTTAATATAACAATATTGAATTTTCACGATTGATATACGGTATACCAGTAGTAGGATATCTGTTCTTCACACTACTTAGGTTAAATCCTTGGCTTTAACTTATTATTAATAGCCGACATATTTTTATTTGGTCTGAAACACTAAAAAAGTGTAACGACTCGTATTTTGATATTGCGAAAGTATGATTTTCAGTCTCACAAATAAGCATTTAATAGAAAGGTTGTTGCGCTATATGTTCCCAAATATGTAAGTATCCGTTAAGTAGCGAAACAAACAGATTAATTTTAAGCAGGGCCCGTATATTTTACGGTGCCGAGATTATCTGGATTACGTCACTACTGATACTATACGGAACTGTTAAAGCGTGTATTATAAATTAATTCTGCCAACCACGAAATCCCAATTTAGTTGACCCATTTTGGAGATAATCCTGTTATTATTGTAAATGTAATTTTACTAACGCGTATGGTACGGAGAGTCCATAGAAATGTTCTTACCAGTGAATGGCGCGTTTCCACGAAGCCTGATCAATGCAATGTCGTTCAAGAGCTGGTCGTCATTGTACTCGGGGTGAAGGATGAACTTGTCCGCTTGCATAACTATGTTGTCAACGCATACCTCTCCGCGGCTCAGGACAAACTTGCAATCTCTCGGGAATGTTCGTTTGTCATACTCCGCGAGATTAACTTCGACCCTGGATGGTAGTGCAAATATTGGCTTATTTACTTATTTCCTGCTTGTTGTCTTAAAACTATAAATACAATTAGTTTCTGTTTGAAATTTGTATCACAGATGTCAGTAACAGTAATCAATACAATTTCACATAAGTATTGTAACATCTTTTTTCTTCGAAAATTTAGGCAAAGGGGGCACTCTGCAGAAGTTGAATGGCGGTAACACACCTTAGGCCACTGTTACAACATTCATGATTAAGAAAAGGGAGCGTTGACACATTTATTCTTAATCTGGAAACGTACAGACATGACAACAAACAAGTAATCTTAAATTAATTTTAATTAACCTATCAACATCTGTAATGTTAATTACGGCTGTACATTATAAAAATTTGAAGTCTTAGGTTTAATATTTTTTATTAATATTTTTATGAATATCCTCATAATTTAATAAATATTCTAATGACAGCACTTGGAGAGCTCCTTACAGAGAGTTATTACAATTTAAAAAGTTAAGAAGTTCTCTTAATACGGTACTTAATAACGGTATTAAAATTTTGCTTTGACTACTTTTAATCTTATTATTTATATACTTCAGTAAATTATATTACTTAATTTTTACTTAATTCTCAAATTTACTTAATGTTACTCAATTCTCTAAATCGATTAATATCAAAAAAATCTCATTAAAATTGTCCTTCAATTTATCTGTTAAGTGAATCCTATGCTGTTTTCGAGTATATACTTTGATAATTGCGTATATACTCGAATATACATATCATATATACATTATTGATTTCTCCAAATGAGCCTACTAAGTTTCAACGATTTGTAAAGGAATCAACTTGATAACAAATGGAACGTTTTCCAACTATGATTGTACAATTATCATATTATTGTCATATTACTGTGATATTATATTATCCCTATGCTAGGATTTTTATTTAAATATACTGCACAGCACAGCAAATCATTGATATTTGTTCTGTAGTTGTCAATTTGGTATATAAATATAAAAATGATACTTCAGAATTGTTTGTTCACAGTTGGTTACTACTTTTGGTAATTAAATAAACACTTCTTTTAAACGGTATATACGGAATATATTTCTGTTTAAATTCAAGTTCAAATTTAAATTAAATAAAATATCTTTCACAATATCCATCGATAATTTCTTCAAAAATCTTAAGTAATATTTTTTTTCTAAACTTACTGCTTAATAGGGCCGTTGGCATCAAATAGGCAGTGACCAGCTGTGAGCACAAAACGGGAGCTGATGAGGGAGCCGCCACATGCGAAGGCGACATCCTTAGTTCCAGCATATGTAAAAATTGCCTTCAAAAGCACAGTCCATGGAAATGCGGTGAGATCAGTTTCTTTTCCACCTGAAACATTGTAGTTATATATTGAATCTAGTCCTACATAAAATGTCTGTGTCTGTATCACATTTAGACTTCTCTTACTCAATTTGGTGGTACACATTTTCTGTTCGGTTCAGTCTCTCTGTTCATAGTCTGCTGACTATGAACAGAGTGATACTATATCTCCAGGGAACTATTTCAAAATATCCTGAAGTGAGGCCTTAGGCACGCTGACTTAGTACAGATTAGTAAACTTTACACAGGAATCGGACGCATTAAAATTGAAAATCGCAACACACATAAGGCAGGATTATTACCAGATTTTCCTAATTATTATTTATTGTTGTTAAATGAAATATGTAAGGTAATTTAATGTAGTTTTATAATACATATATAACATGATAAAGGTTTAGTTATCATAAATTATTAATCTCGAATGCAATATTAAATGCATTCGACACCACTATCAGATATGAAGTTCAATAAACGACGATTTGACGACGTTCATCCGATTCACGTGCGACTCATGAAAGGTAGTTCTTCAAAATTCCTCTTCTCTAACTACATTTATAATTATATAAAATAAATTTCTAAAATACAATGTGGAGTGTAAAAGTAAAAAGTAAAATCGTTACCTGCAATACGGTTACCGACTGTCACATTGCCGGCCGTGTCACGTTTATTTCTTTTAAATTCCCGGATTCCGCCGAAAAATGAGTTCAAATCCGTCCGTTGAGGACCCGTTCCCTGGATTAGGCGACTGTTCAAATTATTTGGGCGTGTCGTACGATCTATTAGTTTCATAAAAACAGAGATACATATTTATATTGGACTTTAGGACATAATAAAGTTTAATAAAATTCAAAATAAACGCCATAAATATGTGTGTGGTGATTGATGACAGACTGAAGGATTCTAAATTATAGTAGTAACCTTTATGAGTGTTTTCGTTAAATCTTACACAGAATTATGATGCCAAGTTAGTTTATAATAACTGTCAATATTATTCTTTCTTATTATGAAACTATAAAGAAATTTAATGTCACTGAAAATCGATATCTGTTTTCCCACAAAATAAAGAGGTAACAAATTACTATAATTTATAAATATAATGAAATGTAGTTTAATATTTGTATTATTATATACAATAAAATTTTTGAAGTGAACTTTTAAATGTGTGTCAAATAAAGATCTTTTCTCATGCGATTAATATTTTGTATCTTCGTATTTGTTACTGTGCGGTAAATAATTAAGCGAATTAAGTAATACATTTTTTTTCTCAAATGTATAGAAATACATCAAATTATGAACTTTGGTTATTACACACTCGTCTGATTAACATTCTCGTATAGCATTCTATAGCTTCTTGTGTAATGAGCAACTTAACTCACTTTTATATTATTATATATAGTGTAACATGGAGTCACATTAATAATTTTGAATTATTTTTGTGTGCGTATGCTTTTATAATTTACTGTTAAGAATAAACTGAAATACTGCATTACTTTTAACTACAAAGGTAAGTCTTAAACGGAAAATTATATAACACTCACTGCAGTAATTTGTGAGACAAATAAGGATTGAAATAATTACCTTTGCCATCAAGATTACACACCGAGATATATTTATGTAGGCCCATTATATCTACTAATTGCCGACATAATTAGTTAATTTATGACTGATATTATTACCTGTGTTTGCGTTTAAAGTTGCCTCTATTCCACAACACCCGGATTCAGGCTCGGGGGGTATTTTTGTTATTGGGCATCGCTGATACCTTGGTGACATTTTTGTGATAGAGCGTTGTAGCGTGTTCGAGCTATTTCCCGATTTAGGTATGAAGTACGGGTTATTAATAGATGAACTAGGTTGACCTCCAATGTACTTTGCTCTTACATTCTTCCTTCTGTTATCGTAAAGCCTTAAGTTGTCACCGCTGTTTCCACTTCGCCGAAAACTCCTTTCGTTTATTTCTGGATTCTCACTATTTTGACTTCCATAATTTGATTTTTTGTCGGATACATTACTGTCTTGGCTTATAATTTTTGCATTCCGTTGATTGTCATGTTCGTTAGCTGATTCAGAAGACGATAATCCCCAAATGTTTTCTGGACAGCATACCTGAGTAGATATATACACGAATCATTAATACGAGTATGTAGCAGAAATTGACTTGATTCCAATATTTGTAATTTTAAAATATAAAAATGAATTATAAAAACTATAGAGTTTAGTTATTATGCCAATTGCTTAAAATCCGATTGTCAGGAGAAGAAATGTGCGATGTTTGTTGATTTAAATTATAAACCGGTTTTTGTTACAAGTTACTGTAATTTTGTAGCAAATTTTGCGAGCTATTTAAGGTATACTTAATTAACTTACTATTTTGAGTCTGGTTCCAGAAAAAATAATATGAGGCTTTTGCATCTTAGATTCGACATCTTAGATCCGACAATAGATTCAATAACGCTTTTAAAGTAAAGGTAGTTTTGGAGTCTTCCTAACGGATTGTTTGTGAAATGAATTTGATAAATACGTTATCAGCAATCGCAAACGATAATTTTGTTTTACTTCAAGTAATCTGAGTATTGAGTTCTTACTTTCAAGCAATAAGATATTATATATATTACCTTTTATTAGATTACCTGGATATTAGACAAGATCACCAGATTTAAAAAAATAATAATAACGACTGTAATAATGAATTGTACTTAGTTGCTTAAAACAATTAATTATTATACACGAAATAATAATATCGGAACTTCATTAACGATACGGCTGACTGCTGTATCGTTAATTCGGTCTTTACCAAACTCGTTTATCACCGAGCTGAAGCCGAACGATGTATAAATGACACAATCATTTTGAAATAAATCGCGATTCATATCGCGAACGTAATTGCAGTGTTTAAACAAAAGTGCACCAAAATTAAATTGCGCTGAAAAGCAATTTGCATTGTAAACATGAAATAATTAATCTGACGAATACTCAGATTGTATTTGATTATAAAATATTTTTTAATTAAATGATCCTAAAGTGAATGTTGAGTAGCAACAATGGTTAGCAATCAATAAACATTTTCTCTTGTTTGCAGTTCGGAACATCAAAGTAAAACTCACAACTATACAATCACTATCAGTATGTAAGTTCTAGCAACTTTTTATCAATTTTAACGTTTATTATTATTATTAATATTTTATATATATATAAACATTTCTGCAGTTTGAGATCACTTCTCGTCTAAATCAAACAGGCATCTACGATACAGACTTATTCTAGTGTTGGTGCCGCAGGAAATCTAACAGAATCTCACAACAATGTAGACCGCAAACATGTTAAAATAATTGTAAATACTATACTGATAATTGTATGCTATTTTGTTGTAATAAATACTTTATTATTATTTATTATTATTATACTATTATGTCTATTTCAGACAAATTTGAATACTATTTTTTACGACTATAATTCTCATTACTAGTGCTAGTAGGTATTGATATCATGGAATGCGACTTCGTAATTGGAATAGAGTACTAATGAAAGTCATAAGTTTTCACACATCCTGCTCAAAAATTTAATTGTAAAACTGTAACTGCTCAAAGATAAATGTAGCTTTACAAAGTTCTAATTCACAGTCTTTCTACACGTAAACAAAACAAGATGATATCTTACAAAATTTGTAGACAAAATATCAGGCGGAAGCGGATCAGATCTTAATGCCTGTGGACATATAAATCTGCTTTGCCAAGTCAGCTGCGCTTCTTGATTTAATCTTCTATAAAAGCCGCAGTTTTGAGCGGGTACGCAAGTGTCACATTTTTCTGTAAAAAGGCAAAGATTAGACATATTTTATGAGTCAAATCAAATTACCCCATCAGAAATAGAAAATTTTATTGTTAATATAAATTATACTATGTCCTTTCTCAGGGTCTTAAACTATTCTCATGTTTAAATGAGTATTTTGTATATATATTGTTAGCTGCGTAAAACAAATAAAATTGAGTACATGTTAGTTAAGAGAATTGTAACAAAATATTTAATTAAGAATTATAAAGGACATGGACTACGAGTCCGTGGAGTACCTACAAATGTAATAAATAAATAAAAAATAAAACTATTCTCATACCATTGATGCATTAAAATTGCTTGATAGATTGATCGACATTTTTGACTTGGTGACAGTGAAAAGCTGTGTTAAAAAACTGTTGCAATCTAAAAGGTATGTTCCTTGTTTAAATAGTTATAGGATATCCCAACTAATATTATAAATGCGAAAGTAACTGTGTCTGTCTGTCTGTCTGTTACGCATTCCCGCTTAAACCTCGCAACCGATTTTGATAAAATTTGGTACAGACAATCTTTAGACCCTGAGACAGAACATAGGCTACTTTTTATTTCGAAAAAAAAGGGATGAAGGGGTTGAAATAGAGGTTCAAAGTTTGTGTGGGATTTCTTAATTTTAAAGATAAAACCATGAAACTTTATATTTAAGCACTTGATAAGAAATCATTAAACATTTGTTCTAGCATTTTTAAAATTTCGACCAGCTAGGGGGTGAAATAAGGGTTGAAAGTTAGTATGCAAGTTCGTCAAATATCAAATTTTTCTAACATTAATTCGAATAAACCAAACACATTTTAAGCTTTTTTAGATTAAATGTAACATATTTTAAAACATTACAAAATTATGCAATGTATGCAAATACACAGCATTACTACGAGTATCATTAGGGTTATCCATTTATTAAAATGATAACTCTTATTTTTGAACTTTAAGGTGAACAAGAACACTATAGCAGCATTGATTAAATTATAAGATGCTTTGATATACTTCGGATTGATTTATGCTATAAAATAACAATTTAATTTAATTTTGATTAATGTCTGCATTGCTGTTAAGCCTTCGTTAAAAATTATTTACTTTACTTGCTTCTTAGGTATTTATGATATTCAACATACTAGATATTTCCAATTCTGATTCCCATTTGTGTCAGTCAGGTAAAATATTATAAACTGTATTTTAAGTATTTACATATTTTTTTTTTACCATTTGACTTTATTTTCTTATATGCTATTATTTTCCCACGCCGAAAGAACAATCCTTCCCCTAAGCATTTCAAGTTCGAATATGCGAAGAATAGGGTAGACGACTGCAACTGATTATGGCCGTTTTTATACTATAATTATCTGATTTGAGCAATTTATATCTCATGAAAGTATGTCAATATAGAAATTTCAGTTTAATTATTAATTTATATTGTTTTTAGATTTCTAAAAAATTTGCAATTATTATTTACGTAATTCTAATGAAACGAACACATTTCTAGCATTCTCACATTAAATGTATCATTTTTTTTATATAGAAAGTATACCTATAAACGTACAAATAACAAAGTTATTTTAAAATTTGTTTATACGCTCATACAAATTAGGCGAGTTTACTTAGTTATGTCGTCACGATTGCAGTGTTTTTAGTACGGAGCGTTTTTGAGCGAGCCGCGACAGCGCCGCAAATATGTCGATGTATCTTCAAAAGTAATAGGTGCAGGTGTATGGTTGGTTCTACAATATTTCTCACTTAAAAGAGTACTCTTATTATATATTGAATTTAAAAAAATGTCGTCTACCCAATTATAAATCGTATTCTAAAATACAGGTACCAGATCGTTATTGTCATTAAGAAGTTGTCACTAATTATAAGTAACTAGTACAATAAACAAATGGAAGAGTCACTAAATTATAACAGGAAATTCACCACACTTTATTCGCGTTATAATTAAGAAAAAATAATGGAAATAGTAATTTTAGCTATTCTTTCGACATAAATATCTACCCTATTGCAACGAATGTGCAATCCTTGCAAGGTACGCTACATAGTACACTGCATAGTACGTTACGAGTATCATCTAGTGACATTGACTTAGTTATACATGATATTATATAGTTATGCTATCATAGCCTTTCCAATTCATGTCTTATTGATTTTGTTATATAAATTATTATTATATAAATTAGAATCCAGCAGTACAAGTAACTCGAGGTAAGTCCTTACCTACTAGACAAAAAATTCACCTTTATAATCGAACATTTTTGATGAAATCAAATGGTCACTTAACTTTATAATTGTTACTCGCTTACTAATCAATACAGATTAATGGGAAAATGTAAATGGTTATCTACGTTCTTTAAAATATTACAAAATTTTCAAGCAACCACGGACCTAAGCCTCTCAACAACCTTTTTCGTTTAGATTCGATTTATGCTTTGAAGATTATAATGGATTATTACGATATACATTTCGTATTTGCGATTTTTTCCATTCAATAAATTTAGATATCAATTTTTTTATTTTTATTGTTTATAGCGTTACGTTTTTGTCTCTCTATAAATTCAATGTCTTTTAATAGAATATTTAACAAGAAAATAATACACATGTCAGCTTTTTGTGTATTTAGAAAATTTTATGAATATTAGGAATTATATAAAAAATATTACAGAAATTTTGTGTGGACCAGTAATTTATCAAGGATCTTCTAAAAAGATATCGTTAACATATAAAATATCGACAAAAAATTCATAACTAATGTTACTATAGTGTTACTTATATTTAATAATAATAATGATAAATGAATGATAAAGCCATGATTGATTATATAATTTTTTTGTGCAAATGGAATGTGTTGAATGCGGAAACTGTGATATTTTTTTTACAAATAAACATTTGACTTATCGATCAAAATATAAATACTTATTTAAAATTGTAAATTCACGTTCGTATGTAAATTTCACTGTAATACTGTATTTTATTGTTTTCCATGCACCTTATATACTTATAAAAAAAAAAAAAACAGTTTTACAGAATAATTCAGTTATTGTGAATTCTATCCCTTTTTGTTCTAGGAACATGCATTATTATGAGATCGCAATTCTTAAAAATAATATGTTATTGTTATGATTATGACTCGGAAAAAGCAGAAACAACATGTCACAAATGCTTTTCCGTCACAGGATTGCTGGAAAAAATAAGCAGTTTCCTGGTACACATTGTTTTCCTCAGTGCTAGAGTTTATTAAATTCTGTATATGCTTAAATAAATTTTATCAACATTAGGCAAATTTAGTAAATTTTGTTAGTTTTTGGAATAACGATAAAAGCTGTAAAATTGAAATGTGATTAACTACTCGTAAGTAATAAGAACACAATATTTAACTTGCCTTTTGGGGATGCCATATAAATTGATGAGACTGTTAACACAATCACGATCAGAACTATGTCACTGCACTTGCACATTGTTGACAACTAATTAAAATATCTATCTATAAACCGATCAACAGTCACATAACGCTGATAATGACAGCTACCGGCTAAAGAAAAATGCCTGATTAATTACCCAAGCTTGAGGAAATCTCGTGTGGGTATTTGCCACTAATTATTATTATGACGTTTTCTTGATTGGACTGTTAGTTTTGAACAACTTCATGAATGTAAGAAATGAATGTTATTTTACATTAATGATATAAGTAGAAAAGTAACGCAACCATTAAATATTGTACCACACATAATTATCATAACACTGCTCAAATCAAATAGTATACTACTATTTTATAATTCATAGGCGATCTGTATAGTAATAGTTAATAAATACCTACATTGTATATACAAAGAAATTTTGCGTTTTAACTTTATGAAATTTAAAGCTTTAAAAGTATTTTTTTAACTAAGCAATGATAGTCCATGCCTATCGACTACTATTGTGGGCTGTACTTCAAAAAATACTAATTCGCACTATCTATAATTTAAGTCAAACAGAATAGGGTAGACGACTACAACTGATTATCTGAATTGAGCAATTTATATCTCATGAAAGTATGTTAATATAGAAATTTCAGTTTAATTACTAATTTATTTATTTTATAATTTATTCAAAAAAATGAACAATTATTATTTACGTAATTCTAATGAAACCAACACATTTCTTAAATTCTCACATTAAATGTATTACATTTTTTTCTATAGAAAGTACATATAAACGAACGAAAGTATATAAACGAACAAATACAAAGTTATAAAAAACAAAGTTAGTTTAAAATTTGTTTATATGCTCATACAAATTTGACGAGTTTACTGAGTTATGACGTCACGATTGCAGTGTTTTTAGTATGGAGCGCTTTTGAGCGACCCGCGACAGCGCCGCAAACATGGCGATGTATCTTCAAAAGTAATAGGTGCAGGTGTACTGTTGGTTCTACAATATTTCTCATTTAAAAGAGTACTCTTATTATATACAGAATTTAAAAAATTGTCGTCTACCCAATTCCTTAGAGATTTATTTAAGGAAATAAATATTTGACATGTTGCATCTATATTGCATATATTTGTGAAAATTTGATTTATATTCATAGGAACTTTCAATTTAATATAAATTTTCAAATTCACCATTTAAACTCAAATAAAAAAAAAATCTTTTTATGACTTCAAAAAACTATAGGTTCCGTGATGGGTAAATTTCTTGTTCAACGGTTCTTCGATTCTTTCAATAACACACATACACAAAGTCCAGTTTTACCTTAAAAAGCATTTGTCAACCATACTCTAATGGAAAAAGTATATTGCAAGATTAATATTTTTTTTTATATAAAAATGCTTGGATTTAATTTTTATGATATATAATTTAATGATTATGTATTAAATAAATATTTATTAATTATTATTTTATCAGAAATAGCGTCCCAGAACCGTCGCCGCCTCGTATGAAATGGTAGGGTAGTCTCGTACGATCCGTATGGCCATTATCCGCAGCAGGCTCCATAGCAGAGCTCTGCAGCGGGAGGATCTCGCGCAGTCTCGCGACAACACGGGGGCCCCATACATGACCACGGATCGCACGACGCCCTCGTACAGGCGGCGAACTCCATACCTCGGTCCCCCGAGATTGGGCAGCAGGCGATGCAACGCGCCCGCCACCCTTTTGACTCGGGGGACCAACCGCACCAAGTGCTCCTCGAAGCTCCAGCGGCGATCCAGGCTGAGGCCCAGGTACTTGATGAACGAGCCCACCGGGATCACTACCCGGATCCGGCAGTGGGTGGTTCCCGGCGCCTCGGAAGCCCGTGGAACCATAGCGCCATCTTTATAAACCCAGCCGGTGAATCGCCCGCACGACACATACCATCCCAAGCTCGGCAAGTCTGAGCACCGGCCCGATGTCGGCCCCAGTCATCACGACGCGAGCAAGGCTGGTGCGAAGGACCGCGTCGTATGCGAGGTTCCATACCAGGGGTCCCAACACCTACCTCTGCAGACCCTTCTCGACGATTCCGTCCCGTCCCGTCCCATCACGCCAATCGTCCTGTCGCGCAGATAGTCGCCGACCACGGGCCGCAGGTAGAGAGGCAGCCCGTGGTGTACGAGCGCCTCCCTAATGCCAATGGAAGCCAGGGGAAGTGCCAATGGAGGCGTTGACGATGTCTAACGACACCGCCAAAGCACTAATTTTATATTATTATATTTCTTATTTAATTTGATATTTAGAAGTAATATAAATTAACACTAGCTCAAAATGGACATCATTCAGGCTTCATACAAATTTGGGCTATTTTTTATTTAGCCGGCCAACAAAAAATAACTATATTTTATCATAGGCATAATTATAATAAACATTTTGTATTATGACAGTAAAGCTCGAAACCTATTGGTTGAGATGATAATCAGTCTCAAAGTATTTATTTTATTACCTACGGCTTGCACCCGGCTTGCGGGTTGAGCTCGTGATTTCCATGTAAAAAGTTATTGTTAATGGTGTGCGAGGGAGAAGACGTTTCAAATACATTTACCTGCCGAGTTGCAAGTGTTAACAAGAGGCAAGAGTTTTTTTTTATTAATTATAATGCATATTATTTTCATTTCATATATTTTTATTTAATATTTACAACTCTCCTGGCTTACAATAATATCTTCTAAATCTTCGGCAGCAATGTGTATCGTTGGCTCGTGTCTGGCAAACCCCATGTACCACACAATGCACACGACGCGACGTGTGAGCAGCAGCCAATGGTTCTTCGGCCAATGTTACATGTACAGTAATAGTGTTTTATAGCCTGTCGCCCTTCGAGAGCCCTATCTATGCCAAAAACGATAAACGAACGAGAACGGACATGTCGGGACTGGATTCTACCTCGCAATACGTGAAGGTTTGTTCCTTCTAGGTCTCGTATGTGTTCTGTGGGTAATTGCGCCAAGTTCAACGATGAACAAACCATTTGGCTACAAATGCTCCGCATAGTAACTCCTAGCTTGCTTTATTTGGTATACACCAAGTGCAAAAATGTACTTGTAACGTCTTCTCGCTCGCACACCATTAACAATAACTGTTTAATATTTGTTTTACTGGAAATCACGAGCTCAACCCGCAAGCCGGGTGCAAGCCGTAGGTAATAAAATAAATACTTTGAGACTGATTATCATCTCAACCAATAGGTTTCGAGCTTTACTGTCATATTACAAAATGTTTATTATAATTATGCCTATGATAAAATTTAGTTATTTTTTGTTGGCCGGCTAAAAAAAAATTAGCCCAAAATGGGTGATGTCCTTTGTGATAATCCTCATAATGTTGAAATTAAAAATTCTGATGTAGAATAATTGATATTCAGGAGTCGGTAACGGAATCCAATTAATATTAATATCTACTTCCAAATACATAAATACTTCGAAACGGTGGAGATTTAATTATGTCGACGAAGAATTTCGCAGATCATACCTACTTGACTTAACATCATAAGTTAAATGAGTTTGCTAGTCTAAATTCTAAAAGTTTTAAAGGGAATGCAAACAGCTTATAGGGTAAGGTGGGTAAAATTCAAAACGATGACAGCTATACTTTGAATATCCCCTCTGTATAGCATTTGTAGGTATTCTTGTTTGTAATCCAGGGAACAAACATTACATAACACATTTACTGAGCAGTCTATTTGCCATACATTGTTCTTTACACATATTAGGCAAATCTTATAAACATTGAAAATTGTTACCGTGCTTATTCTGCCTTTTATAGCAGTTGTATTAAATATAAACAAAATAATACATTTGAACGTTGAATATGTTGCTCATTTCTCGCCAATCAGTTGTAAAATATTTTTGTTATATTAAAATGAAGTGGGGGAAAGAGAATCAAATTGCTGTTATTGCATTATACAAAGATAAATGCAATTTTTGAAACTTCCCATCCGCATAGTATTAGTCGAATATTTGTGTACTGAGCTATTGTCAATCTCATCTATTTGTGGCGGATAAAGTTTTAGCCGTGCACGCAGTGTTTGTATGAATAAGGCAATTAAAGCAGTATGAGAAAGAATTCGTAAAGTCCTGTAAGAAAGCAAATGATTTTATCTCGCGAGATGAAGATAACACCTAGTTTCGTAAATTATGAATTTGATGTCTCTTATAGAATTGTAGACGGCAGAAATCTGTAAGACTGGTAATTATTTTACTTTTTTATTTAAAAAAGAACAGGGTAGTACTTATAATCAAAACGATTGTTTGGGCGGTACGCAAAGACAGGTTACAGAAAAACATAGTTACCGCACGAGATATTTTTTTTACCGTGTATTAACTAACATATATTAACTAATACATATACATTTTATATACAATAGGATAAAAAATTGTTGTCCTTATTACAATTTATGGTAAGACAATAGTCAAACAAGAATTACGTTCCTAAGTAATATAGGTTCCATGTCACTAGAATTATTGTATTAACATTGCGTTATATTATTTTTATAGATACTGTAACATCCTTGTGATGCCCTCGGAATCGATAGGAAATCTAAATAAAACAAAAAGGAAATTTAAAGAATTTTTTTTTTCTTTTAGGAGAAAGTCCTCAGAAGGAACACGAAACGTGCCAGAATACCATTGCAGCCAAGTACTGCGCAGATTATGTTGGTCTCCATGTTTGCCACAGCGGCCCAACCGATATGACCAATCAGTGTTACCGTACCGGCTGTGTCATGATTGGGGATTTAATACAGGCGGTGAAGGCGGACTGAAGGCAGGAGCTCATGGGGAATGTTGCTTTAACCAAATTGCATTTTGTTTAGGGTATTCATGTTGGTTTGAGCAATTTTGCTGGCAACACCGCCATTTACTTCAAAGGGTATGTCATCAGAAGTAGTTAGTGATAAATATACTCTCAGATAGGTTGGATTGATTTACATGTTTACTGTGCTATGACTAAATAGCTTTATATAAAACTACTCATAATCGTAACTAACTCGTAAATTCAAAACTATTTCGAGGTACAGATCTGCAATACTTAAGAATGTGTCTATTAAGTAATAATAAATAAGAAAGAAAAAGTTTATTTCTATCAAATAAGTATACATTCTGACTTTGTCTTGACTATTAAACTACTTCAAGAAGTGTTTTTGGCAGTCAGTACCTTCCCTATAATATGGCCACATATATTCTAAAAATAAAAATACAGCTAAATGTAATTGCTAAAATAATACATATATGTATAAATATACGTATATACACATACATATATAAAAAAATATACATTTACTTTTTTCTATGTGCATGCATCTTAGTGTGTAAATCTGTTGCACGTCAACATTTCGTCACGTCATAGTTGCCTGGTATGAAACTAATTGCTTCAAGTGTTACGAAGTTACTATTGTAAGCTAGGTTTCAGGAATTCCTCAACACTATTTAGATCCGTATCCTGTAAGAATTTGCAAACAATATTTTTATACCTGTAATAATTAGAATATTGATTTGATGAAAGTGTATTATGACGACCTCCGCAGTCGAGTGGTTAGCACACCGGTTTCAAGGTGTCGCCATCTCTGAGGTCCCGGGTTCAAGACCCGGTGGGGGCAGATGGTTGTCATGGGTTTTAATACATATATATTTCTATCAAAAATATTTATATATGTACATATGTTTATCCGTTAGGCTAGATCTCATAACACAAGCCTTCCAGAGCTTACTTTGGGCTAGGCTAATTAGTGTAACTGTAAGAAATATTATTATTTATTTATTATTTACATAATTAACCAAATAAAATAGCTTCGGTTCTATTCCATACATCCTCCCGTAAGGAAATTTATCTCTACGAAACAAACCATAAACCTTCATTCTATTCTCTGTATTGTAGGAGAGCGAAACAATACAGCTTGTATGAGTCAATTGTTTTTTGTTACACACTCCTTATTAGCGGCGGTGCGCCGCGGCGCGTTCTTCTGTCAAATCCTGCCACACATGTCTGGATAAGAAGGGCGTCGAACTTCCAATGAGTTCATCATAGTACCTACCTACTGCTGCTATTTGCAAATGCGATAATGCCCTAAACCTGTTAATGCGTGAAGATTGTTATCAATAAATAAACTGTGTATATGGTAAGAGCTCCCAATGTGACAAAATCACGGTTATTTTTCGACGTTTCCGACTTTCCGTCGACTTTTAAACACTACGAGTATTTGCACACGTCTTGTGTATGCTAGCATAACTATGATGAATGTATGAATGGAACAATATGTGTTTCTTTATATGTAGTGGTTAGTTCATAGGTTACATGTACACTTACTGTTAAGTGACTTCTATATAAGTAAAATTTGATGTAAAATATCAAAACCCGAGCCTATACAACCTAACTTATAACCAGCCTAACTTATATAATATATAAGTTACTAATTAATTTATTCTTAATAATATAATATTATATTTAATAGTCAGTTGATAATATTATCAACTGACTGTTAACCTCGTTAATGCGATCAGCTATGGCTGTGGGTATGCAGATGAATGGCTATTTTCGTAGTTTAATTTCAATTAAGCATTTAACTATGCAGCAAAATGTGAGCTCTCATCTCTCATCCTCCACTTCGCTAAACCTCTGTCCACCCTACACATGTGCTGCAAACTTAATTGTGTAGTCACAAAACACGCCAAAAGGACTCGTTCCCCGCTTTTGACCAATGGAATTTCACGAATTCGCAAAGTGAATTGAATAGCTCTGGTAATTGGTCAGTCGAATGCGAAAACGAAAACGGAGCCCATGCACGCCAGTGATACCAAAATTCAATTAACCGGAATTGGCTATTACTATACAAGTGGCTTGTCCTTGCACGACAGGTAATGTCATAAATGTAATTTATACGAAAGAGACGAAAAGATGTCTAAATGTAAAGTTATAATCGAATGCTTAATGCAAGTAAAAGAGTTTGTGTATCTGGGTTTGTGAAGAGGTTTTCAAGCGGTGGTAAGTATAAGTCTGACATTGAAATAAAAGGATTGTCAGAAAATCAAGCAAATGGGGCTATAAATGACTATGTATATTAGAAGTCAGACCATGTCAAAAAAGGCCTGTGCATAGAGGCATGCTGCTCCTTACGCTTATTGGGATTGAATGCTGGATGTGGTACTGAATGATAAATGCAGGATTAATGCAGTGAAAATGAGAGCTTTGAGAAGAATGGCCAGTCATCTAGAGCGGCGATGAAGAATAACGAATTAAATGAAGGGAATTATTTTCGAAGAAACCAGAAACCCTAAATAATTTAGCTTCGCCAACCTGCGTTTGAAGCGTAAGGAAGTCATCACTCAAATTTGCAGTGAAATTGGGTGGAGTCTTGGGAATGAATATTGGGTTATTTCCCAATTGAGACAAATCGGCTTATCTCAAGCAACTGTGTTGTGACTGAGAAGCATATACGAAATATGCATGTAATCACTTAGTGAGAACCTCTCTTACTAAGTTCATGTTCTGTACCTACGTAAACATCTCTTAACTATTTAAACTATTTAAACGATAAATTAACAGGTTACATAAACTTTAACAATTCTATAACAGATAATTGGCTTGTCTGCCAATGTTGAGAACTCCTCAAAGGTTTTCTGGAATAATACATACTTAATATACTTACTACCACAGTCAATTAATATTGTTAGATTATTACATAGTTTCATTTGAAGAACACATGAATCCAAGCTAACTTTAATCGTAAATGATAATTTTATTTGTGAATCTATAGTGGTAACTAGCAACCATGAGATGTCACAATAGACATTCTAACAGAGTTTAGATAAACTGCTGATGATAAGTAATAATAATATATATACACTGTGGCTATATTAAAATGGCTTTGGTATTGTCTTTTAAAAAGTTAAATTAATAGTTCGCTTCGCATATTCACTTCCAGCTTTTCTTTATACCAAATTTTGTTGAGATTTAAAGATACACTAAACATTGGATATTGTATTAATCACAATAGAAGTTCTAAAATTTTCAAAATTATTTTTGTATTTATATTGAAAAATGGATGTGAGTGTGATCGAAACCAAAAGCTGTTATGATTGAGCACCATGTCTACAGAAAATCAGGAAGAAGTAAACTTTAATAATATAACATTACTTTCGCCTTTCCATCAAGTCGGTTAAAGTAGCAATTGCATTAAGAGGCCGTCGTCAGTTTTCCCCTACGTTCGATGATCGATGCTTCGGCACGTGCACTGGGGTTTCTTTGCATCATTTATTAACTTTTGATTTTGAGATATAGTGTTGGTTGCAAATGCCTATAGATACAGCTATCGTGAAATATGCAACTTCGTCATTTACATTATTCATCTGACCATGCATGCTATGTACACATTTTGATTTCCGAATTTTCGGTTTCAAAATACGAATTAAAAAATAGATTAAGAGATACCAATAAAATCATTTTATTCGCCATAAAATGTCAAAAGAATAGGAGATGAAAAAAAAAATTTTTACATACACTTGGAAATGCTTTCGTTTTTGCCTAGTAATTCATGCTATAGCAAGTTGGAAATATGTCTTATTTGGACCTTTCAACAACTGTGAGTCTGGCTATATTAAAGGAAAATTACCAAGAACACAGAATTACACATATTGTGTTATAGTGTGTTTACAGGTTTCCTATAATAGTTTTTTTTTTGCATACTAACAGTACTATGGAAAAAAAATACCTGAAAAATATACAATACCTGTAAACAGACAATACCACTACATAAGCAATTCTTCGTCTAGGTAATTTATTTATCCAGCGGCCCGTCGGTGCCGTACTCCCACACCCCGAAGCTTGGCTCCGCGAGAAGGAGGAGGTCACCTACCGATTGACTCAGATACTGACAGGGCACGGCTGCTTCGGTGAGTATCTGTGTCGAATAGGACGGGAGGTATCGACACGATGCTATCACTGCGCATCCAACCTCGACTCGGCCCAGCACACGCTGGCGGAGTGCCCCGCGTGGGCCTCCGAGTGCCGAGTCTTGGTCGCAGAGATCGTGCCAGATCTGTCTCCACCGGCATTGATGGCGGATGAGAAAGGTTGGAGGACCTCCTTCTGTGAAGCAGTGATGTTCCAGATGGCCGTCGAGCGGGATCTGGAGATGGCCGATCCCGCTCAAAGGAGGCGGCGCCAGGCTCGGTAGCACAGCTGCAGCGCTGCCGCGGGTAAGTCGCGCCCCGGATATGGCAACCCGGGAGGGACCACGCCGCTCCCATGGCCGGGGGGCGTCGTCGGTGTAGAAGATCGGGGGAGGTAGTTGTCTTCCTCAGCGGTCCTCTGGAGCAGACAGACTTCACAGTATTTTTTTATTTAATTTTAAAATATAAATCTATCACCAGACTTCAATATCCTATCTTAACATCTACTGAAGATGTTAAGACAACAATTATTATTATATTAACAACAAATTTTTTTTTAAAATAAAGTAATGTATAACATTTATATTTTTATTACGTTGCCGTGTGGCGTCAGATCGGCCGTTACGCCGTTCGTGGACTCCGTGTGGCGTCAGATTCGGCCGTTACGGTGTTTTCGAGAATGACTCCACGCCGTACCAATTTAATAGACGTTGTCACGTCAAAAAAGGGTAATTTATTTATGCTTCTTTATCGGAAGTTATTTTAGTAGCTAACTAAACACAGCAGAAAAGTCTTAAAACTGGATTTGACTCCTAGAACTCTCGATTATTAGCCAGTAGTGTATGATTAAAAGATTTTTCGTAATGGTATAACAGTAAAAAGTTGTTAAAATACTCAAATCTTTCTCTTTTCATGTGTATAATTATATCTTAATCTTTCATTTGTCGTGATTTATAACGAAAATATTTTACAGAATAGAAAACTTGCCGAACTTCACCCCTTTTTTAATTTATTTCTTCCGAAGTACGCTCGCCGGTAAAGCAACTCATTGGATCTGAGTGCCACTTGACAGTAGGAAGTAGCTCTGGACTTAATTGAGAGAGAAAATTGAAACCAGATATCTGTAGAGGGTCATCAAACAGTGAGGTTATATTATTGCAGATGAATTAACTTCACGTATTTGTCGATGGATTTTGTTGTTCTCTCGAAGGAATTGTATGATTTTAGGTTAACCGATAATATACAATACAAGTGTAATATAATTTCTACCGAATGGTATAAAATTGGATATTTGCCTTCAGGTGCTGAGTAAATCATGTAACAGTATTGCTCACAGTAATGAAAGTGAATGCGATCTGTGTAAAGTATTGATTAGCTAATACCACATTAAGTTCATTTTACTTTTCGTAGTTCGTATTCATTTAAAATCTTAAACGCGTTTTCCGGTCGCGGTATTTTACAAAAGGAAATACATATTTTTTTCCGGTAAAAATTATTTTAAATTCTTTTCCGGATCTCCAACCATAACAATATCAAACTTGATTTAGTCTGGCCAGATATTTTTATTACATTTACCCGCAGAAAAAAATATTTTTCCGCGTTAAAAATTTTCTCTATATATCCTCCTCCGGGTCTGAATCTCCTAATATCAATTTTCATTCAATTTAAAAATCGGTGCAGTAGTTGAGCACATTCAAACAAAAACTTTCATTATCTATTTTACAAATTTTGAATGCGTATTTATTTACATCTAATCAAGAGCCTAAAAGATAAGTTTCAAACTTCTATTTGAAAAATTACATACTTTCACTTTTACATCCCCTATCAATCATGTTTTCGCAATAACTAAATATAAAAATCGGTAATAAAACAGGCAGACAGACAAAGTTAATTTTGCTTTTATAATATTAATAAGGATTTAGAATAGAATGCTTTATGTTTATAACATCGGTGAGCATAAAAATTGTAACAATTATCCTATATATTATGATGCTTACTCGTACATTTTATTTTTTTACAGTAAATTATGTGGTGCGTCTACGGTGAACAATAATATTGTGACAACATATACTTGATTTTATATCTATCATAACCATCTTAACAAGCCTTTTTAAACTTATATGGCTGCTTTCACAAGACTTGCAAAGCTGTCATCACTATAAGGACTGCTGGACTACCACTTTCAATGAGCCTCTGTTTCGTACTATATTTTCTGTTATGATTGAGGAACCCAGGAATATTTATCATATTTATTTTTACACTCGTCTGTCTGAGAGATTGCTGGCGCTGTGATCTAGAGCCTAGTCTTATAATTAGAAAGCTCTGGGTTAATCCCTCCAAGTACCAATGAGTTTTTCGTTCTTCGAATTGCATATGTATACATATGATGCTCCTATGGTGAAAGAAAACTTCATTAGGAAAATACGGTATAGTGCTGACACACAGATTGTTTATTGAATTACAATGGGTAGTTTTATACTACAAAGGTGGGAAACAAGTATTATATGGGTTGCTTGACAGAAACTGATCATTAAATATTAATATACCACGAGCCCATGTTGAACGTTGGAAACCTGACTTTGCTTAAAAGTTGTTTACCCTAGTTCTTTTGTGAGGCCAAACAACTACACTAGGCGTGTTGCTGACTAAACGAAAATGGTATACCCGACTAAATAAGGTAGCCATTTAATTAATTTAAAATCGATTCCTTTACTTAATGTGAACTTATCAGGGTATGTTAAGATGAATATCTGGTGTGACTCAATTTAATATAAGGAATGATTACTTAAGAACTTTGTAATTAGTACCGCTGACAGAGGAATAGAAGTAACAGACTAGCAACAGTGGTATCCGCATGTGATGAAAAGGGGTTCGAGTTACGGAATGGATGTAAAAATGTCAATGCAGGTATGCTGTAATAGGAAGTGAATGGATGAGAAAGACAAGTTGGGTCGATCCTACCTACGAATGAATTAAAAGAAGGATGATGAACATATTTATTAAATAAGTCAAATAAAGAGACACCTAACCAATGGTGTTTATTCGAAGACAACAACCGTAATCGGTTAATTGTAAGTGTATGAATTGACAGCTTAGATATAGATAACCATATCCTATTTTAAATTTAATAATTATCATTGAAACTTGCTAGCTTTATTAATACTAGTTATTATAAGTTTTATGAAATAAACTGTAATCAACTTCCTTTACAAGTACTAAGAGCAAACTATATTCTTTATGTAATTAGTTCACATTTAATATAACAACTGATTTTGGAACGACGCCAGGCATTAAAAAGTAAATTAAATTGGCTCCAGAGCCTAGACGAACAATGGGCCACTGTAATGAGGCTTTGTATGCGCAGGGAATTTCTAAGTATCTGCTGAAGTGACGTTACAGATGTAATTTCCTATGGGCCCACGTTTACTTCTAATATAATAAGTGTATAAGAAGTAACAAGATTTTTTGATTTATTATATTATATACATACAAACCTAGAGTTGGGGATTTTTGAATAGAACTAGATTCGAGAACACTATATAACGATTTTAATTTAGTGTATTATTTTTTAAAAACGTTGCTAATTTTATCGTTCATCTATTTTTTTTTTTAATACTTGCGAATAATTCAGAAAGAAAAGATTTTGATTAGAATCTAAAAATAGTCTAATAAGTGATATTACACAATCTTCATTTAGGATATAACTGGGGTAAATTAAAAGGAGATAAATAATATTTAAGTTGGTACTTGTTACTGCGTATTTGCATCTGTGATTATGATTAAATATCAAATAAATTCCTGTTCAATTTTGAAAGCATGTGATTTCATCAACAATAGGCAGCTACAGTCTTATGTATTAATAAAAAAGAAATCAGAGCCTTTTATGCGCATATTTATGGGAATTTAAAAATATACATTCAGTAAATGCCACGGCAGCTGCGCGTGTGTCGCCTACACGTGTGCAATGTATGTGCGAGGAAAAAAATAGGCATTCTTTTTGGAAATTGTTACGTTCGAGTTTTCTCGTACATAAAACGTTAAAAATCGATGTGTTTACGTTAGTTAGTAATTATAATAAAGCAACTTGTATATGTTGATGAAATAATAATAAAAACATGTTTGTTTGATGATAATAAGATGCTTTCTATTTTGCTGTTAACTATAATAAACTTTTAAAAAACATGTTAAAATTCAAACCAATAAAATTGCCAATATATTATATAAAAGCTTCTAAAACCATACCACAAGTCGCGTTGCATGTATGCATAGTATAAGATTTTTTCTATCTAATAAAAACACCAATATATAAATATAGTATGAGGTGAACGGTCTAAAATATGCTACGGCGTCTTTACAAAAAATACTAAACGCGTTATTTCAAATATTTGAAATAGTTATATAATAAGCATTATTGATAACATTGCACTGTGTTAAAATCTAATGGTTATTAGAAATTTACTGGAATATGGTTGTTATAGAACATTTAAATGATCAATTGACTGAGTGATCTAGTTGTACCGTGAGATACAGTTTATCATTAATCAAAATCAGATTTTAGTTTAAGATTTTTTAATTGCTATTATATAAAATAATGTAATTGCTAAATTGAAGTTATGAGATGATACATTATAAGTAAAGAATTAATCTTCAAATATAGAAGTAATTTCAATTAGTAATTTATTTAAATATGCATCAAAGGTTTTATCAAAATTTTTATAACTAATGGAAAATTAAACAAAAATATAAGTCATTCACATTTACGAAACAAAAAAAAATATTTTTAAAATGATTAAATCTGTCACAACCTTTTACTTTCACCTTCAACCTTCTATCTAAAACATAGAACAATCCGAAGTATTGACCATATTTAATATCATACTTAGCAAACAAACTGTGAAACACAGATAGCCAAGTTGGGCGTCGTCCCCGTCTATTGCACATTTATTATTAAAGATTCGCAAATAGGGAGAAGGGATTACCTTTGGCGCACCCTCCGAGGTTTGTGTATTGAGTTATACTTAACAAATAATAAAAATGTAATATATATCAGTAAACAGCGTTTTAAATGTTGTTAAATTTCAACTAGTTAGGTATGTACTTACATACATACTATATAATATACTTACGAGTTTATAATTTGCTGATTAGAGTATTGAAAGTGACAGTGGTCAAACTTATAACTGACTTCAGAAACAAACCTTTTGTTTATTTTATAGAATCCAGACAAAGAAGAAATATTTTAAGTTATCCAGCATTCTAAAAATTCACAAAAATCTGGATCTCTCAGAATACCAGGATTGAAGATATCTGACTCTATTAGTAGCTTTTTATTGATTTTCATGTCAAGACCTTGGAGTCTCAGTAGTTGTATGGGTGGATTTTGTAATGTCATAATATGATCGTTTACTAACCTTTACAATTTTTATTAAAAACGGAATAACTAACTTCAGTAGCAAACTTTCAATGAGTGTGCGTTTTATTAAGAGCTTGATTACCAGTCAGGTAAGCATATAAAGTCTTATTTACATAACACACTGTTCTGTCGGCTGCCTCAGCATCAACCGCACGCGTAAAGTACCAGGAGATCGTAACTCAGAGCCACGTTATTGCCTCGGCGCTGGTAACGAAACTTGGACGATAGGATGAAAGGAGAAGCAATTTCTGCCTACATATAACGAAATATATGGATATTTTTATATTTTCACTTATAACTCATTCCTAATATTATTATTTGGTAAATTGATATAAAATGGGTGTAATATTTAATGAAACCTGTAAAGTCAAAATAATTCCGACTTTGAAATGAAAGTAGTCTTCATATTCATATGAGAACTCGTTAAAAGTATGCTCAGCTCTCGCGGAATCTTCAGTATGCACGCTCTTTTACTTTATTTCTTGGATTTTTTGTGTGACTGTTTCCACTCCTAGTACCTCTCACCCTCTATGACCAATTTTCAGCCCGTACCCCGGCTGAAGTGCAAGAGCAAATAAAGTGGGGAAGCATAATGTTTTATTACTCCTGTTTTATAACCACGAAAAGAAAGTAATCTCCCTTATTTACTGAAGAGTGTGAAAAGTAAAACGGATTGCAAGCTTGGGGTGAAACAAAAATATTAATATAGGATTTTGGGCGTAAATCTAATGAGGACGTAGTAAGGCTGATTCATTGGCTACAGGAAAACCATTTTAAAGAAATGCCACGCTTAATATTTTTCATGATTAGACGCGCCAAAGGAAAGTGCTGGCGATAAAAGTCATCACGTTCTAACAATCCATTTTGAAAGATCATTTTGGGACATTTTGAAACACAAACTACGATGACAGCTGTACATAAACGCGGACTTTACAGATTTTGAATCAAGTGTTAATATTCAATAAATATTATTGGTGTATGACGTGAAATGAGTCATGTAATAAGAAAAGGTATGGCTGTAAATACATAATAATCTTTGTTCATTTATAATCTATAATTAATTTAAATATAAAAAGTGTCTATTATGTTATAAAAAGAACGGAAATTCTACTTACAGTAAATAATTTTTATTATTATGATAATTAAATTAGAGCATGAAGTGGGGTCAAAGAAAATAGGACTCTAGAGATTACTTTGCTTTGGTCATATTCAAATTACTTCTAAAGATTCAGTTACACTTTCGTATATCTATACATATAATAAGACAGTAAAAATATTTTGTCTGTACATTTAGTATTTTTGACTGAAATGGATAGAGGGGCACTTAAATAGATTATTAGAAAGCAAAAAAAAATTTTTGGAATTTTTTGTCTGTCTGTCTGTCTGTATGTTTGTTCACGTTTATCTCCGAAAGTACTGAACCGATTTGCTTGAAACTTTCACTATTTGCTTTGTTTTAACTCAGAATAATATCTAAACTTTGTTTCATCAAAATCGGTTCATTAAAAAAAAAGTTATCGTCATTTTAATGAACTCAAGGCATGATAATAAGAGGGATAATAGATTGTATAGAAATAAAATAATTGTTAAAACTACTGAACCGATTTAAATGAAACTAGGTACACACATAGTCTAAAGCCCAAGAAAGGACATAAGCTACTTTTTTATACAAAATAGGTTGTAAAGGGTTGTAAAAGGTTGAAAGAAGGGATGCTAGGTTGTATGGAAAAATTGTTAAAACTACTGAACCGATTTAAATGAAATTTGGTACACAGATAGTCTAGAGGCTGAGACAGGACAGAGGCTACCTTTTAAAGCAGAAAAGGGCTGTAAAGGGTTGAAAGGAGGGGGTGAAAGGTTGTATGGCAGTATTGTAAAAACCACTGAACCGATTTAAATAAAATTTTATACACAGATAGTTATACCCCGTTTATACCAATCGTAAAACCCGAGGACCCACGGAAGGAAATAAGATAATTTTAGCGACGGAAAACATAGCCTTCCTGTGGGAAATTCGAATATAACGCGGGCGAAGCCGCGGGCGGAAAGCTAGTCATAAATAAATAGCTAGACTTATACTCTGATATCATAATATTTTGAAGATCATAATAGATTACGACCGCTTACAGTTAGAAGTACAAAGGTAAGACATTCAATTCCTATAATTATTGAGACCTAGAACTGGAAGAAACACCATTACTAAAATCGCTATGTCTATCACGTATAATGAAACAAGTACCAAGGTTAGGTTCTTAGGTTCGATACGACATGCCCTTAAATAGGGACCTCCAAACTTCAGTATATTCCAAAGGCCGGGCACGCTTAATATATCTAAAAATCATTAAAATAATAGTGCGCGATATAAGAACACACTTTATAAACCATTATGTTACCATGAAGTCAAACAATGTATAAGTTTGTATTGAAGAAATAAATGTATTTTTATCCCTCTGGAGAGGAGAGGCTGAGAATCTTCATGAATACCAAGGGCAAGGGGGTTTTGTTGCACTCCAAACCCATTGAGGCGGCTCGACCAGGATGACCTACTGACTAAACTCTAACTATGGCTTGGAGAGATAATAATAAATAACTTTTAATGTCTATTTATACACAGATAAATCCCGTAAAATGTATCCAGAAACTGATGGTAATTATTGGTTAGTAAACAACTATTACAGTAATTAATTTAATTACGACAATTTTTAAATCTGTGGTAATAGGTGCCCATAGTGCACTAATGTTATTACGCTTATCAAATATAGATAAAGTAATAAATTTCAAATTTGAATCATTTTCAATTTATGTAGGTGCTGTTTCCAATATGAATGCAAATGGAATGCAGTCGTCGCCATTTTTTTATCATATTGTTTGGCTGCTGCACAGCAGGTGTTGAAAACATTCTGAGTAGTAAAAAAAGTTGTGTGCAACGATATGTACGAGTAATTAACCTTTAAAACATTCGTATGATATTTTTGTGCGTTTAAGTAAAACTAGACATATGTTAAGATCTCTCGTTATGTATCAATTCACTATTGTTGTATGTATAATTACATAAAATAGTGTTGCAGTTATACCCGGATATTACTCGTAACAGGACAACCCGATAGCAACCACATTGTCAACCAAAGTGACTTGTTAATAATTTACATAGTTCATGCTTAATGGGCAATACTATTACCAGATCGATCACGTGCACACATTTGATATGACAGCGGCAGATGTAAGCGCAAAGCTTATCGGATCGAAAAATGTTTTCTGAATCAGAAATTCGTTCGCTCTTTTCATGTATTTCTTAACTCGCAATTTTTTTTAAAGGAAGTAAGGAAAAATCTAGTCTAAATATTCGAAAACGACGCATAGGTGGCTGAATTGGTTAAAGGCATGTTGAACATGTGAGTTTGAGTCTTACCCGAATCGAATATGTTGTTTAGGTGTTTTTATATTGATTTGGAATCTGGGGGGATAAAATAATCTATATTTTTATGTATTAGATTTTTGCATTTGTTATTATGCAATACTTACAAATTGCCATAGTTAATAATGAAGTAAAGTCATATTTGTATGTTTGAATTTGGATGATATTTTATGTCTACCTACTAGAATCAGTAGCTTGACTTAGTACTTATCATTTGAATCACAAAAACCGCCGGTGTTATAACACTGACACTTTGCTATGTTTATATATATTCTCGGACACATTTATATAGCTTCAAAATAGCATACTTATTGCTCCACCTAACATTAATTTTTAGCTATGAACCGTCCAAACTTAAAACACTAGGTAGGCCGATAGATGTGTCAAGATTATAACTATACTGTACCTATATAATATTATTAAGATTCTGCAGTTTTATTATAAAACATAGGTACTATTATTATGAAATAGATTTACGTGTCCTGTTTTCCGATGACTAGTTGACAAGACTGTGTAGATTTTCTTCGATTACAGTTCAAGATAATTATACTCACCTTCTTGTCTTGACCTCCGTTGAGTGAACGATGAACTGGGGTTTTCATTTTATCTGGACCTCCATAGGGTTAGTTAAGGACCGAGTCTTAGCATTAGAAGTGAATTGACAAAGATGTAGAAGACCCCGACCCGAAAGAATCTAATTTTTCATAGGAAAGAGATATTTTCAGACAATAGTAGTAAAATGTTAAATGTCGGGAGAATGTATATTGCAATATCAAGGTAACATTCCAGCACAATTGAACACACTGCTGTAATAACGTGGGAATTAATCCGATTTTTCAACTAATGTACTCTTATCGGATATGTGCTTATGAATATTCGCATTCAAGCTCTGATGGAATTGCAAGCTAACACGACCTTTTGAAAACGGGTCGAAAAAAATTGCAAAAACTCCGGTGTAGTTTTATATCACTTGCCTCATAACAGAGCAATTTTAAACGAAGCATTAAAAAGAAGTGTAAAAGCTAAACATGGCCGACAACGAATGATTACATTAAGGAAGGTTCTAATTACGTCTCGCTATCGCAGAGAAGTTGGCCGGTTTACGATTGCGGCCGGCGGTACACCGCAATCAAAATGTTTCTGCAATTTGAAACAAAGATATATAGGTATTTATTTCGAGCTAAATTTATATTTTTTTTATGTATATGTATTACAAATCCTTTTTCGACTTGATTTCCTTTATATTTAATTACTGTTAAAAATATTTAATGAAAACATGTTTTTTTATTCTTATTGTTTTAGTTTGATTCATAGATTGGCTTATTTTCCCAGATTTTCAGCGTACCCATCTTTTGCTAATAGCGGAAATGGTACGTTATTGTAGCGGCTGGCAAACGAGGCGTTGATGGACGAACGTGTGAATATGAACAGAGGCCATTTTTTCGTGAAATAGCTTTTTTTTTTCACAGTTCATAATATACCTCCATGGTTGCTCTGTTTCAGAGTAAAAAACCGTTTTTCCATTCAAATGTTAGGTGTCACTACTCGCATGATATTTTTTAACCACTACCCAAGTGAATTAACCGTTCAATTTATCTCAAATAAGGTAGAATAATGCTCATACTTTTACTTTATGTTTGAGACAGAGGTACCTGTAAGTACCTGTACAGAGGTACCTGTAGCAGGAGATATATACATACATTGGGATAACATTTATAAGCAAAGTGAAGTTTATGTTGTCTGTGGAGCAATTCTACCGCATATAGTTTGGTCTGCCGAACTCCTGGCAAAATAACAATGATATAAAAAATTAAATATGTATATTCTATATTTTAGTCTTACGCTCAAATCAAATCAAATCAAAATAATCTTTATTCAACATAGACCTTTACAGGCTTATTGACGTCAACAAACAAAACAAAAAAAAAGCTTAAAAAAAACAAAAAGCTTGTCCGTACGTACGAATAAGGAAAAAAAAATATATTGACTCGACACCTGTTCGGAAATTGGGTGAGCCTTCTCGAGAAGAACAGGCAAGAAACTCTGAAGGTCTATTTCGCTGTGTATTACGTAATCATATCTAGTTGATATCTATGTATATCAGTGTATCGGAAACCGTTTCACTGGTAAGTTTAGAGAGATGAATTGAAGTCATTCCGAAGTACGCGCCTAATTGTAAGTTTCGGGAACTCACGTAGACCGTAAGGGCGCCTACGTGTTGCTGAACTTGGAGCATTGTTTAATTATGGTTCATTTGCGAATGTTTTACGCGTCATTGAAACATCTGTATCAACCATATATAATGTTAAATAATATCATTATTAAAACTTTTTAACAGCTAGTTTTCACATCTTATTACAGATTTTCAAGTATAAGTTGGGCAATGGTAATTTATAATATATTTTTAATAACAAAAACGCTTCAAAATAAAATGTACTTTAAAAACTTTTGTAAGAACTATTACTTTGCAATAGATAGGTTTTTGTTATCTTGTAAAATAAAAGCGCGATGTATCGTCATGGCATAATATTATTATTTCTTGGCAGCATATGCTTAACAGCTTATAGCGACATCAAAAGGTGGTAAGATATTCTCTCAAGTTGTCGAATAAGATGTACAATTAAATTGATAAGTATTAATTTTATTGTCTTCTTACTCTAATGCCATTTGTCTGGTAAAGTAATCATCAGTAGACTCATTTCATGGAATTCTCATTGATATATTTATATTTAATCGTTAACAAAATACACATAACTAATTTAAAACACAGTGAAAAAAAAATATAAGCTGGCTTTGTTGCCGTTTTTGTTGTTGTTATCTGCTAGATAATTAATGTGTAAAGTTGATTTTCAATATATTGAATAACGGGTTATGATAGAAACTAATAAATTAAAAACAATACATAAGCTATGCATAGTAATGGTATTCTTATATTTTTATTTTACACCTCAAGGTTAAGTCGACTTACTAATTATTTTGTAGTTTTGGATTGTCTTAAGACATTTTTATAGCCTTTACATACGCCGAAAAATTAATTACCATAGAAAGTTTAATAATTAGATTCTTATGCTACTGAAAATAAGATAATACGGTTTCTTAAAATTAATGACTCAAATCGCAATTCATATTGGGTACTTGGTCAAGAGCTGTCTGAGGAGGAAAGGTCTAAAGAGGGAGCCGAAGGAATATAAGCACCACTTTCTGAAGTACTAACATTTTACGACATGCGGTAAGAGGCATAGCTTTTGGTTAAGTCTTAAAAAATTAAATAAATATTTATGCAGTTACTTTTTCCGAATTTGTGTTATGTGATGTAAGCTTTTATAATTTTAAAAAGTTAAAGGGAATACGATTAAAATAGACCAACAGCTGAATCACAAGGAGTAATGAGCGAGTCTTATTGATGATATGATATTTGTTATTTATAATTTTAGCGGCATTAAGTTCTATATTACCTTAATATATATACATTTATTGATATAATAAAATATACATTTATTGATATTTTTACCAACTTCTTCTTCCGCCCGCAGCTTTGTCTTCGTTATATCAGATTTTCTCAAAATATACATTCCCCCGCACTTGAAATTATTTTATGGTCTGTCTAATTCCATGTCTCCACCGTCTTCATAACAAAATTACATCAAAATATATTCCTGTGGTAAAAAATTCACTATGTCCTTCTCCGGGTTCCGAACTATACCTATATTCATTTTCATTAAAATGGGTATAGAAGTTTCTAAACTTATTTTTTTTTAAATTGATTATTTAATAAAAACTTTCATCTCCTATTCTAAACCCTATTTTTAAAATTCTAGATTTATAAAATTGGTACTGTCTGTAGAAATTTCATCCACTATTTAAAACGCTTAAGCACTTTTTTCACATTAATGTTCTTTGTTAGTATCTACACTATCTGTGTACCAAATTTTATTGACATTGATTCAATAGTTTAAATGTGAAAGCGCTCAAGACTTTGAAATTTTTAATATGACTAAGGATTTTTGTTCAATTCCAATAATGAGATATAATAATAATAATTAATATGTATTTCTCATATTATCATTCAAGGTGAACTATTATTAGTATCTCTAACTACTTAATTTTTGTATGATACTGTTACTTGTTAGGGATTGAAATCATACAGAAATGGAACTGATTTTAATCTCAGTGAAACACTCTCTTTGAAAACACCTCATGTCTTATAAGTGTTAAACAACTACAAGGGCTATTACAAAGCAATTTATTTATACTAGTACCTTAGAGGTAAAACGGACAAGCCCAAAACATATATTCCGATGAAGCATTCAAGCCACTTATCTTTAGTTATAACTACAAGAAAGGCGAGGTCAAGCGATAGCGCATACATAAATAGGAGGTAGATGGCAAGGGGTCATCGTTACACCCGCATTTGTCTTCATAGTCGGCTGTTTTGGAAATGCGTCAGGGCCCCACATTTTGGGTCTGGAGCCTCAGCGAGATTTATGTCTTGACCCGACGATAAAGTAACGCCCTCGTGAAATCTTCCCGTTTGAGTTTAGTGAGACATACCTTCTTATAAATTCTGTAAATGCACTGATTGTTTTCTTGTTGAATAAATAGCAAATATATAGTATGTTCAAAAGAAGTCTGTTCTCGTTCCGCTCGTGATTCATCTTGGAGTTCAACTGAAGAAATGAAACGTTTTAACTGTTGTTTAATTAATACAACTTAGTCAAGTTAAAACTTTAGATTAAAAAGAAATATTGATTTTATTTGAAAATATCACATCAGTACCACATACAATTCGTACCACAGTTTATGTACGGATGTTGCTTCTATTCCCAAACTAGTCACTAGACATAACTACTCGGTCATGTGACAAACAACTAACATTTGTTCTGGAATCCCGTGAGGGTTGATAGAATACTTTAGGATTCTTACTTCGGTTGTATTAAGCATATATAAGAACACTAAAATTGTACGATGTACACAAAAATCAGAATTAGAGTAAAACTGCGTGGATGTGCGTATTGGCTAAACAAATATGAAAAGAATTTATTGCTTGTACATTATAAACAGCTAAGAACATTAATGATATTGTGCTCTAAAAGTTCACAGGAGTTTGTAAAAATTATTGAGATCATTTATTAATGTTTGTGTTTCAAAGATAATTAAAATTTTTGATTTGTTCATGGGTCAAATTTATTTAAATTTCTAATTAATTTTCAGGAATGTTTAAAGTAATGATTAATTGCTTCATATGCCATTTGCTTATACAAATTAGCTCTAATTGAAAATTCCTTAAAGACTTTGATTTGTATTTTAGAACGAAGTTCCATACTGTAGACATAAACCTGTACAACTGGCTTAACGAACATAAACATAGTCAAAACAAACGAAGAAGTGAACGTTACGTGCGTAACTTTGCGTGCTGAATAAGTCCTACGACGACGACTACTGAAGATAGCTTGTATCCTGTTCGGTTAATGATAGAGGCCGATAGAAGTGAGTCAAACATCATTCGGATAGCTATAGACATTGGTATTAGTCAATTTCAACAAATGTTACATTAATACTAAAGTATATACTCGATACTGAAATACTGGATACTGATAATACTGGAAGTTTTCATGAAATACATTTATGTGGGATATGGGATACATCAACATCATTCTCTCATATCATCTCTTGGTCACCTTTCACAATCCCACATTTATGTGACTGCAGAACCGCGTATGTTATTAAAATATGTATCACTACGCAAATTTTAAATAAATAACATTCTCAACAAAAATATTTCTTATAAAGCAGCTTTATTAACAAACGAATGCAATTACTGGTTTTACCTATAAGATATTTTAAAACTTATGATTTATCTTTGATCTTAGTACAAAATAACAGTCGTTGTTTCAAATATTTGCGATAAACTAATAACTTACAAGTAAAAGATTGCTTATCTTTCATTATTTGAGCTGACAGACGCATATTTGTTGACTTAAGGAATGGAGATCCGCACCAATAAGTCCTTTTCTGCTAAGTTTCTTTTTAGTTGTTGCAATATACCTACTATTCAGTTAACATCATATCTTGATAAATTATGCAAGAGTTTGTACAAGGCATCCCAGCAAAGTTATCGTCAGACGAGACGCGTGTGTCATGAACTTAAATTCTATTAGTCCCGTAACTTTTTCCGATAGGGCGAAATAACATGTCAGGAAATAACGTAAACTGTGTTTCAGACATGAATAACAATTTGAAAGAAGTAAAACAAAGATTTTTTTTTGTCAGAATTGTTAAATTCACGTTAATGGTAGTTATTTATTAAGTTAGTTTAAAATTCTTACAAAGTGATTTATGTAGAAACATTTGACTACGCAACGGAAGCAAGTAATTAACAACATAATTATAAAGCCACTTAAACGTGATATTGCTATAATAATTAAAGCTTAAATATAAAACGTTACTTATATAGAGTTGGTATATTAGAGTTTCTTGGATTCTTTAGGTTTTTCTGAGATACTTGCCTATTTTTCTCGTGAAATATCTCCCAGTTTCTAAACAAGTGTATAGCCATTATTATAGTCTTGTATTTATGTAGGAATGTAATCTTTCTCTCACTCTCACTTGTTCTATTGTCCTGTCATTCCATATTTCAAAAAAAAACATAGCAACAAAAATATAAATAAATCCTACATTTATTTATCTTTTTTGATCTTGACTTGATCTAATTTAAGATCAAAATGTAGGCAAATACAAATATAGGTAATACCTTTAACATTGCTTTTTATTAATCACAGATATTCATTTTTTTTTATTTCAAGTGATTCTAAAAGTCTATATTAAACATTTTTATTTTGAATTCCTTGGTTAGTAGGACTCCAGGAGAATCACACTAAACGCAATTTGTATTTATTTGCTTTTCAAATAACACACACACTAGACTTGTCACTATTTCAAAAAAGTATAGCGTCTCTTTTCCGAAAACATTATGACGACTGCTCGCTCTATATACCCAGTTATTGTCTTTACGTCACTGCTTGATTATTGCCTATTGACTTCGTCCGATAAGCTCTTCACAAAGAGATATTTATTGGATTTTATTATAATAATTAGGTGGACGATATCGAGTTAAGGTAGTAACTTTTCCAATTCCAAAGATTTCAGGTCGTAGATTCAGATATTATGAAATACTGATATTCAATTATTACATGCCCTAGTTGCAAGCATATCTGGTATCAAATATAATCTGGCGTGCCTTCATAATAGTTATATTCCAATAAGACGGTGTAAACAAACATTTAAAGTGGCTAGCTGGCTCGCCGAAGTTGGCGTCAGCTCGAAGTCACGAAGTTGGCTGACTTGCACTCCCATCTGTTCCCATCAGTTTAATCCATAACTATTCAGACTGTTAGTATTGTTGAGAATAATTATGTTGAATAACACAATCAAGTCATACATCTGTTATATCATTTACTATACATTTTGTCAGTATATATTATCAGTATATTTATTAGTATTATCATTATCACATTAATATAATACTATAGTTATTATTATTCGTGCGAGTCAAAATAATGCTTCCGGTATTTGGAGTTATAATGTATTACGAGGATTAACGTAGTTTTTTTAATATACTATAATTAATAATATTAGTATATTTTATTTTTTCATTGTCGTGTACACTATATTGTAGAGGCTGTGTGGCCTCTAATGTTTATGTGCTATACATATATCTGTTACCGGCCATACCCGATTTCAGGACAAACCAGTTTTGCCTAGGCTAAATTAGTTCTTCCTATAGGCGATAAGATAGCCCAGTTTAGGCTAGTCCAAACTAATTTGTCCTAAGCCCGATAGAATAGACCAGTTTAGGCTAGCTCAAACTATTTGATCCTGATATAAATACGCACACCCTAGGATAAACTGGTATGGTCTAGTCTATTTATTATAGTACATTTAGAAAGTAAAAATAAATAGATAAACTGAATAAAATAATCGGTAATTGGAACAATAATAATTTTTATTAAACTAGAAAGATTCATCGTTAAAAGTTATGGATAATTGGTAATATGAACAATCATACTAGAACAAATAATACAGTTTTTTTTTTAATAGAAGCAATAATCATATTATGTCTTCTTGCCAAGAAGGCAACGATACTCTGCAATTCTAAGTGCCACCAAAGCATACTATGTAAAAATAAATTTTAATAATTGACAGGGTTATATATATATGTATATAAAACTATGTTATAGCCTTCCTTGATAAATATCATCCTACATACATACGCCTTTTTCCCATACTATAGGTACTAATGTTAGTATAATATTATTATAAGCTTTATAATAATATTATACTAACATTAGTACCTAAGTGTAGATTATGTAATATATTTATCAGTTTAACGTCGGCGAATTACAAGCAATCAAATCGTTTAACACAAATTCTTAGAGGAACCTCTTTTATAATATAATAAATTAGCTTTCTGCCCGCAGCTTCACTCGCTTTTTATTTGATTTTCCCACGGGAAAGAGAAAAAAATCTATATTGTACTCTTACCCAGATATATACTACTAATAAATTATCCCCTAATTAATTTATATCACAATTGGTTCTGTTTCCTATTAATATTCTTACAGGAGACAGAATACCTGTCTCCTGTAAGTAAAATATTACTGTAGTAAATAATAACCTATGTCCTTTCTCGAGTCTCAAATTAGCACCATACTAAATATAAATACAATCCGCTTAGCGGTTTTGAAGCCAAAACGTAACAGACTGACAAAGCTGTTTTCACATATATAATATTAACAAGGATTTTTGTTAAAACACAAATATAATTTATAAATTACTCCCACTGAAAGCAGGCAACTTTTAAAAGCAAGTTACATAATAATAATAAGGAATTTTCTGAGAGGCTGGATTTGTCACGAACAAATAATTTCATTCTGCTATTTATTGTTTAAGCATACATTTTAAAGGTAATTTGCTTTCCACCCGCGATAATACTCGTATACGCGTAGACTCTGATTTTCATTAAAGGATAGAATTTTCCTTAAATGGAAATCAGAGTTATAAATCCTTAGAATTTTAGAAATTCTTGCCAAATTTCAGCCCAATCCGGCTGAAATTTGGCAGGTTAAGTAGGTTGTTTAAGGCGTACATTGTTACTTTGAGATTAGTCACCTTTTTTGTAATTAATCTTTCTGATTAATTATATTATAGTTAATTAGAGGTAAGTCAGAAATAGTAAATATTATTGTAAGTCATTAGCAGATGGGCAAAAGTCAGTTTAGTATACATTTATAGTAAAATATATACTATAGTAAAATAAAATATTATAGTAAAATAAAATAGCTTAAAATAGTTTAAAATAGCTTAAAATAGTTTAGTAGTTACAAAATTTTCTAAATATCCCTACCGGTCTTTAGCGGTTGTTATAGGTTGTTGTTTGTTTGCTTTTCTTTTTTTTTTCTTTTCAGAACACTTTAATGATTAACTCTCTATTTAATTGTAAACTTTATAATTTTTTATTGTACGCAGTTATTTAATGTTATGTTGTTAAGTATTATATATCTGTGAATGTTGTACTTACCTTTAACTGGTTATGCATTAAGATTTGTTTCTACCTAATGTATCTATGTAAATGTAATATTGTAATAACTGTTGGTGAGTCATAATAAAAAAAAAATAATAATAAAAAAAAAATTTTGGATACCAGCAAAACTGTTGATTTTCTTTTGTTTTTGGCAAAAATTTGTACTCTCAAAACTCAACTGCAGTATAGTCTGTGCGTTTGATATATGAATCAGTCATCAATCAGTTTTTCTCAAATATATTCCGACAAAATCTTATTTATTGTAATTTTGTCATAATAAGAAGACAGTCAGCAACTAGCATTAAAACTCAGTACGTACATATGCCGGATTGTAAAGCGCAGCCTAATTCGGTTCAACGCTACATTAAACTGTCTCCTGTTATGCATATTACAAAGTAGTTTAGACCTCTTGTTATCTGTCATAAGATTTATGAGTGACCCCACACGCTAAGCACCGGCACATAAACAAAAGACTTCGAGGACTTAATTTAGTTGCATTAACTGTGTGTGCCAAGCCAGCCACAATGAGTGTAGCTCCCATATTAACAGTACCACGGAATAATGGTTCTGATAATAAAACGCCTCGGCGAGGGAGAACTACGCAGCAATGAATTTAAACATTCAAAAGTAGTTAATTTTCTGCACTAAAGCTTAATGTTAACAAGCTGAACACCGTAGTTGTGACATCTATATGTAAAAAAAAAATTGCAGCAATTTATTTATTTATATTATATTACATGATGAAAATTTTCACAAATTAACTGAAAAAGAGGACTTTAACATTACGGTATCTATCTAGGGGCTCTTTTATGGGGAAATGTATGCCTTTTACAATACAATTCCACAAAAAGTTACCGATTTGCCTTTTCTCAAATTTAAATTCCTTTTTAAAAATACGATTTTAATAACTCAATAGTTACGTTGCCAAATACTACAGTAAATAACACAATGAAACTATAGTCTTTATAGATTTCATGTGGATTTGTTTAGAATTGTAAAGCAAATTGGATTCAGACTATTTTCTCAGCCCAACTTCTAACTAACGACTCTGTAAAAATACAGGGAGAAAAAAAATTGCTGGTTCTTTCCAGTACAAGGTCTCCCGCTAGGTCTCCGTAGACTTGGAACCGCGGCCAAGGCGCTCGGCGTCGCCATCGCCGACGCCAAGGCACGGTCCTGGCGCGAGCTGCTGGGGGGACTGAAGAGGAACTCATGGGAGCGCCCGTACCGGATGGTACTGGGCAAGCTCCGACCGTGGGTCCCTCCGCTGACGGAGACCCTGGACCCTCTCGTCGTGGGAAGAGTGGTGGATACGCTCTTCCCGAGGGTCCGGGACAGTCCCTCCGCCGCCCTGTCACCCGGCCCTTGTTCGGACGACCTCCGGGTGACGGAGAGCTCGCTCGCCAGGGCCGTTTCGCGGCGCAGAGAGCCGCGAAACGGGCAGATATCAAAATAAATTTGGCTTTGAAAGATGTACTATGATCATAAAAAGAATAGCTTTTGCGATTAGCATAAAATATTATAATTAAAAATAAATATAATTGACATGATAACACACATAACATAGAAGGTAGGTTTTATGCATTAAAATAGCCTACAAAATTTCCGTCCACAGTTTTAGTAGTCCATTTTAAAAGCTGTTAGTAAATCGTTGTTGCTCGGATCGTTTTGTTTTAAGTTTCGACAAAAACTCACTGTTACTTATTACCGGAGCAGGGAAAGCATTAAAATATAAAAAAATCAGTATAAACAAGTAATTCACAAAATTTGACAGTAAAATGATTTATAACATGTCTATATAATTTTAACAAGTAAGTATCATTAACATGTATTTAACAATAATATCAAAACGACTCAAAAACTTCCACAACATTATAGTATTGTGCATTTGTTCCCCTCAATTATCTAAACTATTTTTTATTATTTTATACAAACGGTTACTTCAGCCCATGCACACCAGCAACACCAGAGGACCATCACAACTGCGTTGCCGGCCATATAAATAGGAGTATACTCTTATCTACATCGTTTACTTCTGACTGTCAGATCCGATTGTATGGTTCATCTTTTTTATCAATAACTAACCGCTTATGTCAAATAATTTACTAAAGTAAAAAATAGAGTATTGAGAATTTACCGACAACACAGACTACCTTACCTAATAAAAATACAAAACTGCTTAATACCGAGTAATCAAAACTGGTGTAAATTCAAAGGCTGCATACATTTTAAAATGCATGGGGACTCAGTGTGTATAGAGCTATTACGGCAGGCCGTTTACAAGTGAACTGATGCACAAATGCAGCGGGCGTAACGAGCAGATTGACTCACGGTTTCCAACCGGCTAATCTCCAGGGAACATCCGGTACTTCTACTTCTGACGTTATAACATAGTTCCATGCAGACAGAATTAAAAGTGAAGTGAGATCGTTTTTTATTGAAATATGTCGCTAAAATACCGTTAATATATAATAAGAACTGTAAGTAATTTACAGACATACTATTTGTTTGATTTCGTCTAATACTTTAATCCGATTTATCGATTTTGTAATATTTATATTATACAATTAATGAAATTATAGAGTACTGTAGCTTTAAATAGGAGTAAGATATTTTCGAATCTTATAGAGGTTCCTTACATAATTTATACAAGATGCCAGTTAGAGTCCAAATGAGACTTCTTCCACTGTATCATCATTTACGATCAAGTGATATGATGGTCACTAGTTTCAATGTCGTGTGTAAAAAGCCATATGCGCTATCGAACTTAGTATTGTGTTTCCATACAAGCCGTAGGGCCCATACGGCCAAAGCTAAGGCTGAGTTTAGTTGGTAGGTAACGCGGTCGGACCGCTCCGATCGCGTGGAGTCCAATATAACCTCCGTGACTCCGTGACTCTTGCCGTCGCGGGGGTATCCTGGGCACGCTTCGTGCTCCTTAGTGACGGTTTCTCAGCCTCTTTCTCTCCTGAGGGAAAAAAAAGTATTGTGTTGTGATTAATAGTAGCAATCGAAAACCACGATAAAAAATCAAAATATACCTAATTTGATCGATTGTAATCAATTTGATGAGAATTCTTTTCACAAATTAATATCAGATTGTTTTATACCAGTAAAATGAAACCAATGTTTGATACATACAATATACAAACGCCTTTTATGCAATATAAAATGCTCAAATTTTTTGACATATAATTTTAGTCAATTATCCCGACATATCTCTGAATGCCTTTCCTTACTAGTTAGGTATTTTCGCTCATGATGTTGGACATCGTTAACGTCTATTCATGCAAGGCATAAAACGCTTGTGTTATTTGAAAGTAGATACCTATTTTAGGACTATTAATGCGTAATGGTTGAGATAAAAATCAAGGAAGCGACAATTTCAGAAGAAATTAAAGTAAACATTCCCATTATCATTTGCTATATTTTCTTTTTCAGTGTTATAATAATAATTTATAATAATAATAATAATTTATTTATTGTGTCAAACATGAGTATACATAAAAATGTGGAAGTCAGGTTTTTGATTGTCCTTACATGTTTGGCCTGGTGAGGCATACAATTTAATCAATATCAAAAAAATGACAATAAATAATCATATTGAAGATTAAACAAACTAATTAAACAAAAACTATACATTGATAAAATAAATGTCAAAGAATTACAATGGCAATTAATTATATTAATCAATAAAGAAAATGTCAAGAACCATATTACAATGTCACAATTGAATTCCTATATTTTGTAAATTAAAATTAATAAATGAAATCCTTATGTTTTTTTAGATATGTATATGCATTTTTCCAATTTCACACTATTATATGTATTTTTTTTTAATTACACAGTTTTTTTTTATCCATTTTTAATAAAGAACATTACGATTTAGTACATAAAAAATGTTGATGTCAGGTTTTTTGATTGCCCTTACATGTTTGGCCTGCTGAGGCATACCAAATTTAATAGATAACAAAGAATTGCCAATGAATAATCATATTTGAAGGTCAAACAAATTAATTAAACAAAATTTATACATTGATAAAATGAAATGTCGAAAGAATCACAATGTTAATGTAATGTTAATGTATTTAATGTGCCATAATAATAAAGAGTTATGTTAAAGAAAAGTAAACAATCCTTTTTAAGATTTGGCTGCTCATAAAAATGTATAATGTTAAAAGTAAAAAAAAAATCATTTATTAAGATAGGCGAAAAATTTTCCTCAGCTAAATACCTACTTTTATATCAACACAGAAAGTGAAATGTTCGTAAGTAGAGTACTCCCTAAATCTGATATCACTGTAAAATTTATGTCCAAATAAACGGCCAAATATTACTCGAGTTATTAGAACAATGTTAAGTAAGGGTTTACGATAAGTATGCTACTAGGAATATTCTCGTAGGCGGCAAAGAAAGGGATTCAATATCAAAGAGTTATTCAGCAATTTGTAGCTAAGATTATGAAGGGTAAGTAGTTATCATGGAATTTTCTCTGATGCTGTAAAATCTTTAGACACTTTAAATTATTTTCGTAACTTTGTATATTCATATTCGAAAGCAAAAGAAAATATTGAGATTTGTTAATTTTTTTCTTTATTTTGCCAGACTGCAAAGTGATATTTAACGGAGGGTTCTTGTATATCATAACATCATACGAGTATAAGTAAAAATTTCATAGATGCTGTAACACTTTTTTTTCACTGATTTTAAGTACTATTAAAGACACTTTTTTATTCATGTTGATTAAATTCACATTTACAATTGTATCTTGCATTGGTTATGTTTACGTCGAATTGTTACTTTGACATTGACAGTTCTATAGTGTGGGCCGCTTATCATGATCCTAACACCATTATCTATGGGCAAATTAGGCAACCAAATCTAGCCAAGCGTCGTCTACAAAGATAGGTTCTTTATTAATAATACTGAAACATCACTCCGGAATTCATAGATTAAAAACAGTGTCGTAGATTAATAACTGCCCACAGATTATATACCGGATACTAATTAACAACAAATTATTTGCACTGCCGATTACAAAAATATCGTTTAGGATTAAACTTAAATTTAGGAAGATCAATTCTTCCTTTCCTTTATTTGTGGCGGATCGCATAGTTTCCACACCATCCTAGTTCCATTTAACAACAAACATCACATAGGTACTATACATCGTCTATATAGTCTTTGCCTCATCGAATATAATAATATAGACAAAGAGTAACTAATTGTAAACTAACAATAAAGAGAAATATTAATCGAAAAATATTTAACATTATGCGGAAGCCCGGCAGATGACTTCTACCCGCCTGATGTTTAAGTGCTGAAAGATATCCAAATGAGCTGACAACCCTATAGATTTATTATATACCGACATAATAGAGTCACCCATTATACTATGATCTAGTCTCTTACCAGTCCAACAGACACGCCTCTGGACACGCATCGTAAACTTTTTTTTCCTCAGGAGAGTTAGGCTGAGAATCCATTACAAGGAGCACGAAACGTGCCCAGGATACCCCCCGCACCGGCAAGTGTCACGAAGGCTATGTCAGACTCTACGCGGCCAAAGCGGTCTGACCACGTGAGCTACGGACTAAAATCAGCCTGTGCCTAAGTTCTAAGAACCATATAGGCAAATCGTGAGGGCGACTGCCGCTCAGGAGTGAGGCAATATAGAAAAAAAGCTAAACTTGTCGTCTAAGGCTTAGTAATCAGAATATTGTTTGTTTAAGTTTGTATATATAAGTAAGTACATATACAGTTTTGATATAATTTGAATATTTGTTATTTTTATCAAAACAATTCTTAATGAAGTAATAATAATAAAGATATAAAAAACCATACACTTAATTGAAAACCTTTTTTTTAAGTCTATTAGAAAATATGTTCCAGTTATACTTTTGAATTGAAAAGAGAAATGAAGTTGGATGCTGTTGGATTCCAAGGGGAATTTGTAGAATTTCAACTTTAGAAATCAGATAGCAGTTATACCTTTCAAACCGGTACATAGCAATATGTAAAATGGTATCTACCAATGCGGAGGACTCTGCTACAAAGGTTTTACCTTGGTAGACCACTTCAGGTAGGTATTTAAAAATAAAGCAATCTTACCTTTCAAACCGGTACGCAGCAATATATAAAACGGTGTCTACCAAAGCGGATGACTCTGGTAGAAAGGTTTACTCTAGTAGATACGTATAAGAAATCACGTAAAAATTAATTTAAAATTTCATCTCAACAAAATATCAAGTAGTCTATCAAGGACGTGTTGTCGGTGGGAAATTAGCTACATAATCTGCTTAGAATATAATTTCCTTTGGCACCTAGCGTCGCGTCGCGCATTTCCAGGGAATTCTGTGAAGCGATTTCCTACACAGACGCGATGTAATCTGCCAACTCAATGAAACTGTACAAAATAGTTTTTTTTTTAAATATTGACAGCTATAAATTAAGACAAATAAAATAAGTGGGTATTTTAAAAAAATTGCCATAACGGCAGTCAATCTTGTGACATTAATAAAAGAAACAAAGCACATTTTATACATAGTTATGTCTATTTATATAATCTTGACTTATACAAGTCTTTAGATGACTAGATGTTCTGAAGAAAAGGGGGCCGAAAAGGCGGGCATTCCAAAAATGGTCAGAAACCAGTTGCTATGTTTCAAAGATTGTATCATTGTTTTGTATTGAATTATGACACTATACTATGTTTAGAAGCTTATTCTATTAAAAATTATATCTGAAAATTATGGTGTTCACATTAGCCAAAGTATTCATACAAATTATCCACTAAAATTACATTCTATTTTAGTGGATAATTTGTATGAATACTTTTTTGCCGATTTGAAATTGGAAACGCCGCAGGTACAATTTATGCCGCATCATAAAAACTGATTTGTAAGTTAATACTCTAGTATTAACTTACAAATTAGTTTTTATGATGAAGTACCAAAGACTAGAGTCTTTGGTACTTTAGGAGATACAGGTTGTTAAACTTGATTCTATAGTCGAAACTTTTAGTTCGATTAAGTTGAAATACGTACTGTGCCGAATGTGCTGTACTGAAAATAGAAGGATAAAAGCCGAAGTGAAACAAATATTGCGGACAATAATACCTTTTAGCCAAACTTAAAAGGAAACGGCGCGGCATATTATTCACACAAACATAGTCTCCTGTTTTCTTATTGGAAAATTACACTAGAGCAATATTTTGTTTCAAAAAAATATATGGCGTCTATCGTCGTTTTCGGTGTGTTTACACATCTAGCAAATACAGTTCACTTGACCATTTCATTTAATAAAGCACACTATATAGATGTAGACACAGCTAAAGCTATTCTGCATTTCTTATTTAAATCGGTTTAGTTTTTGAGGTAAAAACAGGGGACTACGAAATTGATTTTGGCAAGCGTTCAACCACAACGTGATGGCAATAGATTTTGTAAATGCCTATATTCCAATTGTGGTGACTTTGACATTTTCTTTTAATGAATAACTTGAACTAACAACTGCGGAAGATAACAAAATTCTAAATCTGTTATTTTATTTTAAAGAAATAAATTTCTTCGTATGTTTTTTTGCTGATTTACTGCTAATGTTGGCGTATTGTGATATAGGTCATTATTTAAATCGGTCAACCGTTCTTTAGTAATAAATAATGTAACTAACACGACTATGTACATATATGGAATATATTATTGGATTATGGATTAAATGGAGATACGAATTATGGTATTCATAATTTCTTGGTACCAAAATGATTTCGATATTGTTTTTAGGAATTCATATTTAGTAAGTATATTACAATTAAACGATCGTTTTTGTTTTGGGGCTTTAATGTATATCTTGAATGAGTAAATTCCCTCTAACAACTAAATAATTATTTTCCTAAATATTGCTAATATTGTATTGCTTAATTTATTCCTTAGGCAGTAAGACCAGCTTAAACTTAGCACACCGGAACAAATATAAAATTAAATTTGCGTGTACATTTCTCGATATATTCGTGATATATTCACCATAGGTGCAATTACAACACAATATATGTAACAGCCCACCTATGTAGACACACGATCTCTCTACGGAACAGACACCTACCGTCGCTTCATTAGCAAAGTTCACACCGGGGTAAAATTGTCGCAGCAGCAATATAAAATATGTCTTATAATTAAAAGACTAGCCTAGCCTTGATTAAAATAATATATTTTAATTATATACATAAAAGGATGTAAAAGTCACTTTTCAATTATGTTTAATGTGTAGCAAAAAAGTTTTAAAAATGTAATCTATCGAGGATTATTTTGTGTTTTATACAAAATTGCGCTACAAAGAGTCAATGGATAGACGTGAGGTGTCAGGTAAAAAACTGATATTAAAATGAACATATCATTCATCATCATCAATTCAGCTGAAATTCGCCAACTGCTGCACATAGGTTTACTTCAAGGGTCACCTGCTCTGTTTAGTATTTAGAGCCTCCCTACGATCTGTACTAAATTGTCGATCTATTGTAGGATGACCTATCGACGCCTGCACGCCTGCCATTTAAAGACCATTCCGCCCCATCAGCCATAAGTTCATTATGTGTCCTGCCCACTGTCACTGACATATCGCAATTCCTCTTCGTGACTCTAATTTTGCTGCGAATTACTTCATTTCGTACGCGATCACGCGGAGAAACTCTAAGTTTTCCTATTTACGATAGCAAACTCGTATATTCAAAAAAATATTCTAATGACAATAGATATACGCGACTTCCTTTAACCTATTTATAAATATTAAATAATATTCTCATAACAACCCCAGTTTTATTTACAATCATAGTTACAATTACACACAATACACAAATATAACTATACTAAACCATAAAATCTGGGGTTTTAACATAGTGTATCGAGTGCGGAGCTTTTGCCTGGTATAGCTTTGCTGAACTCTGGCCAGTTATCAAGTGTACATATTAGGTACATATTAGGTATAATATAATATACGATAATAACAAAAATCTATTGAAGTTATATGTACTCATTTTGAAGTAATTCCTTTTTAATGATAAGTACCAGTTAAGTAGTGTTATGAGAGAGTCAATGGCGCTGTGGTCTCGGCACTGGTCTGTGCGCCGCATAGAATCGGGAGGCCCGTGATCTAATCCCCACCGTGTACCAATGTGTTTTTCGTTCCGAATTTCATATGTACATTTATCCGACGCTCCTAAGGTGAAAGAAAACATCGTGAGGAAACCTGCGTACATCTGCGAAGCGATTCAAAGGTGTACGTAGTCAACCAACCCGCACTGGGCCAGCGTGGTTGACAAAGGCCTAATCGCTCTAACGTAGTTAGGGTAGGCTCGAGCCCCTCGGTGGGGACGTATATGAGCTGTGATGATCTATGAACACCAGGGAAGTCTAAGTGTACCCGCGTCAAGGATGGTGGGTGGGGATCAGGCGTGCAAAGTCTACGTGGTCACGCTTGCTAAACACGAAGACATCTCGCTTGCACAACACACGGCCTCTATTGTCCATACTAGACCACCATATATAAGCTAGCTACATATACAATATTGAAGCTATTCGGTATAGAAATCACATGAAGTTTATGCAATTCAAGTAAATCATGTGCAGAAACATGATTTAGAAATAAACACTCTTATGTCTTCACATAACACAACCTAACTACTCATATAGTTCCCTTTTTCTGTGAAAATATAGCTTCAATTCCTGTATACCAATCACCTTAGTTTAAAACAATTCATTAAAATTATATTAAATCTCTAGAAGTTTAAAGTTTTAATTGATTGTGGCGTTTCAATTCCTGCATCCCAATTATTTTTATAATACAATTTATTTAAAAAAAAGTACATCTCTAGAACTTTTAAGTTTTAATTGATTGTGTCATAATACACCATCTAGCTGCAACGTATCTATTCGGCGTCGAACTAAATGCTATATAAAGCGCTACGCAGCGCGCACCGTTGCACGTCCCAGGGTAAATCGTTTAATTAGATAACGAATTAACGTCTTGTCAGCAGCTGCAGCGCTGCTTGTTTTCCTCGTCCTTTGCACGACTTGTTTGGGGAATACAAATTGATCTGGCGCGCAATGTTTGCATCGCTTTTAATTACGTTGTTAGTTATCTAGGTACTTTAATGGGGTTAAGGACTTCTTTTTATCTACGTGTGTTGCGACCTAGATGCGATTAAGATAATACATTCTACGGAAAGCCTTCTCACTATCAGTATACTTTACCTTCACATTCGCTTTTTCAATCGCCCAAATAAATTTTGATTTATTTTGCGTTGTACAATTTTTTTGCTACCTCTTGCCGCAGCCTAGCAAATAGACAATTTGGCCTACTGCAGCAAAAAACGCCAAAATCATACAAAGAGTTTTTTTTAATGTGCATATCACACATTCACCGATGTAAAGGTATTGTTTCTAACGAGTTCGTAACCAAATTCAAAGCAAGACAGATTCACCAATTTGCACTACCTTTTTATTTATATAGATTTAAATAATGGAATCAACATAGTGAATTTTGCCTGAGTTCAACCTGAATCTGAAAAAAAATATATATATATACATATATTTCCTTAAATATGTTTACACAAAATCTCAAATCTCCTTTTATGGCAAATAATACAAGAGAATGGCGTTTATTAAAGCCTATTATGTCTAGACACTGCCGAGACGGCAAATCAGCAAGCAAGGATTTGTCACGAGAACACGGCTTCTAAGATCCCAGTAACCGCATGTTCCGTCTAAGGGGAAATGCACGATAGAGATAATTTAATAAGATTATTTTAAATGTAAACAAGTTTAAAATTATCTTCGAGATAATGTAGTAGTAACACTATAATGAAATAGGTATAAGCGCTATCTTTATATTTAAATATTTTTATTCTTCTATACTAAGAACCACAATATTTAAAAAGTTTATGAGATTTGATCTCGTAACAAGTATTTCAATGTTAAAGATTGCTCCAGAAATAACTGTGTAAAATGCCATCCAAAATATATAACATATACATCATGTTTGGTATGAAAGATGTCACTAACATACCTTTATTAAAAAGTACCAAAGTATTTTTTGTTTTCTTATTGGATAATATAAATACAATTTTTTGAAAGCAGAAACTCTGGCCATTTCACTTTCACCTTATATTTCATCTTTGAAAGAAATAACATATTTTATTTATTTTTTCTGATTTCATTGCTAGAAGAAATCTCTATTATAGCCAAGTCCACTTTTGTAAGCGTAATATTTATGATATTGTCTGTAAGTTTTATACAATAAATTGTAATAATAACATATGTAATATAATGAATACAGTATCTCTTTGTATTGCTTTTAAATTAAAATTGGCGATGATGTTAATACCTTATTGTAAAAGATTTTTATTTGATATTAAATTAGAGAAAACCTGCAGAAAAAATGTATTTTTTGTTGTTATAAGTTAGTTTTATATTAATGAACTTGTCATAGTTCTGTGGATCCAGCCTTAGATCAGCATAACCAAGTAGAAAGCTAAGCCCCCATCAATAGCATCGTGCGCGTCCATCTATGTATATGGAAGGATTATGTACGTTAGTTGAAATATATAAGAAAAAGAGAATTTATATAAGAAAGATGTGAATTAACAAGTTAATTTTCTACCTACATATTACCAATAATATTTAAATATATATAACTCACGTTTATTCACTAATGGTTAGGTAGATTTTTAATGTTCTGTCTATAGTTATATCTATTTGTGTGTTATAACTGTGCGATGTGCTTTTCTAACATTTTGTTCATTTTAGTTTTATATCTTCGTAAATGAATTTATTATTTTTTGTATTATTTTTAACCTCTAATAAAATATAAAAATATATATCGTAGATCAGTCAATGCAAAAAAAAAACCATCACATAAATAAAATTAATGTATAAATACCTTGGAAATCTTCCTCAACCGTTTATCAAGCAGACGACTTGATAAAAAAGTATTGCCCGTGATTTAATAATGAAGATTTCCAACAGATATAAAATCTCCTTAGCTGATCGTCCATCAATAGCCCAGAATTGGAACTTTTAATCCCCGTACGGAACTTTTTAATCCCCAATGGGCTCGTGTGATATTTCCAGTCGTCTCCCCTCTCGGCAGGTGCGTCTGACGATGATTTATGGCAACACTGAAATGGAGCAGTCCACTGAGTTCTAGCTGATTCTATGAAATTTATTTCTTTCAACGTGTTAATATATTGTGACAGAGATTTTCTGTTGTTATTCACTCTTCTTTCAGCGGAAATGAATAGGCTTTATTACGATTCGAAGTTTTGCTTTACTGCCGTTTTAAGTGGGAAGGGTGATATAATATAATTCGTTTTGTGTCAGTAGATATAAGTCGGCATTTAACATATTCAAGTTTTATACCTACTTTTATATTAGTTATTGGATATAATATTTTTTCAACATAAGAGGTCGGATGTATTGTTGTTATTTTAATCTCCTCAATACAACTTTCATGATCAAGTACCAATAATTGAAACTTCTTATACATAGTAACATTTGCAAGTAAATACCCTAAAAAATTGATTGTCGAATAAACAAATGAGATAAACTTATATGACACAAACTTAAGGTAAGTATTTTTTTATGAGGTTTATTCACTAAGAATATTACCTGAATCAGGTCTAATCTGCAATTAAGCTAATTTGTTTCGTTCACCACTTCTTTGTAGATTTTCTTTGATAAAGTATCTGCTAGTAGGCTATTAAATCATTTTGACTTAAGCAAATATATTAAATATATATACAATAATAATAAAAATATAATTATAAGAGCAGAGCAACACACAAACAGGTTCATTATTAGCTATAGGTAAACACATAAATATTTACAGCGAGATATTGTTTACCGTGACGACAGGGGAAAAGTTGTCTCTTGATATTTCACGTTGATGACAAACAGGGCGCAAATATTCTGCGATTGTTTGGAACTAGTTAACGTATTAGACGTTTTTCCGCGCGAACGTGTTATGTCAAATAAGGGTGATGAGTAGAGTAGGTATTTGTTTCTGTAACTACCTATGTACAAACAAAATATGGTATTTAATATACTCTATTTGTACATAGGCTAAAATACTTAAGTATACATTAACTTTATGTATGATGCGGATAGGCTACATTACAAAAAAGAAATTAATTATTAGGCGTAATGAAAGTATCACCATTTCAAAAATCACAATAACAAATATTATCAATTCAAATTAAAAACGATTTTAACAAATACCTTAGCAGTTAACTTATCAAGACATGGATATTAGTATGCTAATGATATTAATGATAAATAGCATTAATTGTCGTTACTAGTAGAAATTGTGTGAGACACGATTAACGGATCAAGCGTGAGCAAATTTGAGATGTGCTAATTTATTTGCTATTTAATTTAAATGACTTTTATTGGGGATTTACCAACACCTGGCGATCTACGAAACTTCCAACTAGAAGATGAGGATGACATATCACAGAAAATGTTGCATTATGTATCATCTTATGACATAGATTTATTCACCCAAATATTCATCCAGGGTGCAGATTTGAGTTTTAAATAGATATTATTGATGGGGGCATATATATCATACAAGTGAACTAGGAGATTTGTACAAACTTGCAGTTTACTATCAATATCAGTTGGTTGACTCAGACAAAGATGACTATAGGTGTCGTTGTCAGCGGAGGGAACGGCTCGCTCCACCAGCAGTGGAGGGAGTCCGTGCCCGGGTGTAGAGGGAGGCTCTGCACCGGTGGGGTGACGTACTCGCCTTCCCAGCTGCCGGTCACCGGACGATCGAATCGTCCAGTGTTGGAGGAGTGGGTTGGGCGCCGGCAGGGCAGCCTCTCATTCCGCATGGTGCAGGTACTGACCGGACATGGCTGTTTCGGTCACTACCTGCACCGGGTCGCACGTCGGGAGGAAACGCCGCGGTGTCACCACTGCGGCGCTCTCGACGACACACGCTCCGAGACGTCCGAGCACACGCTGGCCGTGTGCTCGGCGTGCCAACAACAGCGCAGCGACCTGATCGCTGAAAACTAAACATTATATTTATAAAAGTTATTTTTACATGAGATGGAGACAATAATATTGATGATTGTGGCGCCTCCATGAATATAGGTGGGTAACCATACTCAATGATCAACATATTGAATGTACACTTTCTATTAGTAGAGCAATGCAGTATTACGTATGTTGCATATTCAAGCAAGCTAAATAGTGAAATCTAGGGCATTTATAGCGCCTGTATTCTTTGTAAACAACTACATATAAAAGCGAACTCACGAACAAATGTAATTTTCCCTTACCCCGTTAAGAATCGCAATAACGTTAATAATTCCATGTTTCCGGATCTTGTCTAGGTTTTATATTACATCGTTTCCATAAACTAATGGAAAACAATTCTCGACAGGGATCGTAAACTGAGGAAAAGGTAGGCCAACAAATAAGACGAACGAAGATGTGATTTGGGATAATATTTATTCTTATGTATTAGATGTTGTAGAACTATAAAAAGATTATTCCAAATATAATTTTATTATTTTTTTGAATACAAGGTGGGAATTATAGGCGTTCACCAATATAATAGGAGTGTTTGCAATAAACATTGATGGGAAGCCTAAAAAAACACTGCATCATTTTCTAAAGTAAACAAAACTACATTTGAAGATAATGTCTGTCCGTGGTACTAGATTTATAATAAATTGACACCGGTGTATATTATATTATTTCAATATGCCAATTTTTGAATACGCTAATCAATTTCTGTTAAATTATTACAGCGATAACAGGTAAAAATAAGCATAAAAATTTCTAAAGCCTCCATACGTGTTATTTAAGAACACGCGTATATTAAATAGACTTCATCAATTTAACTTCATATGTTTAAACAAACACAAACACAAACAAAAAATCATATAAATAAATAATATATATTATACATACAGCATTAAATCATCGTTGAGCTGTAGAAGAAAATTTTAACTTGTGCAAAAAATGTAGCTGTGCTCCCGACTAAGATTGAAGGAGATTGAAATTTAAATTGTCCTTTTGTCTAGAAAAGACGACGAAAGAGTTTCTTTACAATTACGTCGGGAAAAATATAGCAATGAAACGCTCAAAGTTTTATAGTGATGGAGTCTGGACAATGTCAAGAAGTTTGACTACAGTTCGGGTTGAGTTTTGAGAATCAATAATTTAATCACAGTTATAATAAACATTTTATATATTTCGTCCGTCAGTATTATTTTATTGCTTTGTTAGAGAATTTCATCATAAATACAAAATAATAGTCATATTCTTATTAATTACTAATTACTGTAAATTTATACGAAAACTTGGCAGGACTTGATTCTGTGTATTGTGATTGTATTAGTACCTATGTTTGCGGTTTCTTTTAAAGTAACAAGATACCAGAACGAAAAAAAATAATAGGTAGTATGGATATTTTGAATGGCCGGCAAACATAATACCGATTTTCAGTTCTTCATCTATTGTGTTGTTTTCCAGACTCCTGGACTGTCCCAGCTTATAAATGGATGCAAAGTGCGTTTTAGTGAGGCCATTAAACGACGACGTTCGCGTGCGTGGGTGCCTAGATAAGCTCTTAAGACAGTAATTAGGTAGCAAATGAATCCATAAAATTTACGGCCCTCTCTGTAATTCCTGAAACTTTGTTTGGTTTAAAATGATAAATTTTTATGTTCTCGCTGCTTGGGAAATTTCATTTTGCGAGTACAGGGTAATTTAGATGTGCATTAACATACAAATAACACTTGATGTTGGCTGTTATAGAAACATGCAAACAGCTGTCCTTGTACCATATTTTTTATTTACGTTCACAATTATGACCGAGTTTCGACAAAACGCCCTATTTTTTGTTTATTACATACATTTAATATATTTTACTTTTTAATGAAATATGATTATATGAGCTAGATAGCTGTTCAGGGCGCCTTACAGGTTTTAAATATGTGCATTAGTATTTGTTATAAAATATTGTTGATACACAGGTAGAGATAGGCAGTTCGTAAAAGAAATTAAAATTCTCCGATAATTTGTGGCATTCGATAAGATTACATATTACAAACTAGCTGTTGCCCGCGACTTCGTCTGCGTAAATTTCGAGTTGAATGTTATTGATACACAAATCATATTAATATACGATTTTACCGATTAAAATATTTTTGGTATAAAGCAATTCCTTGAGACACAGAAAATTTCCTATTCGATTTTCAGCGCAAAGATCATGAAAAGATACGAAGGAGATTTTCGCCTTATGTCGAAACACATTCCTTTATTAGGCTTTATTTGAAAAAACTACAATAGCGCGTTGTAGGAATTGATTAAATGAAACAGCGCCATCTAGTGAGTTATGAAAAAACTAACATGCGTAATGAAACTGATTTACACTTAAATATTTTTTCTGTTCTATTATATGTATAGATTAAGCGTGAAGAGGTAATAAACAAACAAACTTTCGCATTTATCATATTATTTTGATAAAAACTGGTTTCGTTTCATCGTATTTTGGTTCCCTGTTCCATCTCACTGCCCACGAACATGCTAAACGTGGCCTTTGGGGTCTTATAACCTGTGGCTCTGTCTACCCCGCAGGGGATAAAGACGTTATCTTATGTATGTATTGTATCATGATGATGAATTGTCTTTAGATTTTAAATTTCCCATGTAACTTATGTAAGAATGGTGTACATTATAATTCGCAATATTATCATGCCTTGAGTTCATTAAAATGACGATAACTTTTTTTTTAATGAACCGATTTTGATGAAACAAAGTTTAGATATTATTCTGAGTTAAAACAAAGCAAATAGTGAAAGTTTCAAGCAAATTGGTTCAGTACTTTCGGAGATAAACGTGAACAAACATACAGACAGACAGACAAAAAATTCCAAAAAAATTTTTTTGCTTACTAATAATCTATTTAAGTGCCCCTCTATCCATTTCAGTCAAAAATACTAAATGTACAGACAAAATATTTTTACTGTCTTATTATATGTATAGATATGTACCTCTTGATTCACATAGTTTTTCTATATGTTGATATGTTGTGTACATAAATAAATAAATAACTATAATATTCATACTGTTCTGAATGTTCTTTTATATGTTCTAAGAAAATCTGGATCTCAGTCGTATCCGATAACAGGTAAGTTAATTAAAACATTTCCTTGTATTACTTTCTCGGAGGACTGTTTCCACTACATTTCATTTAGATGTCCAAAGCAGGGAGTACTCCTTTCAGCCTAATTAATTGTTAGACAGGTAAGGTCATGATAACTTCCTTTCGTCAGCTCTAATAAGAAAGAATAGTGTTCATTTAAATTCTATGATAAATATTAGTTAGGGCATTTATTTTCAAACACTTGAACATGATAACATGGAAACATGATAACTGTTAACAAACCATTACCTTATAGTTTTGTTGAGACACATCCTTGGATATATAACTTAATCTATTGATCTATAAGGTATAAATATCTGGTTGACTTAAAATTTTACGTAAATTGTCCTCTAGTGAGTTATTATGTAGATACAGTTCACAAATTACGTCCGTGAGAGTTGGCAGATTTTTCACTGGCTACAGCAATACAATTCCACATATCTGTATGCGCGACCCCTCATTTTGTTTCTTGGCATACTCTTACAGTACCTTAGGAAAAAGTAGCAAGGTGGGCACTTTTATTGTAAATATATAAAATTAAGGTAGGAAGTGATACTTCCTAAGAAACTTGGGCTTCCAGATTTGAGTCGCACATCTTAGAAAATTTGTATTTCTGTTGTCAACAAGTATTTACGAAAATATTTTAAGTAAGCGATACTAATTGAGTACTAAATTAGTTAAACTACAAAATTATATGTAACACGTACAAAATACTACACCAGTTACAGTCATTACAGAGAGGCTTAGGTTTATCGTAATTATTAAACTGTAGGCGAATCATTGCATAACAGACTTCTTATACTTATTGATAGTAAGTAATAGAATTAAAACTTATAGTGTTCCACTAACGACTTCCTTATAAATATGGGGCAATTCACAATTAATAGTAAATATTAAATTCTGCATTGACTTCGCCGGCAATGCAGTGGGAAAATAGCCTATAGTTTCAATGTTTCTTGGTAAACCTGCTAGAATATGTATGTATCAGCACTCTCCGGATAAAACTAGAAACAACAAACACCTTCGGGCTTCTCTAGAGAATTTCAAATAAGATCCTTTTCAATAGATATCCTATTTCCCAATGTTATCAGTTGTCGTAGAGAATATATCTCAACAGAGTGAGAGAGTATCTTTCTAAATCTAACGAGAATCGTCTTTTCGACCAAAAAATATATAAAAATGCCTTGAATACAAATTCTAATTCTAATTTTCTAGAACTTTTAAAAATTTTACGTGCTATCAGTAACATAATTTGAGAAAGCATATACAATAAACAATGATTGGAGGGATCTTATTTCTTAGCATATTAAATGGCTAGCTGGCGTGCCGACATATATTTTGCATTACTTTCCTCAACCCGCTAAAACAACGGGGATTGTGCGGACACTTTTCCCTGCCGGGAGATCTTGTAGTATATTGACATTTACTTTCCGGGAGTAAACAGTGCCACCGTGACTGCTTGTCGAGACTTGGAAGATATAATACAAACTTATTTCGCTGTTTTTGCGCCTTAATATTATCTTAAAGGTATTTGCAAAATGTTAAGTGTAATGAATTTAATGAATGCTGTCGTTCTAACTGGTTTCTTTTTGCTATTCTGTTTTCTCAGCCAAATTTAACTACTCTCGAAATTTTAAGCCAAACTCTTTCATTACCTAAGCGTGTACTGATTCATTATTTTGAGTTTAAAAAAATAAAACAATATGGATGCATTGTTTTATATTTCAATTATTACATGTAAGTCACCTATTTGGCTACAAAAGGTCAATCTTGCTAATTATTATCATATTCTACTAAAACATACATTACTTTTCATAATAACTTAATAGAGATAACCTAATCGATATCGATCGTATTGATAGGTAGATACTTATATAATGAATTTTAAAAAAATATTGAAATAACAATCTGTGTTAAAATCAAGGTCGATGTTGCTATTTCTTAAGTAATTCAAATAAAAGAACGCCGCACATTCCCTATTAGTATGAAAGAGATGTACTTTACTTCATATTGTCAGGATTGTTTCATATCACAGACCTATATCAATCCCAACCTTTCTAGACATTAGCTGAACTATTCCATTTATCAAGATCATTCTTTATGACATGCATCCACATATTATAATGATAAGCTCATTCACAGAAAATTCTTTACTGTGATATCTACATCAAAAGATCTTAATACGAATAAATGGTTTTATTGTTCTAGATACATAATACAAGATTATTCTTCCTCATAAATATTTTTGCCCCTCTTATTTTAACGACACTTCTGAAATTAGGTGTTATTAGACTAGAAATGTTAGAGTAATAATCGAAAATGAGTTATGTAGTATTTTACTAGACAATGTAAGATAAAAAAGCCAAAATGAAGAGTCATAACTATGTAACATTTTCTATAACTTTTAGATCACAAGTTAATTTTGTATCAAATTCATATTCACTGGCGGCAGTACAACTTTGCCAGATCCTAAGTCAATTGACCATTGAATTTAGATTCCAGTATCTACTTGGCCCAAGCACAAGTGGAACAATAATAAACGGAAAGGCTATAAAGATATGTCAATTGCAACTTATAGACTCTTTTTTTCACCCGTCTAGACGCATTAAGATCCATTGTGTACCATTTTTATTTAAACTTTATACAAAGTATTGTTTCGACTCGCTTTGTATCAATCTACTCTGCTATTTCTATGCGTACCTAAATGATTTATGATTTCGGCATTACGATCGAGATGGTTTCAGCTTCCTCGAGTTGAATTGAAACTCATGGCTTATATCTTAAACTTTCAAGGAAGTTTCTTATTGTGCGTTCAGCTACTGTTGTGTCCGAACAAAAGATAGATTACGTTATGAGACACCCTCAGTAAGTATTACAAATTACATTATGTAGATATCAAACTTTGTTTAGGTTTAGCGAATACGTCGATAATAGCCAATATGTAATATGCCCTTCCCTTAAGATGTTTGCAATTCTTTGGACTAAATCGGTGGCTCTGGTTCTTCTAATTTCATAATTTTTGATTTGATCACGCAGATCAATTCTGAGCATAGCCCTCTCCATTGCCACTTGGGTAACTTTGAGCCACCATATAAAACCTATAGGAATTAGACAAATTTCAGTTCCATATGCCATCACTGGCAACATCTAAAGGGTTTTCCAGTAGACGGGCCAAAAATATACCGTGTACCTAATGTGCACTAATCATCTAATTATTTTAAACTGCTATAGGCGTTTGATTGAAGTGACATTTGAAAACTGGATCATATATAATATGGTTGAATACATAAGCAAACCAACCAGAAAATCATGCCGGTTTCGATTAATAATGTTCGTTTAGTGCGTTCCATAGCCAATTTAACAATTAATTATAAGCACGATATGCTTCATTAAACTGCTGAACCCAATAACGTAGTCGAATTGAACAAATGTAATGTTTACTATTGTTTGGAATATAAGTAAAATAGGCTTTTTATTGTTTATTAAATGTTTATTTATTTTTGTGATTTACAATTCAGGCCGAAAGGCCAGTTTTATTATTTATAGCTAATCGTTTGAATTGACTAAATAAAAGCAACGTAGTATTTGAGAACTTAAAATAAAACTCGTAAAGAGTTTCATTTTAATTTCTGCTATACAAATAATCAATAATTTGTTCAAAAAATATTTTTTAATATAAAAAATATGTAATATAAATATCTTTTTGAAATGTGACCCCTCATTTATTAATGCTTTGTTAGTTCTACAATGAAGAGTGTGACCCCGTTTATTATAATTTAGTGTCGGAGAACTGAAAATAACGTCGCTGAGGTCTAGCGGGTTGGCATCGGGTTGCGATAGAGCCGCGAGCCTGCCAAATTGCCCTGTTCGCTTATCAACGGGATTATCCGCCAGAATAACGCGCCCTCCACAATACGCCACGTCACTGCAATACGTAAGTACGGACATTTTGAAAGGCTATCGGATACGTAAGTGCGGACATTTTGAATGACTATCGGATCTACACAGTGCGCAGTTTGCTTCAAGGTAATGGCTATGGCATACGTCCGGGTCTGAATGTTGGGATTATCTACTAAGGGAGTAGTGGACAATGGCGTAAAAGTATGTTTGTATTGCTAACTGACGACGAAGATTTAGATTGACTTCGACACATTTTTATGTAATCATCATTTAGCAGCACAACAGCAGCATACGAGGGTTTAGGTTTCATCTTTTACTATATTAGTCCAGCGCAGGTTGATTGATAATAATTACAACAACAACTACATAAATACTGTTACAATTAAAAATTTACTAAATATTACATTTGAATTAGGATTCTGTCATTCTTGTATTAATATATTTTAACATGAAGAATGATTGTGTTTAGTACGCTCTAAGTTCAAAAAAAGCTTCCCGATTAGTCAACAGAGTACAAATTGCACATTTTCCGACTGAATGTTCCAGTTTTATTGATAACTAGCTTTTAAAGGACTGCATTGCAGCCAATTGAGATCATTTTGAATAAGTTTCATATATTTTTAAAGATTTTATATATTGTATTAACTAACACACATCAAAGTAGTCAATATTATATACGATAAAAAAAATATGGTAAGGCTTATTTATTTTTATATAAGTGTTGTTTACTAACTTCAGGGATCTAATACTACGTCAAGTATAAAAAGAGACAATCTTTACATTAATGAATATAATAATGAATAAATTAAAACTACAGAAAAGAAGTCAAAGACGAAGAGATGTTTATCTTATTGAGACTTTATTTTATTTAAAGAATTAGTAGATATTAGTGTCTTTTTAGTAATTATCTCGCAGAAAAGATTTTATATATCCGTGCATCTGCTTTTAATTTGCGTCTAGTAAATTGAGATAAAACTATTAAAGTAAGGACTCAGACTCTTATAGAATCCATTCTTTTCACATACATCAAGTGTGCGATGTGGTCAAATAAAATCTATGCAATCTGGCAGTTAGCGCAATATAAAATTCCTTTTTAAGAATATTAGTTTACACCCAATTAATTTATCAATTTTATAGAACTTAGCCCCCTTTTTTAGATATTAATGTAGACTGTTATGCAGGTGTAAAAGAAACAGTATCCCTTGTTCATAGTTTTTATTTTAAAATGGGGTTCAATGATTTGCAGTTGTTTTAGATTATTACAAATATCTAAGTGTCAAAATTTTGACGAGACTGCCAATACGGTTCCATTTTCATAATGGAACATATGATTTTGTTGTAATAAATTTTTTAAATTATGTAAAAAAAAAATATAATTTGGTAAAGTCAGTAGTTCTGAATATTCGTAATCCGATGTTGTAAAAAATATTATCTTTCAATTCTATAATACTGTCCTACAGATTAAAATTCGGGAGATCGATATCCTTCAAAGAAATTCAAAGATGTATGTAGTCTACCAATCCGCACTGGGCCAGCGTGGTTAATTAAAGTTTAGTGAATAACGAAATGAGAGATAGCGAACTCCATATGAGAATTTCAATTATTTAAAACGTATTATTTAATCATATTAGATCTTATTACTTGTATAGTTCAATACATGAATCAAACAAATCCTTCTGCTTCAAAAGTAGACAACAAAAATTACTATATGTATTTATATGTAAACAAATTATATAATTATACATCATAAATACTGGAAACTACTGTTAGTTTTTATAGAAAATACACATCGGATTAATTCGAAATCGGAACACGAAAAAAAATTGAGTTACAATATTGAGTTACGTAAACTAATTTATTAGTACACCAACACGATAATCTATCGGATTGAAAAACATTCCGTTAAATAACTTTACAGTCTTCTTAATTACGAATGTTTGTGTAATTCTGATAATCCAAAAACAGTTCACAGAAATTGTTAGCTTAGTCACGCTTACTCGATCATAGCTAGCTGAAGCAACTGAGCAGATCGATCAGATTAAGATGGCGTTTAGGTGAATCTTAATTAAGCAATAAAAAACACTTTGTTTGGTAGTAATTTGTATTTCTAAGTCTATGATGGAACGTTTTATACCAGTAGATGATAAAAGATGGTAAGTATTTTACGAATATGTGACGACTGTGAGGTAAATTTTAACCCTAGCACTTATTACGTTATATATTACAGAATTTACTTATATAGACTAAACTTATGATTACAGTAACGCTCTTGTGATATAATAAGTCAATTTATGACAGCTGTAATGTCAGTAAACTTTTTGATTTAGAAGGTTAAAATTCTACTCAGCTGACATCTGTCACTCACACTGCTATATTAGTAACAGTAATAAGTTTTACATGCGTTCATAACCTTAATATCGAGTTAGAAATCCATTCAACCTTAACTTATCTATGCTTAAATGATTTTATTTATATAAAACCACCATTTCATTCCTAAATCTAGGTACCCTGGGCATTCCGTCCGATCTGCTTGCTGAACGAGGCGGGGAAGCTCTTCGAGAGAGTTATCTCCGCTCGTATCAGCGAGCACCTGTCGCGCCTGGGTCCCGACCTATCGGACTGTCACTTTGGATTCCGGCGGGGGCGATCAACGCTGGACGCCGTCCAGCGTGTTCGTTCCCTGTCGGAGTCCGCAGTCCGATCGGGGGCGTTGGCGGTGTCGTTAGACATCGTCAACGCCTTCGGCACCCTCCCCTGGCCGGCCATTAGGGAGGCGCTCGTATACCACGAGCTGCCTCCCTACCTGCGGGCCGTGGTCGGGGACTATCTGCGCGACAGGACGATCGGCGTGATGGAACGGTACGGGAGGGAAACGTCGAGGAGGGTCGAATGCGGCGTTCCGCAGGGGTCGGTGTTGGGACCCTGCTATGGAATCTCGCATACGACGCGGTCCTTCGCACCAGCCTTCCTCGCGGCGTGAGTGTCGTCTGCTACGCTGACGACACTCTCGTCGTGACGACTGGGCCGACTTCGGGCCGGTGCTCAGGCTTGCCGAGCTTGGGGTGGCATGTGTCGTGCGGGCGATCCGCCAGCTGGGTTTACAAATAGCGCCTCACAAAACCGAGGCGCTATGGTTCCACGGCCTTCCGAGGCCCGGGAACCACCAGCTGCCGGATCCGGGTGGGTGACGCGGTGGTCCCGGTGGGGCCGTACATCAAGTACCTGGGCCTCACCCTGGACCGCCGCTGGAGCTTCGAGGAGCATTTCGTGCGGTTGGTCCCCCGAGCCAAAAGGGTGGCGGGCGCATTGCATCGCCTGCTGCCCAATCTCGGGGGACCGAGGGATGGAGTTCGCCGCCTGTACGAGGGCGTCGTGCGATCCGTGGCCATGTATGGGGCTCCCGTGTGGTCGCAAGACTGCGCGAGGTCCCCCCGCTGCAGAGCTCTGCTACGGAGCCTGCAGCGGATAATGGCCATACGGATCGTACGAGGCTACCGTACAATCTCGTACGAGGCGGCGACGGTTCTGGGACGCTCCCCATTCGACATCCTGGCCGACATGTACGCGGCGACGTATGCGTCGCGGCGTGTCGACCGGGGGGGCGATGGGGGGAGCACCCTGGAACCGGCACGAAGTGCCTAAGCGGAGTGGCACCGACGGATTGTGGTGGCCTGGCGTGGCGCAGCTCGAATTACGGATCTGCGCGCGCCAGCGGGCCGTCGGTGCCGTACTTCCGCACCTCGAAGCTTGGCTCCACGGGAAGGAGAGGTCACCTACCGATTGACTCAGATACTCACCGGGACGGCTGCTTCGGTGAGTATCTGTGTCGAATAGGACGGAGGGATCGACACATTGTCACCACTGCGCATCCGACCTTGACTCGGCCCAGCACACGCTGGCGGAGTGCCCGCGTGGGCCTCCGAGCGCCGAGTCTTGGTCGCAGAGATCGGCGAGATCTGTCTCCGCCGGCATTGATTGCGGCAATGCTGGCGGACGAGGGAGGTTGGAGGGCTGTGGCCTCCTTCTGTGAAGCAGTGATGCTCCAGAAGGAGGCCGCCGAGTGGGGTCGGAAGATGGCCGATCCCGCTTGAAGAAGGCGGCGCCGGGCTCGGTAGCACAGCTGCGGCGCCGCCGCGGTCGCCGGCGGGCGCGAGGAAGTCGCGCCTGCAGATACGGCGACTCGGGATGGACCACGCCCCTTCCGTGGCCGGGGGCGTCGTCGGTGGAGGAGATCGGGGGAGGTAGTGTAGCCTCCCCCGAGGAGGGCTCCCCTCTAGGCAGGGGAGCGGAGGCTGGGGGTTCCTGGAAGTTGCTTGATGTTCCCGGGGGCCCCCTACATGCCTGAGGAAGGCCATCCCTGAGGTTTTTAGTGGGTAGGCCTCCCCCTTCTGGGGAGGAGAGCCCCACATAACCGCCGGCTCGCCACAGCCGGGGTATGCAATTTAATGCATTTTCCTCAGGGGGAAAAAAAAAAAAAAAGGTACCCTGGGCAATAACTTCAACTCCCGCTGAAGCGAAACATATAAAGTGAATTATAATTAATATAGATTTCGTATAATTTAAAGTTCATGTTTAACATTCTTATTCAAATGACGCCTCTACTTAAATATATTTTTTTGTTAAAAATGAGGCATTACCATACCATACGTAACCCATACCTGTATACAGTGCGAAGAAATTCAAAAGTATATCCAACCGCAATGTGCCAGCGTGGTTACCTATACCCTAATCGCTTAAAACATAGTTATTATGGGTTCGAGTCCCGCGATGGGGACATATAGAAGCTGCGATGATGATGACATAGAAATGTTACACCATCTCCTCAGTTCGTTCATAGTTTCTTCTCGGGATGCATTAAAAATGAATAAGCACATACTTGTTATATATGTAAGTTGTGAATTTTTCCAGGCTAAGGCGCATGTGAAGTCGTTGGCTTGGAAAGCAATGGTCTGTGCGCTCGATTTGCACCGTAAATTGATTTTTATGTCGAACCGGTGCATAGTTATTTGTATGTCGGCGACACGGGTAAATTTTTGTGCTATCTATTGTACACCACATAATATATTTTTCCGTTATTTTTAATAGAAATTTACATTATATGGGAATAGAAAATTACTCACATACAACATCTTAATATTATTAATATAAGCTAGATAACTACATCTGCCTATGGATGTTCTTATTATACCATTAATTTTCTTTTTTGTTTTTTCTTATTACATTATTACCTATGTTTGTTGTCATAATGTCAAAATACAAAATTGATTTGTTTTTACATAATTCAAATAAAATAACCACATTTAAAACTTCCTCATATGAAATGTAACATAGTTTATAATTCGAAGTACAAATAATAAAATGTCTTGCCTTTTCTTATACGACCATATAAATTAGGCGACTATATTAATATTTATTATGCCGATAGCAATGTAAACAGTACGGAGCTATATGAGTGATTCGCGAGAAGGCTGCAATCATACTGCATGATATATTTTAAAATACATAGGTATAATAAATGCCGGTACACTGTTACTTTTACAATATTCGTCAGCTAATAATGTACCGCTACTCTATTAAAGTCGTGGATTAGGCTTTGTGAAAAGATTTTGTTATTAGCTAACAGGCGCTACAAAGTTAACCGGGCCCAAATATATTGTTATTTATGTACAATTTTGCGAAATAAAGTACCATACGCTATTAAAATGTAAGTACCTACCTGCATACAATTAGGTCGGTATATATAACGTTTATATGAAGACTAACGTTCCCACTTCATATACTTACGACGCACTTAACGGCACAAAGACATTTCTCTGCTTAGGCTGTATTGCCGTGTTCCTTTTGACAGGGCAAAGCTCGCGCAGGTCGAGTTTCCTGCGTCTGCGAGCAAGGTATAATAGCAGCTCCTTTGCCATGCTCCCTACAGCTTACAAAGAAAAACTGAGCTCTGTGACTACGTTTTCAAAAGTGCAATGTGATATTGTGACATGAAATCATGTAATCTTTTCTGTTTCACTGACGTTAGGTAAGTGTTGTTATAAACTGGACAAAAAATTGAACAATTTTTTATTGAATTAACGAGTTTATTACCTAAAGTGAAAAGTCGTCGGTAAAAAAATATGTCTATATAATTGAATATTCAAGTACAACATGTAGATAACCGCTTAGATACAGATATGTTCAATTTACATTTAAAAATCTTCCTTAATAACAACTTTGCAATAATGTTAATGCATGCAAACTAGATGACACGAATAAAGATGATTTATTTTGGATAAATATGTCAAGTTAATAGATTATTATCAATGCTTCAGTCAACGCACAGGTCTGGGTTGTATATAGATAAAGTTTGAAAATAGGCGTGGGCAAAGTATATAATAATATATTTGGGGGCGTACAAGTCAAAACAATTTCAATCCTGTTAGATTTTGTGATAAAACCTTATTAAATTTAAATACTGATATTTCTCAATGTACCTACTTGGTGGTTTCGTGTGACGAGTCCTAAGATTTACAGGAATCCATATATAAGTAAAACAGGTATTTCGCAGTCGTCCCAGAGGTCCCATAACATATCGGAGCGAATATTTTTCAGCTCGACCCTGTCACCGCGTCATATCCGGCGCACCCCGCCGGAATCGGAAGGGCAATAAATCATCAGCTATTGTCGCTTGGAGGCAATTGACGTTGATTTTTCACCTGCTAACTACTAGAATATTATCATCAGTCTCTTTGCTAGTCCGGAATACTTACAATCCCTTATTACACAAAACAGATTCACGAAACTAACATTACATAACATTATTAGTCTAGTAAGGAAAATTAACGTGATAAAATATCATAAATATTAAAATCTTTCTAATGTATGTGTATCTACATTATTAATAAATTACAAACATTCACTTTACTTTCTTATGGGTCATAAAATAATAATGATATACGGTGCAGGTAATTTTGAATGTTATATGTCTGTCGATTAATGTAAAAGATCTTCTGTTAATTCAGAAAATCGTAAACAATTTGTTTAAATAGATATTTTTTTTATTATGATATCATCGTTCTACGGGAATAAAATTAACAAATGCATGTGCGTTTATAAACAGCCCGAACATCTTACGCCATCCTGTGATATATAATATATATATATTATATATATATATATATATATATATATATATATATATATTATATATATATATATATATATATATATATATATATATATAAACTTCACTTTAACTTCAGCTTCAAACTCAAGAACTGACGAAATCAAATAATCTTATTCGTTTTTACCCTAATATTATCATAATTTCATCCGAAAGACGATCACTGCTGGAGAAAACCCTCCCCAGAAATCTCCACACAGATCTGTCCAGTGCTGCCAACATCTTACGCGAAGGATGATATCAAGTACTATAACTTTGCAATGGGTTAAAATAAGACAAAACGCACAATTGTTGTAAAAATTGTGATATATTTTTTGTTAAACTATGAATATTTAACTGTACAAAATACATGTATCGTAATTTACAATTAATATTAAGTAACAAAAAAATAATCGTTCATATAACAATAAAATAATAATTACTCGATGGCGGGCGACGACCTATCGTTTGTAAAAGTCTTCCGTAGTTTTACTGTCGCAAATTGCTGCGCCCTGTGTGGTATAATAAAAATTAATAAAATTAATACATTTACGAAAAACAATATACTAAAATTGTCGACTAGGTAACTCCTATAAAATTGGAATGTTTATTCATTTTAAAATTTAAACTTGAGTATAAATTTGCTTTATTTTGCCGTAACATTAATCTTTGTTTAATGTAATATATATCTTTGATCTTTGTTTAAATCTATAATTTACCAGAACTCCCTGTTATTTGTATACGTTCTACGTCTATATAAAAATTAATAAAATAAATCTAGCATTCAAAAAATTATGAAAGCAATATACTGCAAAAGTATAACAATATTCTACAAATTATAACACTAACATTATTTCAAAAAGAAAAGCATAAAATGAACCTAGCTTTCAGAGTTATTTGTAAACAGCAGTTTCACGACCCCACAAATCATACCATGGACCAAATGTATGACCTTCTTCTGGCAAATCATTTCCTTCAGTTGTTCTTTTTAACAACTTCGTTCGTGGAAGCAACTGTGGCCTTTGTTGTTTCAAAGCTTCATTAAACTTTTGATCATCGGATTCACTATAAGGCCCTTCGCTGCGTCGGTCGATAAATCGCCTAGCTTCTAATTTAGCTTCTTCCTGCCGCATCTTAGATTTTTCCGCTTTCTTAGAATCTGTTTCATAGTCATACCGAGAAACTCTATGTTCCTGGTCACTAAAATATGATATATTTGTCTCGTAATATCTTTCATCTCTACGACTATTATATGGTAATGTACTATCGTCATAGCTTCTGTTTGATTTATTTCTACTTCGTGGATCAGTTCTTGTCTTTGTTTCAGAAAAGTCCCTCTTTGTCTGACGTCTGTCTAATGAATAATCAATTCTTGGTTCTCTGTTTTCGTATGGCCTTATTTCTTTTTTCTGTTGTCGTTCTTCTACTTGTGGATAATCTTTCTTGAAGTTTATGGTATTTTCCATGTTGTTTTGTTGACGGCTTTTTTCTTCTTTGCTTGGTCGTTTTTTATATTTTAGGGTACCGTCATCATGTCCATTATAATTTTTATCCTTTTGGATTTCATTATTATTACGTTCTGTAGGTATACCATAGCGATCCGTATGTGGTTCGTCTTTATATTTCAATGTTTCTGATGAATCAGAAAATGTTTTGATTTCTTTTGAATTATCTTTGAATGTTTTGAATTCCATTGTTTTCGGCGGACTTCTTTCATGGGATGATTTTTTAACCATTTCTGACGATAACGTAGCGCGCACATGTGGTTTGATGGGTGCTACCTCGATTTCCTCGAACTCTGGCATATACGCACTTTCTTTACGTTTCTTAACTTTATCGTCTAACAATTGTGTCTGGCGACGTCGGTTAAGTTCTTGTTGTTTTCGCGAAGTCATATGATCATCAACTATAATACAGTCGTAGGGATCAGTACTAGAAACAACGGAATTAACATCCGAACTACTATCATTGTCATATCTTTGAAGAATTTCTCTACGCTTAACAGTTTTCATTACAAACCCTTCACCATTTTCATCGTTGTAAAAGCTGTTTTCAAAATTAGTTTTAATAGTACTTGTGTTTGTCATATCTGAATGTCTTGATTCATTTCTAGAAATAAATTCATCTCGCTTTTCTTCAATTATCGATTTTTCAGACATGCTTTTTCTGTTCATTGTTTGACTGCGTTGATTGTAATTATCATTTCCTTTCTTAGATTTTTCTTGATTTTCTTCATTTTGAATAGACCCTAAGCTTCTAGCTTGGCGGATGCCATTTGAAGTTTTGATATCTTTTCTATCAATAGTTTCCTTTGGTTGTGATATAATATTTTCAGGTGATACACTTTTTTCAGGACTCGCAGTTTTTCTTATATCTGGTACTTCAGGCGCAGTTCTTAGTTCTTTTTTCATTTTTACGAATAATTTCTTTTTGTATTCGGGTACAGTATCGACAATATCACGATGTTGCCATAGTGACATTCCTTCCATTATTTCTTCAGATGTTGTACGGCCGAATTTCCAAAAAGATTTAGTTCTTTTTACTTTTTGCGAGTCTTTATCCATGTCCAACATATTACGTAATATCAGTTGCTGATCATCAGTCATATATCCATTAGTTGAATGAGCGTTTGGCCTTGGGCCACGTTTTAAGCTTTGTGTTTTTAGCGTATATGCCTTATGATCATTGTTTCGTTGAACGGATTTACTACGAAAAAAAAAATGAAATAAAAATGTGCTATAAGACAGACAATATGTGCAAAACGCAATAGCAAAAATAATTGTAACAACAAGCAGAAAACAATAATTCTTGAAATTCTGGCTGAAAAGCAAATTGTTGTATTACCTTATGGGCACACGTTGCCGTTGAGCTTCTTCGTCACTATAGTCAATGTCTGGTTGAGGAGGAGGTTCATTCGAGAAACCTGAATCATTAGAGCTATGCAAAGAAACATTTCCTACAGCACCGACTACTGTAACCGCTGTTTTCGATGGCCCAGTTTTATTTTGTGCGATCTATAAAAAAAAATAGAATTAAAATATAAAATGTTACATTTTTAAACGAAACTCACGTTCGCACTACACTCGCACGGTACATTAAATATAAATTAACAGTATTAAAATATCACTCTCTTAACTAAAAATATTAGATCTCAAGAATACAACTAATGTCGAATTGAAATGGTTTGTTTTAATTCTGGATTTAAATAAAATTGTTTTCAATACTTTTGATTTGAATTTCTAGCAAGCTTTGGATTAACCAAATAACCAGTCAATTAAGCTGCACTGATACAACATTATAGGTTTTATTCATGTACTACATATAAATTGTACAGCCAACACGAGTTTGTCACGAGCAGCATATTAAATGATTATCTTTAGTGACTCTAGAGATAGGTACACGAAACTTAATAGAAAATAACTTCTGTTTACTAACCTGAGACCTCATTGGTAGTGTTTGAGGTCCAAAGCTTCGAGTTTCGATAACGGCGTGAGTTGTAAAGCTAGCAGACGAGTTTGAATTCTTGATTGCGTTGCCAGAAGCTGAAGCCGGCGTTGGCGCGTGGAACGTAGCACTAGCTGATGAGCTTAGAGCACTCGGAGACGGAGCTGGCAGAGTTGGCGGTAATCCAGGTGACCCGCTACCCAAACGACCCTAAATATATTTAATTGTGTTACAGTATATTGCCCAAAAAAGTGAAGAACAATATGCAAATAAACAGTTAGAGAGTTTTAAGTAATATAATTAAGAAGGAACAATGAACAACAAAATGATAACTACAAAAGAAAGGCATGATATTGCGAGAAACTTGATGATATTATAACTGTAAAATCATGCAGTTAAATTAAAGGAAATCAGTATGATAGTCAAGTTCCGATTTCGATTCTGATTCGCTAGATAGCGTTTCTGCGTCATTAGATTTGAATTTTCCGGGGTGACCCACACTTTTGTTTTCTATTCATGATTTGTCATTTCTCTTAACAATACTAGAATAAAATAATACCTAATGAATCATAAGTGAATCATACTTAAATAATAAAATATTAGAACTGAGTGGTTGCATATTGAATGACATAACTCGCTTACAAATTCCAGTAAACTACTTTACTTGTTTAAATGAAACTTAAGTTTTAAAAAAATCGTAATAAATCAATTTAACAAGTAACACTGAAGATAACGGTTTATCCAAAGCGTCGATGAATAAAGAACCTAGATAAAAAAAAAACAAATACGCCTTTCCTTATTTGATTATTTTAGTAAAGAAGAACTTAAATTTAGGGAGGTCGGAGACTAGCAAACGCAAAACCTCAAGGTTCATAAACCTGAAAAATTAATATGGGTTGATTTGCATTGAACCCTACACTTGAGAAAATGCACTTCAGACAAGTACCGTCAGATCCATTACATAGAATAATGTTCATTTATAGATTATACTAAACACGATTCTCCAAAATGAACATTAATTATACCCGACATCAGAAACTGGACATGTCCTGTCAAAAATGTATTCTCTTTCTCTCAGGGTCAGGTTTTATTGTTTGTTCGGAACAGCAATCGATGACGATATCAAACATTAGTGTGATTATAATGAGAAGTTGCTGACGACCACAAGAATGAGACAATGTGCTGCCTATTGCCAATCGCATTCTGCGGTCTATGTCGGTCTTAACTGTGTGTTTATATACCTTATTAACGTGGTGAGCAGTGACAGTATCGCCGAACATGCGCGTGGGCGGGTGTGAGTGCGGATGCACGGAGGGGGTGCTCGGCGTGGCCTGCGTGTGTGCCATGGGTGCTGGCGGCGGCACCTCATTCGGCGTCTGTGCGCAGCTCCAGCGGACAGGGGAGCTGCCACTATAAATAATTCCAAATGAATATTATACCCTCTCCACACTATAATCTATAAATGCAATAATTTCAAAACTATAAGTAATATTTAAGGTACCTGCGGTCAATTTACCATGACGGACGAGAATAAAAATTACCATTAACATTTTTTGTGAGAATTAATTTTAACGCTAAACCTTCTGAGGGTTACTAAATATCACCATACATTTTTTTTTCAAATTGGGCTTGTTCAAATCCCTTTTAAAACAGTCATTATTTTTATAATCCATACACGCAGTATTTATTATTCCTGCCTTCCATATACGTATGTTGTGTTTTCTCTAAGCTGTATATGGATATATCTGTTATTAATTTTACTTTCTTCCAGCTATAGATGTAGCTATACATATATGTTACCTCCTCTACAATGATCAGAAAAATTATTTTTCGACGAGTGTTAAAGTTATCTAATTAGACAGTAAATAGATACTTAATAATTATTATAGATATTAGATTTATCCACTTAGGTTAACTCAAAAATAATTAACGATACAACATTTTTATACCACAAAATAAATTCTTTTCTTTATTTTCACAACTGATAATATTATATTTGATTTTTATTACATACCTTGAGAAATATAAAAAAGAGCTAAAACGTGTATGAAAACAGTTACGCGGATATTAAGAATTTCCTAATAGGAAAAAAACAGTGAAGTATTTCAATATAGGTGCGGCCAAAATCTGGAGATGATAATTTTATCTATAAAGTATTAGTATGCATCAATAATAGCTAAAATCCTCAACTATTCTATTTACATTTCACACTATGAATGATACCATGTATCACTTACAATATTTTAGAAAAAGAAATTTAAATAAATGAATGCAATAATATTAATGTTGTGAAAAACTAAAAAAGAACGTGTATTTATTTATCAATTTATAATGACAATAATTAAACAGGCTATTAATTATTACGGTTTAAAATTTTAAAATGTATATTTAAGAGGGTTATTCAGTTCTTTATAATAATTTTATTCACTACTCACATAACTTCATCGCTGACTATGGGTTCTGTGTACGCTAGTGGGAACCACCCAGCTTGGTGGGAACGCAAATTTTCTCCATATTGCCATCCCTTGGTTCGCTCCCCGAGCAAGGCCAGGACATCTCCTTGCTGGAAACTGAGCTGGTTATCTCCTGCCGCTGCGTAGGCGTACAGAGCTCGGGCGAGAGGGGGATCGCGGCTGGTGCACGTTGGAGGCGCCAATGATGATGGACGAGTTGATGTGCGGTTTTCAGTGTCTATCAAAAAATATTAAGATTAACTAATTTCAGATTTTACGGCATTTATAACATGTTATGCAATTGTATGAGAATTTTTATTTTAACCTAACGAATTGCAGCGGAAAATTCAAGCATTCACGTTATATACAAAAATAAAAAACAAAACCACAGTCAAGATTCCAACACACAGTTTGTTAATTACCTACAGGCTACTCACGCCTGTAGGTAAAATATTAATTAAGTCATTGTTATGCTAAGTGGACGTCTTTTTTTGCTTCATCCGGAGCTTGATTTATAGTTCGTTATTAGATAACATCCCACGAGCAGTAAATCAAGCTCTTACATCATACTTTGCTTTAAGTAATAAATATTATTTGTTTACTAATTTAAAAGCTAGTGCAAGTGTTCTGTTAGTAGATATTTAACTAAACTGACTGGATGATATACAAACTAAGTAAATATTTAGCTTATATTAGACGAATTATTACGGTAACGCACGTGGGAATAAAACCCGGTAAACATATAAGGTTTTTTATCATTTTATGCATTGGTGTGTTCCTGTTTTATGAGTAAGATTGGTAACAAAATTACAAGGTTAACCTATAACTTTCGCTTTATAAGTGTCGATAACGTAAACTGCAGTTCTTGTGGGAGTTACGAGTACAGATTTGGTGTCAATCTCAGAGGCACCACGAAAATTATGTGCAAATGGTAACCACTACCTTTTACTGAACAACCTCTGAGTTCATTAATTGGTATATATAATAGAAATAACAAAAAAGTTACGTATTGATATATTACAAACTCCGATTAATGTTATCTTATGGGTTAGGGGGAAGAGGGGCCTTCACACTTCGACCTATCTTTTTATTAATATATATCTTTTTATTAATATGTAATGATCTGGATTGAATATATTTATATGTAGCTGTTGTTTCGAATCAGGTTTAAGATTGATATAATATAATTTGTATAATGTATACGGAGCTTCACCTAATGTACCTTTTGTGCAAATAAATATTATGTTTAATTTGATATCTAGTAAAAGGTGCATTCATTCATGCAAATTACGCTCCAAATAAGACTAGTAAAATGGATATAGAAAATAATCTAGTTAAAAAGACTTAATGGTCATATTAATCTGGTCCCCCAAACCTATATTTGCCACTGTGTAGGCTACATACCTACTTACTTGATTTAAATTAGTGTTTTGATTTCATGTATAGATTTGCCATAAATGTTATTTCCAATTGTAGTTAATACTGATATGGTTAGCCCAATCAGTCTCGCAATTTCGATAAGCCTTTGAAGCTTCTCTATATTCGTCTCCACTCAATTAATTTATCGAATATATTTGAAACAGATCTGAAACTAAGTTGTGGAACTTACCAGTTTCATCGAGGTGCAAGCTCGTTTGCAGGTTGAAGTCGGATTTGGCACGTGACAGGCCCTGGGCCGGCGAACCCAGCTCTCCTATCGATCTGACGTCCAGGCACGACGCGTCGACGGACCGCGTCTTCCTCAACGCGGACCCCACAGATGCGCGGTCGTCGTCATCGCCTATCCGTGGACTGGCGTATACGTCTTCATCAGTCCAGAAAGACACTTGCTGTTGATAAAACATTTTATTGGTTACCATAAAGGAACAACTTACGTTGTACGTTTTATTGGTAATGCAGTAAACTAATTTATTATTATGAGAATAAAGGCACAACAGTAACATTAAAAGGGAAGCCTCTATAGAAATATAAATTATAATAAACCATAGATTCACGTCCTTACTTAGAGCAGCATGATACTGGTATAAAATAATGTACAATCTCATGAAATTATTTAAATGTCATGAATGTACCACATAAAATATCAACTAGTTTTCCATTGTATTCGATTTATACATATCATTTCGATTAAACTTTTCGGGTTGCTTGATCCGAATCTAGTTTGTTCAATAGCTTGTTGCCTCCGACAGCTGTCATCCAAAATGTCGTAGGTAGTGGCTTAGCACAAACTTCTTAAAATTTTGTATTCGCTCTATTTCCACTTACCACTTTATCTGCTGTGAAAATTATTTTCTCTAAGCTTCAAACTTCTCTATACCAAATTTCTTCAAACGGTTCAAACGTCTGGCGTAAAATCGGAACAGATTCATATTTATAATATTAATAAGGATTATATACAACTTTATTAGTTTATTACTCGTTTATTCATTTGTCCTTAATATTGTCTTGCTATCTATCTAGATAAGTAATATATATTAACAAAACATTTCTTAGTTTGTATATATTTTTTTACAATCAAATGTCTGCTGCGTACCCGAATAGTGGCTATTAACTCTATTTATAGCTACAATAGATTAGTCACTACGACACTTACCAAAGTCTTATAAATACAATATACATATAAATTCTTTGAACTAGCTAGAAATACCTTAATCACCTAGCGCTATGAAATATACATCTCGACCTATTCTCATATCAACAAAATATATTTTTTTAAAAGTCAATAGTTGGCGTCATCTGGAGTAGTAATTCCACAAAGATTGAGACACCAGTTTTTTTGTATATGATTTTAGAAATTTTAGAAACTTGGTCATGTTTATATTTATGATTTTAAATTTAAGAACTTTTAGAAACCAATATCCATCTACTTATTAAGGAAATCAAAGAAAATGTCACATATAAAAATCCATAGTGTACGTACCAACTTATTTTATTACCAACTTATTTAGCATTGCGAAAATTCGCCAGTAAAATATTAATCATTTTGACAACATTATCATTCAAAACGTTAACATTTTGGTTAGGCAAACTTGGTTATATAGTTGATGTGTCATGTTAAAACGGCTCAGTCATTTCTAGATAAAAACATTCGAATCGCTCACAATCTTACCAGAAAGCACTTACAAAATAATTGTTAAAAGTATTTGAGTGACAAAGATGCCGTTAAACATAACATCACTAGACCTCCGCTTATAAGCGAATATAGGCGCTAGCGGTGCAGGACTGATCGGTGATCTATCACTGTGATCAAAGCTTACGTTTAAATAAAATATTAAATATATATATATATATATATAATATATATATATATGTATGTGTGTGTGTGTATATATATATATATACTCTTTATTGAACACACACAACAATTGAACATTATTAAAAAAATATTAGGAGGTACAAATTTATATGGTCCAAAGGCGGACTTATCTCTCAAGAGAGATTTCTTCCAGCCAACCCTAGATGGTTATGTGAAAATTTTTTAAAGAACAATTTGCGGGGACAGTATTTAATATATAATTGTTTTTAAAATATGAATAATAGAAAAGTCATATTTATACTACATACAAAACATACATTATTAAAATAGATATGATTACTTAATTTGAAACATCACACATAATCATAAATATATAAATATCCTCACCCATAATACATACACACATACACATACACACATATATATATATATAAATATGTGTATGTGTGTAATTATTATGAAGAAGGAGACTGACAGTATTAGAAATTAAAGAGCTCACGTACCCTCATCCTGCTAACGAACATAGCTTCGACGTTGGGCGGTAAGTACTCTCGCGTCCTGGATACCTCGAGCCACTCCTCAAGGCCAGCGTTGTAGGAGGCTGCGCCCGCGCTATGGTACGCCAGCCAGTGCTTGGCGAGCGAACATTGCCTCTCAAGCACAAATCCGTAGCGTCGACGTTCTTGAGTCATAGCCTGCAGAGTCGAAATATAGACCACATTAAGCATTGTCAATGTAATAAATTCTATTAAAAAGAAAACAGATCAGGTCAAATCATATCACTTTAGGGCAAAGTTATGAAACACCCAAAATCCAATGTCAATAAATTTACCTTATGGATGTTAAGGAGTTTATTAATTTAATGGAAATAAATCGTTTATATTAACTGTTCTAAAATTCTATATCGTATTCCTCTACTTACGTTCTTCAAACTCTGTTCACAGAATGCATCCAATTTCGTCTTTTCCTCTTCCAATATTTGCATGTTCTGAAACGATAAGATTGACTAAATCCGTGCGAGTCAATGTAAAAACAAATAAAGCAAGTCCTTCGTAAATTTAGATTTGTAATCCTAAAACAGATTAGAGTTTAGCCCTCAGCTTCGTCCGGCAGACTTTGTGTATATTTTATTTTGTATTTTATGTCCAATAAAGTGAAAACTGTTTTATAAAGTCTATTCAAACAAATATCATCGCGTCCAGCCCTAATAACATGACCAATTAATTATAAATAAAAGTGAAACTTTTATTCAATTGTTATTTAAACGACACATATACATAAAAATATCATACAGTATGGTTAAAACGTACATCAACATATTATTAAGTAGAAAAAGGGTCAACGTATTTTGTAGTCCGAATTCGGCAAATATATGGTCGAATTGATAATTATTATTGAGTGTAAACAAGAGAATTCAACTTCATGAGCAGTGCCGGGATGTCAATGCTACAATAAAGTGGGAGTGTACCTACCGTTTGCACAACACCATGTTATTTTAAACATAATTTTATATTAGATGAAAATTTACTTCCCTGGTATAACTTAGTAAAATATAGTAAGTGTAACATTTATAATAATATTTAAAAATGTTTAGATTACGTCTTTTTCAAAGCTATAGACGAATACCCAAATTTATATTTGAATTTCTTCAAAAACCCAAGACATTGTGATATTAATTAAATAATTTACATCTTTTAAAATATCTTACAAATGAATATTTTACAACAATTGCATCTGTCCTCTCTACCGAGAGTAACGGTATCGATCTGAATGGAAATGGATAGTAATGTTAGTAAGTTGTAGTGTTTTTTCAATTTGGACCAAAGGATAATTGGTTGTTAATGTTATTAGATATAACATTAACAACCAATTAGCCTTTGGTAATTGGTTTACAACAACCAATATTTCTTTCAGCTATTATTCAAAATTTTTGCAGACTGAATAATATGTATAGTCTATACGATCTAAATTTAATTATCTGTATATGCATCATTATTTCAGTATATGTATCATATTGCACATTTTACCTGAAATTGGTATTAGACTCGACGTCCATTTGTGTATTTTTCATATATTTATAGAAAACATTAAAGCAAAATGTCATAATTGTTAGACTGCCATTTAATACGAAGTAAGTGCAAAGAAATAAATTGAAAAGCAAGAAGCGTTTATAAATAGTAGAGCGATTAACACGTACCTTCATTTCTTTGTCCATCGCCGAGCCAACTTTAGTAACGTTAGTCTTTTTCTTGCGTTGCTTCTTAATAGTTGCGGCGGCTTTACTGTAGCTCTCCGAGCGAAGTTTATGTTGTTGCAAAAAACGTTTTTGCTCAGACTATAAATAAAAAATGTGATAACCAATCGTCACACATAAATTGCCTTCTATGACATATAAGGTATATTAGGTACTAAAAATACATTTTAAGTTCATGTTATCAAGTATCGTGAACATTTTTAGAGCATTTAGATGAAACTAATTTGGCAATTTTATATTCGCCAATTGAGTTACAGAAAGAACTGATTCTTCGAATAAAAATTTGAATCCGGTCAGGAATAAAATTATGTGAAATTATTATTACACTCAAACATACATTATTTACTTTACTTAAGATATTATTTTAATAAATGTACTGGAATTTACTAATTAGCAGTAAAGAAAATTCAACCTTTTAGTTGGAATTAAAAAAAATCAACTTATTTAATTGATTTTACGTAATGGCAATAGTACATGTTCTCTCATGAACTGTTACGTTATTACGTCGTACATTACTTGTAGCATAAAGCGAAAAACGCCGTAGAACGTAGCGTTCCAAAGATTTAGTTATTAGAATTTCACTGAACTATTTTTAATGAATACAAGGACATATGTCCTAGTATTTAAAACAAATTGTCCTCGAGAGTGATTCTACGAATATTTACGAGTATGTGCCGTCTTATTTGTATCCACACTCTTAAATGGCTATTTCTTCCATTCAATCGAAACTTTTTTAATAGAATTTCTTATCTCTTGGGAGAGAAAGCTTTATTTGAACTGAGGCCCTTCCTCGGTAGTAAACAATCGCTAAGCACGGATCTATACACATCCGCGATACAAGATTATAAAGGGGAAAACCTTATCGACCGACCTGTACTACTTTCGTGTCTTTCTCCAGATTAGTTTCCAAGGGAACCAGCAAATCCACGTAAAACGCTTTGAGCTGCAAATAAAACGATTCAATTGTATTGTTAAGTTTGTATGGATTCATATTTGTAGATTTAGGTATCACAGAACAAATAGAATCCGCTTAATAAAATACATCACAGAACATACTACGAGTATGGTCTGGATTTTATATTATTTTATTTTATTTTTTATTTTATTTTATATTAAATATTTAAATATCATTAATATTTTATTATATTATAATAAAATATTAATGATATTTAAATATTTTATAAGTATATTACTAAACATCTTATCTTATTATGTATTTCAAAACTTACAATATTCATTTGTTGATCTTGAATTTCCCTGTAGACCTCTACAACTTTCATTAGAGCAGTTCCTAGAAAAGAATAACTTAATGGTATAAATTGTTTCAAAGGTTCATTTCATAGAAATTGTATATTATAATTGATGAGTATTTATAATTCGAGAGTGAAGAATAAGTAGGATTCGAAGAGTTTGTAAATTTGATTAAGTTATGATGGAAAACTAAAGAGCTGTAATCCTGACTAATCCTTACTAATATTATAAATCGGAAAGTGAGTTTGTTTGTTTCGCTTTCACGTCGTACTAACTAACGTCGTCTAACTACTAAACCGATTGCTTAGAAATTTTGCAGACCGAAAGATAAAAGTCCGGATTAAATAAGAGGGTACTTTTTATGACGGAAAAACAACAGATCCCACGGGATGCGCAATAAAGGCTTCGCTCAAAAACTACTGCACAGATTTTCATGCGGTTTTCATCAATAGATAGAGTGATTCTTGAGCAAGGTTTTCGGTATTTTTAATCTCGGAAAAATGGATAGTCTCACGGAAAGCGCGATAAAACCTTCGCGCCATAAACCGACTTCCACGCATATGTAGCCGTGGGCAAAAGCTATGACCCTTAACCCTCTATAGACCCAATCCCGAAATCCACACGGGGGAAGCCGCGAGCAGAAAGCTAGTAATATATAATTTAACGACCGACGAACTCCGTGGTTGAGCGGTTTGTATGCTTCTTTCTTCTATTCTTCTTTTAGGCTTCTATGGTTTCAAGGTGCCACCAACTCTGAATCCCATTGGCATCAGTTGTTATTATGATGAAGCTAGCGTTTGTGCCTTAGTTTTTATCATTAAGCATGCACGTCTAGCTCTTATTCTAGATCCACACAGAACAAAAGTTTTAAAAGTGTGAGTGTTAGAGGTATATATATGTATATTATTATTTATATATATATATGTATATTATATATTATGTATATTATATATAGTTCCTGTTCATATAAAGTCACAGTATAACAAAACTTCATCATTTTCAAACACACTATTTTTATGGCAACTGGTCTGCTGCTATAAATCTATTACTAGTATAATGTGCCAATATTCAACATAGAAAGCGTTTAAAAAGTAATCATTTTCAAGTATGCAAATAGCTTTTGCTAACTTGATTTCCCTCAGCTTTCTTTACCCTCGTATTCTCATTCAAAACATCGTTCCTTTCATGGTCTCCGACTTTTTTGGCTTTCCTGTCAATCTTATGTATTAGCATGTATGTGTACAATTGAAATTCCTATTATAGTACAAACTTTAACGTATCACTAAAATAAAGTTTTCAATACATATTATTGAAAATAACAACATATATATAAGTTATCTGGTATACGCAACTACCAAGTGTCACATTACCTTTGATAGCTTAATAAAACTTTTGTGAAAATAAAAATAATGCAAATTTTTGAATGTCGTATCGACCACCTAGGCTACAAGATATGTATTATAGATTTTTTTTTATCCAGCCACTTAAGCTTTGGTAATATGGGTTAATCAGTCAGGCGATTTCTTTCATAAGTAAGGTTAGTTGACCAAAAAGATATCTCCCTATTTTATACACGGTTTAAAAGACCCTTAACGAAGCCATTATCTATGGTTAGTTTACATGAATACAAGGCAGATTAAACATAAAGCAATAGAAGGCATTGAATGCCAAACGAAATAATCGTTTCGATAACGAAGAAATAGTTCTAAACAAAATACATTTGAAAAGTGGTCATTTGAAAAATAATCTTTAATAGCTAATACTTTCTTTTCCTGGTATAGTTTCTTACAAAAAAAAATCATCGCAATGATAAAAAGAATAAATGGCCTCAGTATTTGGCAAAAGTATTTTTATATACAGTCAAATATATGTCAAGATTGGAAAACGCGAGTTTAAATAATCGTAAGATTTTATTTGCCAATTATCTGATTTTTTTTAAATACAAATGAAGGAACTTTCTACAAAGTATTGGAACATAATGTCTTAAAAAAAATGTTAAAAAAAGCGTGCTGAAGTTAGTAACCAAGCATTATGTTACATATACAATCATCACGTATCGTACATAATTATCTCTTATGCTTACTACAAGACGTGTATCTTCTACACAAACTCATTCGTTTTATTTCAAATACTGCTGCTAATGTTGCTGTATGTAAGTTAGTCGATCATTTCCGATTACATAATTATATGGAGAGGATGAACAGTGATTCTGTCAATTTGTTGATGTTGAATAATGTTGCAGTTTAAGTTTGAACAAGCTAGCCTTCATAAAATTGGTATTACCTATGTCAGCGCATCCTCCCCAGGTACCTTGCTGAGCTTGTCTGCCCAGCTTTCCGACGGCATCTACGTAAAGACGAGAAGCCGCTGCCGCTCCTAAAACAAACATTATTTTGTTTCTTAGCTTTAATATCAACTCTTATACTTAACAAATTGTAACAAAGCTTATTAGTTATACTTCATCATATCGATACACAAATAATAATAATAATAAATTTTGAAATGGCAATATAACAAACAATTGAATAACCTATTCAGAATTATTACTACAATATGTAACGTCGACTTTTAAATATTCTACTTTCCACAAAAAAGACTCGATTTCTTAAACGTGTGAACGTGTTATCGTTACATTTACTAGAAATACACTTAATTTAATATATATGAAAGTACTTTATATCAGAGGGAGATACTATACCAGCGTCGTCTGGTTAACTCCGTTTTATCTATTTCTATTGCAAAATAGTAGTCTTCGCATTGCTGTTTTCCGGGGTGAAGTGTAAAATAGACAGGGTAAGATAGAAATTATTATGACTTTACATTTTGTGTCACATGTTGGTTTTTGTAAAGGTTTAGCAGAAAATCTCACCACCAACCACTTACCCCAATATCACAAAAAGAGAAAAATGTCATAGACAGTATCCTTAGATCCGATACCAACAATACAAAGATTGACAAAGAGTACTTGATGTAGAAAACTTATACCAATTTTAATAAATTCTAAGAGTGGTCTTATCATTAATACATACGTATATCGTTACTTGACAGCACACCTCAGTCCACGTAAACTACTGTTAGCTTTTAAGACGTAACTAATACTGTCCACAGGAAATAATTTACAGACCTGTTTAAGTAACAGCTAACTAATACATGGTTAAGTACCTTAAATGGAAAGTACCGTTATTATATAGAAGGTTTTAAATCAATTACAACAATATGTATCATATACACGTCTTGAGTCGAGTTAAAGGGGCAGTTCCAAACCGTGTAACATATGCAGTTTTAGCCTCAAGTCTTGTCAAATATATATTATATATATATTATATTGCCTTGATATAGTATATAATTTTCCAGCCAGATATCTGGAGAGATATCTAAGTTAAATTTCAAAGTAAAATAGACTTTTTACTGCTAATGATTAATGTCATTAATTCAGCCAGCCTAAATAGCTGTTGAATAATTGCTTAGTTTAGACTTAACAACATTCTCTGAACCTTGTTTGAAGGACATTTATATCTTAGATTAGGTAGTAAAAAATTTAGAACAAACACTTTAAAATACATTAGATTGCGTGACTATAAGATACTTATAAAGTACTTATGTAAATCGTAACGTTAAATGCTATTCAGCTGATCTGCAATTTCGATGACCAATGTTCCAAAATTTGGTAATCAAATATATTTTAAAATATGAAATATTTACTAAAATATGTAAACATGTGTGTAAAATAGTATTCGTTTTAACATTTAAACAGCTTCAGTCCATCTTTATTTATGTTTAATGGATAAAAGTTATTCAAATCAAAGTTTTACATTTACCTAGTTAAAAAAAAGTTAATCCTAATATTTTGTGTAGTGTAGTTGTATAGTATTAATTTGTAGTAGTAATTGTATAATGAGGGCTGTTCTATACATAAGTTTGAAGCTACCTATAGAAACAGCCACTCACGCCAAACTATACATTGAATTTTAAGATACATTTTTACATTAGAATAAAAAAAATCCTTAGGCATATACATATTATTTAGCCAATATATTTTCTATCGTTTGGTAATCAACCTACAGATCTATCAAGTTCAAATTACAATAGATTCTCCCACTCGATTCTTTAAAGCTACTTATTATTGAATTGTTAATTGAGCAAGTCGTGGAATTGTTCGTCACTGGTTAAAACTCATGGCTGCGTATCTCTAGAAGCGAAGATGTTGAATACAAATGGGTCAAGTGGCTTGCTACTAACTTTATTTGCGGTATTAAAAAGTTTTAAAGTGAAACAAATGAACCGCAAACTAGCTTAAAAATAAAGTTGGATATAGCTCCGTGGTCCATACATTGTATAGAAAGCTCAAGTTTATTGCTTGTAAAGCTTCGAGCATAATACTGTAGATAAGCCAACAGAGACAATTTGGCACAAACTACGTTCCAGTTCTATAGCCAAGCAACCGTGGAACTCTGAGGTTTTGCATATAGATGCACCCATTTGGCTTACACTACATAAATTAATTGTCTTCGTTTCACTGAATACACGTCACCCTCGAATATGTGTATTTTGAATTTATTTAAAACTGAAAACTGTAGTTGCGTGTTTCACTTTCATTTAACAGATAATTGATTCTGTACTATCTATTATATACATCTGTCACGTTTTGTAGGGTACAAATGCTAGAAAATACGTGTACCATTATTTATGGTACGAGCAAATGGAACGATGAAACAGGATTGATTAAATATATGCTTTAAGCAACATAAAGTATTTGATTGTATTTTAGATTGTATGACGATTCGCAGATGGAATGAGTCTGGTTATGAATATTCTAATAAAACCGCTGTCAATTTTATGATTTGAAATTATTGCAACCTAAGTAGATAAACAAATTTATTATACCTGTATTTGATAATTTATATACGCATAGAGTGCATCTGAAATCAATGTTGCATAATATTTCTTTATTTATTACACATTTAACTTCATGTCTTTTTGTTTGTGTCTGTATTATTTATAATTAATAGATTCCTAAATATCTGAGAGTGTATTTGAAGTAAGTTAAAATATAGAATCTTGGTAAAAAGTTCAGTGAGATGCAGAAGTGTTCAATTTATCGCCCGAGAAATGTTCTCATTGCAGCTTAACCGGATTCTATGTAGACAGCTCGGTTTATTATCATCATCATCATTTAAGTCGAGAAATGCCCACTACTAGACAAAGACCGCCTCCAAGGGTCTTTTCTGTCTTGTACTGATAGCATTAGACAGGAAAAGGAGATATCATTAGCAAACTGCTCGCTAGCAACTCAGTAAATATTTGAATGGATATCTTTAACATGCAGTATACGCCGATTAATACTGAATATACATATAAAAGAGGCGATAGATCAAAACCTCGTTTTACATTATACCAACATACGTCGCTATCGATTTCTTCGATCGACGGTATTTCACATCAATGGGCTTAGAATTTATTTCAGCCATCAACGGCTTAGAAATTGCCATGCAAGTTTTGAAAGTCACGCACCTCATTAGCTCAGTGCGGGTCAACTACGAGCAACGTTATGCGAGGGTGTCCAATCGTCCAGGATGATATGTTTGCTGTTGCTGCTCTTAGGGCCTCAAGCATCGGGATCTGTTACTTTACGCATATACAATTGTGGGGGTATAACCCGAACCTAAGGTACGTGGCTTTACAGGTGCTATTTCAGTAAGCTACGGTCAATGCAGAACTTTTTGAGCACGTTCAATTATTGCAATTATTTTTTTATTTTTGTTTTACTTTATATACTTACCATGCAATGCCTTCAAATATGCTTTCCCCGCTGTTATCATCTGCCGAGCACCTGGATTAAATTTATCCAGGATATTCTGAAACAATGAAAAAAAAAACATCAATTGGCCACACTTTATGAAACTAATCGGCTATAGGTCTTAAATTAATCACAAAGTTCATTGTTACCTGAACAGATAATTATTAAATTTCATTGGTAAAGTTACGAAACGAAATGAGTAATTTATTCGGAGGTTGTTAAGTCTGTATGCAATCATAGAAAATGAGGACTTAGGCCGTAAATAGGCCGATGGTGGAATGCGGCCTTTCAAGGATGCTGCGCCGGCCTCGTCGAGGTGTGGCCGGCGCAGGTACGAGCGGCATTCCTTTGCAAATGTTGCTCAAAGTAACTTCTTCGTTAAGCTAAGGTACGCACTAATTACGAGTAAATTGTTAATCGCTTCAGCTATGCGGTTAATAGTAGTCTTAGGCTATAGGAGACTTAATTTATTGTTTTCATTTCTATGATTTGTAGCGAGCGTTTTTATAGGTAAAACGATTATTTTTATGAATATTTTATTCTCATCGGTTAGATAAAATAATACTAGAGAAAGATTAAGTTTGGATGTTAATTTAATCTCCAAAACTAATAATCCCATGTTGATAAAATTTGACGTGGGGATTGTTTCTAGAAAAAATTTCTTTTCTACCTAAAAACTTCGATATAATGAGAGTGAAATAATGAGTGGAAAGCTAGTATTATATCAAATCACAAATATAATTTATAAATTACAAGATAAAAACTCTTCCATTTTATGGTAATTTCTATAATGTTGCTACACTTAGATAATAAAATAGTGACAAGAAAGTCATTCAAGATAGGTACTATTGCATTACCAAACGCTTTAGAAGAGCACACTCGTCCCTAATATTCAGCTTATTGTAACATTACAAAAGGCCATACCACATTGAATCCAATATCCATGCTCGCTTACGACATACTAATGTGTTTTACGATCGAATCAGTTCAAAACGTGCGTATTAGGAAATTTGCTAGACAAGGAAAAAGTATTTTCCATTTTTTGTAATTTTTATTTTTATATTTTTCTCAAATTGTTGAATTGTCTTAGTGAATTAATGTTGAATAATATCGAATGAATCTTTTTAATATACTTATGTAATGTATACACATACTTATATATAAGATATGATATATATACAATAAATTATATCTGACAGCGTTCCTTTGGAAGTTCTAGTTCATGACGCAAATAAGTATTTAACGTGGTCAGAAAATATTAGATCGTTTTATGAAAAATAGAGTTCTAAAAAATATAGTTTATTTAGAAAATATATTGAAAATAAACACAATTTTACCCTTATTTGTTAACTAGCTTTCTGCCCGCGGCTTCGCCCGCGTGGATTTCGGGATTGGGTGTATAGAGGGTTAAGGGTCATAGCTTTTGCCCACGGCTACATATACGCGGAAGTCGGTTTATGGTGCGAAGATTTTATCGCGCTTCCCGTGGGACTATCCGTTTTTCCGAGATAAAAAATGCCGCAAAACTCCTCAAGAATCACTCTATCTATTGATGAAAACCGCATAAAAATCTGTGCAGTAGTTTTTGAGCGAAGCCTTTATTGCGCATCCCGTGGGATCTGTCGATTTTTCCGGGATAAAAAGTAGCCTATGTTACTCGGGGAGAATGTAGCTTTCCAAAGGTGAAAGAATTTTTGAAATCGGTCCAGTAGTTTAAGCGTGAAGAGGTAACAAACAAACAAACAAACACACTTTCGCATTTATAATATTAGTTGGGATTTGATAACTAGTTGATCGGCGAATTCATCCGTTACCGTCACATTCGCAGACCACAAAATTTTGCTCTTTTAAAACAAAACGTCTAGTCCACGTTCTTACGTGTACAATACTGACTATAGGGAAAATATATGACTTTGCAGCAAGGGTGGTAAGGAGGCAATTTTTCACGAGATTCAGACATACCTTTTTAAAATACCGAACAGCCTGCGACGTAGGCGCGTCGCTTATTGCTCGCGTCGTGCACGTAAATCTTCAGGAGGGTTGAGCGTACACAACTTTGCAGCCAAGGGTGAAACGTACATACGCACTTACAAAATTAAATAGCTACCAAGTGGAAGCAATCAAGCTATTGCATGCACATTTGGTTCATGCCAACCGTATGGGTTAAGTTATACTGTACTTGCACAAAGATACAGAAAACAAAATACACGAGTTTTTCAACAGAAACGTAGAATCGGTGTGATTTGTGGAGAATTGAATATAAAAACTTGTCCACTTACTGATAAAAAACATCTAAAAATTAATAATTTCGTGGAATTAGCGTAATTATGCGTTTCATTGGGACTGCAAAATGGTTCATATTTACGCTTTAAACAAACGAATTTTGCGCTGAAGTGAAAAGAAAAACTAGTATACTCTGCGAAGTATACACATTTGCTTATATGTAACGTAATGTCTATTTTTGCTCGGATATCAATCAAGAGTTTCGTTTTTTATACGCTAGTCGTATGCAGATCACGTGTTATTTGCTATGTGTTCAAGTAAAGTATATATAAATATGAAACAGTCGTATTCCAAGGTCAATGCTATGTTGTATTTTGTACAAAACCAGATTATTTCTATTCGGGCAACGACTCTATGTGACAATATTCTGAGAAGGGAAATTATTAAAAGGGTGAATTATAAAGGTAGGTAATTTTAGTAAGTCTGTTGAACTGATTAGTGTTTAACCCTGACAGCAGCATAACCTGACATTGGATTCTAATCTAAGAAAATTAATTTAGTAACTTGGTTCAAGATAACTGTCTATTATGATCACAACAACATTATTACAAGATGATTGTTCAGAGATGAACTCTAAGTATTTTACCTATGTACATGATATCAGTTATTGTAATTGCTTTCAATGGTACAAATTAATCCTTGATTGTTTGAACAGTTCTATAACCGGATTTATTTAATATTACATTTAAAAGGTTTATTGTAAGTTTATGTAGCTCCTGTACTCCTCTTGAAGTAACATCTCACTATTGGTAGGCCCTCTACAAAGTCGATCGACGATATAGTGAAGATCACTCTGCTTTCTCAATTATTTATGTATTATAAAAGTATAACTGAAACACGTTTTGTTTAGAAAGTGCCTTTATGCAAATCGTAGTCATTGATACTCTTAAGAGTAGCTACCATTTTATTTACAGAATTAACTTTTAAATGTTATGCAAATAAATGTTTCTTTTGGCCAACAAGATGATGATATGCTTACAGGCAAACGTTATGAATCAATACTAGGTTATATGCAAAAAAATTGCTTTAACTTTTATTCTCTACATATGGCAGCGAGCGCCCATCGTTTTTACTTGTGAGGCACGTTCCGAATGACATTTGGTACCAAATTGCCCCAAGCGAGCCGCTACACTCGTGAACCCTTTTCTTCCTAATGTCTGACGCACATGTATGATTTTGTTCTATTCGGGGGGATAATCTAGTATTGAAAGTCATAAGATATAATAGTATTTGCAAATATAATAGATATAATAATAAAAGTAGAAGTTTGTTTTGTTTTACACGAAAATCTGAAGCATCGTTTGTGTAAAGTTTGCTAAACATTTTACATTTCGAAATAAAGTTATTGTGGGACTCTCAAACATCTTAAGCTCAACAGAAACAAATCCAACTGAACTAAAATGAGAACAAGTGTGTAACGAGATCAAATTTACTATTCATAAAAAATAGAATACTTATTCCTGAGAATCTTTCTTAAATTTTAGGATTAAACCTTAAGGAAAAAAAAGAAGTTGTATTACTCGTATATGCTTTCATCCTAAGTCAAATTGCACTTTCCTCAGTAAATTTAATATAATACTTACTTATTCTTGAATTGGAATAAAATGTTATAAATAAACAACAGATTTACTGTTAGAACGCGATACACAGAATACTTAGTTATTCTTGACGGGTACGAATACAACGAATATTAAAAAGGTTCAGCCGGTCTTAAGTTTTAATGTGATATAACTAACAAAAGTTTGTTTTATTGATACAATATATAGAATATATATATATATATACTCGTACTTCAAATAATTAAAGGTAGTAATTAAGACAATACCCAAGACGAACTTGAATCCATAGCAACCAGACAAAGGTAACTGTTAAATTCCAATCTAAGCTCCACCTTCATCCGACGGAGTTGGTAACGTAATCACGGCGTGCAATTTGTTACGGATTCAACAATGCATCTCTTAAGTTCTTTGCTCGCGAAAAATAAAAGAGTTCCCTTTAAGTTCGCTAAATGAAGTCGACTACAAAAGGCGAACCGGCGTAATTCAAATGAACGCGCCGACCGCTTCTGGCTTCGATTTTATACTTTCAAAACTTAAATTTTTGCAAAGTTTTCGTTTCAAGTCCTCGGGTGTAGACTGCAAACTACCGAAGCGGAAACTTCCCTATGCTTAATTGATTTATATTCATTACAGTGGCACATAGTGCGTGTAATGAAACAACAGCAGTCACATTTGATCTCGACAGTGGAAATCTGTTTAATTAATTCCATGTTGTACAAGATAAATAGCGAGTATCTCGTTACAAGGCCGACGTGTCGAGATCAATAATTGGTATTTATGTATGTGGAACGTTCAAGCATAGATGTTAGAGCCTATTGTCTGAGGTCGTTATTATGCAGATATTTTGTTTGTTGCCGTTCACTTCGCTGTCGTTTTCTGGTATACTTGGAATTATAACAAGGTCAGATGTAAGAAACTCATTCCTTGTTTAGTTTCTATTCGAGTACGGCGTGAAAGAAAACTTGGGCTTGTTTTTTAGAAAAATATTGTAGAAATTTAGTAGATACCTACCTACCTAACGAGCATAAAATATTCATTCTAAAGACGGATTTTATCATGCCGTGGCTCTTAATACGAGTTATTTAGGTACGGATGAAACTTATTTCTGCCAGTATTCTTAGCTATTTTAAGGGTCTATTTACCTTTGATACCTACTCAGTTAAGGACGCTGCGTCCTTGAAACTATAACTCTCCAAGTTTCACTTTTGACATCTCAAAAATTTCTTGATTTATAATATTTATTCTCTCCTAATGATGTTACATTACGTGATACAATATGTCTAAGATCATACTTTATAATAACAATACTACTATAAATAGAGAATATTTTTTTTTGTAATCTTCTTAATGCAAGGTGCGTCTACAAATTAATTTGTTAAATCATAGAGGCGCTGCATAATACGAAAACCACAAAAAGGCAGTGCGGTTGAGTTTGACTTTGAAATAAGCTAACAAACAGAAGCTTTGAGAATTCAATTAGCTTTGAGTGCGTATGTAAGCAAGTTATCTACACGCCCTCGCAAGAATTCATATCGAAATACAAGACATTCTCCCACGTAAACAGTGAACACTAATATTTGAAGCGTAAATCAAATTTGCTATTATAATTGAATTGCCAACAGCTTCAACAATTTAACATTATCGTGATATTGACACCATTAGATGTTACTGTTTCGCTGTAAAATTCGCTTTGTAATTTCAAATTATCAAAATTTCACTTGTAATATATTATGTTTGGCAGGATGTGCTAAAATTATAATTGGTTTCACACATGAAACCAATTATAACTCAGGAAACAGGTGTGTCACGTTATTTCTCGATATATGTTTTTGTGACTTTCGAAATATAATAATGATTGCGAGTACTAACTATATAAATGGATTGATATTAATTGACTTAACAGATAGTCGAATTAAAGGTTCATTTATATTTAAAACTAATTATATAGAGCATTCAGATAAAATATAGAAAATGTAATTTACTATACTTACATATAACTTAGTTGTACAATAATATTAGTCGTTTGTAAAAATTCGTAACTATAGCTGTTATAATACCCGCTGATATCCTCAAAAACATTTGCACAACATCGTTCAATAATAAACTAAAAACTCATCTTCTACCGAATTTATATTAAATATTTTTCTTTTTGTTGCTAAGCATAATCCTTTACTATGTGTCATACATAGTAAAGGATTATATTATTTTTAAATAAATTTTATTATGATAAATAAAAACTATTTCAAAGTATTCTGTATTGAGTTGATTGTTGGCTCTTGGTGGAACTTATTATACATCTTGAATAAAACTCTTGTACTGTTCCACTACTTTTTTTTTTTTTTTTTTTTTTTTAATTACTGTCGACCTGACCGGTTTCGCTTTACAGCATTTTCAAAGGTTCTAAGCAAACACAGCTGTTCGTGTTTACGCTTCTATCTAAAAAAGTCTAGTTTTTTTATTGATTGAATTGATAACATCAATTTCAGTTTCCAACGTCATACAGCTTTTATGCTCTCGTTTACAATAAGTCTGTAAAATTATCTCCATCCTTTCTCGTATACTTTTAATGCTGACTGTACAAAGTCAAGCGTAATAAAAGCCATCCCTTTCGGGCACCCTATTATCCCCGTTATCGAGTCAGTCGGTAAGACAATAGTTGAGGACACAGGATATTTCAGACGAGCTCTATATTTAATGTGGAAATAAAAAAGAAAAAAGTTTAAAAACACAGATTAATGAGATAAGATATTCTACATTAAAAGAATACATACATTTAAATAACACATTTCATTCTAAATATTGCTTCATAAGTGCTTTTAAATATAATATATCTAATTAACAAATATACATTTAATTAGTTTAAGTAATAAGTTTAGGATTATACGTTTACCAGTTCGTGTTTTATTAACCATACAGGTTGTTACTTAGTATATACAGTATTGGCTATCGTTATATTTATGGACTAAAACTTTCACTAACAATACGCACATTTCATGTTCAATTCAATTTGATTCGTGTCACTGGCCTTCTAATCAGAAGATTCGGAGTATGATGTTGCCATTGTACTAGTTTCATTTTTGTTATTCCAATTCCATATATATTTACATTTTTCCGAGGCTCTTGTGTTGAAGGAAGTAATTGTGACCCAAACTGCATACAGAACTTAACGAATAGAAACACAGGTGTATGCGCAGTCAACCCATCCGCCTTGGACCTGGAGACCTATTTTTGAATTACGAATGCGATTTCGAAGTCACAGAAATTTTCAAAGTCACGGATTCCTAAACATCCAATTTTTGAAAGTCGATCGCAGAGCTGCCGACATAGATAAAGTACACACATAAATGTAAGAGTTCGGTTCCACGCAGAATGTAGCCGCTGCCGGTTATTGCCGGCTTAACTATTATGGTTATTATATATATATATAGAATTACCATTTAATTATAATTTTATTTCAATACCCTGATCAACCATTGTTGCTAAATATCCTTGCCGAGATAGATCAAACAGCACCAGAACCAACCTGCCCTTGTGATTAATAATTAAAATTTGTTATTTTAAGTACATAATAAAGAGTACACTTATTTTAATTAGTTATTTTAATTTTTAATTTAATTGTTAAAACAAAAAACTTAAGTATACATTTATACTGTTAAAGTTGATAATTAAATCAGTCACTTTGTTATTTTGTATTATTTGTGTTTTCTGTATAACTCTAGTTGGTGAGTAGGAGAATTATTACATTACATTTGGCTATATATATATATATATATATATATTATATATATATAATATATATATATATATATATATATATATATAATATATATATATTATATATATATATATATATATATATATATATATATATGAATGTAGTCGCTGCCGGTTATTGCCGGCTTAACGGTTTATATATAATATATGTGCTACATACATATATGTATATTGTATATATAGACTGAAAAATCAAACAAAACACAGATAACATTTCTACAAGTATGACTTGATTACGAGTGGGTGAGGGCACTCGTAATGAAATCACACCTGTGACTAAGGTAGTCACATCAGTGATATTCAAAAATATGAATTATTGAAAATCGGTGATTATTAGTCACATCGGTGATTTCGAAGTCGCATTCGTAATTCAAAAATAGGTCTCCAGCATGGACAATTACAAAGTCTAATCACCGTAGCTACGTTAGGACAAATTTGCGTAGGTTTTGAAATAAACTTTAAAACCATTTTATTTCCTATTGTAAACAGGGAATTAAAGGTAGGAGTTATTGAGTAATCATAACTAAGTTTAGCTCTTATCGAATACATGTGACAAAAGTTAACTAATTACACTATTCTTTTCACGCGAAAATGTTGTATTGCGACCAAAATGCTTAAAACATTATCTGATGAAATATAATGTAATATGAAAATAGATAATAAAATAAAACTATGAACTGTTTAAAGTTCAAATATAATACAATATGTTTTAGAGAAATACAACACAAAATAGTAATCAGTAGCTGATTCTACGCATATTTTTAATTTGTGTCCTATTGGACATTTAACACATTTAACAACAACACAGCTTATTGCTTAACAGTTCATTATAATTTTAAAACACACTAACGTGTCTGTGATATAAATTGGCAAATTCTTTCATTTTATTTAGACAAGTAAATATTTGGTGATATTGTTGGGGGATACATTTCCTCCTGAGTTAAACAAGTCTTTCATCGGTGTTATGTTAGCCAATAGAAAAAAGATAAGAATAACAAAGCTTTGTGCGGTCTCTCGAAAAATTTTGTCATCGTGGCGTATTAGGCATACAGGGATCGATAATAAAATTGACAGCTTGACACTGCTTGACCAATTTTTATATACATAGGTACATTAGTACACGCCCACCTCATTAGCTGTTGTGCTGTCAAATAAATCAATATATAATTAGTAACAACCGTCAAATGTAATACTCCTTTATAGTTCAAGTTGCCAACTACTTTCACTAAACAACTAATTCATACATACCGGTTCTATTTTATATCCGTATCAATATAAAAAATTTATATCGACTACTGCGATTTTTTAAACTTCAAAGAACTGCTTCACGTTAGGTCTAATCAACATCTAATTTATACAGTCAAGATGTGAATGCATATTCTATTATTGATTAATAAATATCGGATACATATATATTATGTAATATTGTCTATTATACCTGTTTAATATACAATATAACATAATATATATGTTTAAGGGCTGGCGAAATAATATTTAGTGATATGGTATCCATCAGAAGTGAATTATGTTGAGCTACTTTTTTTCCATACAAAGTAAATAAATTGTGTTTTCTTAACCTAAGTATCGAAAATCTTACATCTGATTCAGTGGAAAATTACGCAGCAATCTATTGAGCTTTATTGTATTTACAGCTACCTAGCATTTATTTTGTGTTAACAGCTGACTACTGGTGTCATTATAAAGATTTTGCATTCATTTTGGATTCAGTAAACTCGGAAAGTTTTAAGGTTTTCAACGTCTATGGCCGTTGGGCCTATTCTATCTCATACGCCGTTTAAATATGATGCGTAGAAGGTGTGGCTCCCTGGTGCGTCAGGCGCGGAGCAATTCCAACACAATCCTGACGATGATCTCAGGCTGGCTTAATTGTCGTTATGTAAATAATTGCTGTTGATATTTCTAATCCAATGCGGTAGCAATGATTAACATTATTATATTTTATTTATTTTCAAAATTTTGTTTCATAGCTTACTAACTTAGTATTCAAGTTTTATTTACCCCATGAGTTTTAGCTACTTGAATAAATCAAAATCAAAAATGTATTTTTCTGTGAGTGTTACACTCACTTTTGCACGTCAAAGATACTATGGTTCATAAATTTACTGCGAGAGACCTTGTACTGGAAATAACCAACAACAAAACCAGCAAGGGATTTTTTTTTCTCCCTGTATTTTTACAGAATCATCAATTAGAAGCTAGCCGCAGATAAATAGTCCGAACCCAACTTCTTTTACAATTTTAAACTAGTTTACATTATATCTACAAATACTATTTCACATTATATAGACGTAAATATTGAGTGCAAAAGATGCATAGTTTCTAAATTTTTGGCTTCGATATCTCGCTGTGATCCTAATTTTTTAGATTAGAGTTAATTACTTTTTGTGTAAATTATGAACGTTTTTTTATTAGAGTGTTGTGCCGACCTGTAATTTAAATTCATATAAGACATATTTTTTTATTGAAATGTTAATATAATACTTACGTTTATGTATTTAGTTGGTAAGCCAAAAAATAAACTTAAGCATTGTTATCATTCAAATAATCCTTAACAGTACAAAAACCTTTTATCACACGAGTATTTTTGACAAGGGCATTAAATTTGTAAAATGAATTTATTATTATAAAATAATATTTTGACAGTCCTGAAACATTCTGAATGTAATATCTGGTTCTAGTAAAACCAGGTAAACAAACCGTAATAAAACACATTAATCAGAAATAACTATTTCGACAAACCCCTCGTAAGGTTTGCTTGCTATTTAGATAAATTGTAATTCCCGTAATGTGTCTACGTTTCACAATAATCAGTGTCCACATCAATTTGTATTCGGATACACTCATCGGTGGTGGTTCATAATCAAACAGCGGAAAATGTCGATGTAGTTGCTGTGATTTGCGGTTATGTTATTCCGTTTTAAAGTTCTATTTGAGTACGTTACGATGATAATTGGGTAGTTTATGTAAATTTATTACAGACTCAGACTATTTATAAAATGACTGCATGATAGGATTATATATCCATACATAGTAATACTAGTTTAACATCTACCATTCTTAACATTTTAAAAATATTTTCTATATGATAATTCAGTTTCGAACCGACCGAATAACATGTAACATATACGCAATATTCAAGAGTTCCATAAATTTTTTAATTATCAAATAACTAATGAAGTATATTTAGAAAATACTTAGTGTCAACAAATGCCATTATATATGTTAAGATTATTTAGAATAACTTAAAGGTCCTTATTATTATATATTAAGGTCCTTATTTGATTGTACCATTTTGATAATGTCAAATCACAGACTCACAGAAAATGTTATTAAGATAAAACATTAATAAGTCTGACATCATTATCACACATGTACCAAGAATTCGCGTTTATTAGAAGCTTGTGGTTTTGCGGTGTGCCATTACAGTTCTCAAATGATAATATATGAAAATTTAATATAAGATATGAAATATTTTATTAATACTAACTACTTATTCGATGGGATTACAATGACAATTGTAGATTTTACTAATATTATAAAGAGGTAAGAATATATTGTTTGTTTGTTTGTATTGAATTTGCGCCAAAATTACTGAAGCGATTTTCGTCAAAGTTGGTACAGGTATACTTTGAGTCCTGTGAAAGGTCATACAGTATTCTTTCCGCTAATCCGTTATGAAAAAGAATCTGAAATTTTCGTGATAGCATTTTATTTTTAATTAGAATACATATTTTTTAATTTATTTGAGACATCCTAATAGGAAAACCAAACACAAATAGCGTAGGTACTCTTTAGACAAAGTAACGTAAAGTAAATTAAAAAAGTTCCATGGTTTGTGCTTCAATGGCCCAACTTTCTTTGTTGAAAAAGCATAGAATTAAACCTAAGTCTATCTCAATAACATTTTCGTAATGAAGATGGTGATTACAGGTGGTGGTGATAACAGACAACCGTGATTTTAATGTCATTTTAATAATACTACGAATATGTGCGATTTCTTTAAACTCTGTGTATTATAAATTAAAAATTCATTAAAACCAAATTGGTCCAGTCTGGTATACTGTCAATTAACGCTTCCCATAATCTACCTTATTACGGACACATATAATTACAGCATTTACGACAAAACATTACGTATTATAATCACAAAGCTGGGAGTCACGAGCTGCCCGTTCTACCGCATACCACGAATGCCATCATGAGTTGCGGTAACGCCACTTACGTGGAGCTTTGTCTTAGTACCAACCATGAAGGTTACACCACTAAATGGCTTTATTGATGGATTGACGAAACAAAATTATAGGTTCAACGTCCCAAATCAAAAGCTGAGTGAGGTAATTCTGAAAGTAAAAGTCAGCGATTCGGAACTTGTCGACATTGTCATAGTGACTAGTTTTAACAGAGACTAGCTACAAGTGTTAACACAACCAACTATTTTCTATCATCATTATAAATAAACGTATATAAATTTTGACTTTATGACAAAATTAACAATATATAAAGGGCATAACAAAAACCTCTATTGTAAAAATTCATGCAAGATAATCGGAAAAATGATCTAAATTAAGTTAATAAGAAACACCAAAAACCACAGTTTTCATTCAAAATATTTCCCAACATAAAGATTCAATGGTTGATAAGACTAAATATAAACTAAAAACAACTAAATATGTAAAATTAAAAAGAAAACTTTATTCTTAATTTTATAAACAATTATGAATATTCTCTGTGTTAAATATTCAAGTATTTAACTTTAATATTAAAATCAATTCAAGACAACTTATTTTTATTTTAAAAATCTTAGAGAAGTTGCTGATTACTGTCTTTTGTTAAAAACCTACAAATCGCTATGCGATTCCTTAAACTTAAGTTTAGGAAAGGAGATGCGCAAAAATACCTTATTCTGCTGGAATGAGCACAAGGAGCTGTCCTTAAGGTTATGTTGCATTTGTCTAGACGTTACCCAACACGTTTGCTGTATGATAGGGTTAAAATTCTTACAGTCCACAAGCTATTTATATGGTATGTGAGGAGATATCACCATTCTTTTCTTTCTAAATATAATAAAAGAACAAATCGGTTTCCAATACCGCTTGCAAGATTTAGACTTACCCAAAAGTTTATGATTTCTTGACTGTCAAACTCTATGATTTAATAAATAATAATAAATAATGAATATTTCTTACACTTACACCGATTAGCCTAGCCCAAAGTAAGTTCTGTGAGGCTTGTGTTACGGGAATTAGGGTAACGGATAGACATACATATTTAATACATATATAAATAAATTTGGTAGAAATATATTATAACAACCATGACTAAGGTACAAATGCTTGCATTCATCACGCAAACATCTGCCCCCACTGGGACTCGAACCTCGGGACCTCAGAGATAGCGACAACTTGAAACCGGTATACTTACTAACCACTCGACTATGGAGGTCGTCAATAATCTATCAATAAATCAATACACTAGTTATTACAGGTATAACAATATTGTTTTTAAACTCTTACAGGATACGGATCTAAATAGTGTTGAGGAATTCCTAAAACCTATCTTACAATAGTAACTTCATAACAGTTAAAGCAATTAATTTCATACCAGGCAACTTAAATCTTGGCGCGCAACAGATGTACACACTAAGATGCATGCGCGCACATAGATTGAAAAAGTAAATGTATATTTATGTAATTATATTTTTTTTTAAATATGTATTATTTTAACAATTATATTTAGCTGTAATTTTATTTTTAAGAATTTATGTGGCCATATTATAGGGAAGGTACTGACTGCCAAAATACACTTTTTGAACTACATAGTTTAAGAGTCAAGACAAAGTCAGAATGTATACTTATTTGATAGAAATAAACTTTTTGTTTCTTATTTATTATTACTTTATAGACACTTTCTTAAGTATCGCAATAAAAGCTATTTAGTCATAGCACAGTAAACATGCAAATCAATAGAAAATAGCTAAGGCATAATATGTTACCTCAGTTTCAAACAGACATCAGCGCAATTTGAAAATGAGAAAAATTAAGTTGAGTATTATTTAAAGAATTCAATATACGAGAAACTGGAACTAAAACGACAATGTACGTTTGAAACAAAATGAATTCCAACAGTCTAGGAAGAGTTTACCATAATGAAATTCCTCAAATATCGCACTATCCCCCATGAAGAATTAAAATTTGTGTAATTTTCTATGCGGTCTTACTTGGAATGCACGCAGAGAGGAGCTTACGGCATGTAGGGCTTTAATAGTCTAGTGATATTACAAAAAGAAAAATAAAACGAATGATAATAATTAAAGTTTGCAAATGCACATCATTATTTATCACATTCATAGCTCCACTTATATTCTTATATTACATACACATTCTTATATATATATATATATACATTTAAATGAGGGCAATTTGTGACAATGTTACAATATTTGTATTACTTCATGAATAGCCAGAACGTATCACAAAGAGCACGACTGGCTGTGCATGGAGGCGTGTTGATCCCTACATTGATGTATGGTAGTGGATGTTGGGTGTGGCAGAAGAAACATGAAAGTAGGATTAATGCTGTGGAGATGAGAAGTTTGAGAAGCATAATTGGAGTGAATCTGAAGGACAAAGTCAGGAACAGTGTGATAAGGGAGCGTTGCGGCGTAGTTGAAGATATAGTGACAAAGATAGAGAAAGGGATGCTTAGTTGGTTCGGCCATGTTGAAAGAATCAATGTAGGAAGATTAACCAAAGAGATACACAAGGTAAGAATGATAGGACGAATTGGTGTAGATCGACCTTAGGCGGACATATCTCGATTTAATCGAAGATGTCCTAAAGAAAGGCCGGGTCAAGAGTACTCGCAACCGACGAGCATGCATGAAGACGCTCATGAAAGTGGAGGAAGCAAGAGAAGTGTGCCAGGATCGTAGCAAAAGTGGAGAGAGGTGGTCTCTGCCTACCCCACTGGGAACAAAACGTGACATATATGTATGTATGTACATATGTGTATGTAGACTGGCAGAAGCGCCCGCAAGAAGGAACTTAAGTACTGCGAAAAATCAAGGTAGCTTCCACAGGTTTCGTTTACGAGAATATGACCCAACTTACTATATTCCAACAATTACATGTAACATAACCAGTTCCTTAGTTGATGAAGATTTTCTTTTTTAATCTTCGTCTTTATCGAACGTTAGAGATACCCTGTCATTTAGAAGAAAAAAATTATAAAGTAAAACACGCAAAGCTACTTTTTTATCTAAAGCTAGTTTTAAAACTACCTTTACTTTGTGAGAAACTTACAATAACTCCTATTCGTCGTTTAATTCTTTGATAAGTAAGAATAGAAATAAAGTGAAATATAAAATCCTGTATTTACACAAAAATCTAGTACTCTTTCGTCGATATCTTGACATCCCTAGAAAACTTCAAACAGTATACGACAAAATAAGCTTCAACGTTACCTGAAGAGCAAGATTTTATTGAAAATTTAACCATTCAGCGGCGGTTCGAGTAACAGGGTTGGCTATTAAGCCCCGGGGGCACGTTCGTGTTACAACCTGTCCTGCAAATATTTATCCACACCGGATTTACGTGTTAACCATTCGGAATTGTAATCAAGTTTGATTGGGAACCCGCCACAGGCTCCGACTGATGTTTGTGGCAAACAATATAACTGACTCTTGTATTGGGACATTGGCTTCTTGGTAAACAACATATAAACCTGATATATGATATACGAGATGCAAATATTCACGACCTCTCAGAGTGATAGGTATGTTTTTGCAGCGCCTTCGTGAAATATGTGAACAAAAAATTTAGTTTTCACATTCAATAAATGTTATTTAGATAAAATTCTTAAACTATGCGAATTTTTTATGCGTTACTCTTTAAAGATAAGAAGTAATAGGCATTTTTTAGGCCTGCGAAAGGTCATCTTTTTTAAGGTATCGATCGTAGACAAACCAAATAAAACAAATGGCCATTCATATTCCGTAGTTCCGAAGTTGCACCCAATAAACAAAGACAGTTATAGTTACTTATTGACAAACAAGCAAGCTACTAACCTGATGGAAAGTTGAATGTGCCGCCTGTAGTATATGTGTACAAATATATAGTCTTGAGAGATTCACAGCAAATTTGCAACCCATATAAAAAAACAGAATACGTTGTCATTTTGTTGATATACGAGTAAGATGAAAAGACCCAGTAATTGGACTGCCTGTCTTACTCTTTACACCGTAGTAAAGCAATGTGACCATTGCTGTCATGTCGCAAAAATAGGCAATATAATTCGAGCAGAATATAGTTACTATGGCAGAAAATGTAAACCAGAAAATACTATAGCCGCCAAAAAAAGGATATGAATTGAGCACTTGTCAACAGTGGCTTGAGTTTGTTATCGTTTTCGATAAGTATTTGACGTATATATAGTTAACTACGTAAGTCATGTTAGTCAAAAATCGAACATTTTAAGAGTTTCAGTTTTTTATATTTACTTTAGGGACAGTTTACAAAGCTTCCATACCAAAAATAACAACATTTAATCACATTATTTGGTATGCCTGTAGTGTGATGACTGTTTTGGAGTATAATAGAAAGTGTTATAATGTAAACTCATTCTCATACATTGCCTTTTTATGTAGATACATATATTATATATTTCTATACTGGCGATGAGGGCACCAGTATATACTCGAAAGTTTATATTTAGTCATTGACATATATTCATATATATATCGATGTATTTAGTCGTTTAAAATATGTTTGTATATAACACAACTATACAACACCTGCTCAATCTACGTAGATTCATTTTGAGAAAAAGAGTATTGTATGAATTAATTGTGTAGCAAAAATTTGATTTGTAAAAACTATGCGTCATTTTCTAGTCCAAAACTTCTCACGGCTAAATGGAACCGTGCGTGATTTACCTGTCCCTTTGTTTCGATCATATGTTCGTTGAATATATCCCCATCAAAAATCAGGGTCACTTAACGAACATTCAACAAGAACAGCACGCAAAGTACCTCTGTGATCCTAAATGATGTGAGTAAAATCTGTGGACGTAATTATGACATTAAAAAGTGACGTGTTAATTGCTGATTTCACGCATCCAACGAATGCAAAAAATATTGTGACTATTGGTGGAAAAAAAAATAGATATGATAAATAATAATGCATCGTTTGTTAGCAATTTAGGAATAAGAATTGATTTATTTATTCTATATACATAAACTTTGTTGAAATATATTTGTTGTTTCCTTAGAAATGACTTCTAATATACGGGTATGTTAAAAGTTCGAGTATAGTTATTAAAAACCTTGCAGGTACAATGTATACAAAGGTAAAGTTAATGTTTGTAAAATACAAACATTTTGTTTTTATTTTTAATCATTATTAAGTATGTGTATATGTATGTTAATATATATAGCGTAAGTTTAAATGAGTATTTTGTATTTATATTGTTAGCTGCGTAAAATAAATAAAATTGAGTACATGTTAGTTAAGAAAATTGTAATAAAATATTTAATTAAGAATTATAACAAGTCCGTGGTGTAGCAAATGTATAATAAAAAAAAATACAAATATATAAAAAAACACTATAAGGTTATGTTTGAGTCTGTGCTTGTAGGTTTCATGTTTTTAATCGGTTTCACAAATTATTTACTAATAGCATCAAAATTTCAATAAATTCACGACTTTTAACAAGGTTTGTTTTAACCACGTTTAATCTGACTTCTTCAAGAACAGAAAATCTCATTTACAAATTCATTTCAGAGCTAGTCACTCCTTTTTTCCATTTCAATTCGCCTCCGACATGACGTTAATCGTGTAAAAAGTAGAAAGGAATTTGGCAGACACTATTCACGTATTTGTCACGGCCAGGACAGGAGTACGACAGCATTGTACTTAAATAGATAAAAAATTATGTGCCGGCGACATGATACGCGGCGTATCATGGACATATTTTGTATAATTACATTTTCGAACAATCATTACTCTTTATTCTTGTGAAATTCACTGGCAACGGAGTGGTGTAATCGTTACAAAAGCGTATCTACGCTTTTCATTTTGCGAACAGAGTACCTCATACCAATAAGGTTTCGTGTCAAATGTAAACAGAGCCACATTTTGTTAAGACATCATTAAAGCGAACTCGTAAACAAATATCGCAGAGAAAGACGGCTCCTATTTCGTTTATGTTCAAATAGCGGACAATGTCGAAATCCCCAGACGTCACAGTAAAACACGACGCTGTTTTGTTTCACCAAAGCGCAATTAAGAAAATATTTCGTGTGGAGTAACTAATTGTGTTCAAGACGAAACACAGGCCGCGATGGCACAGAATGTAAGGCAATTACATAAACGACAATCAAAGCCGGTACGGAGATGTCGGAAAGCGAAAGTCTTATAATATAATTATACAGATATGCCGCGTTAGCGATGTTAGGTCGGCGTGGTAAACGTCGTTGAAACGCTCAATCACCAATAAACTGTAAAAGCCGATATAAATCTCCTTATGCAACACTTTGTTATGTCAAGTTGTTAGAAAATGGTACGTGAAATTTGAGATTAATTTAATCTCCCGTGTGTTGTGTCTCCTACCGAATCCGTTCTCTGAAGGCGTTTGGAACGCCCAACTTCGTACATCCCTCTTTCGAAAGCAATAAGCATTAATGTAATTTGGGCAAATATGAAAACGGCTGACTTTACCCTTATTAGTCGAACGGCACAGTTGGTTGCGTAGACGAAGCCGTGTCGTCTTAAGTACACGTAGAAATAATTACATTGTATTCGGAAGTCAGTGCTTGTTCTGAAAGTGATTTTGATATTCAATTATTATATTAAGATTCCATAAAAGTAATTCATTATATCCAAGACGCAAATAATTTATGTTGTAAGGAATAGAATATATCAATAGTTCATACACAAATGTAGTAATTAATCTAATGTGTTTCGTTATGTATATATACTTGTATGGAATTACTGACGTTATATTGATTTATTGTCAGGTCTATATGTACTTACGAAAAATAAACTAATTACTATATTTAAAAAAGATATACATAGGGACTATGGGAACGAGCGAATATCATTTGAGAATTACTCTTATATACATTATAAAATTAATTGTGTGTTTTTAAAAGAATTACCAGTAGGTACCATATTTATAAGTTTAGTTAACACAAAAATACCTACAAATATTTGTAACTTACATGATATAATATAATAAATAAGGTATTAGTCATCCCGGACTTGTTGGACGCGATAAAAAATTCTGATTTTAGCGCCACATCAAATTGTCTAATTGTGAATTTATAATGGTGGCGCGAATTTTTAACAAGATTAAAAGCTCCCGCTAAAAGTTAAGCGGATTGGGACATAAAATTTACGTCTGTTCACGGGTAGCCACGGGGTCGACAGATAAAAATGAAATAGGCTTTCAGCAATTGTTTACGGTAATTTAAAGTATGATAATCTACCGTAAATCTGTCGTTTTATATATTTTTGGTAAAAAACTTAAATGACAACCGAAGTCTCATTCGACTTTGAAGCTTATACTCCAGATAACTAAAATTATTATCATCATCACAGATCTAATACATTTCCAATAAAAATAACGATCCTACCTAAAGTTTGGCTAATTAAGCCTTCTCCACGTCTCCTTCATCGTAGGAGCGTCCAATAAATGCTGATATGAAACTAGCATAGTAAAAACTACATTAGTATATATAGTGCAACTTCCACCACGAACTTTCCCCGTCGAAGGCCAGTGCCAAGACCACAGCGGCGCTGGTTATTAATAATTTTAATCTGATTGACACTTGAATCATAAAATATATAATTCAGTTTTTTTTTTTCAGAGGAAACGTTATAATATTTATTATAATGCGATGTAGAATTGGCAGAACTTATATTATTATTTGTAACAATATCTATATATTTATAATATGGAACCTTTTAATCGCAACCTCTAGAGAAAAATGTTTTCAAGTAGAACACGATTTATTGTGCTATACAGTAAAAACTACCCCGAGGAATTGTCAAATAGATTTTCCTCTTTGGAAAACACGCGTATTCCTTCTTCCGTTCTGTTTTATTTTCTAGACGATCGCTACTGATCAGTTAAACATCTGTGCTGCTACAGGCTTTCCGAACACGAACCGTGAAACACTTTAACAATGTAAATATACTTAATTCCTTTTCGATTCTTTTCAGTATGATTATTTGAAAAAATACTTCGGGAACAAGATGTTCGAAAATTTATGCATTTTCAAATTGAACACACAATTTACTCGAGCTGTTATTTGTCGGCTAAAAATAAAACATTTCTAAAGCAATAACGAGTAAAGAGCGTAATGAAAGTTTCATATTTTATTACGTTACTATCATTTTGTTATTAGAATATAAATAATCTTTTTTTTTAATAATTAATAGTCCTACTCGTAGTCTTATGAAAATTTATTATACTAGCATAATTTACAAAATTAACTTTCTTCTATTTTAAGTTTTATTGGAAAGTGAACAATTATATTGTAAAATATTTAGTCGAGTTCATATTTTTTTATTATTTGCATTTATCAAAGTTATCGCAATAATATCATACGTGAACAATCTATTTCTTTGAGCCTTATTATATAACCTACTACGTAGATGATGAATATTGCTTAATCTTTCCATATGTTAGCAAATAGTGCTTATAAGAACCCTTCAACTTTAGCCAGTGGCAATGTGCCAGCTGCGTCACTTAATGTCATCGACCCACCTGGCGACTGGCCATATTACTGCAAGCCATTCAATTTGGCATATGCGACCGAACTGCTCAAATATAATAGACGTACACTAAACTGTGTAATGCTTTTTTTTGCAACAGAATAAAATCGGACACGATATAGTGTTCTTAAAAATATATATTGTAAAAAAATAAACAATTTTTGTGCGCGGCGTTACTGTGGGTCTGTATCTGCACTTTTATGTGAAAAGGAAGTAAAACTTTTTTTGTGTTTTTCAAAATTGCGAACAAATAATAATACAAAATCTACAAAGGATATTGGTTACGTTTGCTGATTCCGCGCAGTTGATGATGACTTGTCCAACAAGCAAGTCGCTCGTGGGACACCGAGCGGGCAACAGATCCTGAAGATGTCTCGCTGAGAGACGAAACACGTGTCGACCTTGTCTGCTTGTTGGACAAGTCATCATCAACTGCGCGGAATCAGCAAACGTAACCAATATCCTTTGTAATACAATGGACTTCCGCAAAATAACACCAGCTACAATAGAATACAAAATCTACCCACCGTTCGTATCTTATTCATGATTAAGGTACCTGTATTCGAAATATTATATTCTTGGTTACGAATGGTTAGTTTGTAAAACCATTGAAATCCTAAAACATTTGACTTAGCAATTTAACAGTTCTTACTTTGTTACTAATCCATGAAAAATGTTTAGTCATCTTGCATGAATTAAAATATAAAGTGAACGTGAGAGATGAATTTGACACAAATTTACACGGTCATCGTTATTAAAAAGCTTTAAGTGTCAAAAGTAACACAAGAAATTTTCATTTCAGCTTCGTTATATATAATCGCCAGATGATTCATAACAATATAAATGTTCATATATAATTCGTACATTAACATTTTCGGATTTTAGTCCAATAGTATAAACCTTTTTTTTTGGCGGAGGGAAAATGCTCCTTATGCATCTTGTCACCGCGCTGGCTAGGCGCGGCCGTATGTGGGGCTCTAAGGTAGAGGACCGGCCTACCCACTAAAAACCCCCCGGTGTCCTTTCAGCCCAAATCGGGGCGCGTGGCGTGGTGCGCTTTCACACGCCCACGGGCTAACTCGATCTTAGTCGGTCGAGCCTTCGCCAGGGGGGGATTGTCCCAGACACTAGGACAATCCCCAGGTAGAGAGGCACTTCAACGGCGTGCGCGGTAAGTCCAATAGTATAAGCCTAACAAATTGTATATGGTTTCACTATTTTAGTAATGAAGTTAGAATTATTTATAGATTATTTATATCTATAACCATTTTTTATAATTTTAAGTTTGCCTGTTTGGATATACTAAGTCATTCAAATACCACTATAAGAAGTGATCTGTAGTACTACTAACTTAATTTTAATGAAATGTAAAATAGAATAATTTAGAAACCAGGAATAGCGTAAGATTTCTCAGCGGAAAATATCTCATTTGCCGGGAGAACAATTTCATATAGAATGTCCGACACCATCAATAATATGAGCATCTATTCCCTGCATTAAGCTTATTCCTCTTTGTTAAGTCATAGATCTATCTTCATATTTCTATTACCGCCACTTAAGTTCATGTTCTGTAGATGTCCACTATGGTCTAGATCTCAAAATCGGATTTATAATATACACTTCAAACTTACAATTACGAGTATATTGCAAGTGGCATAAATATACTCAATACATTTAAATAACTGAATGTAAAAATCAAAATCAAAATCAAAATAATATTTATTCAACATAGGCCTTTACAGGCACTTATTGACGTCAACAAACAAAACAAAAAAAAAAAAAGCTTAAATAATAAAAAAAAAAAAAACAAAAACCTTGTCCGTACGTACGAATAAGGAAAAAAAAAGAAAAAATATATTGACTCGACACCTGAACTTGCTAGAAATCGAGCAAATCATATCGCTGCCTTAAACAATTTTCAAGTACCTATTAAAACATTTCATACCAGTATAAATTCATTTTGTAGCAACTCAACTAATAGTACTCCACGGTGTCCTAATAACTGTCATCCAGATTTAATATCTCAGCTTCCATTTTGTACGAGATCTACCGGGAGGCAATTTCCTTCCTAAAATTGTATTTGGACGAATGCGCGTAAACTAAGTACATATGTGACCCAGAAGACAAATTTTATTTATATTTTCTCCCTTCTGGCATAGCTTACATACATACCCTTTTTTACGGCGGGCTTCATATTGATGGTTTTATGTGCTGTTTTAAATGAACCCATAATTTTTTACGACGAATTGCGTGAGATAGCGAATCAGCAACAATGATGGAATTTGCATATCTCAGTGACTACATTTTATTAAGTGGAAAATATTTAATTAAAATATATATAGATATAATATGAATAAGAACTTTATACTTAAACATTTTAAACACCATAGAACAAGATAAAAACAATGCTGATATTTTAAAAGAATGTACCCTTTTCTTCTTATTCACTTCTTAGAAATAAGTTCTGGTTCTAAAGCCTCGAATGGACCTATTATCACCTCCATAAGTGAACGCAGGCTTTCAGTTCAATCGTATCCATTGACCGCAGGAAATCGCACAATACTCGCAGAGATCCACACGAGAGAGCAAACAAACATAGCGTAACGACGAAAATTTACATTAGGCCGGTTTAATGTCGCGGAGCAATCTCATTCTGGCCAGGAAGCAGGGCAACGAGAGACCAACAAAGCCTGATCTTCAAAAAATACGAGCACAATTATGCCGGGGCGATGTATACAGGTCAAGTAAGGATAGCTAGGTTGGATCAGTTACGATGCGTCGCGTGATATCGCAACAAAGACAAATGTGCCACATATCTCGAAAGCGCTGCCTCATATCTAACCTTGACATTCTTATTTTCCTAAACAATAAAAGGAACCAATATACGAATGTCTTCAATCATGATTATTGAAGTATTTAATAGGTGTTATTAAGTACAGTCACGAATAGTATCTACATCAATACTTCACATCGTTTGGTATAATATGTATACCGATATTAACGCAATTTTTATTAATAAATATCTATACAGTTAATCAAATTAAAAGTACCTAATTAACGACTAATGGTTAATATATGGTGTAATGTGGTTACGGTTTAAATTATTTTACAAGATAATATAATTGAAAAGAATGAAACCTTGATACATTTTGGATTATATGGTGTCAATTTTAACAGCTATAGTTCAACATATATTACATATCCTATTGATGAATAACTGTTCCAAATCAATGCTTAGCAAACATTCTTTGTTGCTTCCATTTTTTTTGTAAAAACGCAATAAACATTTTATAAAACATTCGATCAAAACTTTCCATAAATTTTTATTTCATTGCGGATACTCAAAATTCGTAAGTTTAATAATTTCATAAGTTTCAGGAACTCCCTAAACTCATACACATGTTTGCAATTAAATATAAAACAGCCAAAATGTAAGTGTAAAAATCAAAACTGCCAAGTGGTTCTGAAAAACATTGAAAACAAGATTCAGACTGAACTGTTGAAGAGATAATTATTACATATGCGATCTTATCAATAAATCAAATTTCTTGAAATATAAAATTCTTAATCTCAAATGTTAGAAAAATGGGTATCTGATCAAATAAATTCTAACACAATTAAAATATTACATCGCGCAGTCTTATAAGTAGCCATTGTAAGAACAAAGCACCAAGCCCGTATAATTTATGAGTCCGTAATTTTTATTCGGCCCAACAAACAAGGTCAAGACAAAAGTATTACAGAATGGCTAATTTACTTAATTACTTTTACCGTGCTCAAATTAATTTTCCACTTAAAAACTTGCGTTACTTATTTTAAACGAGCTTTCATTAAATAATTTCCTACTCTTTTTATGTATATAAGAACTCAACATAGAGATTGTGGTTTTTAAATAAATCATTTGGTATGGCTTAAAGAATAAACAAAATGTTTACGTTTGATATTATAGTATATTAATACTGTTTTAGCTGTGTAATGTATTTAGTCAGGAAGTTCCATTTTTATTAATTATCCAAAGTCAATATTGTAATTGTGGTTATAGTTAAAAGTAACATAGTGTATATGTATTTTAATAGAAAAACGATCAATACAAGAAAAATTACATCATGCGCAATCGACAACTGTTTTCAAAAACAAAGTCGACGCCATAACCTCTAATAAGTATACATTTTTATAGTTAGACTTTAGTTGAATTTTATTGAATTTTCGTATTCTTGAACTTCTCTCAATTTAGTTTAATTGGATTCAATTTTTGTAATTTTTTTAATTGCGAAATTGCATAACTAATTAATGTTATTAATATACACCAATCAATTTAAACGATACTTAGTCTTCATTTCATGTATCAATATCATCGAATTTATTGAGACTGATATTTACATCGAATACAAACTTTTTTTAAGGTGCAAATGTGGTAATCTTCAGTTTTTATAAAGTACTAGGTTCATATATTTAGTGATGAACTATTTTTATTTAGGCTGTGACATAGGCAGACATATTTTAGGCAAAATTATTTTTTTTACATTAGAGCACACAACAAACAATAAGTACACATACCAATTTGTTTATGTTCGAAGCCACGAAAGGCCCATATCAAATCATCAAGTCAGCGTACAATACCTAGACCTTTGTTACTATTCAGCCTGTAGAAAATTGACCATTTATTAGACTCTATCAACTTTTTGATCAGGTAATTGTACTGTCCTGGTGGGGCAGCCTCATCTACCCTTTCCATTCCCGTCTTAGTGAAGTTGATAAAAACTAGCCATCTCCGACACGTACACGGTTATCGTAATTTTATAATTAAAACGTGTTTCAATTTCAATAATGTCTCAACTTCGCTTCCTCTTTTTATTTCGGTCACGTTGGCGTTTTTTTTTTCAGAGAACGGTGACACTTAAGATCCTGAATTTTATCAAAACAGTTTGAAAAAAGTGCTTAGTACTTTTTAACTATATTACATAATATATAACGCGCTCATTTACGTTGCATTACAAATTAATCAATGAAAAGGGACATATTGTGAACACGAAATGCATTCAAATAGTGTAGTGTAATTATTATGACGTCTTCGACTCTAAATTAGATATATATTATTATAATAAAATCAATATTCATAAAAAGAGATTAATATTAAGAAAAAGAAAAATTTATCTGTGAAATTAAAGTCAACATAAAACACAATATTTAAGTGAGTTTTACAAATCAGTTGTCACTTAATTGTGTCTTTCGTCAACTTTCATTGGTGCAGTATATTTGTACTAGATGGTTAGATATAACAGTTGTAATGCCTGCATTAAGTATAGGATGACATCGTTTAAGTCACAAACATATAGTGGGCTTGAAAAAGTTTCAAGAAGAATTCTTTTAAGCAAGAGTCTATATACAAATCATATGTTATACTGTAGGTAGTAAAAAAAATTGTTTTGTTTATGATTACAATTAATATGATTCAAAATTCTTAATAAATGGTCATATAAGGCTACAATAATAATAAGCATTTCATTCTTTATTAGAACATTCGAAATTATAAGCAACGTAAAATAGGAAATGAAGTACCAGCTAGACCAATCAATCAAAGACGCGGTCTACAATAAGCTAACGAAGTTCATGATCCTACGAGTATCGCGACGACTATACAATAGTGCCCCACGTCATTGGGTGAGTAGGTGGTCACAGTAACTCTCTCTTGATTTAGTTGGGTGTCATGATTGTAGTCGAAATGTGTCTATATGACAAAGCTTACTATGACTGTATGTACTCGTAAAATATATATTTCCTATATCGTGATCGTCACAACGTAGATAGACTAGCAATGTTAACTAAATTTGCTATTTCTTTAACAAGATTATTTTAGATTATATTTTATTTTTATGTTTTATTTCATTAGATCATATTTTTATAATATGTATTATACTACCAGTCTATTTTTTTCATGGACATTATCATGTGATCAATTTTGTTGATAATGTCCTTGACGTTCAATGGAATTTTAGTCAGCAACAATAAAGTTGAGTCAATAAAAATGTTTAACTAAACTAATCATTTTAATAAATATGGTGAATTTCGAAAAATTACCTTAATAACATATACACACTTGAAAATTACTCTTAAGCTGCAGAAACGATTTTTGGATAACCTGGTAATAATTGTGTTCCATAATAACGTCTAAAGTGAAACCACATTTTAAGATTAAAATATTACCATAATTTAGCGAAGCTTATAAAAATTGATGGAAACATATTTCATTCTGAAGCTCTTGCCATAATTTATATTTATCGCGGAAAGAATAAGGCAGCCTGTATGAAAGGAACACTAATAATAATCATTCAACATGATTTAAGCACAGTTCAACTTTCATGAATTATTTGGTACCAAGGACTTATACTTAACATTATAATATGTTAAAAACATATATTTTTTACTTACATATTAAAATGTAATTAAATCGTATAAGTATAAACACCTGTTTAATAAATACAATACATGCAATAATATTCTTTTTAATACACACAATAATTTTATTTAGATCGTAAAAAAATGTTTTTTCCTGATAAAATAATAATGAACGCTTCAAATAAATAATAGACATAAAATACGAGGAAAGCAATTACTAGTGTCGCCTCACTTTAAGGAATTGTTATTCAGGGCTGTTATTTTTCAATATCTGACACCATAAATGTTGGTTTATTGTTTTTAAATGATACTCCTTATTTTAACAAATAAATCAGTACCAAATATAGATGACTCATTCTTTATATGAAATAGATCTTTTAGTTTAATAACTAAAGTATAAGTGTGTGATGTTTTCTTAAGATATATGAAGGTGTTTTGGACCGTAAATTTAATAGTCAGACAATAGTTAATATTTTTTATAGAAATATATTTTAACAACCATGACTAAGATAAAAATGCTCGTATTCATCCCACAAACATCTGCCCTCTCCGGGACTCGAACCTGGGACCTCAGAGATGACGAAACCGGTGTACCTCGACTACGGAGGTCATCGTGTATCTATCTACTATGATTAATACATTATCCGTATTCTTTATCTAGTATGATCAATACATGTATTTACTACGTATTAAAAACGAGATAGTGTCCGCGGATGATATACTCTCTAAGTTATGTACATTTTTTTTCATGCGTGTATTCGGTTGTTAACCTACGCGAAATATTTAAAAAATCTGTACTTACAAATTTATATATGAACTTAAATCAAGGAGACAAAACAATCAATTCAACAAAAACAGTGAAGCTACGATGGCATTCAATATGATTAATATCTGAACTCATCGTTACTGTTTATGCAATCAATTAATTTATTCACAATCCATCGCCCCGCTACCTACTTAAACCGTAAAGTACCTTAAAGTCCTAACAAGAGACCCTTTCACTTATTATGCAATATAGAAAGAAGTTGACATCGCGATGGAGACAAAAATCTGAAAATGTCGTAATTCTGAACAGACCAGTCTCTTTAACTGAACAAAAATCTCTGTCCGTTGATAATCGAATCAAAAGAAATATCCGTTTTGATGAATGTAAATTGTACTCATAAAACCATTATAAAAGTGCCGCTCGAATTCCTCAGCGTAAAGGAAACACAAAAGGAAAGTAGGATATCTTACTTTCCGACGAATTTAAGGCCCGCGTAAAATATTCGAGATGCGTCCATATTTTATTCGATTAGTGTGTTAGAGAAATCGAGTTGGAATGTTGTTATCGATACTCAACTCGTCTAGTTGACCGTTTGACCTTGACATTCAAGGTGCAGGTGCGTCGTGTTCCTGTTTAATGTTTTCACTTCGCCGAAAAATGGGATATAAAATCGTAACTTCATTTAAGACTTATTTATGTACTTCTTTATTTAGTCTACTAGACCACTAGTATCGCTGCGGGTGCGAGCGGCCGACGAATACCCACCCGCCTGTCTTCCTGGCGTCTCGTAGAACTCGAGTGTAGGATTGGCACCATCAAATTCATCTTTCGGTGCCATTGCTATTGCAAACGCCTGAATGTCCTAGCACTAACACCTGTAAAGACATCAGAGCAATGTTCCCTGTGTGTGTGGCGGGGAAATTAAAAAAGAATACCCACTCCGCTGTTCTTCCTGGCGTGTCGTAGAAGCCGACTAATAGGGCACGGTTCCTGTTTTTACCATACAAATTCATTAGTTTTTTTTTTATATAGGTGTTTAGATGTCATATTTTAGGGTTCATTCCAGTGTACTTTACATTTAAATAAGCCATATCACCCCAGCGGATTTAGTAACTGGTACCAAAAGCCTTATTGCTAGGCTCAGTGCGGTAGGTGAACACTGACAATGATTAAAGTAAACTGTTTGTTCCGAAATGTTGCCATTTTTTTAACCTAATTACCAATGAATTTGCATAAACCGTTATTTTATTTTTTTTTATTACCGAGAACTTAATTTTATTGTTAACATAATTTTATATTTTTTTTAGTAGTTACTTTGGTGCACCAAACAAAACTAAACCTATTTTTTTTAATTTGCTAATTTAAATATATGTAAGAGGATATTACCGTTGTTATGTTTATTCTTTTTAACTTAATACAAGCTCGATTCTTGAATTTATTTCCTTAACGATTCTCTTGGCTTACTTTCTTTGGTAGAGACTGACGAGGACGTCATACGAATTCCCTGCGTGAATTCTATCGCGGTTCGGGGGATACTGTAACACTGTTTTTCTCACTGATTTTAAGTACTATTAAAGACATTTTTTATTCATATTGATTAAAATCACTTTTACAATTGTATCTCGCATTGGTTATGTTTACGTCGAATTGTTACTTTGACATTGACAATTTTAATAGATGACATGGACAGTTCCATAGAGTGGACCGCTAATCATGATCCTAACACCATTATCTATGGCGCAAATTAAGCAACCAAGTCTAGCCAAGCGTCGTCTACAAAGATAGTATTTTAATCAGTAATCCCACACACTCCCCCTAAAACAATATTAAAATATTATAATGTCACGATTAGTAGTTTAAAAGAATAGTCTTATGTCAATGAAAAGTTAAATCGCAATTGATCATCATAAGTGTAGTCGTTTAACCTTATTTTTATTATTCCTCAGGCAAATGTTTGTCTGTGGCAATTGAGTCTGTAAACTAGACCTAGCTGTGAGGACTAATAAAGAAATATTAATCCTTCTACAGATTAACATAGTCAGGCTAGATTGCTCGGGCTAGCATAGATTGTGTCCTTTGCCTAACTAAAAAATTAAAAACTTAATAAAAAAAAAAGATACACACTAGTCTGTGGCAGTGATTAGCGGATATTATTTGGTTTTGGATCAATAGCTGTGATCGATAACTATTCACTGTTCTAATTTAAATAATTGAAAAGATTGTATTCGGCTGTTGAGGCCGAGCTCTGCTACAAAAGAGAAGGAGTCTATATATAGACTGACGAAATAGATCTGCTTTCACCGAATATAAATTAGAGAAAAAAAAGACAATCATCCCGAAAGAAAGGTACCTAATTTTCATAATTCTTTCTTTTATTATATATTTAGAGTTTTTTAACTGAGATTCATATATACATTTCATATACCTAAAACATCGTTCTAGAACATTTCCTGAATATCCGTTGAGTGTGGGTAGAGAAAATAACTGTGGTAAATTGATATAACAAATTTGGTCTTTTACAATAAAATATTGATTAATCATCATAGTATGCCTGGTGGGAAACCAATATTTATGCAATTAAATCCATTAACTACCTCTCATAACCGTTACATACATGGGGATTTAAATAAAACAAATTAATATTTTAAGCAGATCAAATCTTGTAAGATTCTAGAATCAATTGTATCTTCATGTTTGTTTTCATTTTCTACATCACACTCTTCGCTTTTGAAAGTTAATAAATAGTAAAGTAAATGCCAAGAGAGTTGTTATTTGAAATGATTCATGTCATCTTCAGGGAACTATATTTGGGCTGAACATTAACCCTCGTCACCCAGGGACTTCCAAGTGACCCAGCTGCATTAAATAGACCGCTGATCTACCTTAAATCTTAATTGAAGACGGCGACTTGGTAAGCCAAGGACAGAGAGTAAACTAACCCAAACACGGCCATCTAACCACGGTTACCAGTTGCCTGGACCAGTTCCTGAAGGACTCCTGAAGGACTACCGGAATACTGATTTCTTTTTATCCTCGGATACCGTCTTTTAATCTTTTACATTATAAATTTCAACTTAAAACCAATATCGATCAAACGGACCTATAAACCCTGCCTGTACCTATATTAATTTAAGTTCTTTTATATTTTTAAGTCATTCTATGTATATGATTTGATAGAATTGACAGTAATATTGTTGCCTAGTAAACATTAGTGAAATGAATTTTGTTTAAACTCCATGTGAAATAAAGATTTTGTACTCATTCTTCTAGTGATTTATTGGTATAAAATATTGTTGCATAGTAAACATTTGTTAATTGAATTTTGTTTAAATTCATGTGAAATGAAGATTTTGTACTTATATTTCTAGTGATTTATTTGTATAAAATATTGCTTTCCCACCAGGCATACTATGATGAATTAATCAATATTTTATTGTAAAAGACCAAATTTGTTATATCAATTTACCACAGTTATTTTCTCTACCCACACTCAACGGATATTCAGGAAATGTTCTAGAACGATGTTTTAGGTATATGAAATGTATATATGAATCTCAGTTAAAAACTCTAAAAATATATAATAAAAGAAAGAATTATGAAAATTAGGTACCTTTCTTTCGGGATGATTGTCTTTTTTTCTCTAATTTATATTCGGTGAAAGCAGATCTATTTCGTCAGTCTATATATAGACTCCTTCTCTTTTGTAGCAGAGCTCGGCCTCAACAGCCGAATACAATCTTTTCAATTATTTAAATTAGAACAGTGAATAGTTATCGATCACAGCTATTGATCCAAAACCAATAATATCCGCTAATCACTGCCACAGACTAGTGTGTATCTTTTTTTTTTTATTAAGTTTTTAATTTTTTAGTTAGGCAAAGGACACAATCTATGCTAGCCCGAGCAATCTAGCCTGACTATGTTAATCTGTAGAAGGATTAATATTTCTTTATTAGTCCTCACAGCTAGGTCTAGTTTACAGACTCAATTGCCACAGACAAACATTTGCCTGAGGAATAATAAAAATAAGGTTAAACGACTACACTTATGATGATCAATTGCGATTTAACTTTTCATTGACATAAGACTATTCTTTTAAACTACTAATCGTGACATTATAATATTTTAATATTGTTTTAGGGGGAGTGTGTGGGATTACTGATTAAAATACTATCTTTGTAGACGACGCTTGGCTAGACTTGGTTGCTTAATTTGCGCCATAGATAATGGTGTTAGGATCATGATTAGCGGTCCACTCTATGGAACTGTCCATGTCATCTATTAAAATTGTCAATGTCAAAGTAACAATTCGACGTAAACATAACCAATGCGAGATACAATTGTAAAAGTGATTTTAATCAATATGAATAAAAAATGTCTTTAATAGTACTTAAAATCAGTGAGAAAAACAGTGTTACACACTAAAGCAAAATTAGACTTATTTATTTACTTATTATTATATAATATATATTGTTAAACAGAAAACTTCATTAACTTACCAGTAGTACTGTTATTTTCAAAGAGGAATCTAGTATTCTGATCCTTAAGCTCAATTATTCTTACTGTGCCGTTATGTTAATAGAACGAAGCCTGAGTTTGAATTAAAACGTAGCTTTAGACACAGAAAACTTGTTTTAAAGCAAATGGATATTACTGTTATTCTAATGTGATTCTAGACAACCAAATTTTTAAGATAAGTTTTATGCGTTGTGTATCTAACTGTTACACAATGCCTAAAAATTCAAAATTAGAATTAAATATTGAAATCAACTTATAATACTTAATACATCCGGATAGATAACATCAATAGAAGTGAACATTGGTTAGGAAAGTTTAAGTAGTGATGAGTAAAATTATAAACTTTCTAGAGCTGGCAAGCATCCAACAACTGGACATAATATAGAGAGTAATAATGACTAATTGCAAACTTACTAATAAACGATTAAATTTCTATTGTTTTAATGAAAAAAGCTATGATCAAATCGATGATTCATGAACTGCCAAAAAAATTCTTTGTAATAATAACGATCTGCAATCAAAAATATTGACCATAAAGTAGACCACTTAATTTTCTTGACATATATTTGAATATTCTTTCGAATATTTCAATATGGTGATACTAAGAGCAACCACGAAGAGATAATAATTAATTCATTAATTTTAAAAAGACTTATGAAATTACCTCTATTGAAACATTGCTATGAATAAAAGAAAGACGAACAATAAATATAAAATATTAAAACTTCATGCAAGCTACAAGTAAAAAAATAACCATACCTTGTATATTCCATCAACGAGTTTTGTGAGTTCTTCCGTCTCCATGGTGACAGTTATTCGATATTACAATTTTCAGGAATTACGTTACACGAGAAACCTCATCGGGATGAAAACAATATTCACACACAAACGAATTCCGATTTTATATCACTACAACACACAATTCACATTTCATTGCACAGTGGTTACGCGTGCCTGATTTTTCGGCTGAAGACTCGTTCAAACAAACGAATCGGCAATCGAAGTCATCTGTAACAAAAGAGAAGTAAAATTAATATTCTGAATTTATAACGTTTCAAAATATCTCAAAGCTTTGTTACGTTATGCACCTGTTTTTAAGATAATATCAGTGAGCGAAGGCGTGCGTCCGGAACGACTAGTGGCTGCAGAGTCATTCACCAATCGCCTTCACCACACGTTCGAGTATCTCACGACTGTTAGTGCTAAGAAATACATAGGTAGTAGTCAAATGAAATAGTAGAAATGCTTCGCCGTTGATGTCTCAACCTCCTTTGTTTACTACTACCCATCCCATATTTGTATAGATGGTGAAGAAATTGTGTAAATAGGCTTTTGAATACCTAAGCCTTATTGTTGAAAAATAAATAATAAGCCATTGCAGTATTTTATGTAGAGATTTGAAATCTAATGCGTATTTGATTTGTACGTTATTTAAAGTATTCAAAAGATAAGTATTTATTTAGCAATACAGAAGTATGCATGCTTTGTCAAGTTAATAAGAACTTAGTTTCCGATAGAAAGTAATATTGTTACGAAATGACTACATTTTCAATGCCATTATTCTTAGCGGGCGTGTGCAATGCTATAGTAATGCTACCTACATACAATCATGACAAGCGTTACCTACACCCAATCACCGGATAACAATAGGCTGATATTAATTTAGCATACGCAAGACTTTCGTTTTCAACGCTGCCCACGACTTTGACGTAATCATCAACCTCTTGACAAATTCCGTGCCAGGAGTGGTTACCAAAGATGGTCAACTAGCAACCGCTAACACCATATGTAAAGCTTCTGAATTCAATTTATTTGATGTACATTTAACAGCGAAGCCCTTGTTATAGCATCGAGCTAAATCAGTGTTGTCGTTGCACATTTGAATAATTACGCAAGAGCTTTATGCACTCTGCCGAAGTAATCGTATGCATAGCCGCCCGCCCCGCCTAGCTGAACTTAATAGACGCTAATTAAGCATAATTCGCTAGAAATTAATGAATAACCTTTCCGTAACATTAACATAATGTGAGAATGAGAGATGATATTTAACAAGAAATATTATATTTATTTCAGGAACTGATACAGACCTTTAACAATATTGTTTGATAATTTTGTAAATACGGTATGACTGCGTCACTGGTTTAAGTCCGTCCGACGTCAGCAACCAGGGTAAATGTAATATCATTCATACATATCTCTTTTCTTAAAGACGGTACGACGCGGAAGTCATATTTTTTAACGTTAATTGCTAGACAGACAGAAATAAACATACTAAATATATAATTGATATGTAACTGAAGAGTTAATTCTTCCACTGGGAACAGATTTATTATTTTTGTAAATTTCCTCTACTTCACACTTATATCTAAGATTAGTTGCGCATCATATAAAAGGTCTATCATTTTTAGGTATATTTTATGTTCAGACATGTAATGTATTTTTATTCTTGTAATATATTTATCTATATTAAAAGTCTCAATCTGAAATGTATATATAGTAAGTACATAATACCACAATACTAAATAAATATTCATACCAAGTAACACATTAATCAAAAACGACTTTTCTCTAAACGTTATTCCGAATACAAACTGCTACAGTTTGACTTCCCATATTCTTGCGCCACGGAAATTCGCTCTATGATTTTGCGGAACCACTTGATGTCGAAATAAAAAAGGTCTGGAAACTATCTCGAAGTTTTTCGTGCGTCAGATGCCGAGGAAAATATAAAACACAATTTCTGAGCGGATCCGTAACTTCATTTTGAACGAAGAGATTTCCACGGTGACCCGCCCCTCGTCCCACTGCATATGCAGTTATAGGAACGGACTCAACAGTTTCATTCTTTTATTCCTGAGGCGTAAAGAAACAAGTGCGGCGAACTGCTTATTTTAGTTGAGACTTCTTTACCCAGAATAAAATTGTAAGATTTAACTAAACTTAACATGGAACATAGAGCTCACACGTTGATGATTGGAAATCACTTAAGAAAACTGCCATACACAAGTTTTCTCCGATTTCACTTTTGTGCCTCAAGGCAGGTTGAAGTTGAAACACTTTCTAAATATGCTAGCGCATCTTTGTTCGTCTGTTCTGTTGTTATGATATATCAGTTTTGTTAGTTTGTTTACGCAATCTCATGTAACTTATTTGCTTATTTATATTGTAAATAAATATCGTCGAATTCATACAATACCCATTTCTGTATATTTATATATCTATAAATTACATTTATTTTATGATTTTGTTAATAGTTTTAAAATTGTGTGCTGCTTTGTGCCAAAATTACATTATTAAATACTGTAAAATGTAAAATAATCCTATAAAATAATATATTTTAATCAACTATAAAACATTTACAAAGGCATGGACAAACATTGTACAATCACTCATCATACATATATAAATATGTGTTTATTTTATATTATTATATAAAAATATATTTATACCCATTAAGAAAAATAGTAACCTAATATGCTTTCGATTCAGACGCGGTTAAACATGTACGCGCAATGCAAATATGCACTCACTTCTTAAAATTCCAACAGAAAAAGGAGCAACTATAGCTAGCGTAGTTTAAATAACATTTCATGTCAATAATGGTTAAATACATTCCACCATCGTAAGCCAATTAATATTGGACATTACATATCCTAATTTCATGGGTTTTTTATATAACACCTACTCAGAAATCTTGACTAACTTCACTTGATGATAAAATCACAAAACATTCTGTATTTGCTGTTATAGCAAAGAATAATAACCAATACAATTATTATAATAGATAGAGTACTAAAATATATAAGGTAAATTATTTTAGAGCTCAAGTGGCAGCTCAACTATACCTCAAATACGTTGCAGCTTTGTCTGCAACAGTGCACATTTCGCTGACGAACCTTGTTACCGCGTATAGTATGGTGCGACAACGCTAGCAGCTGCATATTCATATCCCTAGTCTTTTTTCCGCAAAACTTGCGTTATTATAAACTACACAACTTTTAACTTCTATATTTAAAGTTTTTTTATATAAAGCATATTGTAGAATGGATTATATGTCTGGAGCATTCAAACTACATGCTTTACGTTTTAATTATAATAAATACTTTTAGATAGTAGAAAACGAGATTTTATTTTCTCACAATTATGTTCATATTTATCACGAACACACACCATGTTTATTGTAATCCTTAAAAAATATAGTTCCTAACGTAAATTTTCTATTAATTAATGTCGCATTGCTGTAAGTGCCGTTAGATTTTCAGAAATATTGCATCAAAGGCACTGCTGCATTTATACAGTTAGTAAGCAACAGCTTAACAACAGCAGTATTTTAAGTTTTTGGTCAGTTTGCTGCTTAAAGAGACTATAAATTATCTCCAAAGGTTTGCTGAGATAGATTTTTTTTATCTTGCGACGTAAATCTCCGCTGTGTGCTTATTGCCAATGACGTCAAATAACTGAACGACGTCTATTATTACGGGGCTCTCATGCGGAAATGCATCGGAGATATTATTGAGCAAATGATGGTATTACCTGTTAATATGGACAATATACTTTTGAAGATTTTGGCAGATAATTTTAATATATTAATTAGGCTAGTAATTTCATAATAACACATATAATACAATGAGACGTAACAATGAAATAAATTCATCATAATTTTTAAATGCATAATACGAAGAGCTTAAATCAAAATATAAAATAGGCTCTGTAGAATCATTGATAAATAGCTGAGAATTTGGAGCGTCGAGATTGAATAGCATTAAATTTTAAGCGGATAGATTCACGCTTGAATAACAAAAAGCTGGAATAACTGCCGCTAGCGCTTCGCTATAATTACAATCATAACAGTGTTATAGAACGGTTGGCTGGCCAAAGCACGGCGAACGCACGTGGTTCGACTTCTGTGGCAGTTTTTTCCTTCAACTTCCCAACATTTTTTAATTTTCTTTCTTGCCAACATTAAATCTACGTATTGCAGCGCAGAATTTCATTTTTTATTACGTTATATCATCTTAGTGAAACATATACGTACATATTTATTGAAGATTCAATAAAAAATCAAATAAAGATATTCAATGTCATTTGGAACATACAGGCTATATTTTTTAAAACCAACCTTAAAATATAATTTTTTATTTTTTGTTTATTTATCGTAAAATTTGGAACGTTGGGTACGAGTAAAATGTGAGTTATTAGCAAAATCCTGTCGGAAAGTGCATGATATATTTTAATAAGTGTATTACTGAGATGTTTAACAACATGATCCAAGGCGTTCTCTTAGACTGCATCGATATAGAATGGCCATCGCATTAAATCTGCCTTTAACTCACTAACAACTATGTTAAATGCACCTTGATGAAGTTCTTTAAAAGTTTAAGCGTACACTTTATGATCTTTCTTGTTGTAGTGCTAAGTAACGAGGATATTTTTCAACCTATCACGTGCACATCTTTGTATTTTCGATTCTACGTGGTAGAGTTCTGGCAGGACTCTTAAATATTCATGATAATATTATTTTTTCATAATTAATGTTTTTTTTATCAAATTCTGTCTTTAACAGCATAAGCAGCCTTTGCAACAACAAGCGGCCGTCTTTTGTCACCTGACAGACGAATCACTAATATAGCTAAAAGTAGTAATTCGGCTGATATCAAGTTTTTGAATTGTCTTAAATAAACAGTATAATTTAAAAAATGTTTGTTGAATAATTTTACTTTCCTTTTTCATACCATTTCGTAGCATTGGGGAAAACCATGCGAAACATTTCTATGAGTGATGTCTATGAAATAAATACTTAACGTATAAATATTTATTACATTTAGGATTAAAGTATTCATCAAGATATATAATTTATGAAATGCAATTTACTTATTTAAATGCAATCTGTTGTATTCGTAATTATCGGTTTATCTTTCAATTTTCCAAAAATGTGAAAGAATAATATTAATCTGCTTATAATTTCGTTCGTTCGTGTTCGCTTGTGCTGCTGCATATGTCTGCTTTCTACTACCTTCACGAAGAAAACTCTTTCTGAACTATACTTTGTTTAGCGTATTCCTTTCGTTAATTCGGTCAGTATTAAGTCACATAAAATATTCACTTTACATAACTACCTATGTATGTACGTTTCTTTAGTAAGTAACTATGGTTATCAGAACGCTAAAACCCCGCAATGTAAAAACAATAGTATCAATCCATGAAGCAAAAAGAAAAAAAAAGGATAAAAATGTAAAAGTTTCATCGCGATATTTTGTATTTATATTTATTTATATTTTGTGGAGCAAACAATATACAGGGCCTGGGACTTATTAGAAAGTTTCCAAATATTTGTGATATTTCTTTATCCGAAACCCTTCGGTGTATTTATGATATAAAATTATAATATCAAGTAATTAATAATATTAAGATTATTTTGGTTAGATTATATCAGTAAAGAAACTATCACTGAGCACTATCGGAAGGTACATTAGATTATGTTTTGGATATCAATTAAACTGAAATTAATCAATATCAAATATTCTACTATGTACGAAATCTGAGTGATCGGAAGGAGGCAATTATCCCAACGTCAAGATTATGATCACTTTGCTAACTACTTGATAACGACATCACTGATCCCTTGAAAGTTACTAAGCGCACATCGCACAGATTATGATTTAATTCTATTGCTTTATTTTCGCTAAAATTTTCGCTAAATGAATGATGTATTGATAGGATTTTCAAGGCGCAGAGGGCATTCAGAGACATAACAAGACGACCTATTCGTTGATTGATATATACAGGAAATCAAAGTGGGTGGATATGTTCGCAAGACTTCCCCAAGCCTTTTTCTTCCCGAAGTGTCCTCTATGGACATCGAAGACCCAACGGTGCATGGAAGCACGTCCATGCTCGCGCCAAGTCGTATGTGAGAAACGTACGTTAATACGGCTTTAAGTCAGTAGGTCGAGGCTTTTGACTGGAAATCGGCTCCAAAAGTCCGACATAATCTCACATTTTTTCTCAGGCGCGATTCACGTGTAAGTTATTTCCAAACGTAAAAAAAGTAATCACGCCTGTTCAAGCTGAAATACTTACATATACACATAAAGAGTTCGATATTATATTTAGGTCGTTCATATTCCAACATGTAAAAAGAAGTTTATTTTATTCATACATTTTAAAGTATATCAGCTAATTATAAATAAAATTATTTCCAAACTAGATGTTTTACATAAAAAAATGCGATAATTATATTTTAGTAACATATTTACATTGTATTATTTTAACTGAAATTCTTTCACGTTGCAGCAGATAATATTACAAACAATAGTTTTTGTGTATTACAGAAATATGTATACACTTCTTTCTTATCTATACCTATAATAAATCTGTAGAGAGGTCAATTCTGTATATTAAATATATTTTCAAAATAACTATCAGGGGATGATTAGGGATTGATACTGATGCCAAAAGGGCAATCAGTAAAACTTTTGTATATCTGTCTGTCGGTCTGTCTGTCTGTATAACCGTTATAGAAACAAAAACTACTCGACAGATTTTAACAAATCGTTTATACTCTTACTATAATAATTTTTTAACAATAAACCTATAAATAATACGATACAGTCTATACTAACAATAAAATCGTACAATAGTATATTGGGATGGTTTGAACTTGTTATTTCGCATAAAGTGTTTTTAACTTGTAAATGGAGAACACTTCATTGAATTTACAATATTAGAATCGTTACACAATTGAATTTACTGGGAAATCAATCTCACGTCAGCTACACGAATGATATACCATGTAATACTATTTCCAATCACTCCTGGGAAATTTGCCATGATGCAGGGCGGCGCTGTGACAACGCTCCACTTCAATCATTGAAACTACGCTGTAATTCGGCATGTGATTGCTTGACTTCTAATGATGACTTGGGTCTTTGAGTCGCAAGAACAATTCATTATGACTTTAGTTGATTAACAATTCCGATTTTAGATAGAAAGTAAAATTTAAATTGAAAGCAATATATATGAACAGGAAAATTACTACCAAAAATTTAATTTAATTAATAAATAATTAAATTTATTTTTATTTGTAAATAAACAGGACTAATAAAATTACAAAGGATATTGATTACGTTTGCTGATTCCGCGCAGTTGATGATGACTTGTCCAACAAGCAGACAAGGTCGACACGTGTTTCGTCTCTCAGCGAGACATCTTCAGGATCTGTTGCCCGCTCGGTGTCTCACGAGCGGCTGTTCACCAGATTAGAACAAATATATGTATATCATAATGTATATCACCATACAGATTAGAACAAACCTGTCCTAATCTGTACTAATAAAAACTGTTTATATTCGGCTATAACACTTATTATATAACACAACTTAAGGTATACTTTTAAATATAAATATAATAATTGAGTGTAAGCACTAGCTCAAATGAATCTTGCACCTAAGGTGAATTCATAAGAAAATATTAGCGAGTAAGCAGGAACATTAAAACAAAAAAAAACAAATATATAAAATATAGAACAGCAAGAACTTGAAACACTTTTCACTCTATTTATTAGAAAATGAAAGTACATAATTTGCATATCAAATATTTTGTATATTTGCGTCACTTTCTACTAAAGCAGAAGAACATATTAAAAGAATATCTGGTTACAGAATAAAATAATATGATTAACAATTAATATTGTTTAATTAGCTTATATAAATAATCTATAACTAAACTAAATCTAATTATTTAAGTAACAGTAAATATTTATTGTTCCAATTTCCAATTTAATATACTAATATTAAAATTTAAATTGTCTTCCCTCGTATTTTGTATATTTGTGCAATTGACTTTCTTAGTAAGTTGATGGATATTACCATCGCCAAATTTATGTTGCTATTTGTCAAAATAGAGTAATAAATTCCCTAATTGAATCTTGGTAGACATACTTCTACTGTTTGCCTATTTTATTTTAGACCAAAAAATAGTCACAAATGTCAAAGTTCCAGTCGAAAATTAGCCTTCGTGTGCGCGTGCAGGGAGTCAATACTTGATAAACGGCGCGGGTCAATACTCCATAGTTCGCTACTCATTCTCCGTATGAATTGTTACAACAAATCAATGATATCATTGATTACGTGAAACTACTTATATTCGTAAATGCGGATACGAGCAAACATGGACCAAACATTTGATAAATAGATTTTGTTTGCACAATATCTATATCAATTAAAATGATTCGCCAAAAGGTATTTTGGGTGATTTAACATCTCCAGACTCATAGGGATCGAGCGAAGTGTGATATCGTAGAAACTATTCACAACTACGCTGTAGGATGTATTGAAGCTTTTTCACTGGAGAGGATTGGGCATTAATATTAACAGCGAAATGATAACGCATCATTGCAGAGACCATAGAAGAATTGAACACAATATATAAAATTTATAAAATTAAACATTTATATAAATTACGTAACAACATAATGTACTAAAATATTTAATTTTATAAAATGCACTCATAAATTACTGAGCGCAACGACAACTAGTGCGTAACGACATTGATAAAAATCATAAATGTAATTATTATAACGCAAGATTCTACATACCCAGTAGACAGCAAAATTGACTGAGGTGTGTAATAAGAGAGATAATAAAGCGCTCACTAACAAATTACTGAACCCTGTGCCAATTAAAAGTACATCAAATTTGATATATGTAAACTAAGAGCTGTGGACAGATATCCTACAGCTGAACAGCTGACCGGTGAACAGCTGCATCGCTCTCTCTCTCCTGAAGGGGCAGATGCTGCCTCATGATTTTCTTTATTCTATGAAGTTTAGTTAGTAGGTCATACCAATCGGACCGATCCGGCTTATATGGTGTACGGCATAATTACTGTGGCCCTTTTTTAAATGCATTATGCACCGTGACACCGCGCAGGCGCGGCCGTGCATGGGGCTCTCCGGTCTGACAGGACCGGCCTACCCACTAAAACCCCCCTGAGTTCTGTAGGCCCATGCAGGGCACATAGTGGGGTGCGCTTTCACGATTCTGCCGCCATGAGCTCTGGGGCCGGCTCGACCTAGGTCTGGTTGAGCCAACGCCAAGACAGGGACTGTCCGAGAACCCCTGCATAATCCCCCAGACGGAGAGACATCACCACGGCGTGCGCGGTAGCCAGACGCAGCCTCGCTTTAGGGTCATTAGGCGGGCACCGCTCTTGCGTGTGCCCGCCTTCTCCTATCTATCCGTCTGCGGCGGAGAGGAGCGGCCTCGACGTCCTCCTCCCGCTCCGTCGCAGTGGTATCCTGGGCACGTTTCGTGCTCCTTCAATTTCAACTTCTCTCTTCAAAGCGAAAAGAAATAAAATATGCAAACATCATAACTGCCAAAGTTATGCTAACTATAACTAATATATTTCTTGTAATTAATTCAAAAGTTGTATTTTTAATTTTATTAACAATATTTTCTTGTAGTAATACATTTTATAAATGTAAAACAAACACCTATTGTATACTATGTCATTAAAATTGTAAACTGTATATGGGATATACTGTTATCAGTTACACTTATAGTTTACAAATTTAATGCCATATTTAGCTATTTTAATACAGTTATTGGACTTATTGGAAATCTTTCCGAATCTTTTAGCAATGTGGCCAAATTTTCTATAGTTTCAACCATGACAGCCATATCAACAGCAAACCGAAGGTACGTGGTCTCCTCACCATTGATTTTGAAGTCCTCACCACCTTAAAAACTGAAATACATCCGTTTCAGAGATATCACATCCCCAGACTGACCGCTATAATCATATAGTTTCGACTTTTTGGCCTGAAGCCGGACTTATATTGTAACATTTTGGATGTATCAGCAGTTAATGGCATCTTTGGAGAGACTGAAGTACTGTCCATGTTTCGACAGTATCGTAGGTTTTATTGTAGTAATTTTTTTAGTGATATTATAACCCAAAAGACGCCCAGCTGCCCCCCTGATGAGAAGTGGTTACAGCACCCTATATAGTTCATGCGGTTCCTGTGAGATTCGCAGCATATCTGCAACCCCCACAAAATAATATACCTATACGCACAAAGGGTCTTTCAGTGGATTTTGATGAAAAGTGGTTTTAATTATACGATTTCACAATATTAAGTACAGTCAATAGCTCGTTGTGATTATAGGATTTTGAGCGTTATTCCTTCACAAAATAAATGGATCGCAGCAAACCTGATCAAATTTATATACGCTTGTACCATTTTGTCTCCTACCAAAAGCAAAGTTGTATTGAAAAGTACGGATGGGGCTCTGCACAATGTTATTCTTTGTTGTCATGGCAATAATAGCTCCAAAGAATTCGCGTAGATTACCGTTACAGGAGGAAGCACAATGGAGCCCTCCTCTGCTGAGTACACACAAAATACGCCATCGTAAAATGTGCCAGAAAAATACAAGTTTTGCGCCGTGATTTGTAAAGAATAGTGTTTTATTTACCGAACTGGGTGAGGTCGAAGTAACGTGTACATTTCAGAAATCGTTGTAACTTTTGACGACAAACTTTTTAAAATTATAATATATATAATATAAATAAAATGATAGAGATTACATATAGATATTAAGCTAACAAAAAAAATAAACATGAAATAAATTGCTTTAAAAGAAATAATTAGATTGATGAATGCACAAAAAAAAATACAATATATATTGTTATATATATATGTTATGAATATAATACCTATTACCGCAGCAAAGCTTCTTACATTGCTGTGTTAAGGTTTGAAGAGCAGTGTAATAACTAGATTCCATGACACTGTGGTTCTTGTTGGGATTGCTGGTTTCATGCGAATTCACAAAACCACGCGTATTATAGGCGACTGTGACCATTTATCAACAGGTCTGCTTGTTTGTCAATATAGAACTATAAATATATATGTCGTTATATACATAACAACAATTTAAAATTATCCATTTAATTAAGATCGTATTCATAAATTATATGCCTCGTCTAGTATATACCGTCTGGCATTTTAAACAATTTCGAACTGGCCACAACCCTTTCGTTCCATCCCGAAGGTGTCACGTGCACGCATTCACTACACACGACATGATCGTAATTTACGAAACTGCAATGGGTACACTTGTAATAGTGTACTATGAGATTCTGTATGGAAAATTGTTGTGATATTCTATTAATGCATTCGTGCTGCAATTTATAAGAAATTGTGGTATTACAATATTCTTTGTTTGTTGGATGTTTATACTTTGTGTGTTCAAATTTTTAATAATTTGATACATTTTGTAATATTTCACGAAATATAAATAGAAACCTGTGTACAGTATGTGCAATTATGTAACAAATATGGGTGTTTCAGTTGTTTTGTACTTACAAATCTATTCAGAATTCCGTCAAATACTCCGTAACTTTATAATGCTCTTTGAAATGCCACTAAAAATGTTTACGTTTAATTCAATTATAAAAAAATTATGGCTAGGAATTGTTATTTTTTATTATACGTGTTATCATTAAAATATCTAGCAAATAACAATATCAGAAAAATTACCATATCCCTAGAAAGAATGAAAAATAATAATAGAAAATTCGTTGACTAATAGCTTCCCAGCCAAACAACCTGACCAATCTATTAGAGTATTTAGGCCTATAATTAACTTCTATTAAATTCAATAAACGTTTACGAGTAGATGCACGTTTAAAGCTTTAAGCGTTTTAAAGCGGCACGTTTAATGTTTACTGGTGGTGTCACGCCCCTACGATGCGATTGCTCAATTGGCGAAAAATTGCGACGCGACTAAGCTTGCGGAAAATTGCCGATATCGTTAATATTCACCCGAAACCGGCGGTTCACGTGGCGACTACAAATAACGAGTAGACAGCCCCCATAGATTTATGCTCTGTCGTTTTAAGTGATGTATAGGCCTCAGCCCACCCGTTTCGTCGAAACGTCGAAGAATCTCAAGTGTCTGTTTATCGACGTCACGCGACGCCACATAAAAAATACGAAACCAAGCAGAATTTAAAGCTATATTTCAATAAACACAACAAAACAAAATATACTACAACGTATTTGTCAAGGTGGCATGGTATCGCCGTTTCAGCAACGTCGACATCAAAGAAAAATATAGCGGTCATTCACAGGCGGGCCTCATAAAATATACGAAACCTTGACAGGGCCCGAAGAGCTCAGGTAAGTCTAAGTAACTTTTTCCGGGGTGTTAAGCCGTTCGCCTAAGGAAATTGGTGACAAAAATATTCCGGTCATGCACGGCCCCCTTGTTAGCGCGACCGAAAAACACAAGAAAATTCCCCTTCTGACACGGCTTGTTTCCAAAGGTGGCGCGATGGTCTTCACAGAATTTTTTTCGATGCCGAAATCGGTAAATATTTATGTCAGCATACGTGCAAAAGTACGTGCGTTACTGGCCACAGTAAGTGTTTGCGAACGGCGAAATTTTTCCGCGCTAACAACGTAATTTGTGAAACTTAAGATCGCAAAGATTTTGCAAATTGTGATGTTAATCTTTGTACGATGTTTATATGAAACAGAGTACTTGCGTATGTACATAATTCTATAATCTGATTTCGTGTGCATATTGCATGTAAACAGCGTGCAATAGCCGCCGACTACGGGGATAAAATTTAAACAGGTGAATGGTTGCTCTGTAATATTCCAACTCAGTTTCCTCTTTACGGAATTTTGAGGATATTCTCAGAAAATAAAATGCATAAGCTTTTACGTTCTTTCAAGTTTATTTTCAGACGATCGGTAGTACTGAATTAACAGAGTGATTTTGATAATAAAGGCTCATTTTGTAGTCCATTAGTTAAATAAGCTTTCTGCTGTTTCATACACAACTCAATTTCATATTATTTATTTATTTAACACTTTAGTTATAATATATTTAATAATATATTTCTTGTACCACCCATCAAGTAGTTTTAGCTAAAAGTAGCAATATTTATTATTTTGCTTGCTACTTCCCTCTCAAAAGACAATGAATCACAGGAAATCAGAGTAGCAAGCTAGTTAATTGGGCAGCAAACTTGCTTAGGAGTAAACTAAAGTTCGTGTTTCTGTCTGGCATCATTGTGAGAGGAGTTTTTCCTCATTAGTGCGCAGCTTCAGTGCTAACTAGCGATATACATCAGTAAAAAAATGTAAAAGAAAATACACAGAAACAAATTTGCTTTCATATTAGTTATAATAATGTTGCCATTACATTCATAGCAACTTAACACTTAGGTAATGGTACAAATAATACAATTATGACACAGTTTTAGTTATTGTTTGTTTTGTTTCACTTAATAGTTGTTTGTTTATTTAATATCGAATTAAATTCCTCAGAAACATCCTTAGGTTTCATCATAATCACATATTATATACATACGTCCCCACCAAAATATACTTGCCAACACGAACAATATTGATTGATTGATCTAACGCCGGATCAGTAGTTTGGTGCGATTAAACATACACCTTAACATTAAACATACGGCTTAAACATTATGGTGTATGGCTTAAAAAGAATAATAAAAAAACATACACTTTATATCCAGGTTGCTTTACAATACATTCTATCACGTTTTAACGTCGTATAAATTTAAAATAAAGTAAAATATATATGTACCTAACAATTTCGAATACCGAGCCTCCCGATTAGTAAGGCCATGACTAAAAAAATAAACGTTGAATGTTTTATGTGTAAGACTAATTTCCAGCGCACTTAATTACTGAAACACAATTTCATGTCAATTTTATGACCCTACTATTAAAATGGCTGCATCTCTAATTTTATTTTCAGATTTTCGAAATTATTTTGTAAGATGGGATATAGTTATAACGTAACTACTTTATATATTACTGAGCACCTGTTAAAAGGGGGATAATTAAACGCTTTGCGTTATCTAGTAGTACAAACAATCAACTCGTAAATCGTTCCAAAACAGCACAACAGTTCGCAGTCACTACAAATTACTTACAAACAATCATACGTCAAAGCCTTGAATGTTGTTGGTTCAAACATAAAATTGCTGATGTACCTACATGCATGCGCGTGATTTGTCGCCTCACCAAAATTCACAAAAATATCTTAAACTATCAAAATCAAATTCTGGAAAGCGAACTATATCTAATTAATTAATCAAAATGATGGTCATTGTTTTCAACACATAGCTTGATGTGCATGTAAAATTACAATATTATTAATTGTGTTTAACATATTTTACAATGATAATTTCAAATGATCAATTGTCAATTTTAACAGCATTTTTGAGAGTAATTAAGTTTGAATAGTCATAATAACATGGTAAAATTATTTCGAACGCGTATGTACACAAAATAACGCGCCAGATTTTACAAGTGGTCCTTCAGCTAGACCATGTTGATATTCGTAATAGCGTGCATTTTCTAAAGTGAATATAAACCTTGATGTGTTGCTCTGCACATAGTAAGTGTCGAATTGATTTATCGATATTTCAGGTATGATTGATTAAATAATTTATCAATGTCGTGTGAACAATATGATGTATTTGATAAAATAAGCAATATTTGCAACTGAGCTAGCGGATGAATCCTTTAGTGGATTCAAAGCAAAGTTTGTGTAAATATTCTCGCTTATTACACGTTATAATTAATATAATAGTTAAATACTATGTAATTATTTAACTTTAGTATCATCGGTTTGACCGGCAGAAGCCACTGCTGAACTGAAGCAACATAGAGCCGCTCAAGGATTCCTTGGTTATCATCTTTCTTGTCCATAACGTCGACAAAAGTCGAATCCTCGACAACTATATCTTGAAAAACAACAATGTAGTTATAATTTTATGAATATTGTTACTATGATGGCACAGTTATGTAAAACTGTGATAGCTAACCAAGCGTGCTTATACTCAAACTCTAAGCAAAACAAATCTAAAACGGTAATGCTGCCAGCTATTGCACTTATATTATCAGAATTCTTGTACGACCAATTTATTTTTCGTGTAACGCTTTCTTGTAAATGTACTTAAGTGGAAATTTCTAATCACTTGTGGCGCAAAGCAACAAGTTAAAAGTAAATTCGTGTAACAGCTTAGAGCAGTTGGTTGTTCCCGCTGAGACTTTCCTGTCTGGCTACCGCTGATCGGCAAAACTTTTAATTGTGCAATAATGTGGCCTAAAATTCTAATGAATAACTATAGTTCTACGACAGGTATGTCTTATTATATTATATTGCATTATTATTCGTTCCTGATTACATCAAAGAATACTAATCAATAATCACAACGTGATAATATCAATCTTTTTTTTTTTTATTGGATATGGCAGCAAACGGATCACCTGGTAAGTAATAACCGTTGCCTATCTACACCCGCAATACCAGAGGAGTTACAGATGCGTTGCCGGCAAGGCGTTGTTAAAAGGGAACAAGGGGGGAAGGGGGGGTTGGTCCTCCGGTACACTCACTCACTCGGCGAAACACAGCGCAAGCGCTATTTTACGCCGGTTTCCTGTGAGGCCGTGGTATCACTCCGGTCGAGCCGGCCCAATTCGTGCCGAAGCATGGCTCTCCCACGGTATCTCCCCTGCTCACTGCACCAGGTATCTCCTACATTCAAATCTCAAAAAATGTCGGACTATGCTCAACGATATCGCTTCCAGGGAATCGTGCTGCGGTGTCGATTGGTACCATAACAGAACGCAACGGTTGTACCAAATGAAATAGTTCGGCAGGACGCGCATCATCAAAAAAAAGATAAAACATATTAGGATATTGGCAGTCCCTCCGTGACTGCATAGCTTCTAAACAAGCCCAACATATTAGGACATCTTTAATAAGCGTCCACTTACGTATGTTAAAGGAGAGAGAAGGATATGGATGTACTCCATTCACTCCTACCGTCATGTTTTCTACTACCACTCCCAAAAGACACAGGTAACAGATGTAATTATGCAATTGACGTTACTAATGCTAATAAACATTTACAATAATTATAAAAGTTTCGTTGTAATTTTCACGTGCGGTTTCAAAAAGAATACCTAACAGAGTTGCTTTAGAAAGGTAACGAAAAGAAAAGGAGGCAAGTATGAAGATTTGCGCTATTATTCTTGTTGTCCGAGGAAAGGGGAGTTAAATGGCCGTTAGGTCTTGTGGTAGATAAAGGAAAGAACGGCATAGATAAAACGGCGAAACTCAAGACAGCTGCCAGGTTTAAAATAAGACCTTTTCGGCGCTTAGACAGAAATAATAGCTTGAGCTTTCTTGTCGAGACGTGGAGGAGTGTAAACCAAGTATTGTAACTTAATAATCCTATTCAGACGATTGAATCCAGGGGAAATGTATCTTTAGAAAGCCAAAATTCACTACTGGGTAGAATTATCGATCAGGTATGTGGGACATAAGTTAGTTGTTTGGATAAAACATATTTTTTTGTCATTCAATTACGTACCTGATGTTATTATAGTTGTTGATGCATGGTATTTAAGATGTTAAATAACTACCTAACATAAAAATAGTTAATATGTCTATTTTTACGCGTATCTTTTCCATAAGACAACAGACAAGTGCTATTGTTATTCTCATCATACAAAAGAATCGAACTCTACGCGAATGTATTAAATAAGGAGAAATGGAAGTTTTGCAAAATAAGAGACACGTATAATTAAGTTATACCAATTCCACTGGAACAAAGCTTATGCTTATCCGAAAATAATGGCTTTGTTAATATATTCACTACCATTTCTTCTCTAGGAAGGTAACTAAGGCTGACTATATTCGTGACTACTCTAGATGCTTCAATCGCCTATGAATTACTAGATTACTTGTATGCTGACTGGTTATCACAAAACAACTCAACAGTAAGCTTCGAATTGATGATTAATTTAGAGTCCGTTGCTTGACACATGACTTACGGCTTACGTCACTGCCATGCAATAGAGCTGACAACTTTAAATATAAATACCAGAAAATGATTTCCATTTATGAATATCTGGCGGAGTGCCCCGCTTGGGACTCCGAACGCCGAGTCTTGGTCGAAGAGATCGAGCAAGATCGATTGATTGCGGCAATGCTGGCGGATGAGGGAAGTTGGAGGGCTGTGGCCTCCTTCTGTGAAGCGGTGATGCTCCAGAAGGAGGCCGCCGAGCGGTATTGGGAGATGGCCGACCCCGCTCGAAGAAGGCGGCCTCGGGCCAGATAGCCTGGCCTGATGCGCCGCTACGAGTCGCTGGCGGGCGCGACGTAGCTCGCGCCTGTGGAGGCGACCCGGGAGGGATCTCGCCCCCAGATGGCCGGGGGGTAACGTCGTAGGAGGTTGAAGGGCAGCAAGATCACTCCTCCCCGAGAATGGCTCCCCTAGCGCACCCAGGGGAGCAAAGGTCGGGGGTCTTCAGATGCGACACTCGATCCTGAGGACCCCCTACAACGTCTGAGGACAGCCATCGCTGAGGTTTTTAGTGGGTAGGCCTCCCCCTTCTGGGAAAGTGAGCCCCACATAACCGCCGGCTCTCCGCAGCCGGGGTATGCAATTCAATGCATTTTCCTCAGCGGAACAAAAAAAAAGGAAGGAGTCCTTACAATCAGCTATGCCAAAATGCTCTAACGCCTGCTGTACATGCCGTGACTACCACAATGTCATTGTCGTATTATTCCTGCCTGTCGCGCTCTACTGCGATACTTAGAACCAGATGACCTGCGCCTAATTTTTTGAAATTAAACGGTTTACTGACTCTTTCTTTTAGCTCATTTAAAACGCCGTTGTCATTAAAGCAGATCATAAAAGATATATATCATCTGAACCGATACTTACTGATTTTTAACTAATATTTACACAGTTCCTCGTTCACGTAATCTGTTCCATTGTATAACCTGAAAATGGTTACATTTTAACTTTGAACTCACACTGGTTCTCTACAACCTTAATAAAATTTTTGGTATTAGCAGTGACCAAGTTCCTATGCTTGCCGAGCGGGGTCGGGAGATGGCCGATCCCGCTCGAAGAAGGCGGCGCCGGGCTCGGTAGCACAGCTGCGGCGCCGCCGCGGGTCGCGACCGCTACGGCGACCCGGGATGGACCACGACCCTTCCGTGGCCGGGGGGCGTCGTCGGTGGAGGAGACCGGGGGAGGTAGTGTAGCCTCCCCCGAGGAGGGCTCCCCTCTAGGCAGGGGAGCGGAGGCTGGGGGTTCCCGGAAGTGGCTTGATGTTCCCGGGGGCTCCCTACATGCCTGAGGAAGGCCATCCCTGAGGTTTTTAGAGGGTAGGCCTCCCCCCTTCTGGGGAGAAGAGCCCCACATAACCGCCGGCTCGCCACAGCCGGGGTATGCAATTTAATCCATTTTCCTCAGGGGAACAAAAAAAAAAAAAAAAGTTTCTATACTTGAGGAAATAAATGAATACTCTCCTAAAATAATTGTTAAGAAAGGTTACAATATATCGCTCACCTTAATGACACAAAACCGGAATATATAATATGTATGCATCAGGTCGTACTAGCTAAACCTACTATATATATTTTACTTAATCTTCTTTATAAAGCACAAACTCATATAACAAGTTAGTATGGAACCTTTATTAGAAAGCGGAAAATACCTTAGACTATTACAATAGACATTTAACCAAATTTATTGTTACGCTTGATTATATTTGTCACTTACGTTTCATTATATGTGATAAATAATAATTGAAAATATAAAAGTGTTACTTTTCTAAAGAATTTGCAAAATAATATAAGCCTAAACAAAATCTTTGGTTGATTTAAGACTTCTCTTATTACATTTAACGTTACTTTTAAGATTCCTTGTAGCGCCGGTTCTAAAATAATTTTGGCCTTTGACTTTTTAACGAGACTTAAAAGTGTAACATTGAATAACAACGTCTGTTATACTTTTCGTTTGTGTCTATTCTTGTTGTTGTTATAATATAAAATACCAACATACAGACAATATGTGTTAAATAACTCTGCATAATGTTTGGTCAACATTAATGTGAAAGTTAATTGTCAAATAAAAATGTACAACAGATTAAATGAAATTCCAGTCGGTTCACAACTCCATTATGTTTGAAGGCCAACCAGTTATTAAAAAAATGATTGCATTAGACACCATGCAATATCGTGTGCTGAGTAATAAAGAGCATTTAAGTCAGGCCCGTCCACCATGTTGTTTTTGCCCCCAGTTATCCTCTCATGATTTATGCTGTGCCTGCCCCGAATATGATTACCCAGTACGTGTCGGAAGTGTCCTTAATGGATATAAACGTCATATTTAACCGGTAAACAACCCGACTTTGTAGAGCTTTGTAATGCTCAATTGGAGTGTTATTGAGATCGTTAACGACTTATCGGGGCTTACATCTTTTTAGGTTCGCAAACTTTTTTTATATTATTGTCATTTTACATATACTATTAAAGACAATTTTTCGATTCTCTAGGATCGAAGGAATACATATAACGAGAGGAGGATTTATATAATAATAAATACATAGTTTATTCATAGAGATTAGTGTCATTATTGATGGAAACAAATCCAATAAATAGCTCTTAAATTAAATCTTTTCAGTCGTTCTTGGGTAATGCAATTGTTTTTTTGCTCTTTGTATATAGATAAGGTACAATGCCGCAGAAGTAATTTTTCAGATTTAGTTTATATTAATTTACATTTTTTTAACACATATTTAGTTTATGTTTAATTTAAGTAATTTTGAGTTATGTAATTATAGAAAGATATGTAAATTGTATTTTTTTATTTTGCTTATTGTAGATTGGAGAGATTTATTCGCGCCACAAATGGGATTAAGTTATTTTTCGTGTCTACTGCTGATGTTCGTAATCATACTGAATGATTTGAGACTGGTATGACAAGATGAGACAATTTGTGGCAGTATTTCCATCTTTGTTTCATTTATATTTTATAATCAATATCGATTCATGTACGCTATTCCATCTTCGGGATCAAATTCATCATCAGTGTGTACTCATGTGCTATAATGTAAAATCCTTAAGAATCCTCAAGAATAATAACTAAGAAGCTTATTTTTCTATGTCTTTTAACAAATCCAATCCACTATATAAACACTATTCGTGAAGGAATATTCTAATTCAAAACCAACATGCCTGAATCAATATTGTGTTTTGAGTACAATATTTGCCAATTAAATTCTTGCGGCACGTGACTTTAAGATTACCTTTGCCAACTTCATTGCTCAATCGAACAGAAAATGTACATTAAGGAAGGAGGTTATTTTTATGAGAATTTCACATAATATTATTTTTAAGTGTTTTCCCATCAATACTCTAATAAGTGAGAATCAAACCACAACACCTACATTGATGATATGTGAACGATATCACTTCTTACATTTTGTATAAAATAAAAAAGTAGCTAAATTATTATGAAACTGCAAAAACCAAACATTACATAATTTAGTGATCACTCAACATATGCCGAACCTAGTTTTCGCTTCCGCATCTGTTTTAATATTTGATACTATAAATATTAATGGCAACCTCACAGTAATTTTTTCATCTGACTCAAATTGGTAATTTATAAAAGACTTAGTTACAACAAAATCGGTCAAAAATGTACATAAGCTATCGAACTTTCACATCACAACATTTCACTTTTGATGCTCTATCAATTAACTCTAATGTATATTATTACTTTATATTTTCCTTAGGATAGATTTCAATATATACTCGTATTGGTATACATAAGTTCAGTTTTGCAGATATTCAACACTATATAGTATATAGTACAATCTTACCTGCTGGCGGTGCACCCTACCAACCAAAAGACGAGACTCTGGCGCCCCCACCAACCCTTACAAGTCCACCGTGGTTGGAGACATTTCATAACCCCCCTGTGATTGCAAAACAAGATATACAAATAAACTTATTTCTAGAATAACTACTAAAAAGTACTAAAACTAAGTAAGATATTCTCCCGAAATTGTTATAGTTATAGTATTATTATTTACATGAATAAGTTTCAAATGAATCTAGGAAAATCCTTTCAGTACTTTTAAGCTGTAGGTATGTGTGTCGTAAGCACTCTTCACCTGTCGACTTTCCCCAAGTACAGTTAAACCGCTTACACTAAAAATAAAAGTTGCTGATCGCTGAGTCGGCGTCGAAAATATTCAGCGCAAACTTTCAAGTCCTTATTAAAGTAAGGTAAGAAATAAGTCTTGAGCGTGCATAAAATGAACATCGACATTGGCATCTTACAATCTCCTACAAATTTAAAGACAATGTGATTCCATTCTACATATTATGCATAAAAATGGAACCAAGTAACTTAAACATAACATAACTTTATTATATAAATACAAATACATATGAGTACATTTCTGGATTTAAGTAAAAAACGACTTTTAAACATTATGTTTCAGTAATGTGAAAAAAAAGTATTTTAAATGAAATCATAAAATTACGTTAAAAATCATGTCATGGTGATTACTTCTGTATTAAATGCCGCCTTTTATAAATATTTATAAAAGTGAATCAGTTCTAGTGCTCGTATGAGTAACGTGTGCATGAAACGTTTGTGACTTTTCTGAATAGGTAAGCATATGCATTCATAGCTGAACATATTCTAAGCAAAGCAAACATTCCCTGGAAGTTACACGGGCGTCTATCCAACTAGGTGCAAGTTTGCATAACCGTTTAACTCGGGATACTGGACGGAAATCGTCGGAAGTCAAATAGGAAATAACATTTAACATTTTGGAAACAAATGTCAAATTTATTCAGGAAAGGAGCGGATACGTTTATTGGAGTGTGTGGTGATCTATAAAATGAAGAGGTATAATCAAATAACGTGCCCGTTTCGTGCGTCATTTGATTAGATATTAAAATCTAGTTAAGAATATATAATTACCACTTATTATGTTTTTAAGAACAAACGGATGCCGACTCAGAAACGATAATGACATTTAGACTAAATAGCAGGAATTAACTAGTCCCTTTCCGTCCATGAAGTTGAATTTATATCTAGAATACCTAAAAATACTTTAATAGAAACCTATTTCATTCTGCTATGCGAAAAAAATTATAGACCTCAATTGACAGTATATATGAAATGAAACTTCTTTATTTTTACTTTCATATTTGATAATAAAAATTCATAACATAAAAGTATTTTACCTTAAATACATCTCATTGTAGGTATTTAAGACATGTCGAAAAAGTACACACAACACAGAATCTTTGATCTCACCAAGTATGGGTATGCAAGATCGGACATTTAAAATACATAAATAGCCAATATAGACCTAAGTCTTTCATCTTAAATTATTCAAAAAATATTCTAAACCAATCTGAACTTTTCATTATTATATCAGTCTAAAAACATACCACACATATAAATATTATCCAAAATACCAAAAAATTGCTGCCGTTATTTTACCAGAATTCTAAACACGCTTGCAAAGTGAATTTATAAGACCGTGCTTCATAGGACTTTAGTGCTCGTTGCCACAAAAGCTATTGTTAAGCCAGATTTTTGAAAACTCTTTTAGTGTAACCACAATTTACTTCGTACGAGTATCATTCAACGCTATATTTTTATATTTTTTTGCAAATGAAAGCAGAGTCAAATAGAGTGTTTCTTGTTCAATTATATATATATATATATATATATATATATATAATATATATATATATATATATATATATATATATAGCAACTGATAGCAATGGATAACGAATGCATGTTACCCCGACGTAACATAAATGTGGAAGAAGTAAATGATGAACCTTGTTGTCTTGTCTTCTTTGCCCTCGTTTTAATAAAGTTCAAAGGTTCGAAGATATATTCACGTGTCCGCACAACCGCATAGGAAACGCACTAAAATATTTATAGCCAATGCAAAGTTTACCCGATTCAGCGTCACTGACTCGAACGTAACAGCTCAGTTACGTTAAGCCAGAAATGTTCATGTGTTTGTATATAAAAGAATATAAAATTTTCTACATAGATGCACTTTTATTATAGCCATTTTAATTAGCATACACCATTGCTAATAATTTTAACAGGCAATACAAATTCTAATTTATTGTCTTGAAAGTATAAGTAGTATCGATTCGGTAATCAGTATAAAGGTAAACTTAGCTTACATAAGATCAGTTTCACTTAAGTAATTTATATATAATTTATACCAATAATTACCTGTTTATGCTTAAAAAAGAACACCACTCAGACATTTGGTAATACTCAATTCAACTTATTAGATCTTTAAATGTTCATAGCCATTTACCTATTCTACAAACAATTCGCAAATTCTTTGCATACAAAAGCTTCTCTAAACAGTAAAAAACGAGTGCAAGCTTTGCAAATAAAAACCCCACATGAAATTGCTTAAGCCATTGGAGCATGATGACCCATTTTTTCACAAAGCATAAAAAATAGAAGGAGTGTAGTATTTAAGTCTTGAAAATGAAAATCCTGGAATAATACGCGTGCGAACATCGGCGCGTTTTAAAAGTAATTCAGACTGAACAGCAAACGAATACAGTTCAGTTAATCTCGTTAGAACTGGTAGTCGAATCACGGATTCGACCGAAGAACGCTCACAGACTACATTGTAATATTTATTCGCACACGCATTGGTATTTTGTCCTTATTATTTGAACAAAATGTGTTACAAACACAGAGAAAACACAATATATCTCTTATATAATACATGTTTTATTACATCAAATTGTTTTATTTGATTGCCAAGTCAATCAATAAAATATGATTATATTAATATAATCACTATAAAATGTTGTTGAGGTTGTTTAATTACTTAATAACTTAAGAAAAAAAGGACCCTTAAACTCTATTCTTAAACGATTATTTCAAAATGAAACTTCAAATATATTGTGCTTATATAATGCCTGATTGGTTGGTGAAAATTCAGGCTTTTATTTTTATCCACAACGAAATTAAAGGATGTCCAAATTTTCCTGAATCGTGCCGAGAAAAGAATTATACGGCCGTGCCGCTCTTTTATTCGACTTAGTAAGTAAATAAATGACAATATCTAAAATTAAAACTTTCACTCAATTTACCTACATAAAGAAACAAATGTCCAAGTGTGCTCTAATTTAATGAAAAACAAAGAATCGCAACCGGAGCTTTTTTTACAAGGAAAAGGCGTAGAATCCTTAATTGTATAATCTACAGATGTAAAATTAAGTGACGTTGATTTTAGAATTTACGCTACTGTTTCGTTAACACTTTTAAATAATATATTTAGAATTCCAACCTTAAATATAATGCTGGATAATACTGCATTTAAAAAAAAACTGAAAATATCTACGAATAGATGGAATGAAAAGGACAATTTGAACAAATAGTGGTCATTTAATTTGCTTTTAAAGTCTGTGCGGTAACGTATAGACACAGATTTCATATTTCGTTACGAAAATGTCATAAAAATCGACTAATTCCATATATCGCGAGTATATCTTTGCTAAGTTTATCTTATCTAAGTTAATCTTTGCGAGCACTGTCACAGTACAAAGTGTAGGTATAATAAATAACTACCTACTCTTCAAAGAGAACAAGCGTTATTATATAAATGTATTGTCCACGAACGAGATATTTTTTTGAAATTGTGTATGCGAAAGTATTGTTCCTTTGTCACTCATTTGTATACTGACACATGACTTAAAAAGGCTGTTTCATAAAATTGCGCAGCGCAGCGTCCTACATTTGCTTATTCCATAAACATAGGAAAAAACAAAGTTACTCCTATGAAAGGCGGAAAAGAAAATCGCTGTCGTGGTAGCTTTCTGCGTTTTATTTATACTCAATCTTGTTCTCCCCTGAAGCTTACTTGGTTGGAAAAATTATGCAAATAAGTTTACTTACAAATCAGTTTTTTTCACATCGTTTCTCTGTGTTTTCAGATTTGCTTATCATTTACTCTGATACATACTCGGATACTTCTTGATACGCCTTCGAAATATTCATCATTTACCATTGCAATAGTAAGTATATATTAACTAAATGTTAATATTAATAGGTTTACCTATATAATTAAATATTATTTTGCTTTGGGTCTTTTAAGTAAAGTTTTTTTTTTATAAGATAGGGCAGCAAACGAGCAGACGGATCACCTGATGCAACACCAGAGGAGTCACAGATGCGTTGCCGACATTTAAAAGGGAATAAGGGGGTAAGGAGGGGTTGGGCATCCGGTACCCTCACTCACTCTTCGAAACACAGCGCAAGCGCTATTTTACGCCGGTTTTCTGTGTGGCCGTGGTATCACTCCGGGCGAGCCGGCCCAATTCGTGCCGAAGCATGGCTCTCCCACGGTATAAAAGTTATTACTTAAAGTAGTTATTTACTCTATGGGATATAATATATAATTGTATCCCACAGGGAATAGCCAGCTTTAGAATAATTATTCTCTTTGGCCGACTGTCGGACAACCAACAAATAATAAATACGCGTTTCTGTCCAATAGTCTGCTACGCAGCGCAGTCCAGAAAACAATTTGAAAAATCCATATCATTGATAACGATCAAATAAACGACTAAAAAATCAATGCAAAACTGCGCAAGGATTTGTGCTACCACAGCAAAAAAAAATTTTTCTGTGTGTTTGCAATGCACCCTAATTATCTATCACCTTGCAATAATATCATCCACATGGACCAGCGAATGAACATAATACAAGAATTCATCACAAGAATTGACACCAAAATATTTAATCAGGCCGATATTTGCCGAGTCCATACATCCACATATTTAAAACAAGAATAAGAGGAAGTAAGATAAAGAAAACACTTAAAATAAACGACAAGAGTGGTCTAAAAGATCCAACAAATCCTATCGGTAGTTGCGTGTAGCGTGGCGACTGAAACCACCGCAAAGGGCTACGCCCTCTACGGTTACCCTGACTCTCCAAAAGGGAGCCGAGATGAAAATCAAAATACCCTATTTCCTATTGCTCTAGGGTAGAAAAAATATAATCTACATAATCTTCCTGTATCTGTCTAATATTCTGTAATTTAATGAATTTGGTGAAAGTTTCGAACATATAGCTCTATTTATGTTATTACAATTGCATTAATGTATATTGCGAGGATTTATTTAGTATTTTTTAATAAATACATTGTGAAACAATATACGTAAAAAACTTGGTAAGTTCCCAAAGGTCGCACATTTACGCTTGATAGCGTTTTTTTCAATTCTCGTGTGATGAGTAACGCGTAAGAAATCAATAGTTCCAATAACCATATCAGTACAAAGATTACCGCGTGTAGATTTTATTTAAGCATTTTATGTACATATCAGTTTTACAAACAATCTGTAGCATATTGCGATTTTCATATGACTGTTAGGCTATAATCGGAAAACTTGTCGATTGACCAATTCACGTTATAAGCATCAATTAAAATATATGTATAAACAACTTCAACAATATAACTGAAAAAAATAAATATAAATTGTGAATATTTACTAATTGTTGTATTTTATGATTATTTTTTATTTACTAAGAACTATTTCATTAAAGGTAATAGTAGAAGTCTCGATATTGTAGTAGTACTAATACTGCCTACAGACAAAATAAACATAAAACTGACGAATGTCAGTAAACGCCCAAAAAGTTAAACCTTAAACAATTTGGCAAGCACAAAAGTTATAAATTATTACCTATTTCAGAAAGGCATCAGACATAAAAGGCGGCCCGGAGCGGATATGCGGTTATCATTCACCTTTATAGGCACTAATATTGAGTTACGATCCAGTTTTTGTTGCGACCCAAGATTCTAATGATAATTGAACATGGCGCGGTTATGTCAGACTTAGCTCGTATAAGACTTAGCCCTATTGATACGAGTCTCAATGCTAGTACTATAAAAGTCTTTACACCTTTGCAGCACTAAGAATATCCTATTGTTACCTAGAGTCGAATCAGAACTGACTTTTCCTGCAAATTTGCATGATCAAACGTAGGAATTATTATTAAATTACAAACTAACTATGAAACTACTCGCACTTAGAATTTCGTATTTATGTCATACATTGAGTAGAATCGTTAATTCGTATTACAATGCCGTCTATTCCATTTAATTAAGAGTTAAATCGTGAATATGTATGCTTAATTTTGTATGATAATTTCGTGGATAAATTAAAATAAGAAACTTGCCTGTTATTTTGAGAGAGGCTGTTAAAATGAATTTAGACATTTATAGTGATTTTATTAAAATTCAATTTATTAACATCTGTATAAATGTTACAAGTTAATGTCTTGTCTGCACAAGTGAGAAATGGTAATGTTCTGCAGAAATTTAATTATATATGGTGTATAATTATATTAATATTATTATCCGTTATTTATATATTCTCTATAACGGCAAAGCAAAAATATATTTAAACTACGAAAATAGTTTTTATTGCATAGGAATAGATGGGGTCTCAAAGTATAGTATGACTTGCAACACAAGAAATAACAATAAACTTGCCGTTCCAATGTACAGGGTACAAAAAACTAGAAGCTCGTTTATGGGCAAATGTATAAATTTTTATAACAAGATATATATCCACATAGTGTAGCTGAATTGCCTCTTCATAAGTTCAAGATAGATGTTAAAAAGACGCTAATGAGTAAGGGCTATTACAAAGTCAATGATTATTTAAATGATGCCAATGCTTGGTGTTGATTTGAGGATGCATTCTAAAGTGTAAATATTTGTTTTCCCTTATAAATTGTAAACATATATGTACATTGTATGATAACGACATAATTTATTGTAAATGTTGTTATTACTTTTGATAAAGCTGATAAGTTTCTTGCGCCCATTCTTCTTATCAACTAAAAAATACGTCCTGAATGGTAGGTAGGTAGGAAAAAAATTTGGACGATTGGAAAGAGCTTTCTATAAGTCATATTTATTGAATAAAGTTGATTTTGATTTTTGATTTAACAACGTGCCCCTGCAGTTATTTCTGTGGAGAAACAGCTAGATATTGCGTTCAAAAACGCTCCATTCTAAATATACTGCCATCGTGACATTTTATGTAGGTATGTAATGTCGCCTTACTTACATATACGTTAATATGACGTATAAACAAAATTGACAATAGCTTTATTATTTGTACCTTGTATGTATACATTTAATGTGAGAATACTTAAAATATTTTTGTTTTATTCGAATAAAGTAAAACAAAATAAGTTAGGTTTTTAGGAAAGCATATTACTTTGACAAAAATGTATAAATTCTAAATTCCTTAAGTAATTATTCTTCTTCTTCCTGCCCTTTTCCCACCTTAAGTAGGTTCGGCACAACATGTTTTCTTCTTCCATTCTCCTCTGTCACTCGTCAGCTCAACATCGACTTCCTTTACTCTTATATCAGAATTCACACATTCAATCCATCGCTTTCTTGGTCTACCTCTCATCCTAAATTCCTTAAGTAATTATTGAATAAAAGTATCCATATTTGTTATTATCTATATACCATATACGAGTATGTTATTGGGCACTATCCTATTACGCGTGTCCAGTTAAGCAGAGAGTAAGGCGCGTCAAATTACCAAGAGAGTAGAAGACGAATACGTTTCAAACATTTGAATTATTTGACATGCTCGTTTGATTCCGAAATCTATTCCCAAGCACGACATAACAATTGTTAAATATTTTTACATCTCTCGTTTTCATATAATCATCATAAACATTATTTATCACGTTTTATCTCATGTATTTTGAGTAACTCGTTCCGCATTGTTTAGACTAATGTAATAATAATAAAAAGTTTAGTTTTATTTTAACTTCTATTACTAATGTAGGACAATAAAAGGTTGGATTAGTTTCGAATAAAAATATTTTACATTATGTATAAATAAGTAATCCTAGTATTAAAAATATTTAGCGTTTTTAATTTCGTTATTATATTTGAAAATCGATCGATCAATAATTGTGAAGTTGACAAAACGTCTCCCGATTAATCCATTTCAGATTTATCGACGAAATAAATCAACACGAACGTAGCAAACAAGCCCATAGCAGCTTGAGTAGCGCTGGCCCTCAGATTTTTTGTCTCCCCCATAATTTATAGCTTCATAGATCTAAATAAATTAAACATTGTTTGTGTCTCGACATTGATAACTTCCGTACAAATTTATTTCCATTAAAGTATTGAACGTACCCCGAGGAGACTAAGCTCGAGTAATAACTAAAAGTCCTCATGAATCTCTTTTTAATTACAGATTCCTTTTTTTGAAAGCTAAAGTAAAATATACGTAAGTAGAAGGACTTTTAATGTTTTGTCTATTGCTCATAAAACTAAGATTCAATGTTATTTTCAAAGATTTTACGTAATTTTATTTATAGTTTTCTCAAAGAGGTTTTCTCTCTTTTACCTATGTATGTTGGTTTTAAATAAAAAGTTTAAAGAGTAGAGCAAAACCAGCATAGCCCGTAAAGTAACGAAATGGCGGCAGTACTCATAAAGTTTCTGAGTGTCTATAACTATACGTTACATGGAAACGGTAGCCAAAAACTTTACCCAATACAGCGTGAAAATTTCAATGAACCGACGACGCAAGATATTCACGAGCTCATACACCATGCGAGCGTAGGTATACTTGCGGGTGTGGAATTTTGTCTAAGAGCCAAATTGTCTACCACTAGACTCTTTACGACTTGATAAAAACACGGAATTTAGTCCCTTCCCCTGGCTTTTATGGCGACTGAAGCCGCCGGAAAAAACTTTGCATTCATAATTTTAAATTATTCACTGACATCCTGAATGTCGGATGAGTTAAAAATTTATCCGCCTTAGTATTAATCTTTGTATAAATCATATTTTAGATATAGTTAATCGAGCACAATATTTTAACAATTAAATGGTCAAGATGTTATTAAAACTTTACTTATCAGCTTTATTTCATATATTTCTGTATGTATTATAAGTTGCCAGTACTTATAAAAATAATTCTGTAGTTACGACCAAATCAACATCTGAATAAAACCTATCCTTTATTAATTATATTATAATTATTTAATCAATTTTATTTGTAACTAAATTTTTTTCTATACCGGTTATTCCAACTGGAAACAGATTTAAACTTATAACTTAAGTTATCATTTAACAAATTTGCCATGGCAAAACTTTAAATGCGTCAATAAAACTGTAACAAGTTGTCCGCATGTCAGTTACAGCCGGCGTGGCTTCGCCCCATCCTCGACATTCGCGGCTTTGTTCGTTAGAGTTGAGGCCAGAGGGGACTACTCTTGACTGCCTTCATATTTCGCCGCTAAATATTTAATTTCTTATACTTACACCAATTAGCCTAGCCCAAAGTAAGCTCTGTAACGCGTACGTTATGGGATCGGATAGACATTCATATATTATACATATATAAATGAATTTTGTAGGAATATATTATAACAACCATGATTAAGGTACAAATCCTCGTATTCATGACGCAAATAGCTGCCCCCACCCGGGGTCTCAGAGATGACGACACTTTGAAACGAGTATACCAACCACGTCGGAGGTCGTCATTTTAATTAAATCTGAAGTAACATTTTTTTTTAATATTTTCTGGCCATAGAATACACTTCTTTTAAGAAGAAGATTACTGTTAAAATTGAAGGAAGTGAACTCTGTCTTGGCGTAGCAGTGAATATACCAGCCCCTTGGGACTCCACGCACGTGTATCCCCGTGGTGGAGACGATACTGCTTGGCAACATCGAGTGATTGACGACAGGGATCACCGTCTATTCAAATATTGTGTCTGCAAATTCTATGTGTATCAAACAGTATATTATAACTCATATTAAATAACAAATAATAAACATTTCTATTTGTAATTCATATATGAACTTTAAGCAAGTATATAACTTAAGCTAACTTTAAAGTTTAATAAAACAAAGAATTATGGTTAATCGTTAATGTATGTAACAGCACATTTGAGAGATCGTATTCTAAAATTATTGAGTTCACATAACCCAAGCCCTTTTTAACTGTACTGAAGCAGGGATTTAAGTTAAGAGTCTCATTCTGTAATACGGACCTACGAGACATTGACAAAAAAGAAATAATGATAACAATGTTGAGCGGTTATTTATTTATATTTCCGAACACATTAAACATACAAAATATTATGATCATCCAAAAAAATTAGGCCAGGTGAGATAATTGTCAATCCGTGTTATCAAATAAAAAGTAAGCAGAAAATATTAAATGTTCCCGGCAAATATGACTCAATACGTGTTCTCACAGCTTTTATTACTCGCGTTTGGAGAAAACGTCAACAATATTGAAATTTGATTTCGCAAAGATGTACTGGGAAATATTCAAATCGCATAACAATAAGCATACAACAAAGTAGCAATATATTTGTACGTTGACGTATGCGGAATAACAACATGTCACCTGTCATATCAGCGTTTTAGAGCGTACATAGTACGTCAATAAAGTACTGCATATTTAATGTTCACGTAAAATATTATTGTCATATATGTATATAAATGTTGCTCGGTGGGTGACAAATTTATAAGTAGATAATTGCAACCAGTGGTAAGAAATAAAATATTGTATTGTTTATAATACATTTTCAGATGTTTGTCTATGCATTCAATCAAGAAATTCTTGAAATTCACGTATAAATACTGTCTAAATCTTTAGTATGCGTAATCAAATTAAAATAAGCATTTACCGCAGTAACAAATTGCATTTGATCAGAGCATATGAACTGAGTTAACAGTTAGCAATAATAATAAAAAATAATATTTAAATTCTGTACTTTTGTTTGGATAAGGACACAAATGAGGACTCCCAAGAGCGCATAAAAAGCGACTGAAAATTAAACGTCACTGGCAGGGCCAAGGGTCCTTGTATGCCGCAACAACGCCAAAAACGAAATGCCAATGATGTAAAAAAATATATTATTCACAGACCTAATAGCTACATACCTATACCCCAGTAAATGTGAATACAGTTTGTAGGGTATACATTTGATTTTGCTATTGTTAATTTTATATGTGTGTAGTTCTAAGTTAATATTTGTTGTATGGGGGTTTTTGAAATATTAACTGGGTAGGGTAATTTGTAAAACTTCAAATTTTTCTGTTAAATAGCAGTACATTGGACTGGGGAAAGAGTATCGATTCATCTACCGACTGTGCTTTTCGTGTGTCTCGTACAAATTAAATTTCATTTGCCTTTACTTGCGGGAATATCTCATTTCATCAGCCACATCCGTTACAATTGTTGGTCCATCGAGCTCGGATCATGATGAGAACACCTGGACCGGGAGTGAAGACGCGAAAGCAACTTCGAGACTTCGAAAGTGCATCGGCACAATTGGAGCGATCGACGCCATTAGCAGACGACCCGCCTCGTGATGTGAAAAGCAACATCACGATAAAGAAGACCTCCGTACCATCAGTAAGATCTTCGGCGTCATCCATTGCCAAAAGGAAGCAGCTTGAATTGGCTGCAGCGGAAGCTCGAGCCAAAATTGAGCTGGAACTCATCAGCAAGAGGCTTGAGGCGGACTTGGCAGCAGTGGACGCGGAAGACGCTACGGACAATGACGAGGCAACTCAAGCAAGCAGAAGTGTTGCAAAGGTGGAACAATGGCTCGAGGATTCGAGCACAAAGGGCAAAGTTCAGCCAGTACCACCTCACAATACGCAGCAGATGGCTTCTTCCGATGTCAATCCCATGGTGAGTGACCTGGCGCACGCATTGGAGGGTCTATTGAGACAAAAGGCGCCGCAACATCACCACGAGGAACGTTTGCTGACTCGGTTAGCGACACCTAGAGAGCTACCCACATTTGATGGAGATTGTTTTGAGTGGCTTCATTTTAAGTGCGCTTATGAAGAATCTACCAAGCTATGCAACTTCTCAGAGTCGGAAAACTTATGGAGGTTACGCAGAGCACTGAGAGGAAGAGCAAAAGAGGCTGTCACAGACCTGCTAATTGGTAACACGCCGCCTAGCACTGTAATGGAAACGCTACAGCTTTTATTTGGCCGTCCTGACATCATCATGCAGAACGTTATGCAACAATTGAAAAAGCTGCCAGCCCTGCCTTCGCACTATCAAGGTGAGCTAATACAATTTTCAGTAAAAATTAACAATTGTGTGGCCACAGTGCAGGCATTGCAACAGAGCGATTATTTACGCAGTATTGAACTTACGAGTTTAATTGTATCTAAGTTGCCTAGTACTTTGTTTTCAAAGTGGACAGAGTACGCATATACAAATTCACAAGGCTGTGACAGGCCAAAACTTGAACTGTTGGCATTATTTTTGAAGCGCGAAACGCAAATGCTTTGTACCGTCGGATTACCCCAGCATGTACCTGAGCAACGGCGAAATGAAAAAGCGCGCCACTACAATGTGTGTACAGCTACAGCGACAAGTACGCATGATAGGTGCATATTTTGTAAAAAAACTACTCATTTGTTGACCGACTGCAGGCTATTTCGACGCTCACTTCATAAAGACAAATGGAAATTCGTCAAAGCAAACCGATTGTGTTTTTGTTGTTTGGTTGCTCGGCACGACAACAAAACATGCACAGCGCCAACATGCGATGCTGAAGGTTGCGGCATGAGACATCATCGCCTGCTACACTGGACGACGGGAATCACGCCGCTGAGGCGCGCCGCCGCCGCCGCCGCTGCCAGCAGCGCCGCGACCGACGAGCGGCCGGGGCCAATCGAGGCAGCGTCAACAGTCGCACACGTATCGGCGCGAGAAACAGGTACCGCGTTATTAAAAGTAGTGCGGGTGAAATTGTGCGGGCCCAAAGGTCAAGTGATCACGCACGCGTTATTAGACGACGCGGCGTCTGTGTCCCTAATAAGTGCAGACTTGGTGGATTACTTAGGCCTAAAAAGTGAACAATCTAGCCCAACAAAGTTCATCGATGCATTCGGCATAGAAGTGTATCATTCTGACGCCCCTATTGTTCGTGCAAAAATAAGTGCCTGCGATAGTGACATTACTAATGACATTAAGTTTCGTCAATGTAATTTAAATTTGCCTACTCAGGATTTGTCGATTATAAAAAGATTGGAGTGTAAATACCTTCTTAATATTAAAAATAAAGTGTGTAATAGTCGTATTGTGCCACAATTGTTGATAGGTGAGGATAATTATCACCTAATTGCGCCGATCGAGATTTTACATGGAGGTAGAAATGACCCGTACGCTTCACGTTGTCACCTGGGATGGTGTATTCATGGCTATTGTGGTCGCACTCACTCTCAAGTGCTTTTGAAAAAAATGGAAAAGGATCCGGAGTACAAGAAAAGATATAACCAAGAAATGCAAAAATTGTTCGATGAGGGTTACGCTCGAGTTTTATCCAAGGAGGAGTTGTCGAGTAAGCAGGCTTGGTATTTGCCACATTTTGGAGTACAGAACCCGAATAAACCAAATAAATTGCGACTTGTCTTCGATGCAGCCGCAAGGGCACGTCGTCGAATGGTCCAGCTGTGGGGAAGTACTCCGATGCCGATCTTTGTTTGCGTAGCAGATGGCGCATGGCGCAGCGGCTTACAGATTTGTTTTGGCAGCGCTGGCTTAAGGAGTACCTGCCTACGCTCCTACCGCGCCAAAAATGGACTGATGAGGTAAGCTCATTAAAGGTAGGTGATTATGTTCTCATTTGTGAGCACAATGTTGAGCGTGGGTCTTGGCGTCACGGAGTGGTGACTGCGGCCCACAGTGGCAGTGATGGTCGCGTACGGGTTGTAGATGTGCGCACGCGCACCGGTTCGCTAAGGCGTCCTGTTACACGTGTAGCATTATTGTCCTCTGCCCCCACTGGTTGAGTGTTGACTAGTCAACACTGAGGGGTGGAATTGTAGGGTATACATTTGATTTTGCTATTGTTAATTTTATATGTGTGTAGTTCTAAGTTAATATTTGTTGTATGGGGGTTTTTGAAATATTAACTGGGTAGGGTAATTTGTAAAACTTCAAATTTTTCTGTTAAATAGCAGTACATTGGACTGGGGAAAGAGTATCGATTCATCTACCGACTGTGCTTTTCGTGTGTCTCGTACAAATTAAATTTCATTTGCCTTTACTCGCGGGAATATCTCATTTCATCAGCCACATCCGTTACACAGTTGATGAGGTTATTAACGCAAAGTTAGTGTTGCCTGTCCGACTTCTGTCCGAATTACAGAAACATGTTTTTGAAATTCAAATCTTTGGTGACTGAAATGCGGATTAAAATTAACGCGAATAAAAATTTGTACTGAAAACTAAGAAGCAAGTTAAAAATGAGATATATCTAAATATTTTCTTTCTTGAAATAGTACCAGGGATAGTACTTATTTACGCGATAAGGTTTTAAAATTAGGTTTATGTTTCCAAGTACGTATACAAGGTCTCAGCCCCGAAATACATCAGTGTTTATTCCTTATATAGTTAAGAATAATTTACAAAAAAATACTTTAGCATTACATTAGCATACAAGCATTTTACTAGTTCGAAGTCATAATGTTATGATATAGATGAATTTATCTTAAATGAATATATTTAATTTATATCTGCTATTATTTATTATTGTATATTATTTTTACAAGCTTGCTGTCTGTAATCCAATCATGCAAATGAAAATTTATCAAGTTGCCGTTTACCGATTACGATTAAAATTTTGCACGAATGTGTAAATCAGATGACTATGCAGAATTATCATGACATGGAGCTGATCTGATGATGGAACCAGAAGGTGGCCACGTAACTCGGTGGCTAAACGACACAACCGCGTCAAGTTTTGCACCAGTTTCCACTGGGCGGTGAGTGGTAGTTGTTTGGTAAACGTGAACATGTATTCCCATCTTGGGGAAAATAAATTCTTTGATTAGATCGAATAGATTACCTAATGCCAAGGCCAGCTCGTATAGAGTGCTGAATAGTATGGGGGTATAAAAACATGTCATAAAGGTAAATTTGGACACTGTAAATAGGTATCTTTTGTCACAAATACTGAACATTTTTTAATGTAGACATTTTTTAATACATTACTTTTCCTTTTAATAACAACGACAACTTCTATCTTTAGTATTTCACACGTTTTGTCCAATCATATAAGCTCTAGATAATATAATTCTACTAAGTATTAAACTTCTTGGTGATGTACACACAGTTGTGCTTGTTATTTTATAACGCGTATGATCTATATATTATTGTGAACTAAGAAAATACTTGCAAATATTTTGAAATCTGGTTATTGACGCTGGTATTTAATAGATTTCGTATTTGGTAGCTCTGTTACAAATTTTTGCAAGTACGAGTCATAGTGGTGAAAGTTCTGAAATGATAAAAGTGACGTAATTTTCTAAAAATAAAAGTAATTTATATTATCAATCTGTAGTAAATTTCATTTCTTGATTTACAAATATAAAAACGGCATTTAATTTTATTGCCTTCACTTTTTATCAGAGAAAATCAAAGTTTCAAAAGCCAATTACAGACAAATTTAATTCCGAAAAGTTACATATTTAAAGATGAATACTCCACAAAGCTGATTATGTTAATAAAATTGAGAAAGATCTTTTATTGGCGCCGTTATTAAAACTTATGGCCCAAGTTTGAAGAAACTAATTAAAAGGTAAGTGCCGGTTTTATGAAATATCAAATATATTATCGTTCATTTTGATTATGTTCTGGCCAGCATTTCATCTGTATTAATTTAATTGAACAGGGACAAACGAGCCTTTTAAGTTGTGTCGTTTAAAATAAGTATAGACAATCTAATAGATTTTTACCATTTATTGTGTTTCAAAGAAGTTTCCGCGATATTTAACACACTTTGCATGCGTTCAAACCAGTTATTAAAACATTTATTCCACTCCGAAGTAGGGAGTAGTCAAAATTGTATGCATCAACAGCATCTTCGGGTGACCTGAAACATTGGCCACGAAAACTGCTTAATTTTGAGGAACGTAAGAAAATCGTTAGGACTTAAATCAGGACTGTAAGGGGTCTAAAATTTCAACATTTTGGGTGCTCAAAAACAACTCAAAATTCAATGATGACTTGTGGCAAACAAACTGTGGTATACCAGTTAGCGTTAACAGTCTTGCGATCTTCTAGTACAATAGTGGCGACGTGATCTCCTAGGAGGCAACTATTTTTTTAAGTACTCCGTGAACGTATGACCTTGGTAGGTTTTGGCTCCTTCTGGAAAACCCAGGCCGTAGATAGCTGCTTAGAATCTGGATCGTAAGCATATATCCGAGAATCGTCACCACTAACTATATTATAAACATGCTTTGACTCTCCTCGATTGAATCGCTACAGAATTATGCGACACCAACTAACATGAACTGCTATTTGGTCGTCGCTAAGCAAATGTGGTATTCAACGGGAGCTTAACTTTCAGAGGTCGTAGAAATACCCACGGATACCTCTATTTCACGGTATGCCACATGATGATCTTCTAGGATTAGCTACCGCATGGCTTCGATATTCTCTTGCGTCATGGCTGTTTTTGGACGACCTTCGCGTAGCTTGTTACTGAGACTAAGTCTAGTCTGATATAACCTGGGCAGTCGCCCAGGCTGAAATACCAAATACCAGCGTTCTATAGACCTAAGACATGATGCTGCATCACTAAACACAGAAGCTATCTCCTCAAAGCACTGACATCGCGATTATCCTCTTTGAAAGTTGTAGAAAATTATCACACGTAAATTATGCATACCTGAAACATTTCCATTTTAACAACTGACTTGTTACCTTTGCATAAAAACTATTTGGCTGATCTAAAAACATTTTTTTGTTTTCGAATTCTAAATTCAAAAAGATAAAAAGTATTTTTTTTTTATAATTGTGGGATGTTGGACACAACTTAAAAGGCAGTCCTTGTATTATAATTTCTAGGGTATGTAAACAGCTTAAATCTGGTTTAAATTTATATTTACTGAGTAAATAAAGTTCCAGAAAGAGATCAATCGCCGGTCCCCACTTGGCTAGGCAGCGTTCGGGAAATTACGCGGCATATTCTCGGCAGTGATTCCAGACAAAAGTTTTAGATTCGTGCGTATTGCCAGTCATTACTTATGGAACTGAAACCTGACTATTCACAATGGGCCTTGTAAGGAGGTCCAAAGAGCAATGGAGACGGCTATACTAGAAATTTCACCACGTGATCTTATAAGAAATGATAATATCCGCAGAAGTATCAAGGTTACCGACATAACCCGAAAATTTTCAAATCTGAAGTTGCAGTGGGCACTTTAGTCGCAAATTGGTGGCCACTGGGGCGGAAAGGTTCTCGTGTGGCAGGCATATACCAGGCACAGCAGCGATTGCAGACCTCTTATAAGATGGTCAGACGTCTTGGGGAAGATCACTGGAAGGCACTGGATGCCAAAACCGACCGGTGTGGAGATCCTTCTGGGAGACCTATGTCCAGCAGTAGGCGTCTATTGACTGAAATGATGATGATATTAAGTAAACAAAGTAAAAAAAATGGAATAATAAAAAAACAAAGTAACTATAGTGAAATTGTGAATAATCTTCCATTCCAAAATAAACAATTTGAATTGATGATTGTTTTGTCTTTTACAAAGAATTAGTTTTGACGTTTAACAATAAGTATTTTGTAGGGAACTATTAATAAAATTGTTAAATTAATTACTGTTTACAGTTTAGGAGGCCTGACAGTCTTTTTGTGTTACCGATGACTATTTAGTTCATAATGCGGATGTTTGTATGAGACTTCCGCAATTTTAACGCCAGAGGTCTGAAAATATATTGATGATGATTGATCTAGAGATCTAAAAAAACTATTCTAAGCAATCTACTAAAAGGGATACGATTCCACAAAAAACGTAAAATGTTGCCAAGACGAGAACGTATAACTTGTACTATTTTTTTTTTTAATTTATTCAAATATGACTTTATAGAAAGCTCTTTTGAATCGTCCATTTTTTTCCCCTACCATCCATTCAGGACGTATTTTTTAGCTGATTAGAAGAATGGGCGCAAGAAACTTATCAGCTTTATCAAAAGTAATAACAACATTTACAATAAATTATGTCGTTATCATACAATGTACATATGTATTTACAATTTATACTGAAAAACTAATATTTACAATTTAGAATGTAATATCTTCAAATCAACACCAAGCATTGGCATCATTTAAATATTCATTGACTTTGTAATAACCTTTACTCATTAGCGTCTTTTTAACATGTACCATGAACTTATGAAAAGGCAATTCAGCTACACTATGTGGAATCTTGTTATAAAAATTTATACATAGTTTTTTGTAGCCTGTACAGGCTAGAACGGCAAGTTTATTTTTATTTCTTGTGTTTAAATTATGCATTTGAAAATTGGTATGGAAAAATTAAAAAGTAATCAAATAGTATATAGAGGTAAGCTTCTAACTCTACATGGCCTAATTTCACAAACTTTATATCTATGTCAAAATGAACGGAGGATACATTTATTATCTTACGCCTTTCTTAATATAGTGAAATAGCCAAACCGTATATTTTGACTAGGGTGCAAAGTTTGTGAAATTAGGCATTATAGATTTAGGGCATTTAGGGTTAGACTCTATACAAGACATGATATTTATGATAATGCGAGTCATATTTACTGTTTTGCAGTAGAAATTGATAGGATAGGATGGATGTAAGCAAGCAGATGACTGTTATAAAGTAGCCCTTCGGTATGTTCAAAACGATATTTGGTGTATGTTATAACGGTACCAATTCCTTTTTGTAAAGGTGTAAAGTTAAAAAAATATCTGAAATTTAAAATAGAATGTATTAAATTCATCATGTATTAAATTCAACATTTTCCTCTATAGGGAAAAATATTCTCTTCAAAGGGCTAAAAAAACGAAACAACTTCGGCGAAGAGCTCTTTTGTTGTTACGATTTATTAGTGAACAAAAGGGAGAGTCATACTTTTGTTTCAATGCTGGAGAAAAATATCTTATCAAACGCCAATCAAAAGACAAAACAACCTGTAACTAAACTGATTTTCTTTCGCATTTTCAAAACAAATCAGATAAGAAACTCAAAGATCTAAGAAAATATTGTAATTCAAACATATTTTCGTAAAAAAATGTCTACTGTATAAATGGAACGTCTGATTTTGTTTGTAACAAAAAGTGTTATCAATGTGGCTTTTGAGCACAAAAAAACAGTATACAAAAAAACCAGGAAAGAAAAAGGAAACGTCGAATATTTCAAATATAGATAGGTAGACATAATATACAAGTTAAGATATCGATATAGTCACGCACAAAATAATTTTATTATGCGAAGGTCACATATCAAGGAAATATCTCACATCACTGTGTCATTAGGTACGGCATTTGTTAAGGTTTGTTTGTTTGATAGATTAAAGTAAAGATTGATATATTGAAGAAATTTTCCATAAATAAATTGCAGACCTCGCCATGTTTAAGCTGTGGTTTATCGAATTCTCAAATTTATTTTATTTTAAAATGCTACGAAAATTAACTATTAGGTCTGGCACAATGCAGCGATAGTAACAGAGATTCGCAGACAAGGTTGTTGATAATATAATCATCAGATGTTGAGAATACAATCATTACCGATGTAGAAACGGCAAGATTAATTTACTTTAGTTATTTTCACCGTATTATGTCCTATGGTTTACTACTATGGGGGTCGGCTGCTAGCGTAGAAAGTATTTTTGTTCTTCAAAAACCAGCCAAGTGCGTGTTGAACTAACGCACAAAGGGTTCGTGAGGCACCATTGATTTATGAAATTAAAGGAAGCGGTTTACGATTTACGAAGTATTAAAAAAAACTACTTACTAGATCTTCAATACAATTTTCATTTGTAGTTTTTATAGTAATGTGGTTCACAGAATACAATAGATACCTACCAAGTTTCAACAGTATAGCTCTTATAGTTTAGGAAAAAATGGCTGTGACATACGGACGGACAGACGGACAGATAGACATGACGAATCTATAAGGGTTCCGTATTTTGCCATTTGGCTACGGAACCCTAAAAAATATTTTCTATGAATCTTCCGGGTAAATTTGAATAAAACCAGAATATTTATATAATGTAATTTTATACAAGGACTAGGTCTGGAACTTGTTTAGTAGGCTGCTAGTTCGTTCAAATTTTGTTTTTTCTAGAAAGAGATACAGCTGATATCAGCAGCGTATACTTCTAACAACGAGTCTTTCATCAGTGCGTTACACTCATTATGAGATACGAATATGCAAAACAGACACACATAGGAGAGCCACTCCACAAATTAAAAGTATATACAATATAATTAGGTACTAATATAATAAGCACATATATATATATATATATTATTTTTTATATTATTTAATCATGAATACTGTCTCCCGTTATTCGGAAATATGAATATACGAGTATTTAATAGCTAAAATAGCAAAAATGGAATAGCACTGTTTTTAGTTATCAGTTACATTCAGTCATATAATAAGACAACCGCTATAAATAATAAGACAATCTCGTGTAAGTTAATAAGACAATGTAAATTATAAAATTAATGCAAAAATAAAAATGTAATTTATTACACTTTATTGCAAAAAAATACAAGATGGGACAGATAAAATACTTACAAAATATTAGACTTGATGACTTGCTTCAGAAATAACGTTAAATTGTATATGTCTACTTTTTTATATCTAGAAAATAAGGAAGCGTATTTGATTAACGGTGTATATTTGCATCGTTATTATGTCTACAAGACTCAGCGCTATCGAAAGATAATATTCGCGGCTTCGCTTTCCTAACTGCCGATGATAACTTATTCCGGAGACCCATTTTCGTCGATTTATGATTGACTTAACTCGTTTATTTGCAAGAGTTTTTCACAATTCTGGCGGAAAGCAGATATAACATTTCGATAAATACTCTTATATGGTGCAAATGTATTCTTATTCTTACCATAAATATTGTTACAAGGATTTTTTTTCTATTGCATTCAACATTTATTACTTCAATTTGTTAACTAACACACATTACATTAATATAAAAACATTAAAAAATATGAATTTTATTCGAAATTATCTGCATGGGCTAAAATACAGCCCTGTGAACGTTGAGACCAGTTATTAATAGAAGCACGCATTCCTTCTTTGGAAAAATTCGTCATCATAATCATGGATTACTTTAAGTACTCCAAATCATAACCGCGTTAAGAGCATACATACTCTTTAAATCTGGCAATATATCATAATAATATCTAGTTGATAAAGATCGGAACTAGATGTCAGCCAGTTTTCAGCTCCGTTGAAGTCCGGAACATTCGTATCCAACCTAGCTTGACTAGATAGAGCTTTATGACCCGGCACTGAGTTTTGTTGAATTGACAATTCTTGGTGAACAATATGGTGTTATTAAGGGGCTTAACTGTTTTCTCAAGAATGATTTCTTGATACACTTTTGCTGAAATTTATAAGTCTTTTTTCGTTCACAGCTAAACTACCAGGGAACTTGAAAAAGGCCCACGTTGTATTCTGTTAACTAATTAGGACGTTTCTTTAAAACTTTTCTTATAAACATGGTCCTTTTTCTTGTTAAAATATTGCACGATTTTAAATTATTAATTTATAACCACTACGTTTCTTATAAGCAGCAAGTCCTGAATTATATTTTAAACTACAAGACATCATTCTAAATGCTATCTTAATATCGAGACATAAAATATTTTGCTTGACAGGTTTTCTTCGAATTCTTTCCCCTAATATTTTGATCACATTTTTCATACGAAGACTGTGCGGACAGTGAGATCTTTTTTTGTCACAAACATTTTCATTGTACAACATTTGACTAACACCAAAAAATACGAAACTCTCCGTAGTTTCATGTGATCACGATTCGATTATATAAAATTTGATAAAAACACAGTTTCTATGTTTTATTTATTATATATTAATATTGCGTATTTAAATGTAAGAGTGAATGTACGTAAATAGAAAGTACCTATTGAAAACTAGCTAAAAAAAGTAGTAATCTTTCTAGTAAAAATAAATAAAGATATTTAAATAAAAAGAATACAATAGGTAGAAATAGGATACTTTCAAGTGAGTTAAGTAGAAATAAAATCACTTTCAATAACTAACATTTTATTTTTAGTTTAAGGGTGCATTGAATAGTGACTCCCAGAAAAAAAGTAGCTTGAGATCATTTCTATATATATTTGAGTGGCCGTAGGGTGCTATAATATGTAGATTCTTAAGCTCTTACGGCGAGAAGTTACACATGATCAATTATTTGCTACTATTAAATAACAATATAACAAGGACAAGAGATACGAAGAGATTAAGTACGTTATATACTAAGTAGTATTTTAATTGTAATTGTCTGTAAACGTCATAACTGATTTTGGAAGAATGTCTTGGCAAGTTACATTCCAATTAATAAACTTAAGTAAACTGAAAAAAAATGTTCATACACTAGTAATATATAACAAATATATGTTTCAATACCTTGACTACGAATTTGGCAGGCCTAAAAACCACGCGATTTAACCACAGAATAAATAAATTACAGTTTTAAACCCATCTTGAGCCTACGAGTATACTGAATAAAACGTCGTCGACATTTGGCACCAAAAAGGTTTTGGGACCGGTCGGAACTATTTTCGCTGCCGAATCGTCTGCTAAAACGGTCGCAGCGGTTGAACCTTCACAGTATAATCTTTTTTCCGATTACATTTGCTCAGTAACAGTATGTATGTGTCGAATATTGGTTGAGTGAAGATCGTGCCATCCTGCAACGAGCGACTGGATCAATAGGTATCTTTTATACCATATAAACATATTCAGTAGTAATAAATAACTAATCAATTACTATATTTTTTAAACTTATTTAATATATTACTTATTTGTTAAATATTCACTTGTTTAATTGTAATTAATAGTACCATTTATGTACCTCACCAGGTAAAACATGAAACTCATAACCAATAAACACAAAAATCGTTACCTATATTTATAAATGAATAAATCATTATGATTATTATTTGAGTTATATAACATAAGTACAGTGCGTAATGAGTGAAAAAATAAAATTAAATAGTCTAATAAAACACTATTTATCGCTTTCTGCACAATTTCTGGCCTTGTGGTGTACAATGATCTACCACGTATCTCCTTTTGAATCAATATAGATTAAACACGTTTTTGTCCGCAATGATTTTCATCCTGTAATTCAATTATAGATTTTAAGAGACATTTCATATAAAATAACTAATAATGATAATGAATATCATAAAAAATTAATAGATGATCACTGCATTTTTTTATATAAACCTAGAGATAGTGTAATAACGACTTTTTTACGTAACTACTACTACTGAACCTGAGCTAAATCCAACCGATAGATGAAACAGAAGAGGTCCATGGATAAATCCATTGATAGACCTCTTTCTTTTGAAAGTTTAATTTACCTAATTAAAATCGGTCCTAGTTAAATACACGCATCGACAACATATAGTATAGACTAGCTTAACAAGTATATCTTCGGCATGATAGTTCATCATTAATAATAATAAATATTACTAATGAAATTGTGCACAGACCTTCCCTTGTCTCAGCCACGATTACGTTATCAAAAAAAAAAACAATTTACTCGTCGTTTATTTATAATCCTCTGTTCTTCATTTTAAGCACACAGTTGTAATGTAGACTTAAGAAAAAAGAAACACACCTAATTATTTTATTAGCTCTTGTACTTAATATTTTTTTCCCAAAAGTCAAGTCAGTCAGTTTAAAAAAAAGTTATAGCGGTTTGACTCCCGGCCCTGTTATTTTTGGATTTAATAGGAGTACTTTTAGTCATCGAATTCCGGGCGGGAGACACAAATATCGATTCGATGAACTGTGTAATAACAATAACACACAAGAACTATGCACAGCCTAATAATGTCAATACAAGAAACTATTCGAGTGCTTATTACAATTATTCTGGTGCAAAAACAAAACAAGCGAACTCCAAGCGGCAAATTATCCCTGGGCGATAAGCAAACACGTGTCGATAATTGATTCCTAGCTAGATAACGATAATGTATTGAGTGTCCAAGATCTCACGTAGCGGCCCGACAACTAGCTACGTGCTCCGAATCTCGCCAACTCGATCCGTTTCAATTATCCAAGATCAATAGCCAAATTCGGTAACCATCGACTAACTTTGGACAAGTTATGAACAAATATCTCTTAGTTTCGTGGTCAAGGAATCTCCAGTTCCAAATAACAGCCGTATTATTACTTTCAAAATTTAATAGCTTCCCGGTGTCAAACAACTTTGTGAATAGGAGTTCTATTTTGTTTATACTCAAATTTTTGATAAATAAATATTTATGATTAATAATAGTTACTTCAATTTGTCTGTCTATATTCAGAAAAGAAATTGCATATAGCATAAATATGTTCATGATCAACGATGCAGATAATACGTACGAGTACGCATTTTCTATTATCTACCTAAATTTTCTACAGGTTCTGAGCTTCGGATTTGAATGGTTTCATGAAGCCGCGCCTTAATTGCAAAGTGCAGCGTCGACTAAGATTTATCAATTAAGGGAATCGGTACCGGAACCAGTCGCCCACTCAGCTCACTGACTAACCTAAAACGGCAAACGTTGCATCACCACACTTGCACTCCACTTAGATAGCTTTGACTAGAAGCTTAAGAAAAAAGTTCGACAGGCATTCAATTTTTAGATTAAGTTAGGTAATGTTTGTAAAATTGGGCGATTCCATTTAAATAGATAAAGAAAGATTCACGGTGCTTGTAGTAAGTTTTATGTATGGCCTACTTAACTTTTTGTTGCAAAAAGAACTAGATTTCGAAATACCAAGTCCAAATTGTTGACTTCGAAGGAGGATACCTGATTTTACCACTACCAAAGACGATATCCATCAAAACGATATTTCTTACTTAAATTATTTTATTCAAACATGATTTTTCAGTATATTATAAAACATTATTGCTAATGATTTTGTTTTTAAGAAAAGAAGATTTGAATATGCATTAAATGTTGCAATATGACGGACTGGCTAGTTAAATTATTTACAAAACATTACTACAAAAATAACTTTATTACTATTCTGAAATACTTTTACAAATATATTATTAAATATTAATTCTGATGAATAAAAAAGGTACATAAATGATAATACATGCTTTAGTTAAAAGAGTAATACGGACTTTTTAAATAATAATAATACAGTTTACTAAACAAATTCTCACAGTGCCTTTCGTTCCTTATAGTCGATACGGAATAAACTATCTTTAATATTAATGCAAATAATAGTATCTAAATATTATATATAACTACTTTCAATAGGTTTATTGATAACATTACAGATTTAAAAATAAGTTTTTTTTTGAAAAATAAGACTTTATCGATAATTCAACGTAATTAGTTTGTCCTCTTGCGAGGTAAGTTTAGGAATAGCAATTTTTTTTATAAATATGTTCTAAAACATTAAAAAGCTCTTGTTTCTGTACACGGTTGACATGTATAGGTGGAGCAAGCCTCCATACAAAAATGGTTATCCTTTCACACATAACGTTGAAGCACGTGCAAGTACTAAAATATGAAGTACTCATTTCCTGAAGTTGTATAGGAAATGAAAATATCAAATATCATATATATATATATAAAGCATTTGCTATAGTTCTCTTTATATTGTAAATCTCGTAACACAACGATACAGAGCCAATTGAATTGATTGCAGCCTTAAATATTAACGTTCGTGAAGTGATCAACAAATTAGACCAGCCATTTTGCCGAAAATAATTGCAGTTATTTATAAAAACTTTGATTTTAGACATTTGCAACTGTATTCATGGTGAACATTTATCTGATATTATTTTTCATTAAAATTACTAAATCTTACTTTTTTTTAATATAATAAAAATTGTAATTATTGTCATTGAACATCATTGCTTTATTTTATTTTAAAATCAAATTTGATGTCCTTTAAATTCAAAAGCTCTAGATTATTGATCTAGAAAGAAATGGCAGATCAGCATTAAATGGATCAGCAATTATTTTATCTATTTAGAAGTTATGCTTATTATATCTGTAAATAAATAACTCTGTGATATACAATATTGAAGTGGAAAACATTTTAGTCCATCAAAAGTAAAAACGAAAATTACATTCAGTTAGTGCAGAGAATAAGCCTAGATTGCTTAATTGAAGCGATTACTAAACCATGAAATTAAAGACCCCACACTTCTAGTAAAATGATGTGTCGGCGGCGCTTGGCAAATTAAAAGAATTGGAACCGGAACTAATTTGAATCGCCCTTCCGCGCTGTAGGTGCTGACTCTGAACGATTTTCTAGAGAAAACATGCTGCTCTTTTATATTATATATCATTTTAAATATTTTTAAGAATAAGAAGCCTCAAAATACTACTAGCTATATAAAAACTGGCGAGTTAAAACAAATAATATCACATTGTAACACAATGTATATATTATAGTTTAAAAACAAAAGTAAACTATTTATAAAGAGTTGCTCCCTTTTCCAATAAATTTGAAAGTGGCAGTATGTTTTTGAGTAACAATTGTAGTGGATTTTAATTTAGAATCGGTTATCAATAGAGGTAAAAAAATTTTGCTCCCGAGTGGACACTCTACTTTTTATAATCCTCTCCATACAAAAATATATATTATACAAGTGTTACTTAATTCAAACAACGTTTGCGATTTTATTAACGAATATTCTAAATCATTTTTAGTGCATAAGGGTACAAAATCTATTACAGTCCTAGTTTACGAGTAACTAAGTAGCGTGAATGAAAAAATACGAGTATTCCAAAATCAGAAACTTATTTCAGAATCAGATTTTTAACAAATATATAACATTGCATAACATTTTAATGGTACATAATTTGTGGTCAGAATTAATAAATTCTTACAAAGGAATCGTGTATAAAAAGTTTACCATTTACCTAACTGTCAAAATACATTTTTCATCGACTTTTTAATCGTACGTCGTACAAATCGTAAATGATAACAAAATCAGAGACTGCAGTTAATTTTCAATAATATGTGGTTTACCATCTTTACCATAATTTTAGATTCGTTTCTTTAATGACAAAGGCTTTTAGGCAAACATTAAAGCTTAACACACGTAGTCATGCTATAGCACGTGTGTTAAGCTTTAATGTTGTCAATGTTGATTATAATCAACTTTGACTTATTACTTTCTTGCGACTATAACTTTTGTGAATAAAGGGAAAAAAACTTTTCAATTTCATTCTGAGGTTCTCCGTCCACTACATTGTGAAGTCGCTTTTCAATACTCACACAGCCATATAACCAGTTTTCTTTATATATAGTACAGTGTATGTTCCATTTTAATTTCTTTTTAGCTACATACAATTGCGAATTAAGATTATAAATATTTTTTTAGAATGATACGAAGGCTCAAAGCACGGCTATCTTACTGGACCGGGACTACCTATATTAAATTGTGAGAATTATACTAAGATTTATTATAAGATTTATTAGACTATATATTAAGATTTATACTAAAATTATGAGATGACTAATTTATAATATACTATAAGCGGTTACCCCACACGTTGCGTAAGGTTGCCGGCCGTTGCCTATAAAAGCCGCTGCGGTTGGCTAGCGACCCAACCCGTTAGTCCGAGAGGCTGCAAACTATGCACCCTCCTCCTCCCCCTCATACCGTCGCCCTAGAAACGCGCTCACCGACCCTCCCGATCTCATTACTTGCAAATTGCAAACCCTGCTGGACGCGGCATCTGCGCCGCCGAACAGCACGAGTCACTAAGTACCTTCTGTACACAAACAAGCTGACCGACCCACTCTGGGAACCGGCCTATCCCCTGAAGCGTATGCACCGTTAAGGGCTGCGCTACCTCGCCCCCTCCCCTGAGAGGGCGAGCGTTCCGAAAAAGCCGATAGGGCCCCAGGCTTTCTGCCCGGCCAAAGGCATTAGGCAGTGTTTAGTTGGTAGGCTGACCTTCCGTCAGAGTCCAACATAACCACCCGCCGTAGACCGGGCGCGGGTGGTATCCGGTGCGAGGTCGTCCGAGCACCAGGGGGTTGTCAAAACGACCACTGTGGTGGCGTGCCCCCTATGAGGATTCACTGCCTCCTCCCGCGAGGAAAAAAAAAAAAAAAAAAAAAAAGCTAGCGACTCACTTATCGTCGGGCATTCGGAGCGGGTAGACCGGTCGTAACGTTATTACGTGTTGCGTTGCGTAACGTTGCGTAATTCGTAAAGTAGGCGTTAGGCTGATTTTGTTCCTCTGTAAAATTATGTTGTTGCCAAATTATTTTTTTTAAGGAATTTCTCTTCTGATTCCTAAAATCAGAACTGGGATAAGCAACTCTTAGCCCACAATTACGAGGAACAAAGTCTTCTGCGTACTTTAGTGTTCGTGTTTGTGATAATGGCTGGCGGATCCAGTCGGAGTGACCGTAGGTCGCGAAGTCGTTCCCGTGATAAGTCGCGGCACCGTTCACGTAGCCGTCACGAAGTGTCCACTAGGAACCGCCGATCGCGACGTCGGTCATATAGTAGGACGCGTAATGAAAATTTCACACCGTCAGAAAAAACGCCTAATCGTGATCGCCATCATCGTCGCTTGAACAGATCGCGGTCTTCAAGCAGGTCACATACCCCGGATTTGGCTATTCATTCCACGTTGAATTCGATCATGGACCGTCTTGCGTCGATCTTGGCAGTGTGGGTGAGGGTCAGGTTGGGCCGAGTCGGGAGAGGGTTGGACCTTTGATTGACTCAGCTGAGCCTCAGAGTGTTGGGCGGATGCAGATGCGGACGGGTGTGGTGCGTCAGGGACGTCATCGGGTCGCGGTGCGGCCTTGGCGTTCAGTGTGAAGACATACAGTTTTGTATGTATTGGACTTTGTGTCCGGCAGACATACAGTTTTGTATGTATTGGACTTTGTGTCCGGCAGACATACAGTTTTGTATGTATTGGACTTTGTGTCCGGCAGACATACAGTTTTGTATGTATTGGACTTTGTGTCCGGCAGACATACAGTTTTGTATGTATTGGACTTTGTGTCCGGCAGACATACAGTTTTGTATGTATTGGACTTTGTGTCCGGCAGACATACAGTTTTGTATGTATTGGACTTTGTGTCCGGCAGACATACAGTTTTGTATGTATTGGACTTTGTGTCCGGCAGACATACAGTTTTGTATGTATTGGACTTTGTGTCCGGCAGACATACAGTTTTGTATGTATTGGACTTTGTGTCCGGCAGATATACAGTTTTGTATGTATTGGACTTTGTGTCCGGCAGACATACAGTTTTGTATGTTCCAAATTCCAAATTCTTTATTCACATTAACAGACACGAGACACAATATAAATTAATCTTACAGGTACAGGGACACAAAAATAATGCATGCAGAAACTTAAAAATAAGAATAGAATTAAGGTTTAAGTGAAGTCTCGCGACTGCTGTGTGAAAGGGTACCTAGATCAGCATGAGGTTAGTGAAACTAACACTATCTAACCCTAGTCTAACTAACCCTAGTCTATGTATTGGACTTTGTGTCCGGCAGACATACAGTTTTGTATGTATTGGACTTTGTGTCCGGCAGACATACAGTTTTGTATGTATTGGACTTTGTGTCCGGCAGACATACAGTTTTGTATGTATTGGACTTTGTGTCCGGCAGACATACAGTTTTGTATGTATTGGACTTTGTGTCCGGCAGACATACAGTTTTGTATGTATTGGACTTTATGTCCGGCAGACATACAGTTTTGTATGTATTGAACGTACGAGTGGACGTAGCTTGAATATGATGATACAGGTATAAGAATGAATGAATGACTGACAGACGAGGATGGTGGAGTTGCAGCAGATGGCAGCATACAAAGTGGTGACAACCCCGAGGCTCGTGTCGAGGACGACACTATGTCAGGAGAGGCCGTATAAGCGGTTACCCCACACGTTGCGTAAGGTTGCCGGCCGTTGCCTATAAAAGCCGCTGCGGTTGGCTAGCGACTCACCGCCCCGTTCTGGAGGGCGGGAGCGTTAGTTCAAGCCGATAGGGTCCCAGGCTTTCTGCCCGACCAAAGGCTGTAGGTAGTGTTTAGTTGGTAGGCTGGCCTTCTGCTGGAGTCCAACATAACCATCCGCCGTAGACCGGTTGCGGGTGGTATCCGGTGCGAGGTCGTCCGAGCACCAGGGGGTTGTCAATAGCGACCACTGTGGTGGCGCGCCCCCTATGAGGATTCACTACCGTCCCCCGTGGGAAAAAAAAAAAAAAAAAAAAAAAAAAAGCTAGCGACTCACTTATCGTCGGGCATTCGGAGCGGGTAGACCGGTCGTAACGTTATTACGTGTTGCGTTGCGTAACGTTGCGTAATTCGTAAAGTAGGCGTTAGGCTGATTTTGTTCCTCTGTAAAATTATGTTGTTGCCAAATTATTTTTTTTAAGGAATTTCTCTTCTGATTCCTAAAAATACTATTTACGAATTCTTACATATGAATAATAACCTGGTCTATCGGTATTTACAACTGTAATCAGACCTTGTACAAAGAACGGTAGCCTAAATAACTCAACACAAGGATAGTTTTCTAATTTGTTAACATATTTTTTGCATAAAACAAAATTAAAGAAGTTGGACAAGTCTGATACTAATTGGTATTAGAGGAAGCCTTCTTTAAATATATATGAGCTTTAATACTCAACCAAACCCCTTGCCGGTATGCAGGTAATAAAAAGACAAAAGGAGTGGAACACAACAAAGGTAAATTAAACAACAAAAATAAATAGGCAGCACGTTTGAACGTGATTCTTAAAGTGTCTCCCGGAAACGTTCTTTTGATAATGACATACTAGCTAGTATGTATTTTCATATAGATAAAACTGTCATCAAGTGACTAAGTATTTGACATAAGTATATATCTGATATACTTATTATTCTTTTAATATTTAAACATTACGAAAGAGGAAGAGACATGACCTATCTTATAATGTCTTCTTGGTCCAAGTATTCATCTATTGTATCCTGATTCTTATATACATGAAAAGGTTAAAGTAATTTTAAAGTTGTTAAATAAATTTCAAAGATTATTTTTATATCATTCTTTAATCATTTATAAAAATATAACTCGAATATAAAAAATAACACTGCTCCATCAAGTTCTGTTTTAATTAAATATTTAGGTACTTCATCTAAGACAAGGATCATTAAAATTCGAATAGTTGTACCAGATATAAATGTGATCGTATATACATACCTATCGAGAAGATCTCGTTTTGTTTTTGTCAAATGTTGAGAGAGTTTTGCATTCTGTAGCATAGCTGTGTCGGAAATAAAATTGCCGAACCCACGTACACTAAAAGGCATGACTTTTATTAGGTTCTGAAAAACTATACCTATAGCTATATATTTTCAATGAAAATCATGTAAAATTTGCTTACAGTTACAATTTATTAGAATAAGATCCGACCTCCATAGTCGAGTACACCGGTTTCAAGGTGGCATCATCTCTGAGGTCCCGGTTTTGAATCCCGGTGGGGGCAGATGTTTGTGTGATGAATGCGAGCATTTGTACCTTAGTCATGGTTGTTGATATATATTTCAATAAAAATTATTTATATATATATATATATATAATATATGTATGTCTATCCGTTACCCTCAATCCCATAGCACAAGCCTTACAGAGCTTAGTTTGGGCTAGGCTAATTGGTGTAAGTGTAACAAATATTTATTTATTATAAGGTTTAAATAAATAAACACCCGGATAACAAGAGAATTTTCTAAAGCAACATGACCTTTTATGGTATTTTAGGGATATTTGTATAATAAGTTCTATGAATTTTATTATGAAAATTTAATTTTATTAACTGAAGTAAGCAGCAGCTTAACGATCTGTTAAGCTTTATACACACATCAAAACGATTTGTTTTTGTTTAGTGTTTTGGGCATGATTGAATATCAATATATTTGATTAGTCTGTTAAAATATTATTTAAAACATTCGCTTTTTAAAATTTTAATATATAAGGAGTGCATATATCTCGTTATTGTAAACAGCATCAAAAATATGTTGAATATTTGTGTTTTATCTTTGAATACAAAATAAATTAATATGTTCATTAAAATATGTTCTGGTAGATATTAATGTCAATAAAATTTTTCATGTTATTCTTTTATGAAGAAGCAAGTCACATTTTTGTCACAAAAAACCTTATTTAAGAAATGTACAGTGCCGGATGATAGATTTCAATTAATTTATTCATTAAGGATACCTATGCCCCGTATTTTTGGTAATCGTAACGGCACTTTTTCTAGGTTTTAATTTTTAACAATTTTTTACAAGTGCAAATCCTGATATTTTTAGATTAATTAATTTATAAAATCTATGACAGTGCGATAGCGTGAAATGGCGTGGATGAAATGGCGACAGGTCTCTGGAGTTGTATGCGACCCAAGACTGCCCCTTAAGCTTAAGGGGAAAGTTTATAAAGCAGTCGTTAGACTTGTCCTTATGTATGGATCTGAATGTTAGGCAACGAAAGCGAAGGACGAAAGGAAACTGCACGCTTCAGAGATGCGAATGTTGCGATGGATGTGTGGGGTTACAAGAATGGACAAGATCAAGAATGAGTATATAAGAGGAAGTTTGAAAGTAGCGCCAGTGACTGAGAAGGTAAGGAGCAGTAGGTTAGCATGGTTTGGGCATGTAATGAGGAGGGATGAAAGCCATATAACAAGAAGAATGATGGATATGAATATAGATGGACCTAGGATGAGAGGTAGACCAAGAAAGCGATGGATTGAATGTGTGAATTCTGATATGAGAGTAAAGGAAGTCGATGTTGAGCTGACGAGTGACAGAGGAGAATGGAAGAGGAAAACATGTTGTGCCGACCCTACTTAAGGTGGGAAAAGGGCAGGAAGAAGAAGACAGTGCGATAGCGTCATCGAACTTCGAGAGCTGAGCATCTTTTCTGATAATTTTTCTCTCTATGGCGTTTAATTTATTATTTTCTTTTCTTTTATTATATTCAAATTTAACATAGCGCAAGTAAATTAACAGTTTTCAACTGCTCATTATTACTTCCTTCCATTATGTCTGTTTTTTTTTGTATATAACTGTTAAAATAAGATTACTGGACATGCGAATATATATTGTCAGATTTCATACAATATCAATATTATACATTTTACTCTACGGTTTTAACACAAAGTTCCTCACTAGCGCTGTTTGCTGTAAATCAACAGTGTACATCGATTAAACACTATTTCGATCTCAAACTTATTACGTGGTGGTCTGGAATCTGCACACACAGGAATGATTAATATCCCTTGCCAAAACGCACTGCGCCTATCAAACTGAACTAGACATGTTTCTGAAATAGGGTTGTCACTCACTAACATACATATTAACACAAAGTTACATTAGTAAACAAAAGTTAAAATAATTAAATAAATGAGACTAGTATCAATCATCCATATTACTAGACAAATATTTTGAAGATATTGCACTTAGATCTTGTCTTAAGTTCAAATATTGAATATTGTGTCAAATATTGAAATTAACCTAGAATTGAGTCACATATTCCACACAGCGGTATGGCACATGTTCAGAAAATGTGAAACTACAAAATAGTCAACTGTTATCGAGAAAACGTCGTTTACTCAACGCGTTTCCCTGAGCATCTTAAACTGAAGGAGTGCCATTATAGTGCTATACGGGCGATGGTCTATACTTACAAATATTTTGAAGTTGGCATCATAATCATAACAAAGTCTAACCAAATTAATGTAAATTAGCCGTTCTGTTACGTTCAGTGGTTTTCTTAGCTTTCATCATTTAGATTTTAATAAGAAGAAGCCACATCTTCTTATTTCACACTTTATAAATACTAAACAAAATAAAAAAATCACAACATGATCGATTACCACACCCCTAAAACAATTACCCCAACCAAAGTGTCGTTGTGTATGTTTGCAATAAGTGTTATACTGTAACGCAAAATAGTCTCTGCGTTGTCAAATACAGGTGCCGCAGTGTGCAGCGTGCAATAACCATACGTCTCATCGGGCTGTATTTGTCCCAAGCCGTACTCTTGTGGCCCAACATTGAAGGGAACAAATAAAACGTTTTATTCCATGTTATTAGGAATTTTTGTAGGCTTTCTCTCAATGCACAAGTATTAAAGTACCATACCAATGTTTGAATGAAATAATAACCCATTCTTTAACTTAGTTCTTAATTTAACAGTTCTCTCAATTTTAATTCGATTGACATTTTATATTGACTTATGAGTAGGAGAATATTAAACATAGCGGTTGCTCGTTAAAAGAAACCCTTACTTAGTAATTGGACAATTTCGCCGGCCCATTGGACATAATCAAATAATTCCATTCCCTGGAGAAGTAATCAATGTTTCCACTGATATTACACGCGTGACTATAACCTTCCTTATTGCGAAGTAAATAATATCACTTAATTCTATACCATCGTAATTAAATATTATATCAATGTTTCTTATGGATGTAGTTTCCATTAGTAGCTATGTAAATCAAAATCATATTTTTATTAAATAAAAATATTTTGTTTTTATTGTATGAAACGCTAACTTTTCGCTTACAAGTTCACGAGGTATACATTGTTATTTTATTTATCTTCTATAAGGCTTAAAGGAAACAAACTAAATATATAAGATATATCGAGACACGATCGAGATAAAGCGATAGATATCAAATTAATTGATGGAGGGTGAAAAGCGAACACTACCGACAATCCTATTTCTGAAGATTAATGAGCTGAGAAGTACATATGCGGATCATCGAATAATCAGAATAGAATGCTAGTTGTTTTCAAAAGATACTTTAGTACCAGCAAAAAAAAAGAAAAATAGTCATATTTACTTACTAATATTCAACATTTCTGTAAAAAGTAGCTATACTGTTATAAGTACGAAGATCCTCATCTCTGGATCACCTTGACCAAGGACAAATTAGATTCGGTCGATAGTCGAGATAATTTATTTATCTAGCACTGTGTCGAGTCATGTCAGTCTTTTGACGATCCATCTACAGTTAAAGTTTGCAAAATTATTCCAACTCGTTTATAATGTAATATTCTGATTAAAGTTATGTACTTAACATTGATATTTCTATTATATTTCTACTTATAACAAAAATACCTTCCGAAATTCCCTTAAACTATATTTCCGACTTTAAACAAAAGCCACTCAGCTCTTATAGCATGCGTTAATTACAGTTTATGGATCTCGAAAATTTGGTATATAACTCACAAAGGTTTCCATTAAAATATCATCCCGGATATTTCCATTACAAAACCAAACAAGCAGGGAATCGTTTAGGGTCTAGCTCTTGTGTCTACGCAGACAATTTACATAAAGACAATAACAGCGATTGCGCCAAGGCTTAATAGACCACCTAGAGAGCTTTCTAATTTCAGCGGCATGTATGCTATTTCACAAATTTATGAAAGAAAATTCAATTTAATGCGTGAAAATCTAATTTCGTTGCAAAATGTCGTGTTGAAATAGCCATCCTTATTGAATGTACATATATTTGTCTTTAATAATTTGAATATTACAAATTAATAAAGACCTTAAATAATGTATAATAATATATACTTCATTCTTTAAGTTTATTTAAATATTATCTACAATACCTCCGTTTGTTTTTAAATAATCAGTTAAATTTAAAGAAAAGTTAACGAAACAAAATTAAATTAAAACACATTTTAATTAAGTACGTACACATTATGCGGTAATGTAATTTTTACATTTAAAAATTTTTACGTTAAAATCAAAACAATAAGCCCGATAAATTCAAAACACATTGTGTTTAATACTTGTATTTCAGTTCTAATAAGAACACGTTAATAATTGTCACCAGCATTTGTGGTTTCCAAACACATTCACAATCGCATACTGTCTACGCTAAATGTCGGACACCGAATAAAGTGTACATTTGTATAGGCACACAAAAGTCTGACCGGAAACGACTGGATGCACTACTGTTAATTGCTTTCCAGTTTAACAAAGTGACTTTCTTCTACTTTTTGGTTTTTAACCTTAAAAAACAAATTATGAAAAATTCTCTAAAGTTCATATCAAACAAAAATAATCGTTTGTCGTAACACTGTGACAATAGAAATTTTGCATTTTTGCACAATAGGTGACGATGTGACTAATTTGCGTCCTACTTAAGGCTTTCGAAGCGTACCTAACGCTTCTATTTGTTTTGGCGTCTTAAAGAAAAGCATGACAATTATTACGCAAGCTAAGTAAAGCACAAAAGGAAGTTTTTAATTAAAGATACAATAGTACGTGACAAATTGTCAATGAAGTTCAGGTTTTTTGTTAAAAAAAATTGAACATGCAGTTAAAAGCAGTCCTCGCGTGACGACTGAATCGAATATGGAACCGTGCTCCCTCGTAGTTGGGAGTTGTTATTTTACTCGTTGCCGGGGATTTCTCCCCATTCGCATGAATCAAACCGAACGGACTCATTTATTTGATAGCGACCGACAAGATACAGCTGTAGCTAGTAATTCGTATGCACAGAGAGCGCCAGAGGGCGATAAAACGCACTCCGAATGCGTGAGCACTGTCGATTAATTAACTTTTTATTTGCGGACGTTTGTTATTATAGGATTCCGTGATAACTGCCCTTATGACGGAGATTTCCACACTTTTTCCCTCTTATTTGCGAAATATTTTCATGGAAGTTCTTCATTTAATGATTTGATGAAATGATGAAATACTAACCATTTTGGTATAACCTATCTTATTTCATTAAGTTAATGAACAGTATTCGCGGAATGTAATCTAATTTTGTAATTAGCATTAAGTTGTTCTTAATTAGAATGAAGCCTTAATTGAACTCGTACTCTTGTTGCTTCACCCGATAAGATTACTCACAACAGCGGAAACCAGAATACCCCAATACTATGCAGTTTGAATGACTAGATGGCTAACCATCATCTATAAATAAGCGATTCAAATTGAACTCTGTTCTTGTTTTTCTATGGAATTCGCATTTGTGAGATAATCGTTTTCGTAATCGTCGTTAATTATAATTTAGATTATTCTACGTGGTATAAATTGCAAATGCGAAATTGAAAAAATGTTATCAATTTTACTCTGAATCGATGTTGAAAGTAATAGTAAAGTCACACACAGGTCTGTTATTCGGTGATGTGGCCCTTGAGGTAGTAATGTCGATCTACTAGATATAATAGGATATACTATACATATGCTAGGTTAGGACAATAGCATAGTTAGTTTAGTTTCTTAACTTAGTTCCAAATCTTAGTTTCAGAGTAAGTATTATCTAAATCTATAGTCAAGGTAACAACTATAAAAGCTATCTGTAGCTAATAACATAGATCCATAAAAAAGATGTACAAAGTGCAATCGACAGCACGTCAAAATTTACACTTGCACTGCTAAAACCGTCACTTTTACATAAGATCTGTACCTAGGGCAACGTGTAAATACTGACGCGTTGCTATCTGTTCAAAATAAGAAAGTAGATTAGTTAATAGGTATTGTACAATTTCATCGTTGACTAGAAGGCTCGTTTACATCACTAAAAAATATTATTATTAGCAAGTTAATTGATAAAGCTATTGCTGCAATTAGATTCAATTTAATAAAACATTTCTTACTTTGTATTTATCCGAATGTATGACATATGACTGTATTAGGTATAATATGTATGATTTTATATAATTATTTATAATTACATTATGACTAAAGATTGAAAGAGAAGATAAAAATAGACTTCCGGATGCGGTTCTTTTCGAATAGGAACTCTTAATTTTCCACAATCATAAACTTTTCTTTCCTTTATTTTATCATATCCACGTCCTCGGTTATACAGAGTTTTGTTTTATCTTAATTTAACATTTATTTTAACGTTAATGAGTGCTGTAAAGGCCTGTGTTGAATAAAGATTACTTTGATTTGGTTGATATTAGTCGTACAGCAATAATATTTCATCACACATTTTCGGAAATTATTAAATACTAGCTGTGCCCACGACTTCGTCCGCGTGGAATCGTAATTTTAGGTAGCATTTTTAATTATTCTTCAAATAAGAAATATTTCATAAAATTTTTACATATTTATATTTTATAAAAAGTAGCCCATGTACTTCCTCACGGTTCAGTGATTATGATGTAACAGACTGATCTAGGCGCCAAGCAAGCCGGCTGCCTGTGCATTCGCGACCTTACCCAAAAATAATCCTTATAGCATGATTCAGTATTCACGCGCGATGGCTTATTATTAGCGTATTTCATGTATATCTTTGGTGTTTCTATACCGATTTCTATGATTTTTTTTTATGGAATAGTTAATAATGTTAACTTTTTAATTAGGGTTGACTGAGAGTATTATAAACATAAGAGTAGACAAATATGTATAATCAGAAACTGCTAAGCTATCGACACGTGTTATTGTGAGCCAACCATAAAAGATAGACATATGTTGTCGTGGGATATTTTTTATATAATTTTAAGGAGAACATTTCCGTTATACATAATTTATGTGTAGCTTTAACATTAGCATTAAGGTTGCACACGTGACAGAAGGCTAAAAAATGGAGTAACTTCTCCCGTTTTCCCAACATTTCCCTTCACTGCTCTGTTCTTTTTGTTTTAAGCGTAACGAAAAGTATACTACAACCAACTACTCCTGAGTATGAAAAATAACTGTACCAAGTTTCGTTAAAATCCATTGAGTACTTTTTGTTTTTATGACGGTTATACAGATAGATAAAAATTACACTATTTGCATTTTTGGCATCAGTATCGATTCCTAATCACCTCTCTACAGATTAATTATAAGTATAGATTAAGAGAAACATAAATCACCTATATGTCACGAACAGAATAACGATAATTGAAATATAACAGAGTTCGGGCAATCAAATTTAAGATATGAAACAATATTGTATACTAAAAAATTCCATGTATTTTTTATATGTTTAGAGAATAATCAAAATATATTTTAGATTTGTTATGATTTAAGTAATTGATTTTAAATCTAGATTACGTAACTTCTTTAAATATAGACAACACATTACGACAGAATCCTTAATTTTGCTTATTCTAATAAATAAACCAATGGCATCAAATTTAAATAATTTAGAAATAGTTGATATCGCAACACAAAATAGTCCTGTTTATGTACTGATTTTGTAGTTAAATTATGCTACTACAAAACACACACTGATATTATTATAATACAGCAGACCAGACTGTGATCTTAGTACTGTTATAACTTTTAACAGACCTTAAAAAAGAGAAGAAATACATGATTATTCAGTCAAATTGATGTTGATGATTTATCTTTAATATGGTCGGTCATATTTCAGAGGTAGACCCATATAAATATAATAGTTATTCATTCGGTGGTTTTTAAGAAAATTAACAAAAACAAGTAAATGAAAAGTAATAATATTTTTATAATAAACTAAATCGGTTTATGTTTTTGTTTTAAAATAGTTTTATGTATTTTATTATTGATACGTATATATTTCTTACCTGATTTGGGTATTACTTCATTTAAGCGTACATATGCCAGGTTGGAATAACTGAGCTGAACGTGCTTAAAATACCCACGAATTTGGTGTGATTGTGATTGTTTACCCCCGAATATTCATTGAATTCGTCCTCTAGGTGTTCTGTAAAAATCCCAAACTTTTCCGTACCGGCGGATAAACGGCACCGATAATTTTTAATTAGTCAAGCGTAGCAGTTAATTCCAACACGGAGCTCCCTGTAACTTTGCTTGATTAAATCCGAAAGGCCATATTTGCCACAGACAAAAGAAGTTATGCGTATAATCTACTCAAATAAAGTCCCGGTTTGTTATTCTTTGAAATAAAATTTGCTTAATAACTTTGTTTTATCTCCTAATAGACGCAGTATGTTCTTTATTAATTGCTGCTTATACTTTATCAAATGTTTAACATATGTGGGTTTTTTGTTGTATAGCTTATTCGCTAAACTACTTCGACCATCTATCTCGCCTTTAGTTATGACAATCCTGTTACTGGGGAAACCAATTTTTATAGAATCCCCGCAGGACAACCACCTCAGCTACGATTCATGTTAACGTCTATGAGTGATTGCTGTGGACACAACGGTAATTGACAGTAATGGGGAGCGGTCGGTTTTTGACGCATAGGGAAACATACTAGTGTGCAGTCTATACCTACGGTACCGTAGACTGCACACTAGGATGACTAGCAAGCCAGTTGCATAGGCCCAATTTCTAACACCCAGCCGTCTGCTTCGAAGAGAGCCGTTCTACTTGCAGCATAGGGTTTGTTATCCCGCTTCCTCTCGCCGCATACTTTTTAATGATTAGACCGCACGGAAGTAAGCTCCAATCTATCACTTCCTTTCACCAGCTATCATCTTATGTATGAAGACTGTTAGCGAAAGTCACTGCCGCTCAATTTCAATGTTATAATCACCAAAAATCGAATAATAACATGTGCTCGGCCTCTTTGTTGACAGCAACGCAGTAATGGTTTACCATTATTGTGCGGTAGAAGACCGATGCTTTACCCACTCCTACTAAGCCATTCGAATCGCATCACTCGTCCCGTGAATTAAAGCCGCGAAGTCGAAGGATGCCTAACCCACCTCCTACACCGTACGAATCACATCAATCGTTCGGTGAATGACAGCTGAGAAGGCAAGTGATGCCAAACCAGCTCCTTCTACACCGTACGACTTGCATTAATCGCCCGATGAATGATAGCTGAGAAGTATCTTCTTTTACGGTCGCAATTCTTATGCAGCGAATCGCTGTCCCGGATTGTTTTTTGTGGCCTAATTTTGCACTATACTCGTATACACTATTATACATGATTATTATGCATGAAGAGTTAAAATGGCATAATAAGGTCTATGTCAAAAAAAGAGACATAATTGTGATTTTATTTTATAATTGCTTAACCTACTGTCAGTGAAATCTGTATTTCATTGACAATAGGTTATGCAATTATATTAATATTGTCATTAAAAGTATGACATTTGCACTATATTACACTATATTCGCTGGTTAAAAATTATTGTATAATTTCATATAGGCTCACATCCTTGCCCATTAGCAAGGATGTGTACTACAGTAAAACAAAAAGTGTTACAACGCTTTGTTTGAGCAAAGGATATTAAGCAAATGAGGATGGTATGTAAATAGTTTGGATCTAGTTCCAAAGGTGACAACGAAATCAACTTATGCAGTGCTTGCACCTTCTTAACTGTAAAAAACTGTCTCGGTGTCAAGTAGCTCTCTAGATTGCTTAGATTTGATGACATCACTAAAGTTGACATTGTTATACAATTACTTGCCAAAAAGGTTATACACATGCTTAGCGATATTAAAGCTAGCCAGTGTGTTGTCCATAGCCATTCAGAGACAAGTTGTAGTGCACCACTTGGTTTGTAGCAACCAGCCCTCCGCAGGAAATTGTTTAAGTGTTTATTAGTATAATTTTATTTTAAGTTTCGTTTTATTTAAATATACTTATTAATAAGTAAGTAGCTGTTATTTTAATATAGTTTAAGTACAACAGTAGGGTTGTATTTATGTTTGCCATCATGATTTCCCTAGACAAACGAACATAACAAGAGTCGCAGAGAAGATATACCCTAAAGAAATACTGTATCAATCGCCATGAGATCAGTTACAATACTATTTGATAATAATATAGCTAAACAAAACAATAATATAGTATATAATAATAAGCAGCCGGAACGACCGAACCTACGTACAGATATACCCGGAATCAAATCGCTGGACTTGGTCACTCATCATAGCTATATCATAGCTCCCTTTAATATATATATTTTGACTGAATTCTTCATTAAAATTTTATCACTAACGATCTTTCACTGCGCTAAAAACGCTAGTAACACAAGCGCAACCCAACATGGTCTTTGAATACAGGTCAATAATGAAATTACACAGTTTTATTATATACTCGTATAACTATTTAACATTTATAACAAGTGACTTATGCCTCGCTCGTTTCAATTTATATGCTACCTAAGTTTGACCATCTACAAAGTGGTCGGTCAGTCACTCGAGCATTTATGAAAAGTAGGTAAGCAACCTTGAACTGGGACTGTTATCTGAGCAGTAAGGAAAATCATTTAAAATATATTTTACAACTTGCTTGACACATGTGATATACATTGAATTCTCATCCCACGGGGTGTATCTAAATTTAAAAATCAAACAAAGTTCTGCTTGCTCTATAATAATTTATTACTTTTAAAGTTTTGGTAAAGGAACAGTCTCATTTCATATCTATTTGTAGATATATTTTAATATCTTCGGTTACCTTCAAAAACAAAAAGTCCTGTAGCATTACCATTACATTATTATACTTATCAGCTTAAAAGCTACACTAAATCAAATCGATTCTACAAACAAATAAATTTTATGGCTAGTTTTTAGCAGGAAATTATAACTAAAATTACTTCTGTCACAATAAATGTATTCAATTGCGTAAGTCATAAAATGCAGAATATTCACCATACCAAATAGTCACAACAGCATTGCAATTAAACATTTAACTCAGAGTTGAATTGACTGCAATTGAAATTGATAGAAATATTATTTTCTACAATATCTGTTTGATTTGCTCTCGTTAGTAGTACTTGTTAAATGTTATTGTACATCTTTAAAAATTATGTTTAAATTATGCGGCGGTTTTAGATTACTTCAACTTCGTCTCGTAAATTTTTTCAGGTCCATATTACAGAACGAAACTCAAAATCCAATCTCTGCTTATGTAATAGCGCTATGTAGGCTCAATGGCGCCAGCCCTTTCTAACTGTATTCAAACAGCGATTTGAATTTAAGTTTGATATTAGAATACGAGCCTTGATTTAGGGACGAGAAAAAGTTTACATACTTAAGAAAATACTTTACACACAAACATTTATTTTTTTACGAAAAATGATATATATAGGTAAAAAAAACATAAACTTCAGTTTGCCATTATATTTAAATATGTCTTTGCCATTTGCTAAGTATTAGCATCAACATTAGAATTTGAGACGCATATGTTGAGTACTTATACATTGTAGTAACCTGTTCATTTGCCTATTGAATAGTTACTGTGTTATTATTTTAATTGGGGCAAATGGAATTAGAACTATGCGGAAACAGTGTAACAAGTTTAATTTTGTACGGCAGCCTTGTGTTTGCGTGTAGAGTTTTTAGGGGATAAGAAATACATTTAATTTCAACAGTAATTAGTTTAATATCTAATTCGTAAGCAACTATCAAGCAATACAACAATACGTAAAGACTATTTTTGTACGCTACCAGAAAATAAAACTAAATCTAATGGCGTTTCTACGTAATGTTTGTATAATCTACAAATATCTCTGAACCCGCCTTATCCAACTTTAAAATAACCTAACGTTTAACTCCTTCATATCTTCTTTTGTCCTTGTGTCTACGTTGTATAGTTGACGACTCGATGAAGTAAGAGAGTTAAATTGCAAAGTACCCGACAGTGCATCATCCAATCCCACTAAACTCTGTTGTTAGATCACAAAGAATTTAAGAATGTACATTATTATATTTTCAAAGTAAACTTACTCGAAACTCTTCAATTATGTTCGTCGGTGATATCACTTCTTGTTCAACAGCAAGATGTGAAATACCTGAAATAAAAAATTCAATAAGAAAACTAGTCACGATTGTACACGCATACCCTTCCACGTTCACCGCCTATTATATACCTAAATTGAAACTAAAAAAAAGCTTTATAGTACACACAATTACAGAGTTAATGTTCGATATACCAACACCAGCCGGAGCTCTTACCATTGTTTTCGCTTTAAAAGCCATCTGCTAAAGAAAATTATCCAATAATGTTTATACCAAAAATTAATTTAATGTTTTATTAATACTATTAAATTCTTTCTGAATCATTAAAAATTCAGCAACAAGATTATACCAAACAGCTCGCAAACCGCAAAAGCATGTCATTATTTATCAATACGGCATGTGAATCGTAGCTCAACATTTTAATTCACCTAAAAGCGTCCATCTCATTGTGGTTGGATCCATGATTCGGATTACCTGCGCTCTGCTAGATATTGCGTCCTTAAATGCAATATAGTTTTGACTCTATCCCATAGGGAATAAGATCTGAGTATGTATTGCAATTGAAGTTTATTCCTGGGTGTGAATGCCTGCTAATGCGCTTGGGATTGTCGCATTTGTCGGCCGATAACTATAGTTGACTGTAAAATGATAGTCATCCTAATAACACTTGCAAAATCGTTTTCTTTTTTAATATAATTTATGTAACTTTATGTCCACCTTCGAAAATGTTAAAACGCAATGTTAAGCAATTGAAAATGTTAAGTTAAAAAAATAATATCTTTAAACAGTACAATATATAGATCAAGTAATTGTTTGTATTTAAGTTCCATCTAAAATGTACTCAAAGTGTAGTAAAAAATAGATCACTTACATTTTTTTTTTTCATTTGTTAATAAATATATGCAACATTATTTATGACTAATAAAAAAATATTCTATTCTTATAGAAAATAAATTAAATATTATATTCTTGTTTCCATAAATATGTGTGTTATAAATCGTGTTAGATAAAGACAAACATTTGTGAGGTATTTAGTTGGTGACTGTAAAAATTTCTTAAAAATATTCCATTTTAATGTCAATATATGCAATTTATTTGTACTGTATTGGATTTCACTGGAGTATCAATCCAGTTTTTAAAGTCAAATCTGAATATATTCGTTTTTAAAAATCACTTAGTACAACAGTCACTTAGTATGATTTAGCTACATAACTTTTGAACCAAAATGTAGATGTATATTTTAATGAAGAATCTAATTTAAAAATTAATAAACAACACTAGACCGCGACAAAAAGAAAACAAAACGTAACTAGATTTGTATCTGAGACAGTTAAATAAACTAGATTTCATTCACGTAATATTGAAACATTTTTGAAATTTCTTGTGACACTGAAACGGTCGTTCAAGCTCAATAATTATACAGTTAGCACATCATAAGCGTAACACATTAGAATGAACAAAGCACTAAAATGGCGCAAGGGGCGAACAATCATTTGTATAACCATGTTTTAATTATATAATTAAGCTTAATAGGTTAATAGTAAGACTTCGTTTACGTACCGAAAAGTAATTACGAGGGTACGGTCCAAAATAACACTGAAATATCTGTATTTGTATTTGTTTAGGTATCCAACGAACCGGTGTGCTTGTAAGCTTAGGTAAGTGTAAATAAGTAGCTTTTATCCTTTATAGCGTAGCCACCCTTGACTATGGAAAAAACTTTAAGAAAGTATCAGCTTATGTCACGAACCACAGGAACATTGACTTTTGTACTTAAATGTTTCTGCAACTGAAAATAGGGTATTATGATTTTCTATAAATTCATAAATCACTACACTTAGTTAAGTAAATGTTTGAAAAAAAATATTTCACACCTAATCTGTGATGGTTCTCGTTATACTTTACCCTGGATCGAGAGCTATCGTGGACTTAAAAGCTTTAGCCTTACATAGATATGCAAACTTACAGTGACGCAGATCCCAATATTGCGTTAGGTCAGACAAATTGGGATCCGTTAGTGAATATATTACGGTCCCAGCACCGGCCATCGGTTTGTTAATCGTTCCAAGTTATTTATGGCCGTTCAACTGTTTATCTCTGGGTATATGATACTGTTTGTGCCGCTTGATGTCTGTTTGATAACTGTCAGGCTGTATTCCATTTGGGAGGTTCCATTGATGTCGTCAAAGTATATTTTAGTTAATGGAGTATTAACAACTTCTCTACTAATCGCTTAGCACTAACATGACTTTAAATAGTTATGGTTACTATACTGTTTAATACATGAGAGTAGTATTTTAAATTCAGATATTTTGATGAAATATATTGTTTTTTCATTTTATCATATTTGCTTGTTTATAATACGAAAAGTTCCTACGGTTACTTTGAATAAGTGTCAAAGCCACGGTACATTTGCACTACATAAAGCGTCATTATTATGACCGTCATAAAAGCTAATTCCTGGAAAACACGTAAAGTATGCTGTGTGTACACGCGTATATTATAAATAAGTAAAGTCTATTAGTTTGGATGTTCGGAATCAATCTTTGGTAGTACTAATTCGATTTTGATGAAATTTAATATGAAAATTATAATGTGACAGTTGGAGGTCCGAGAAAGAACATAAGATATATTTAACAACGAACAACATCACTTTTCAATAGGAAAATCCAATATAATGTGGACGAAGCTGCGGATACAAAGCTGCACTATATTTTTTGAAACAATACTTTTTATATGATTTCAGTAGATTCTTATTCGTATATTCTAGATGAATTCAATAGATTCTTACTTTATTTCAATTGCTCCGTACTTAAATTAAAAAAATCTCAACACGGTTCATATAAGAAATGGCATACGAAAAAACTGTCAGGAAAAAAAAATCACAAATAAAAATGAGTATACGAGGCTGTCACATGCTGAGATCGTAATTCCCTTTTGATTAAATGAGAAAGTGCGAAACGCATTTTGAAAAGTTTCATTTAGTCAGATTTGGCTGACGCGTGCGGATACGGCAATAGCTCTGTCCCGAATACATTACCATGGGACGCAATTTGTCCCGGCCCACAATTTATGTTACAACCCACTTTATTCAAAGGAGTCGACGGGAAATGGTATAAGTTTTTATTCTTACTTAGTCTCGAATTAAACGTATCATAATAATATAATATGCGTTAATAATGCGTTTAAATAGACTCTTAACTTGATTATAGGTTCATTTTCATGGATTCGTATTTAGTAGATCTATCAGACTGCATATACGCAGTATATGTATACTGTATTTGCATTTGTATAATATTTTGCATTTTCTAATAAAATACAAAATCTAATACAAATTTGTGGCCTTTCTTTATTCTTAACAATTTTTTTGAAGGTAATAATTTTTGAAAGCTTAACAAAGTAAAAAGTGTGGAATGCAGTTGAAAATTTTGATTCTCAGAAATAGTGCTTGTATTGAAGACGTGAGATTAAGTCCTATCGAAGTAGAATATTTTGTATGTCATTCATTTTGCACGGTTAAATAAAATGTAAAGTCACAAACAGAAAAAAATAAACAAGATTATTTTACAGATATTTTACACAAGTTTTTGGTATTAACTGTACTTTGGTGTAGTACATAATTTTTAATTAGGTTTTTTTATATAAGAAGTTTGTAATAAACAAAAACGACTCTAAAATAGAAAATTGACTTACTTTCACTATAGTTTTAAAGGGCGCTTAACAAGTCCATAAATCAGAGAGATATATCCGGGAAGTGCCCTGTTTCATCGGAGCCTCAGTTCCGGTGAAATATGACCAGATTATACTTACTTGCGTGAAATTTCAGACCGAGATAATAATATTAAAGGGTTTATCTTGATCCCCATTTACAGCTCTGCAATGTGTTAAAAAGTGTGCAAAGCTAGTTGCTTAATAAAAAAAAATACAATATCAAAAATTATCATATCAGTTTATTATTTATTACACATTGGTTCTATACTACGTCAACTTGTAATATAAGATTTTAAACTTTCGCGTTGCATAATACATATTAGTTATATTCTCGGGACGTAACGCGCCGTATATTATGTAGTATGAAAGTAACGTCGAGCAGTAAGTAGTACTTACATACTACATAATATACGTCGCGTTACGTCCCGAGAATATGACTTATATGTAGGTCAACTTGGTACTGGAATAGTACTAATACAATACACAATTTTAAAGTTATATATAATTTAATATATTAATATAATATTATCATACTCTATACAACTAATTAGTATAATTATTATTTATAGCAGCAACATAAAGCCCAATCATGCAACGTAGATAAAGGAATTTCATAATTAACATCATCACTGTATCCAAGTGGAGATCCTCGTAGGCATCTCCAAAGGAGCTCCATGCCAATCGATTCGATTGGTCGATCGACCGTGCTGATAGCATCCAGCACCATCCTGAGATTCAACAAATCATCGATCCACCTTATAGAATGCCTAATAAAAATCTAGATTATTGTTAAGATCGTAAAGATTACAAAATAAATATCGTAAAGATTATATAACTTGAAATGATTCTGCCATGGCCACCTGTCTTGGAGCATATTTTACCGATACTTTTATAATTTCCAAATAGTTCCCATGTTTATACGAACGATCGTTCTAATCGATTAAAAACTTTTTCCAATCTAATTTCACAGGAATGACCGGTCTCTAAGCGAAGTGTTTTGTGAAGCGGAAGTCTACTGTCAAACTGTCGAAAACACAGTCTGTTATTAATTAACAAGAACGAGACAGCATTTCACGAGTTGTCAACTACTCGTATTATTACAAAAAGTATACGGTAATAAAATCGTTGACAAATCTAAACCGCCGTCATGTAAAAACTATAAGAATTGGACAAAAAAAGTGAGTTTATAAATCAAAATCAAATGTTTCCAAAACAATTGTTTCACATTTTCATCTAAGAAATATCTTTTTAAAACTGTCATTTGAGTATTGTTATCGCGCTGAAAGGCGGGCGGCGCTTTTTAGCTCCAAGTAAATTGAGCATTAGGCCAAATGCCTCCGGTAATTTTGGGCTTCACTTTAAATTTACTACGTAAGTCGCAAAGAAATTTAATCTAACAATTGTTTCAAGTTTTCATTAGTGCAATATTGCGCGCTAGATTTTACATAAACTTTCAGAAAAATATATCTGTTTTTGATTTCGTAGACATATTGAAATCTTCTGAAGACCACCAGTACTTACAATGTGTAAATGATGATATGCCACTACTGAAGACAAGGTAATATTAAATAACTCATTGACCTACCTACGTCAATACCGATCTCGAATTTATTTAAAATATGGTAATCCATTTATTTAAAATATGGGATTTGTTTGGTAAAGACATCCCAATCCACTCTATTTTGAAAAGTTGCAATTTAATATTTGTAGTTTCGACTAGCATAATAAAAATAATATCAAACTAGTCATCATTGGTTAAGTTATCTATTTAATATTTATACTCAAACATAGCAGCTGTGTCAATCGTTTCGAAACAAACATTCTCGATTACAAATTTGCGTTCGAATTCAAGCGTCGGGTAGCAAAACGTTTTCATTCCACATGAATCTACTACATAGTGATGGCGTACCTATAGCAAGATAAAATACAAATAATTAATATATATAAATATATATTATCAACCTTGTGACCTATTAAAAACCTGCTGCACATTTAAAGTGTGAATATTGCCGCAAAAAGCACACTACTACCTCCCATTTTTGTAATGCATGTGCCAATCAGTTTATGTTGTCTCAGGTTCTTTAAAGGCACATCCACCGAATTCATTAGTTTGGTTTATTCAATTATAACAATGAGAGTGACATTATAGGCTCTGTACGCTACTTGGAAGATGATTTCTTATGCGATTTTTAACTTATAGAGATCACATGCACTCATTTCACGGGTTGCGATTGCGATTCAGCTAGCTTGAGATTGCAACCCGTTGCGTTGCGTTAACTACACTAATGAGTAGTTAACTTATTGTTAGTTTATTTTTTAAATAATGGTATTTACAAGCTGAAAGCTATACACTGCAATTAGTACCAAAGTGTTGGTGTATTGATATTGTCTGCTACCCCTTGACAAAATTCATGAACAGAACCAAGTCATAATGTGGTTAAGGTTTTTTGTAAAATAAAATATCAAGACTGAAATAGTAGGTTCTGTTCATTGATTACAGTAACACATGTTAAACAAAATTAGTGAAATGTTATTTAGATTTAACATAATACTCATATTGTAAATTTACTTTTCTTTTTTTAGAGATAGATTAACAGTAGTTTAAACACAATTAACTTATTATAGTTAATGCGTGTCTTAGACAACTAGTGATTAAATAAAGTTGAAAGTTACGTATCGTTAATGTTAACTTCATAAATGTCAGGAAAATTATATGAAAATGAATTACCTATGAGCTTCGCAGGTTACACTGAATTGTAGAATAATTTCCGACAATTTGACCCCAGGGTCATTTTTACTTACGACAGTGCTTAATTGGTTTGAATTTCTTTATTCTATATTACAGGATTTATTTATATATATTTCTGCCCACCCCATCTACATAGAGTTTGAAGCAAAGCCTGGTAGACAAATTAATATTCGGATTATTTGCTTTCATTCACTTATAGAGTGTATAAGAATGATTCCGCAATGTTATCATTCTCATACATTGTTGTTCGACACCTCTACCATATCCAAAGAAACTGGAATGAACGTTAGGACCTTAACGCGACTTAAATTTATTACCAAATTCAATGGTTGTTTGATCTTAGATATATAAATTTATAATATTAGTAGAATGATATTAGCAGCTGTGCATTACCCATCACTAGGGGAATATTTAATGATGGTGCGTACTAATTGTCCAGTTGGAATGTGTGGAAATCCAACAGAAATTTGGATGCGTTCCATTTAAATGAGAATCATATAGACTTTAAGCCAGTCATTCGTTGAATCCAGCATAGAATAATTAATTTATATTTCAATAATAGAAACCTTTGATTTGCATAGGAATTTAATAATACTGTTTATATTATATGGAACTCAGTCATAACATTTGACTTGATTTGTTTCAATACGCTCGTAGTACATATGGTAAATTAATAGTGTCGATAATAGTTAATAATACATTATCAATTCATTGATACATTAAAAAGAAGAAGTTAGTAGGAAAAAAACCAATATAAACATGTTTGCACTGCCTATATTGTTGTAATTTCATAATTGAAAGCTTTTCACGAGGCAATAAACACATCAAATTCTGTATACTAAAATGAAATAACGGTATAATGTAATTAATAATTATTCTACTGAATAGCTATATATATATATATATATATAGCAAAAAAAGAAAATAAGAGTCAAAAATATTTTTGGTATTCTATGTTTGGGTGTAACAAATAAATGATGCAAATAACATACTAATAGGACCATTTATAATACACTTGAAACCACCACGAAAATATGATAGTAACTATATGTACTTACAAAATTGTGTATATCAATGGAGGGAGATTTTATATTTAGGACTAATTTCTAATTAATCACTATCTCATTACATAACGAGTTATCTTATCATAGAATCTACAACGATGGTTCCCAATTTTTTATTGACCATAAACCATTTAGACACGTATTAAAGGATCACTATGTAGGAAACGAATTCGTAAATATTTTTATTATATAAAACAAAGCTTTACTAATATATACATATTTTAATTAAATTCTACATAGCTCCAAATATATTATAATCAGAATAAAAGAAATATTGTATTAATTATTTATTTATCTAACGGTTTATGTGTATGTATAGAAAACCAACAAATTAGGTAACAGAAAATGATAGAAAGCACAAAAAGAGTGGCAGATTATTTTATTTTATTTTGAATACATTCAGATTGAAAAAGATTATGCATAATTTTGTCTCCCCGTATTCAACAGTCACAGGCAGATCACCAATGCTCAAAGAAACTCACAAATCATCACGTGTAATTACACAATTCCGGATCTTCCGGAAAAGCGAAAGTAGCAAAGTAAAATCGGTTGATTATAATTTTTGAATTGTTGCGCCATAAAAAATTGATAATGAAAACATTACCAATTTCAATATATGTTCTATAAATAGTTTTATGAAACTGTAAATACTGCAAGATTCTCTTTTTATCTTTATTAATACTCACAATGAAATCACAAGTAAAAGCCACAACTAATTGCAACTTGCTTTACCAGTTTATTATTTGACAACGTCCATTAGTTCCGATAAAGTTGAAACTTTGTTACCTACTGTCTTGATTTCTCCACTTTCAGCTTTGATTTCTAACAGTTATCTAAAGTTATTTGCAATATTTCGAACAGAAGTTCTATTCCATATCTATATCTATATATTGAGTTTCCTTGATATAGATGAAAATGATGACTCACAATTTTTTATCCTTACTAACATAAATGCGATAGCAACTCTGTCTGTCTGTCATACTTTAATTACTTACAATCATGCTTGCAAGCGAGGTTATATTTACTACTTGAGAGACTTTTTGATTTCGTAAGTTCAATTTAACATTTTTACTTCAGACGTTTTAAAGCATTATAAGAATTTGTTGCCTTTTCTTTTTTCTTTTCGCATGTAGTCAATATTTGCTCTCCTTTACGATTTGTTTACCTTATAAGTTCAATTCATAATAAAGGATGACCTTTAGAGAAACAGAGAAATGAAAGTCAAAGGACATATAGTATGTACTTATACTAATAAGGACAACAGCCTGATATAATGTTGGTTATAATCATTAGTCAAATGTACAACAAATAGGCAATATTATTTTGATACAATAAACTGCTGATTTATAGGTGATTAAAAGAAAAGCCACAGAAATAATTCGAGTGATTAAATAATTACATTTTTTTATTAGTTTATTCGTAGACTTTCTAATTTCGAAATGCATTCCAAAGAAGAAACGATTGAACAAGAAGAGTAAACTGTAAGTTTTTCCTTCATCCGAACAATCCATATATATAATATGTATATCCATAAATATGCAGAACAAAAAAGTGTTTTATAGAAGGATCATATAAATCTAAAATTATTGCTAAGGTAATTAGAAGTATTACACTGTTGATAAAAGATTGGAGTGTAGTGAACGTTTTAATTTGCCTGCTGTGTCGTATTGGCAATCATTTCATGCGCAACCGATAGACAGAGATGTGTTACTTAAATCAAAAACGATTTACAACTTGGTTCAGTTTAGCGAGTCTCTATTTTCACTAATACAACGAAAAAGAAGTCGTTGTAGATACCATTCAAAGTAGATGATAACATGGTCAATAATATTATAGCCTACTGTTCAGTCTGGCCTTAATGTTGGTCATATTGAGAAATCAGACTTTGGCAAGAAATTTCACTACTTTTGTATATGACTACATTTCCAGAACTTTTCCGCTCCAAGTGCTTAGTAATAAATGAGAGCCCCGCATGCCTTCAATGCTAGCTTCAGGATTAATAGCTTCAGGATTAATAATTAAGGCGATACCAATTCTTTTACGAATTTCGATCGCACAAAGAAACTCCGAGCATAACCCTCTCCATTGTCATCAATACTGTGTGCTATTTAAACCAGCAATCAATGATATTTTAAATCGTAAAATTACGTACATGCGGTGTTTGTTTTAAAACGTGCCGTATAAATTACGCAAAGGCACCGGTTGTACGAGCACATTCTCATTTGGCTGCTCGACTCCGCCGGGAGGCTGGAGTATTCACAATAGCACTCATTGTGATAAATTGATTTCATTACACTTGGCTGCCCTCGTTTATCTATTTTTGTCTTAAAGTTAATAAACTGAATAGCTTACAATCAGTCGTGTGTTGTTTGCTCGACTTTACGCATTCTTAACAATATTAACATGCATATATTGATTATTATTTGCTAGATATAGTGCAAATTTGACAAAGATAAGGAAGCTCTTGGCCCTATTTAAAAAGGGCATGATTGAAGACAAGGACATTCTTCAGCAGAACAGGAATGGAGGTGAACATGAGCTAAGGAATTAGCTATTACACCTCTATGTAGAGACTAAAATGTTATTACTTAAATTTGTTATTAATCCAGTTTTTATACCTAAGCATAGTATAGTAAAACAAACTAAGTATTGATACACCAGCGTTTTACCACCAGTAACATTAATAAAAAATATTAAAAGATATAGGGGGACAGGTTTAGCACACCGGTCATGCTGACTATACTTCTGTTAATAAGACAATCAGGTATCAATAAGTCTAAGATAATTAATTAACATTATAAAACTCTTGCAACTTTTACATCTTTAAAGACGAAAATGGTATTTTTTATAATAAGAATGAAAGAACGCTTTTACGGTGAAATGAAAAACATTGAACTCCATACTTAAAAATCTATCTAAAATTAGTGTTGACATTCATATTCAAAATCGTAGTAAGGAAAGTAATTAGTAGAAGAAATCCTCTACAAATTTTTATTACTTATATTTAGTCTTATATTCCTTTCCTCCCTTGATATCGGAAGAACCACATTTAACCATATTTAAATCTATACAGTTGTTCGTGATATGTAATGATAATGTGAATATATTTAATGAAGTCTTGTATATGCCTAATAATCATTATTAACATCATAATTACTAGATTGATACAAATAACTATAATGATTTCAATAACTCAGAGGTGTTTGTAGATAATTACATAGGTATGTGGTGTCCTTTCTACAGATTGTTTCACCTTATTTTATTCATTTCTTTTGTGGTAATAACTCTCAAAGGTTTATCGATTGAAAGATTTTGCTTTTATAGTGTCGATTATATCATTAGGTATTAAGTTTTCGAGTCTTGGAAAAGAACCTAGAGTCCATCTAACATATAACCTATATGCTTTTTAAATATTATTCCGCTGCCCAGTAGCACCCAATGTTACCTAAATACCTAATTCTTAATCATAATATAATAAGTAACTATAATATGGAGCGAAATTTTTTGAAGATTAATTATATAGATAATTTTTACCTCATTTCGAGGTCAAAACATCAAATAATTGGTATGTTTACTAAATAATAATTTACAAAATAGTATCAATAAATTATTCCTACGTGTATAATTTAAGCACAGAAATTAATTATCTTCTTAATTGGTTCCGATGCGATTCATTATTGTATCTTACGCAGAATTACGTAACATAGCAGTAGTAACTACTTGAGTTTTAAATTACTCGCTGTTCGATAGACCTTAATTAATCGGCATCCGTATGTTTGCGGCGACAATAGTAATTATTTCGCTCAGCAATTACATTAGCTCGTTTGGTTGTGTTACGAGTTGACTCTGATTTCCAATTGGTATCAAAGCACCTCAATTGAAATATAGCTTTAGGATTAGTGTGTTCCGCCTGGTAATTTGATTTTGTGGTTATATTACTAGTAAAATACACTAAACAAGAAACATACAAATAATTTAAAAAAGGATTCAAAAAAATAACATTCGTTTACTTAATACAAAAAAATAACTTTTTAAATTATAAAATGTTAACTAATATTATAACGAGATAAAGTTTGTAAGATATTCTCAGACTATACAGATCGTATTTTGATAAAATTTTATTAACTTAAGACTGGGAGTAAACATTCCCTCCTTTGGGAAAATACAACATAATGCTGGCAAATCCATGGACGAAAAGTTAGAGCGACAATACAACGAAAATAGTTTGTCTATTTCTGTTGTTTGTTTGTTTATTTCTTTTCCTTGCATTTCTAATAATTGAATAGTTTTTCTGAGCATTTAAGTCAGTAACTACTAACCTGTTTGTTTTTTGTTTTTATATGATTTTGATGACTTTTTATGGTGCTATAACTATAAAAAACAAACTCACATTGTAATATATTACTTGTACAATCTTAAGTTCGTTTTTTCCCCTGATTATGTAGTTAACTTAAACTTTTTTTTTATTTGTTTTTTTTAATTTTATCATTTATATCATGAGTTTTGTTAAAGATTTTAAGAAGTTTTCATCATCATTACAACCTAGAGGCACCAACTGATGAACCTGGACATCAACAGTATTCACCAAATCTTTGGTCTACCTAGTGAAAGGCCTACCAACTCAGCGATTCCTGATGTATGTCTGCCACTCGAGCACCTTTCCACCCCAATGGCTATTGGTCCTGTGAGTAATCTGCTCTGTACTACTGTACTTTCTGTTATGATCACGCAGTCAAGATTTATACTAAACTATACTGACTAATAAGTATTCTAAGCGGGCGAAAATAGAAGGAAATTTAAATGAATTTCTCAGTTCTAACAACGTCAAACACAAAAAAAAAAACTACAAAGACTTCTTCTGTCTATTTATACTTAAAATCGCAATAAATATCTGCATTATAACTATAAACAGAACAATCTAAGTAAATTGCACGATAAGTGCAAGTTAGCAAACAAGCGTCTCAAAAGTTTCCAATAAGTTATTAAAGGATTGTAGCGAGTTAGTTACGCTGCGCAATAGTATCAGACTGAGTTTGCCGCCTGAAGATGTTTGAAGACAGAACTGTTAATTCATATCCTGCCTTGAGTCACAGCCAACTATCTCCAGGAGATTGCTCTGACAAATGCTTGGAACTAATTGACAAATTAGGTATTCAATAAACGAAATATGTTATTCATATTTACTTAACAATATATCTATTACCAATGTAAATATTTATTAGTATAATAAATATTTACACTGTCTCATAGATTGACGTTCATTTATTTATTACAAATGTAGGTAGTTATTGATCAATGCACCATTATGATATTAGTTACACAGTAAAACAGTATTGATCGTTACACACCATCATACTCGACCATAGCAGTAACAAGGCGATCAATCTATAAATTAATCAATTTACAATCAGTACACATCTTTTATCATCCCGAAAGCCATCCCAGACATGCAGTGACACTCACGCACCTGACGTTAAGTCTCCAGCATCAGGCAATAAATCTTTATACATATAATCCAGATGGAATACCATGGAAAAACGCGGACAAAAGTGATTCGCACACTCGACGACAGGACGAAATCGCTCGTGTAACGAATCAACGTTCACATTTAATGGACCATTTTTTAATAAACCTATACTATATTCCAATTGAAATAAATGATAAAACGTATATATTATAATAATTTCGTAAACTTTGGTTTATAATATGCCATTTCTATTTTGGTCTATAATTATTTTCCAATATGCTTTATAAAGTATTGTTTGAACTATACAATATACTACCAATTTAATATTTAATTGTATCATTTTAACCCAACTAATCAATTTAGTTCGTGTTTAAATAAAATGAAGCACTTACAGAACCAAACATTATATCAGGTTTATTTTTAAAAATCGCAACCTATTTGACAGAGAATGAAACTACAAATTATTTCTTTTCTATTAAAAGTCGTAAATAATACTGAATATCCTGAATAAGTGCAAACTCCATTATTTGTTCTCTTTAAACCTTATACATAACAACGTAGTCTAAACATAACATACCATGTTATTATCGACTTAGATATGCCAATAATCTGCTTACCATCAACAAATTTTGCAAATTTGATTGTAAGGTCACCCATACAGGTCACGTAACACTTATCTTCACACATCCGCGATACATATCTACAGGATTGGGATCAGTCGCAATAACTTTGTAAGGAAGTAAAATGTACAAGAGCAGCAAAACACACATTTTCGATATGTCAATTTTTTTTTCTAAAAGTTATTAATGGCATTTGATAGAGCTCATGGAGAACTTTTAGTACCAGTAAACCGTTTCTCAATATTTTGCAGCTTAAGAGAAATCACGTGAAGAGACTAAACGTTTCCCTCTGTATATTTATTTTTTCTATATAATAAATATTAAGCTTGTATTTATAAACATATTTAAAATTCTTTTACAGCAATATCCTATACATAAATATCCAATGAAGTTGGCTGAAATAAGTCTCTTGCAGAAAAAATATAATCTTTGTGTATATGTAATTTTGTCTCTGTTTTTAAACTTATAACAATATACTAACGCATACGTATATTAAAGTTTTGTCTTTTTTAATTAATAACTATTAATACGTCACTATTAATGCCTTACATACTAATACGTTAAACTTTACCCAAAATACATATGAGTCCACAAGCGCTAGATGCTCTTATCAAAACCTTTTATTCAGATTCCTGTCAACAAGTCTTCGAACCTTTAACGCTACAAGTCCAACCAGAGGTGAATTACTTCCAACTTTGAAATCGACAAAATGACACTTCAATCTTCTCGAAATTCTTCAGGCTTACTAGAAACTTTTCTGGTGGTTCCCGACGCGACCTCTGAGCATTTTTATAAACTGCAAACGTTTGCGTATAATGGGGCATGGACTTACGGAGTCGGATTGAGGACTTACCCCGACAGCGCGGGATGGGAACTAAGGCCCACATAATGTACCCCGCGCGTACACGAAGCAATTTGCTATGCGTATTTGTGGCAGTATTTCAAGTGGGATTGCGAAGTCGGCAGCAAGAGTTTGTAGCTTTACATTTTTTTACGTATTTGAATTTTATCATTGCCGACTGTGATCCGTTTTCTTTTTACGATATAATACAACTCAAATAAATAAAACGCAATGATGCCGCAACAAATGCGTCATGGAAATCTTGGGTAAAATGTCTTCCCTTCAAATAACGAATTTGTCAAAGGTAATTTTAATATTTATGACTATTATGTTGAATAAATCACGCGGAGGAAATGTCTGTTTGGAATTGAAATTGAATAAAATTTGAAAGTTTATTAGTTTTGTGTTTTTATGATTTGTTTCGTCCTAAGTGCATAATATTCACTTTTTAATTTTTCGAATCCCAATATTAATGCAGGTTCATTTTTCATGTTGTATGTGTGTTTTTTTCAATTGTCATAACCAATCCCTAACATAATTTTGTTTTTCAAATAACACTATTTCTGTTTGATTCATTTGCTTAAACAATTATCTCAATTTTCGTTTTTAATCAAATTCTTCCTGAAAAATTATCTTAAATACTGAAAACACATAAAAAATTGTGGCTATTATTATAAAATTTACTCATCCCAGCCAGGCGTTTACAAAATATTTGAAAAATCAATAGAAATCATGAGACCTCAATAATAGTTCCCCGAAACTACTACTTTAGAAAAAATATTCATATGTATATGTACGTACTGAGCCTGTCTAATTTTACAGCCAATCTGCAACTAAAGGATTTGTTTCGTTCAGATTTCAAACGTATTAGATGCAATAAAACCAGTGTGGCTGCACTCAGTCCGGACGCCCTTGACATAATACTCTGATCGTTCAACCAGCCCGTCTACCAGTTATATGTTACTGTGATTTATACCGTACTCCATTCTAAATAGAGATTGGTATACGATTGTAGTTTCTAGCCTTGTTTGCTTAGCAAACGTTGACTAGTTCTTAGAGCAATATCGCTTCGTCCAATATACTTAAAATAATTTGACTACTACAAAAAATACCGCACACTTGCCGAACATGAGCATACAATTTAATACAAAGCATTAATATTAAGTAACAGCAAGGAGGTTGCATAAATTAGATTTTATCTGATAATACACAGTTATTTGCAATCAAGTGATGTAAATTACCCTGACGATTAAATCCTGTTTGACGTGACTTTTTAAGGGAAGTTTGTTAAGTTGTCAAGAATCTTAAGTATTGCCTTTGTCTTAGACACAAATCGCTAGTGCTCGGTTATAATTTTAACCTATCGAAAGAATCCCAAGACTGCTCGTCAAATCATACTGCGTGGTGAAGACGGAATCCGAACACTTAACGACATGCAACTTAAGCTTAAGTCGTGTTCCCAACGGTTGAAGTAAAATCAGCAATTTGCAAAATTGCAATGGCGTGGGGTCGACGTAATTGTCCCCATCCCCTTACTATTGAAAGCGATAAATAAGTATAAATAAGATTTCTCCCGATGCCTAAGCTTACTGCAACGTCTTATGTAAATATTACTTGGTATTGCGTTTTAAAATTGGCTTCGGGGAAATGTCGTCGTTGCGTACATTCCCGATATTTTTAACTATATTATTTGTAAGAACTCTGACTGTGAAATTACAATTGCTTGTTGAGTTCCAATAACTCTCTATATGGTCTAAATTATGAAATATATCTGGATGCGAGTAGCTTAGAACTGATCAGTTCTGAAAAACTTTAATAACAACGTAATGCTCTACGACTCGTGATCCGTGTTTTTGGTTTTATTGTTCATTTGGAATTAATTGATTACACAAATAATCAATTCCAAATGAACAATACGTATTTACAATTTTAAGTTACAACTACAAAGTTGTAACTTAAATCTGTAAATACGTAATGTTTAATATTACATGTTTAGTGAATGTAATAAGTACATACATAGCGTGAAAAAAAGAAGCCACTTTGAACATCTTTTTCGTTGAAATGTTAACAAAATATTAATTTTTCCAGAACATCTTTGACTTTATCTAAATACTTACAATTAGTGAATAATTAGTGTTATAAGTATAATCATTGCGAATGTATAAATTTAAAAAAAATATAGCTATGCTATATTTTTTTATGTGTTGCATTCGGTGCGATGTAAATTCTATTTCACTTTTCACAGTTTTGCAATATCTTTAAAATTGACGAAATTATCATCTGAAACAATTAACGTTTCCATGATTTATAATGGTCTCCCTTTTTTTACTTGTTTATAAATATATATCGTTGAGATACTAACATAGTTATTTTTTCTATGATACTGAACTGACATTTAGTATTCAAACCAAATAAAAAAGGTACATAAAATTAGTTTCATTTTTGGATACGAAGTGCATAAAACCCGAAAGTTTAAACTTATAATTTTAAACACATATCCTATCACATACCAATCATACTCGTAATTTTATCACCTAATCACTTACAATCATAACCCTGCTCAATTCATACTCAAGTATCCAAAGGTTAAAAGTTAAAATTACTGGAATTCGTTAAAATTAGTCAAAGCCACACGAGGTATCCAAGAAGAATTGACTCCCATAATTCTTCACTGTATTCCACTCGGCACTACCCACGTCGAGAATGTTAGATATACCGAAATTACCTTTGAAGATTTTAAGATTTAATAATTCCCAGTATCAATAAATATGACTATTCATCTTCTTAGTTATAATCGTAAAACTTTTATAAGTTTTACGATTATATCTAAGACAAGTAGATATATTATTTTTTCAAGACACACTACATTTAATATATTTAAAAATTCATTCATAACTTATATATCTTTTACTTTACTGATTGTAGAATATTAGTATTGGAGTAACATTTCCTTATATTTTTCCACAACTGAAACTACTCAAAACCCAAGTTTCTAAAAATGAATCGATTTCGAGGTGCTAGAAAGGAGACAGACTTTGATTTATTAAATAAATATATAGATGTAAATATTTAATTATTCTATAGTCAGTCAGAGTTAGTCAGTCAGCGTCTGATGCTTTATAAAGCTCAAATACGGCCGCATGCAGTACTGTTCACACCTCTGGGCTGGAGCCCCCAAATATCAACTCGACCCTTTTGACTCCCTGCAAAGGCGTGCTTTCCGTATCATCGGTGATCCCAATATTACGGCCTCAACAGAGACCTTGGAGCAGCGGAGAGACTTTGGCTCTCTGTGTGTTCTTTATAGGCTCTTTAACGGAGAGTGCTCTGAGGAATTATTTGCAATGGTGCCTGCGTCACCTTTTTACCATCGCACCACCCGCCACCGCAGTAGAGTTCATCCATATCACCTGGAACCGATCTTGTCTAGTACAGTTCGGTTTCAGCGTTCATTCCTTCCGCGTACATGCAAACTCTGGAATGAGCTCCCAGCTGCGATGTTTCCTGAGCGCTACGATATGTCTAACTTCAAACGAGGCTTAAAAAGAGTATTTCTCTCCAGGTAGGCAGCGGCTCAGCTGTGCCCCTGGCACTGCAGATGTCCATGAGCGATGGTTACCACTTACCATCAGGTGGGCCATTTGCTCGTCTGCCACCGTATGGAATAAAAAAAAAATAAAAAAAAGTTTACGAAACTCGACGCTAGTACGAACAACTTAAAAGCTGTCTTAAGACCAACATGTAAAGCATAGCTTTGCTGTAATACTCATAAGAGTCATAAAATTAAGAACTATTATCAAAACTGTTTAGTTTAAAAATAATACAAGGTTACTCAGGTGATTTCCTAACAATTCATTTTAAAACACAAAAATGTGGGATTTTGTTATCCGAGAAATTAACCATAATTTTGTAGAAACAAATATATGTTTACGTTTGAGTATTGTCAATGTCATCAACCATCTATATTAACAATTAAATAATTTATTCCATTTATTTATTCCATTTATTGCAGAAGCGGTCTATTTTGAGAATTTAACAAAGTCAGTACCCAGTTGCCTACGCATTGTGATCGAGAAGGCACTTAGACCAAGACACAGACACTTAGATAAGAAACTTCACCTAATTTTTGTCGGTAGACTGTCGATATTTCGCCAGCACTGTCTCTAATGATTGCGGAAAATCAGAATTGACCTCGTTTTATACAGGTGTGCAACATGGGTAGCGTATTGTCTTACGAAAAAAGGCGAAATTATCTTTCTTCATTATATAAAAGTTCAAATCGTTTCATTAATTATATTACGTTGAATAAATTTCAAAATTACAGTAAATTAATGTAATGCTACCAAAACGTTGGCAGTAATTGGACGACGGTCCACGATGCGGTAACAATCGACAAAAGCAATGTTTAGATCATATAGATCATACATAATCAAATCCAAGCAATTTTGACGAATGAGTTACCATAAAAGTGTTATTGTTGAATTAAGTGATTTTACTCGCAAATTATAAAAAAAATATCGTGACAAAGTTTCATCATAAAATTTTGTAGTTTGTATGTTATATCCCATTTATACAGGAGCAATTTTATAGTACTACACTTAAAATTACATAAATTTATGTATTCTCAAGTCAAGTCAAGTCAGTATATTATGTTAATTGTAAATAGATTCTAATGTTTTGTTTAGATAGATGCATACACTCATATTATACATACATATAGTCACGCATGTTGTCCCTGAAAGATTACCCAGGGGAGTATTAAAAACTCACAATGCCAATATTTATCAAGTCTCAGTTTAATTTAGGGCTTATTGCCACTATACGGGCATTTCCCAGAGCTACAATTGAAGTCTATTCTTTAGTCGCCTATTACGACTATCTAGGTCAAGAAAGGCAGCGGTGACACCTGTACGGTGCGGGGACGATGACAGATTAAGTCAGCGCACAGACAAAAAAATAGCTATAGCTATATGAACTTGTTCGTGAAGTTTATTTATTATAAAAATATCATTTACTTCGCTGCCAATTGTATTTTTGCAAGGTTTAAATCATGTTTTGAATCAGGTAATTTAAACAGGAATTTTAATGAAGGAAAGTTTTAAATAGGATCATAGACCGTTTCAGTTGTTTCAATAGCAATTACCTACCTAAGACTTACTCTTTGCTCTAGAAAATCTAAAAATTTCATAGTAATATCAGTTTTCATTCAGAGTTTCATCACATTCAATAAAGCAGTTAGATATATCTCGCAAGCGTCAGGCCTCCAAAAATAATATGCCTTCAACACTCCTAAAAACAATAAGCAAAGTAACTTTGGATTTATGTAGCCGTTTGGAACAAATGCTACTCAAATAAATCATACTGAGAAGTTGAAAGGTCACCTCGAAATTCGAGGTATTACTTTTTATACTATAAATTGGTATCTACCAATAATATGAAGCATAAGATAATTATATGTAACACATATCTACTATAAGATAACGTACTAATTTATTCTGTAACATTCATTTCAAAAGTACCAAATATCTGTTCATGTCCAATGAATACTAACTGAAAGTAGTTAATCTTACTATCCCTCTTGGAATGCAGTTAGTAAAAGAACAAACTAGGTAAGCGCAACAATTCATCCTTGTCGCCAGTATACCCATGACCCAGCAAGAGCTACCGTTCACGTTGCGCAAGATATTATTAACAAGTTTTTAACCAATAAAGGCGTTAAACAGTAAAAAACTGTTAACCTGTTTAAAGTCACATTTTGGCAACAGTACACCACTATAGCTGCAAGTTCAAAATGGCAATTATAATGACTGGCGAAGAAAGAATAAAGGTTACCCAAAGAAAACCAAAACTCGTTTCCCTTTTGAAAAAGTCGTTATATTTTGTACTAATAGGAATTGATTGATTTTCTATACGATCAACGTAAACTGCATTTACAGCTTAACTAGTGCCAGTTACCAAAAGCGGCCTATCGAAATAAAACATTCGACATGCTTATCGGTATATCTCTCAGTATAGGTACTATCAATATCAGTATACTAGCAAAAATAACTTGGGATTCTTGAAGCGTCCTCCTAATAGCTCTGACTACTTCTCCTATGACTATTTATTGTTTATAAAAGAATCACTTGCAGAGCAGCGATTTGTAAACAATAGTTAAAGAGCACGTGCTTAATTGCAACCCCCAAAAATTTACTCAAACCAATACTAGTGATCTTTTACTCATTCTTTTAAAGAAAACTATAAACAAAAAAAAATATTTCATAATTTGTTAATAAGATTAAGGTTAACAAACATAAAAAAATCTTATCTACCCTTGTAATAACTGACACAAAATTTAACAGATTTTTTTTTTCAGTTATAGTTCATCTATTCCGAACCCCAATAAAACACTCAAGTAAATCAGAATAAGCACTTTGGTCAAAACGCAAAAAGATTGTTATGACACAACAAGACTTTTACTGGAGCCGGCAAGTTAAAGCGCTTTCCAAACAAACTTATAAATCAATAACGAAATTTGAATATCCACTTTGAACTGATCACAAGTATCAAATTAGATGTAAATAACACTGTTTCCGAATACTAACTCATTTGAGTATTTTGTTTTACTTAGCAGTTTTCATGAAATTATACTGTTGCTACTCACCAAAGGGGTTCCACGAATATATTTCCGAAATTTATGCGGAACAGAACATAGAAATTTAGTATAAATTTGCTATCCTTCATATTGAAATTTGCATATTTATTGAAGCATGCTTTTGTTGTTTGTGATGTGAGCTCTGTGTTTGAATCGGGTGCATTTTTATAAACTGTGTGTAAAGCTATTTCATACATACTTAATTAAAATGCTTGTAGTAGAATCAGGTATGCGTCGTACATATTTTCTTTCTTACCTGTGATAGATAAATTATTATAATATTCTGGTTTCCATATAGAATATTTCAAGGTGATAAAATATTAATTCTTTGTTTTTATTTTTTATTATAAATATTCGTGTCTTATGAATATAAGTTCAGCAAAATGCATCAAATCATTTTCACAGTTTCTCTCCTGGAATGAATCATACAGAATCTACGAATAATATACTAATAGTAGTGGGTAGTCCTAGAATTTATAAGATGTAGTTCAAGTGAAATGAATATCGTGTTCTAGATCGTGGCACGTTTCACGTTTTAGATAAAGCAATCTGGGCTGAATAGCTTTCAATATTGTTAACCGAACCCGTATTCATGAAGCTACTGCATACATATAGAGAATTTGAAAAACTATATTATCTCTATCCTCTTTTATAAGAAAACCAATATACTATTAACGAAAGTATATCTTAATAATATCTTCTCAAAAGGGAAAGCAAGTGCAAGGACATTGTAATTACAGGAACAAGCTAGATTCCTAAAACTAAATATGTATCTTTTTATTATACAATTACCTAATTGAAGTCATTTTTCTAGTACAGACGTTCCGAAACCATATTGTGTCGTAGACCCTTTGCCTTGTTTTTCGGTTTTGGGTAGACCCCTAATATTTTACCTGATATATTTTTTTTTTATGTAAAAAGAGGCAAACGAGCAAGACGGGTCACCTGATGGTAAGTGATTCACCGCCGCCCACGTCACCAGCGACGCCATTGCGTTGCCTACCCTTCAGGTAAGAATATGCTTTTTTATTGAATAACCCTATGTCGGAGTTGTTGGGGAAGACAGCTGATGGCAACGAGTTCCAGATATTTACTGTGCGTGGCAGAAAACTGTTTTTAAAACACATTGTAGTGGAACGCCAACCATCCAGATGGTGCGGATGCCTTTATTAAATATATATAATACTATTGAAATAATATTCAATGCAATACTATTGAATACCTAGATATACATTTTATAAAAATATATAATGTTTTTTTACTTCATAGGTATTTTTATAATGTACATATATGTCTTTATATTAGAAGATAGTACAATGCAAGTAAGGACACTCAAATTTTTTTTTCGCTGACGTAGACCCCTTGCATGTTGTCATAGGGACTACTAGGGGTCGATATAGATCTCTTTGGAAATCACTGGTCTAGTATATCAAAAAATAAATTTCATTACTTTATTAAAAACTAATAATAATGGATGCACTGTGCTTCTATAATATTTTTCATGTAATAGTATATCTATACTAATATTATAAAGAAGTAAAGTTTGTGTGTTTGTATATTTGTTAAATTGTAAGGGGTAATCTCGGGATCTACTGAACCGATTTTAAAAATTCTTTCACCAATAGAAAGCCACATTATTGCCGAGTGTCATAGGTTAAATAAAAAACCGAAAAATATAAAGGCTTTTACGTGGTAGTCCGTTTTGCAAAGTGAATCGGAGAAAAAACGGGCAGCGGACGGCGCGCGTTGGCTTCGGGTGCTCGCTTCGGGGATTATTAATTTTTAATAATTATACAAAAATAGAATAAAAATAATAGTCGTCTACCCTATTGACGACATAAGGTATAAATTAAAATGTGATGAATCGATCTGACAGCTAAATCAAAATAAATTACTATTTATTTTGATCAATTAAATGACAGTTAATTATTGTTTAGTGACAGATAACCATAGTACTCAACTGTCAACGAAAATTCTCCGCATGTGTATGCACGTCGCCTTAAGATGTTTTCTTATATGTAAGAGCGTCGGTTAAATGTACACATATAACACATTCCATTACAATAATTCGTGACCGGACCGACCCCGGACTTCCCAATTAGAAGGCCAATGATACCACAGCGTCATCGACGCACTGCACGTTTTATACTTAGTAATTGTTTAATATTCTAACAGAAATACCTTGAGCCTACTACGTAAAACTGTAACATATTAATCAAATTTAAAATATTGATAGAAAATTTCGATATAAAATCTATGAGGAAATAAAATTAATCTAAGCTAGGAAAACACACTTCACAATCGTTTTTTATTATAATAGGCGATACTATTAACATAGTTATTCGAGCAGAAAATCGTTTTTTGACCACCACCGTTCGACACATTCATGCGGTTGCTCCCACAGAACACAGAAAGAGGTTAGAATGGCGAACTTGCATCGTTTGTACGGGAGCCGCTGTCGCCAGTTTAAGAAGCCAACGCTGCGTCTGTAAAGTCACGCATAACCAATCAGGAGAAGTACGCATCGCGCGATAACGAACTGAACCAATCACAGCACTGCACTCACCAGATTCAAATAATTCCGTCTAAAAACGATATTATTACCTTAGTGATTGACAAAAATGAAAAATTATCGATATAAAATGTCGATAGCAAATTTAATATTACAAATATTTTCAATACTGAAAACGAAATATTACATTCATGTAGGTATTTAAAATTTAATAATTAATTTAATTGTATATACCTATACTATAATGATGAAACAAACTTATTAAGTGAAATAGATGTAGGTTGGAAGCAAAGTAAACTATATTTCTGTAAATCTTGTTTCCATAACAAACATATACAGGCACTTTTATATGTGTGCGATAGGACATTTTTCCGACATGTTCATACATTTTGCGATTTTGCAGTGGCTATCTTTTTACAATTTTATAATTTATTATGCCCTAACTATCTGTAATATCATTCATTTAATACATTTACATATAGTATGCCCAAATTCAATAATAGTTTTTATATATTTAACGTATTTTCCCTAAAATCTTATACTCAATCTCAATCTCTTTTATTGCTTACGCTACTATCTCTGTCTAAGGGTTTTTAATCAATATATGTATTATTATTACATACTATATGTTTTCTTCCTGCTATGGGAACCTATTCTATATACTTTATTTATTTCCTAAGCCGCGACGCATACGTCGCCGCGTACATGTCGGCCAGGATGTCGAATGGGGGGGAGCGTCCGAGAACCGTCGCCGCCTCGTACGAGATGGTACGGTAGCCTCGTACGATCCGTATGGCCATTATCCGCTGCAGGCTCCGTAGCAGAGCTCTGCGGCGGGGGGACCTCGCGCAGTCTCGCGACCACACGGGGGCCCCATACATTGCCACGGATCGCACGACGCCCTCGTACAGGCGGCGAACTCCATCCCTTGGTGCCCCGAGATTGGGCAGCAGGCGATGCAACGCGCCCGCCACCCTTTTGGCTCGGGGACCAACCGCACGAAGTGCTCCTCGAAGCTCCAGCGAAGGCCTAATCACCCTAACGTAGGTAGGGTAGGCTCGAGCCCCTCGGTGGGGACGTATGTGAGCTGTGATGATGATATTAATTATACATGTATTTGGACATATTAATAATATTTCCACGGTCGCACACACCGATTAATTCGTTTATTAAAAGTATAATTTAAATTTAATTAAAACTTAAATAAATACTTGAACAATCTTCCAACAAATGTTCGAGTTTATCACACAATCATTTATTCCTACCAGAATATTAAAAAAATATATTTATCGATAAAACATAATGCGTACGTTTTTTGGTAAGCACAGCACTATGGCCTTTTACTACGTTTATTGCTGTTATTCAAATGCGTCGCTACCGAATTCAGTGTACTACATTACGCGCTCTGAGTAATGTAATTAGACGCATGCGCGTACATAGCCGGCAATGTATATTTTTTAGAAAAATATTATGTGTCTTATCGTTACGATCAAGCTTTGATAATTTTTTTGTAAAACGTTAGTTATTACGATCAAATTTGCTATTTACCGATGAAAAGATATTCCATCTTTAGCTACACTTGAGACCTGACTTCTTGCTTTGCAGGTAATTACAGCACAAGTAGGCATTTTCATTAATAAATGCGCAGCACTTCGTAAAACCCTCTCCGTGATCACTCGTGACTGACTAAGCAACGCGTTCGCATTATTGGCCACAGTCATGATCATTTGATCATAACTGTGGCTCGCGTGCCACGCCTACATAGCCGTTCTAATCTCTTTCTGTGTTCTGTGGTTGCTCCACTAGCTAAATTTATTTGTTCAATCGTTACGCTGTACATAATGTATTTGAAACTGCTATAACTATGGCTTTCCAAGTTATCTAGCAATTTTTTTGCCGATGCAACAGTTCAAAAATTGCACAGTTTTAATAGTGCAAAAACTCAATTACTCATAGGTGTCTTTTTCATGTGATCTTTAAATTTATACTTATTTAAAATTAATTTTCATCACCCCAAGAACGAGTTGTTAGTTTTATAGAACCTTTTTATTTCAACGGCAAGTAAATTTTTATTTATTAGTAAGTAAATTCACTATTGAATATATGATTATATAATATTTACAAAAACTAAATTTTCATTAATATATTGACCTAGGCTAAAATTAAAATATTAATGTCTTTGAACAAATTTCTAAGCAAGTCTTTTTGATCGCCCGAAATCTGTAATTGCTCTTTTCTGTATGAGGAAAATAGTTCCAATATTAGTTTATATTAGATCTCGATAGCAACAATTCGTTGAAAGTAGCGGAAGTAAATCAATTTTGCAATTTCAATATTAGTTAAATACCTGTATTTTTTTATTGCTTGCATCGTAAAACTATTTAAGTTTGTTGGCCAAAGTTAACAAAATTTAATGTGACAATGACATCACTATTCTTAGTTAAAAGGCAGAGCAGGGTGTATTTGATACATTTTACATTTATATCTGTATGTATAAATAGTTGTTATACACGGCAATGACAGTGAGCATAATAGACCGATTTGCTTTAATGTGGATATATTAGCCGGTACAGGCCGCATAATATGGTATGAAATAAAAATAGCATGCATTCCTATTTCCCCCATGCCCCCGTCGTAATAGCTTTCGTCTGGAGCGAGGGTAGCACTAATTGTTCTATCTTAAGCACAAATGTTATACTTTTTCGGAGACTACAAACATTTGCAAGATATGCTTGTTTTCCAACTAATAATGTTGTTGACATGACACGAAAACAAAATAAAATGTTATTTTTCTGTTTTTAAATTACTTATACGTATAATTGCTGTTTTCATAAATATACTAATACGAATGTTGTTGACGTTAAAAAATTACAAACAATAAAACAAACCATGAAGCATTAGCCGAATAAGAAAGATACAAAAGAAACACAAGAACTAGATACAAACTTTCGCAATAAAACACTCTGCATTTTTAATTTCCGGGACCAGTTTGCTCTTTACAAGATCCAAACGAATTCTAACGACGAGCTCGCGAAACATTTAATTAGCGGTGGCAAAAGTCCGAAAGGAAATGAAACATCCTATGAACAGTGTCAGTCGTAACACCTTCGTGCGTGACTGGCTGGAAACGTTATCACAGATTCTCTTTATTAAATTTCGGGAGCGGAACCTTTTCCCTTTTGTTCCAGCGGGTTAACCGGGGTGTATCGCAGTGAAAAATAAAATAGCGCTTTAGATTCACAAAAGAAAAACTTTAAACAAAACGCTGCTTTCTCTATGCAAACGACGCGACTGCCGCCACCGCGGCGAAAGTTCTTAACTGAAAGTTGACTGCCGACTACTGTGAAGTACTTACAGATAAGTCTGGACTCTGGTCACAACGAATAACTTATACCTAAAAATAGAACACAAATAATAAGTTTCAACAATACAAAAGATTTATTCATAAATATATTTGAGTGGTCTAAAGCGAGTTTGTATTTTTTCACCTACTTTTTTTAAATTCTTATTGGGACGAATTTAAAACCGTATTATATTTTGCTACCAAATATTAAAAAAACAACTAGGTTTTATTATTAATTTGATCTAACTTGATTGGGAGTATTGCGTATCTTAATTACCTACTACTTATTCAGCAAGACTTATAATTTATCAGTTAAATCAGGGTTAGGCAGCCTGCGGCCCGCGGGCCAATTGTGGCCCGCGTGCACATAAACTTTGGCCCGCGAACTATAATTAAAAAATATTAAAAATTAAAATTAAATATTTAAAATTTATATGGTCCGGCCCTTTTTCAAACGTTTTAATGATATTTATCAAAATATTGAGTTATTTATAATGACATTCATTACTAAAGTAAATAACATACCAAAAACATTTTTTTTTTGTCAATTGTGGTTATTTTATGATACTATTTGACGTACACTTATCAGTATGCTCGACGTGTTTCGGGAATACTCTAATTATGCTGAAACAACACCGTGTACAATGCGAGAATTTAAACGTACCTAAGCGAAACGTTCGGCTTTTTTCGAGAATAATCGGGCATAATCGCATATCTTGTCAAAACGAAACCTTGGGCATCATCTTAAATAGCCAAGATCGGCTAATGTGACAATGTGACAAAAAATTTGCGCATTTAAAAATAAATTGAAGCTGTTTCAACAACAATTCAACTGTAACAATTTTATTCATTTACCGACATTTCTATTAAATTATGAAATAGTTACGAAAAACAAAAATATATTAATATTTTATTTACTTTGCATCAAGAATTTGAAGACAGATTTATGGATTTCAGCAGTAAAGAATACTATTTTGATGTATTTTCGATTCCATTTCTGTTAACACATGTGAGCAAAGTTCCCGAAAATTTTCATTTAGAATTATTTGAACTGCAAGAAAGAAAGGATCTTAAAATGAAATTTATGGAATTATCAAAAATTGAATTCTATAAAAATTTTATGCGCAAATATTTCCGAAATTAATTAATAAAGCAAAAAAAATCATTTCATTGTTTGGGAACACATATAAATGCGAACAATTTTTTTCGAAAATGACTTTTTTAAAATCCAAATATAGATCGCGAATTACAGACGAGAATTTAGAAAGTAGCTTAGTACTTGCTACTACTCATTGGATAAATTCATATTTCCATGCTCGCGAGTTTTTTGTTGTAGTTAACGGTTATAGCTCGAAGCTTAACAACATTACTTCTGGGGTCTACAGGGATCGCATTTGGCACCTGTACTGTATAATATATTTGTAAATGACATTCCTAAGTGTTTTGAATCTGCTACATCCTTTTTGTACGCGGATGACTTAAAGATAGTTATGACTATTGACTCTATAGCGGATGTTGCCCTTTTGCAAAAAGATCTTAATAATATGAGTAAGTGGTGTGAAGCTAATGGCATGATACTGAATACCAACAAGTGTTGTTTTATGAAATTCACACGAAAGCATGAAAATATCCTGTCTTCTTACTCAATGGGTGGAACACAGTTGAAAGAGGTTGATAATATGAAGGATCTAGACATACTCTTTGATAAAAAAATTACTTTTATACCTCACCTTGACAATATTATAAAAAAAGCTTCTAAAACGCTGGGATTTATCATAAGAAATTGTAAGATTTTTAGAAACTTCAAAACAAAAATACTTCTTTATAATAGCTACGTAATAAGCATATTAGAATATGGGAGTACTGTCTGGAGACCTCACTATGTTTGCGATTGGAGCGAATCCAAAAACGTTTTCTGTGGCACCTCTCATATTCAGCAGGGTTGAATAGTAAGATAACCTCATACAAGGACAGACTTGGTTACTTCAATTTGAGCACACTATCATTACGCAGGAAATATCTGGACCTTGTTTTCTATTATAAATTATGTCACGGCCTAATAGACTGTCCGCAGTTACTTGGTCAGGTGAATTTCTGGGTACCCATCAAACTCACACGCCACCCCAAGCCCCCATTCCTTCCCCCACTTCGAAGAACAGTCTTGGGTGCTAACTCCCCGCTTGCTCGTATGTCAAAGCTGTACAACAATATCTTCCAGGGTTGACATGTTCTCGGAATCTTTGCCAGTATTCAGGAAGCATGTTCTGGAAAGCCTAGCGTGCTAATATCTATCTTAGCTTATATTTATCTTATTTTTAAATAGTTTAGTAGTTACAAAATTTTGTAAATATCCCTACCGGCTGTTGTTATAGGTTGTTGTTTGTTTGCTTTTATTTTTTTTCTTTTCAGAACACTTTAATGATTAACTCTCTATTTAATTGTAAACTTTATATTTTTTTATTGTACGCAGTTATTTAATGTTATGTTGTATGTATTATATATCTGTGAATGTTGTACTTACCTTTAACTGGTTATGCATTAAGATTTGTTTCTACCTAATGTATCTATATAAATGTAATATTGTAATAACTGTTGGTGAGTCATAATAAAAAAAATACTAAAATTGAACCAGACATAAGTACCTTATCCACAAATAAGCAGTGGCAGGTGTCGCATTAATATAATTGTACGACTTATTATTATTTTTTTTTGTAATGTTGTAGTGCAGTTATAAAAAGTTTTATATATTATTTATCAAAATATTTAAATTATAAAAATTTTCTTCACCGTTTTCTGAGAACATAATTTTCATTTACCTACAAAATCAATGTTAATGGCCCGCTCAAGTTTGGTTGTTTTAAATTTTGGCCCGCATTACAAAAAGGTTGTCCATCCCTGAATTAAATTAACATTTCGGAATCAATACAGAGGTATATCTATTGCGGTGGTAATGTAAAAATAAAATCTAAAGCGCACATTCACATTTTGAATGAAGTTAAATTAAGTTTTATTTTTTATTTTACCTTTAAGTACGTGAATGAATATTGTAAAATGTATTGAAACAATTTGTATTATTTGTTTACTTTACAAGGTATAAATACTTTAAATTCAGATGTACATTTATCGTTGTCTTAGTATTATATATATGGAATGAAAATCAAATGAATCGTGATTAAGTATTCAGTCTTGTGTTAATAACAGAAATTGTGATGATTATAAGTACGCATTGGTATTAGCTTTTGAGAAGGTGAATAGTAAATATAATAATATTTCATGATTTTGTAGAATATTGTCACAAACAGTATGCATGAAAGATGCACATTCTTTAGTTTTTTGTTTTTTATTTGAGTTTTATATTACAGCTTTATAAGCGATAATATAATAACTAAAATGAACCAAGCGCCTAGCAAACAAATCCATTGTTAAAAACCCTTTAGTACCCAGTACAAACTTACTACAACGTCAATCTTAGTATAGTTTCTTAGAAACTGTACAATTTCCAAGTCACAAAGTGTAGGTATAGTATCTTCAAGTACTCTATTGTAGCAGGTGTTATTTTGCGGAAGTCCATTGTATTACAAAGGATATTGTTTTTTGCTGATTCCGCGCAGTTCATGATGACTTGTCCAACAAGCAGACAAGGTCGACACGTGTTTCGTCTCTCAGCGAGACATCTTCAGGATGTGTTGCCCGCCCGGTGACTCACCAGCGGCTGGCTTGCGGCGCCTTGCGCGCTTGTATTTATAGGCCTTGTCTTTATAGACCTTTATAGACCTTTATAGACCTTGTCTGCTTGTTGGACAAGTCATCATGAACTGCGCGGAATCAGCAAAAAACAATATCCTTTGTAATATAGTATCTTCGTCAGAGTTTCATTTCGAATTGAGATTTCCACTTGACTTTGTATGGCTCGTCAGCATCTAAAATCTAATTCCATAAAAACTTTCCAAGTTGAAGTTTATTTTTGCTTAAGTTTGAAGTATTGATGAATAAAACATTGCCTGTAAGTTTGTCTTCAAGAACTAAAATCTTCGAAGGGAAAATTACTTTAACGTTTCAAATATACTATAAAACTTTTAGTAGTATACTTTTAGTACTTTTTTAGTAGCTATGTTGCTTTTACTGAGGTGGGCAGATTTTTACACTTAGGGAGGAGTATTCGACTTATTAACCTATTTGATTCTAGTTGTACCTAACTACTTTTTGAAACAAATATAAAAAGATATTTGAAACATAATATCGTTTTATGTCAGAAAACCACAAAGATGATGATTGAATTGTCTCATAAAGGAACACAGGCTATGGATATTGAACGCACTGCGCCTTATACATCGGGAACAATTAATTGATAGCTACTAGCAATGTGAGAGTTGATAGTTGGGAAACAAAAACAAATCATTAATTATGGGTTTCGACACACTTGCTCTGTGACTTTGCTAGCGACATTGATTTTCTCTCTCTGTATAACCCATAGAGCTATTCAAACATACATTTTACCATCTTGATCGTTGCCAACTAATTAGTTGACTGTCAGTACTATACGTTAACGTCGTTGTATTAAATTTGTATACAGTTACCATTTTTATTCTTTCTATTTATATGGTTACTCTTGTAAATAAATATTCATATTTGTAAGTTCACTAGAAGTGACAAGTATAGATAGAAAGAAGAGTACTTCTTTCTATAGACATACGAGCGAATGACACTCAGATTGATAGAAGTGTAGAGTTTTCTATGAACCAAAGTGTCTTTCCCCTATTTGATTTACATAGAACAAATGCATTCCAACTAGGCAGTCTTATTGAATAGTTATCTCAGATAGTCAAATTTAACTAAAGTTCATGTAACATAAGTCACCAAAGATATAAAATAAAATCCAACACCAAAATAACTAACTACCTCTTTTCTTTCCCTTTCCTTTCTTTGAATCTTAAGACAAGTCCATGCTCAGGAAAAACGTACGGCGTAGAAATATATGTATATGATAAATACATAAAAGAAGATTCAAAACATTTTATAGTGCCAGCAAATGCCAATGTTTGCCCATATTGACCGCACGAACTCATGTCCTAGTCTTACTTAGCTTCTGCGGACTTCGCTATTTCTCAATTTAAACTTTGTGCACTCTAGCTGGATACAAACTTGCTTAAGTGGATTTTGCTCTATAGCCAGTCTAGATCACGTATAACGTGAGGTAAGAGTTATAAGTTAAATATTACGAGTCACTATTGTAAATTAAGTTCCATTAATATAAGTGACTTCTCAATTTTGTATAAATATGTAAATGCACTTATAGCCATAGTTACAATAAAAATACACAAATTTACAAAATGACACGAGTAAACATTATTATAGGTCCTAAATTTTAAATGTTCTTTAGGTAAAAGTAACAACAAAACAATTATTTAAACCTTTCATGGTATGTTGTCAATAGTTTACTATCACCACTTTCGTCCACGTTGATTCAATCGGGTAAATTCTTGTAACGCATTTCTAGTGATTGCGCAAATATCCGATTCCAATTACGTAAAGCGAAACTCTATTCACGCTGCATTCATTTCAGGACTTAGCGAGACCTCATTTAGCTTTGACTGTTCAATGCGAAGTTTGATGTTTCGCTAAGCATAAAATTAAAAACGCATAAGTCAGGCTCGAACCTCATGTTTTTTCAACTCAAACGCTTTAATAAAGTCAAGCCCTCATGTTAGTTATTACATGATTTATATCGCTAAATGAAACGCCTTGCACATGTGTCGGCAAATTTAATAAAACCGTGCCGACGAGAATATAAGCTAACGTAATTGCCTTTACAAATCAATTTCAGCCATTTCCGAAGTAGTAGAAAGGAGACCCTCCACTCTCTTAGAATGGAAATTAAATTGTTTTCATATCCGAAGTAACTGTCATAAAATTTTATTGAGTTTTTTTATTTAAAATAACATCTTGCTCTCCAGTATTTATTTATAGTGTACATTTAAAGCCGAATGAATCTGGCCTATTTTATGGGAAGAAAGTAATTCAAAGTTTTTGGTTACCTAATGTTTACCATGTCATGACAGTGTAAGCGTCAAAATTTTGCGAGCTATCTAAATATTTGTATTCGAGTTCATAAAGACACAACTTGAAATTCTAATGAGTCTCTCTCTGTGAACGCTTTTGAACAAGATAACCTTTTACGTAAGACGAAAACTGACAATATCTTTAACGTGATTGGAATATTGTAACTCTGTCGCTGTGAAGTGAGCTGTCTACAATGCCTATAGGTAGGTATTTAATAATTCACCGTCGAAGTTCTCTAATCTCGTATCATACATATCTTAGCCTGTGCTTAATCCCAAATGTAGTCATGCCGCAATAAAGATCCTGAAGTGAATCACCCTTAACGTTTTCCGTGTCGGCGTCTGCGCGTTATCACTAGTTCAGATCCCTTCGGTGTTGTATTTACGCTCGCTGTGTTATTCATGAACGCAGTTTGAATAAAGATGAGCGATCTATACCAACTCTAAATTCAAAAACCATTCAAGGATGAACTCTTAGAATCAACATCTGTGTACAAGTACTCCTCAGTGACGACACTCAGTCCTCAGAGTAAAGACAGTTACAACCTTAGATTCAAAGTAAAACGTTCATTCCAAATCGTATACATTACGGCCCGATAAGTCCAAATTCAAAGGTGAAAGTGGCTACGTAATCCCTAGTAAATATGTGAACGCGTAAGGAGAGCGCAACGACTCTTAAGGGGGCACTAAGCGAAAAATTATTACACTGTTGGATTTTAAGGAAAACAAAAAGATAAAATCCCTTTCCTAGCTTCTCTTTTACAAAGAATTGAAGTTGGAGAATAAAGAAATAAACCGACAACAATGAAGTGCGTTACTTAAAGACTCTAAACATAAAAAAATATTTTGTTGGTTGAATTTTTAGATAGTGAAGAAATTATCTGTCTGTTTACTATAAATATACTTTAAAAAAGAATACCGTAGCGTAGTTACGATAAATGTAAATAGTTTTCTAGTTTTGCAACTAGTTCTTTATAAAGTTATGTTATGTTATTTTATTACCAATGCTGTTAGCCTTAGATAGCTTTATGATCAGTACAGAATTACAAACATTTTGTTTGTAAATGTCACCGTTATAAGTGCTTTCCTCGCGACACTAGTACAGACTTTCATTACGTTAGGTTATGTGTAATATTTGAATTGAATCGCATTTATTTTTCAATTTCTCGTTAGCAAAACTTATAATTAGTATATTGGCAAACACATTTAGCACCTTTATTTGAATTAGGCCTTTGTGTTTGGCGGTTGTCTAACGAATTTGCAGAAAATCTTGCGACTTTTTTATGAACTTTGAACTCTGAAGTTTTTGTTTCGTAGGATACGAAGTTACGATGAGTGACTAAGACTCTTGTTTATAGCCGGCCTCTTCAGATGGTCTCCGAGACCGTAACGAGCACGTGGCGTACTGAACTGCTAGAACACTCATTTATCACAAGAGACGTGGGACATAAGTAGCACTATACAAACGCTCACGAACCTCCTGTGAAACAAAAAACAGAGCCAGTAATTTGATATTGCTTGTGACTCGTAAAGAAATGTGATTATTTTGCTTTTGATACAGTATTTTGTAAATATATTCTAAGTTAAGATGGTATGGTTTAGTTGGTGAATAAATGAATTAAAGAACTCTTTCAGGCTGTAATAATTCTTATATTTAATAAATGGCACCTAATATTATTTTATAATATTGTCAATTTATCAAATTGCATCAATTGTATTTGTGATTGTTCTAATTTATATAAATGACAATGAAATCCTAGCGAAACAAGCAATCTATAAATCATCCATTAACTTTATGAGTTACCATATTGACAATACTAATAGTCCTTCATTTATACGACTGCATATTAGGGCTATAGGAAACGACATAGAATAGACTACATCTAACACAGTTACATATTGTGTCATAAAGATAATATAAACAGGTAGCATCAGTGATTAAGGAATTATTGTCAAAATAATTTTTTTAATGAACTAAGGAAAATGAATTTTATAAGGTGTACTCACAGACTGCACATCTAGAAATTCACAATTGATTACTAAACACGTTATCATTAATATGCAAACAATAAACATGTTTTTAAGTCACATATTATCATTATTAAATTTCAGTTCAAATGTATCTCTTTTATTTCGGCAGAATCCTAAACGTGATAAAAGTTTTAACGCGACTCCCGAAACGCGCTAGCACGCCGCATTTCTCTAATTAGACCACTCTCCTAATCACATTTTGTTTTTAATTATCACTTTTAACAAAACAGTCACGTTGTTGAGATTAACCAACTTTTAAAATAAAGTGCGAGCCGAGCTCGAATATTTGTTTCTAGTGAAATATGTAACTACAAGATAAAATTAAATCGCACAAAAAAGATCTGTATAATTTTAATGGACAACATAGATAACCTATAACACAAAATTTTTATTTGATAATTTAACAAGAATATGAAATGCGTATCTCGACATAAAGAGTACATATTTAATAAAGTGACTAAAAATTCAATCCAGTAAAGTGAGTAAAAACAACCAGCCATATTGGTATGTATTAATCTTTACTGAAGAAAGTCTTCTTAAAATAAATAAAGTAGCTTGGGCCAATATTGAACCCAATATCGTAGGAACTATACCGGAGGGAATCTCTATATGAGAATGTAATACTTGGGTACCTTTGCCATGTTTGTCTACCACAAAACAACAGAGTTTGCTTAATTGTGTTCCGGTTAGAAGAGTGAGATAGACAGTAAAATCTCTGGGTACCATGACTTCACATCATTTGCCACAAGCTAGCAAGATACACAGTGGTTCTTGTGGTGGATGCAGATTTGCTAGTAAACTCATAGTAACTACATTTACTAAAAGCAATTTACAAATTACATAACCATCAGTTTGACTTATCAGTCAATTTACAGCAATTTAAATATATTTACAATAGTCTCCAAATGAGTTTGATGAGTAATAAAATTCCAGGGTTACTAAAGAAACTTTATCTCTCTACATTCATTTACACAGATAATCACAAAACATTTTCAGAAATACAAGTATATTATGGACTGCGACACGTGAAAACAAGCGACGTCATCGCATCACTGACCGGACAACATATTATTTTTTTCCATTAATATGTATGACTATTAACCCCGTCTATATTAGGCTGAAGTCGACATTTTCCCTTGTCTACTTTAATATTTTCATCTTTATTCAGAGGCCTATGAATAAAACAGAGCAGAGACGGAACGATATGCCGAAGTCGCAAGATGTTCACGATAACTTTATTCATTTTGCTATTTCTGTAAATTAAAAAAGATATGCTTTTACAATGATTTTTAAATGTTTTTTCGTCGCAGCTGTTGATTGTAATATTCAATATTTATCTCTTTAATAGTCTATTTTTACGTGTGTATACAAAATCGTGTTGTTTATTGCAAAAAAAAATGTTTTTGAAATATGTATATTGCAATTCAACAAAAACACTGTAGTTGTAGAAAATCGTGACTGATTTTGTTTGTCAGTATTCGTTTACAGTTTTCTGTGTTCGCTACGCATTATTTATGTGAAAATCATCATACTGCCTTTTTACAATTATTATTACAAAGTTAGATATATACTTCACAGAAGTCCATTTTAATTACACGTTGATCATGCATAAGTAAATACAATTCGATATTAATTAAATTTCCTATGACAGAAAGTATTTTCTTTCTGTCTACGAGAGTTTTATGACAGTCATTGTGTACACAAATCAGATCCGCCTTTGAACAGGATGCCTTATTTTACAAGGCACAATTCTGTACATTTAATTTCCTGTTTAGGTATTTTGATGATATTTGCCTTCTTATACTTTTTTTAATTACACGCAACAGATAAATTGAGTCCGATTAAAAATTTACTTGGTAGGTATGAAATACTTATCTCAAAAGAATGGTCTGAGGGTATTTTTATCGAATTATTCAAAATTTTGTATTATTTTATTTTTATTTAAAACACTGCTCGATTTATAGTAAAAAGAATGCGTAGTAAGATTATTCTCCTATAGAAAAATAAAGATTTATTCGTATTCAAAATTTTACTTTCATCATAAATAATATATTATCCATATAATTGAAACCACCTTATAATGAGGGTCCAAAAAGAGTAAGCACATAAATATGAACAGAAGTTACAATAATGATGTAATTCTAAATCGCGACTCAAACACGAGAAACTAATCTCAACCTAATCTAAACATAAATGCAATGACAAGCACTTACATATGAATGCATTACCGGGCTAATGAACAAAAACCCCGACTTGCATATACGAGTAATATAGGGAATACAGTACAGCCCGAATCGAGTGTGCCGAAAATCACTAATCTCTTAATGTGTGAGTAAATATTGCTAACGACATTTGTTTGATTAAAGTAAACGACGGATGAATAGAAGTTTAATTTTCTATTGTAATTTTTTTAATGTCGCCTAAATAAGTGCACAATTTATTTTCTAAAGTAAGAAGTAAATTAGAATTCTAAAGTTTTTAAAGATAATAAAATCAATATCAACCAACATATAAGGCGACAATACGTTCCGTTTCAAATGGGACTATGCCGTTATTCACACTCTTCTCATTGTCCTCAAAATATGTTCAGGAACGCTAAATTGACCCGTTTTCTTAAACCATACGAAAATTAGAAAACTCGTCGGACACAAGCAGTGCGGGATCAGGTTTTCAAAGAATAGCCGACGTATCCGACACCACGTATCCGAAAGTTTTGCTCAGGTTCATCTTAGCTATTGCTACGTGAAGGCTATTTGGCTGTGTCTTTACATTAAAATTACAGAAACCATGAATACTTTATATTAGAAGTTCACAACGTACACTGTGGTTCTTGTGTGGGTTGCAAAGTTGTAGCAAATCTCACTATAGGTTACTAAAGCCTTATATTAATATTTATAGAGCTGTTAAGTTAGCTTGTTTGCCAATTTAAATATATAGAGACCCATTTTGAGTAAAATAATTGAAATTAACAGAAAATTAAATCTACTTTGGCCTAAAAAAGTAAAATGTTCGATTAGCACAGATAATACTTACTCGGTGACTGACACAGTATGATAAAGACTCGTCCGGGACGAAAAATTTTGTTTTACATTTTTTCATATTAAAAAATAATGTTCACATTAACAGATTCAAAATAGTTTACTTATGAAAACTGTAATGTATTACTAACGGATTATTTAGTTAATAAAATAATAAAAAAATAATTAAAAATTGTTTTTGTCTTTTGACATAAGACAAAAACAATTTTTTATTTGTAATTATAAAACTAAAAACATTAGATTGTTCATAAAATACAATAATATTGGGTGCAAACAATATTACGTTCAATACGCTTATTAAATGCTATTACCTACTAGACTAAATGCTAGTACCAGTTTATGGACAAACAATCCAAAAACCTTAGAATTTTTTGTTGTAGAACCAAGGCTTCTTTCTCAAATTCCTACGCTTTTGAATCATCAGGTGAATAACCTTCAGTTATGTTTCAAGTTAATGTATGCAGACATTAATCAGTTTGCTACTACGTAAACACGGTACACAACACTCGCGTCTGCTTATTTAGCAGTTCGTATACACGTTTTCCCAAAATCAAATGATCGAAATATAAGTCATAGTCATCGGCACATACACACGTGAGTGGCCGCCAGCAGCTCCCCCACCCCCATAAATAAGAAGTGGCTGAGTCGGGAACACAATTTAACTTGAAATAAAATTTTGTTACCCTTCGCAATGAATAAGCCGTATATGGCTCGGAAGGGAAGGGCTTTTTCCTATCTCGAGTAATATCTTTAGGAACACCTCGTAACTTTTCGATTCTCCTGCTTCTTTCATGTTTTACGTGTTTAATGATGAGAAGGATGTGATTAAAGTTTTCTCTTAAAACTACAAACAAATTTGACGGGCATCATGTAGAAAAATTCAACTTTTAAAGTTATCTGAATTATGTACCTACCTAAATTGTTCTCAAATCCACTTGGGAAATAAAACAATGCCCTAAAATCCAGTCCAGCCTTTTAATAGGAGTCATATACACTAGCATAAGAAATGTATATAAGAACATTGACAATCGAGCAGACTGCTCCTATAGTACATGTGGTTAGTTCTCGAGATTTGCAGTAACCCCGACCAAAACCAACGTTCAAACTAGTGATATAAAATAGAAATTCATTGTACTATTCCTTACCTTTTAAGCCGGAACATAGCAATACAATAACTGATTCTTTACAGCTGAAACATACAACACGATGGAACTTAAACTGAACTCTTAAAATAATCTAACGCTTATGATACAGACTTATAGTATATAGTAAAGAAAACATTTCACCTTGGTTTGGCATTTTCAAATTATTCTCACTGTATACCGCAACGTATACCGCTTTGAAACAATCAACTTTTTTTTTCAACTACTACCTACATTAATGTTTACTTTAATTGCTGTAGGTCGTCTATTTTGTTTTATTATTATGAAAATTTCTCATACAAGTGAATTGTAAAATCTTTTTAAGGAAATAAATGTCTAAAACTCCATATTGACATCCCATTCCTTTTTATTTGTGATAATTTATTTTCTTACTTAGCATGAACGTGTTAATTTTGTAATGGTGTTTATTTGGGCAAACTTGCTAAAACTTGGCATTGAGCATGAAAATAGTGTCAATTAACAACATTCTTTTATTAGTATCAAACAATGTACATTTAGGTTATTATCAAATACAAGTATATATACTGTCAAAGCAAAAGGTTTAATACAGTTACATAATTTTGGAACTATTGATCAAACCGTAAATCTAAACTATTACGATACCTAAGCCATGAACTAATACTATTGACAAACAGTGAATCAGTTATAACGATTGTAATTATAAGATTAAACATTTAGGTGTTAAAATAAACAGCGGGTAGAATTAATTTCCTAACATTTGTTACTTGTACAAAGTTCAATCTTGTATGAAATTTGGACTGAAAATTAATATTTGCACCTACTTACATATTAACAAATTTCAATGCAATTTCATTTTTTATGTAGGTAGCATGTCACATAAATATTTTGTTTTACTTTATAAATATATGGAAAAATAAATACCAATGCAAACATGTCTTATAAAATATGTAAGTACAAGTCAAGTTTATTTTTCAACACGAAAACAAATTTCCTAGTGACAATCAAGAGCCGGCCTATACAAATCACAACAAAGTGAATTGACAGCATTTGTATGACAGCTTTATGATCGTGATTCGCAAATAAACAAATATGTTACATGGGACATAAACCGCACAATCTTTATAGAACTACAAAGTTTATGAAAGCGTATATTGCGGAACGGAACGGAATTATTGCGGAACAAAACAAATTCTTTTAACCAGTATTCCTAAGTGTGTACCTAGCTCTGAGTAATCAAAAGCACGCATGGTTCTTAATCATGTTGAAATATTAAATTTCATTTTACTTATTTGGTTAAGTCTTGAGTGCTATTTTATATTACAACACGAGTACCGATACCGCGTCGTACAATGAATTTAAGCGACATTTAATTACCCGAGGGGCTGAAAATGTTAACACGACTTCAAACGACAGCCCCCAAACACACCAACTTTTGTAGAAATTGAACCTTTCCATTTTTAGCTAATGTCGTTAACGGCTATTGAATGTGAAAATATATTGTTAAAGAGTAATTTACTTTATATTCGATACTTGAATTAAAATATTAAAAATATATTTAACTTGAGTAGTTGAATATGTTAGAAAAGTTAACATATAATAAAAAAAAGTCAAATTTATTATTAAATTAATCAGTTCGTTTAAATAACATAATTGAAATCAATTAATGACATCTTAAAAATGTGTCACAGCTCACAACTCAGAACATTAATCATTTATATAATGTTTACCTTTAAAATCTTTTTGACATTCACGCCTTCCGAGTTCCGAGTTATATTATTCCTTACGTCGAAGAAGGAGCAAAGTTTAATTCTATCTTATTCTACTTTATTCAAGTCAATTTCGGTTACGCCCGTTTAAATGCAAACTTTGTCGAACTTGAAATGGACGTCATTGACGCGGTTAAATTGAGATTTTCTTTGCGATAAATATGCTCTTGGCTTTTACTGCGCTGCAAAGTACATTTTGGGTTGAAATTACTGAATCAGATCAGTTTACAGAAGCATCAATTTATTTTGAGGAGATATCTATTACTATACTCTAATAGTTTCGGTACGTTTACTGTTATCCAATATTATCCTAAAGAAATGTAAACAAGTATCTTTTTCAAAATATAACTTGTTCAATAAAATATTTCAACGAATAGTACTACAAGTTGTAATGGTTAATTTTTTAAACAAGTCATACGATAAATGTCATCTATTCATATAAAATAAATCTACGTTAAGTTCTATTTAAATCATCATAAGCTAAGCATGAAAATGGCAATAAAATTTAAAATAAACAAGCAAATACTATTAAATTTAAATCTCATTGCATATTTTCAGTAAATAAAAATATATCGCTACTAACAACAAGAACACAACGCCGTCACACAATCTCGCATTAATTTCATCACAAAGAAAATCTTACAAATGTTAGCGTGCGAAAAACAAATCACCCCAAGAGATCCCATCGAGATTGTAATAACTGTTCGCTATGAACAAACAGAAGATCGTGTGCGTGGAGCCGATATCAATTTCACGCAACTTATGCGGAGCGGATACGACGCGGGCAAACACGGGCGCGGCCTGGCTGGCGAATCTTTAGCATGAGAATCGACACTTGCCGGTCACGGTATTATTTACACGCCTGTCCATCAACAAAACACTCGCAGTAATTTGTTTGTCTAGTGGCGTGACACCAGAAGATTTTCTTTCAAATGCCGGGCGATACGAAGTTTTTTAACCGCAATGCTCAGGTATTTTTTTTTTGTAGACGGTATCACAATCAAACCTAAAATTTGTTTTTTTTTTTGTATATAAACTTATTCTGGCTCACAATTAAGCTGGAGGAGCTTACTCAGAAGATGTCTACGCACCTTGCCTCGGAACGATTCAGGTTATAGTACTCAGAAATACACAATATAAAGTGTGCAATTAAAAAGAACATAGGTCAGGTGAGGGTGGTATTCAACGGTTCATCTGTACTTCTACTGGTAAAAAGGTGAGGTTTACAGTGTTTATGCAGGCAGTTTATGCAGCCCTAGAACCTTTAGTTGATAAAACGTATAACTTTTTGAAACACCATAAAATTGAATTACTCGCAATATATACATTAATAGTTTCATTGTTCTATTTAACGTCCCCTAAATAGGTTACAAAATAAATTTAGGTAACAATATGTACAACAAACTTGTTAAGGAAATCTAAGCTTAGATTTACTAATCAATTCAATTTATTCAAGTGTTTAAATAAAATTTAATATAAAATATGATGTTTAAAGTTGCCAAAATGGAAGCTTAGGAATATTGCAGCGATAAGCTTTAGCAGTCTAATTTAGTACACAGACAATATTAATCCAAAGTATTGGGTAATATATATGAAACAGATCGATCATATTTACGTTACTACATCTATCCTAGTGGTTTACACGACGTTAATAGGGTGAAACGTTATCCGTAATAATGTTATGTGGCAAAAATGTAAATAATTCTGGGTTTTGGCTATTCATGCTCAGCGCACAATTTGCGGACAACATGTTTCTATATCTTTAGCCTCATGCTTAATGAAGTGAGAGAAAATGATAGATGACAAGAGTACGGACAGCGTGGTAGTAATAGATAATAGTGTTGACATAGCCCTTAGGTAAATATTTGATTAGCAACATCTGTTTAGTTTAATATACAAGTATTTTTATATTGTTTATATTCATTCGAGGCTACTGAAAATTTACCATAGCAATTTGCATAGTGATCTTTTCAATTAAGTTGTTATTAATTTATCAAATCTAATATCTTTAGACTATGTTAACCTATAAAAAAAACTTACATTAACTATTACCGCGTATAAGAAGAAAATATGAATGCATAATCATTATAATGCAGATTCAATATAATCAATATAAAACAAATTATGGATCTAGGTCAAATTTTCGTCGATTCACTGTCCATTTGACTCAGCTTTATATCGAACGTAGACCAGTGCCAAATGTCTTTCATTTTATAGGCTTTGTTTTCCTAAAGGACAGCAGTAGTACAATTTGTCAGGATCTGAACCACTTCGGTGGATGGAAAGCTTTCCAAAGCTATCTCTTGGCTGTATTTCATCTTTTGTAGAATAGCAGACAAATCTAAATTTTAATGTATATTCTGAAATCGCTTAATAAGATTTTATTATTTTGAATAGGAAATATAAATCCTTGTTTTAGTACTGCCTTTGGCAATAATTCAAGGTGTGTAAAATTGAAGTAAATATTACACTATATAATAAAAAAAATACAAGTAAATTTTTTTATTTTTGATACAAGCTTTTATTAAATGCGCTAAAAAGAACAAAATAAACATATAAAAGCTTGTCGCGAGATTAACTTACTTATAGAATACTTTTAACGAAAGCAAATGCGCTAAATTTGATAAAAGCTTGTATTAAATTTTTTTTTTACTCCTAATTTATTTTTCGACTAAAAAACCAAGCTTAGCAAACCCTTTCATTTGATACCCATATTGTAGGGGTGCATTATAAATAATTTATCCACCATCTTGGTAATGCCGCCATGTTGGATTTAGAATGAAGTCAAACACATAATCATGCATTGTCATCCGACTTATACGTGCATGCAAAATTTCAGCTCAATCCGAGACTGGGAAGTGGGACAAATTAAGATTCCAAGATTTTCTTACATAGTTACAAGTGAAGCCAATATAAAAGCTTGTAAAAAAACAAGAATACTGTACGTACAGAAAATATGAGTGAAAACACCTTACCAAATCATTATGGATTTTAGAAATTCTTTCCACTTCATATTGTTAAGTATTTTACGCTTTGTCGATATTGTCGAATGTATCTATGTCAACGTTAGCCTCGGAGGATTCAACCCTTCTCTGTTAAGTTTCTCCGCTTGATCCATCTCAAACCTCTTTGGTGTCGTTATCGTGCTCTTAGCTGTCTTTTAACTATGAATAGTTGAGGAATAAAACGATATAGCCTATTCAGATTAATTCGAATTGTTACCTACAATTGATTTCATATTTGCTATAAAGAATTAAATTCTGTTACAATAGTTTCTATCTCTGTAACATATAGATATAAGATTTTATTTTATTCTAATTTAACTGATGTAAAAATATAAATATCTATTTAAATACGATAAAAACAAACAGAATTTTTGGCTCGGTCAGTACTTCAACATGCCGTACTATTATTACCATAACCAATTCGGTCACCGAGCGCTATTCATTTCAATCGAACATTTGAACTGCATTCTTCATCTTTTACATTTTCAAGCCAAAGTAGACTTTATATACTTTTCATAAGTACGAACAATAAAGTTTTAAAACTTTACAAGTTTCTAAAAAATAAATTATTAAAGTTGCATTAATGGTTTCAATTATTACTTTTGAATTTCCCTTCTGTCATACAAGTTTATTTTTATTGCTATATATTGATAAACAAACAAAATACCCAACGTTAAAGCCTTACCTTATAGCTTTAACTAATATGTATTTGTAGAAGGCACTGCCCAAGGTGAAGGTTCTGTGCTTTGCCTGTTAACGGACCCAACGCGGTTCTGGGCCGTTGCCGTTGAGTTCGAGCTACGCAAATTGAGTGCGTTTCTACTGAATCGGACGCTCAAGATACATCTCTATACCCATTGTATCGTTGACTGGAGTGTAGCCCGGGTCTTCGTGTATGTGACCCTACCTGATGTATATCGCAGTTGATCTATAATTTGTAAATACGACACCCAGTAATTTCTCTGTCTATATCTAAGAAGACAAGTCTTAAATTAAAATTCAAATATTTATCAACAAAATTTTAATATATAACATTTTAATATGAAAACATTATCAACTACCGGAGCCCGAACATCTTATTCAAGTATTGTTCGTTTAATTAACATTTCCTCGAATGTCGTCATTAAGTCGGCGTTGTTCGGCGGGTCTGCAACAATGGCTATGTAGCTTTGTTTGGGCCTGTTGTATCACCTAGTGAGTCGACTCAATTTTGCGTTCGTAATTGGAGCCGGGCCGATATCCCCCGTGCCGTGCGCCTTTTGTTGCTGGTGAGTTATGACTTTATTGCCAATTACATGTGATATAGCAGCACCGAAGTTTTTAATACAACTGTGCGATTTCATTGAAAGAGCAAATGGAAAGTGGGACCTTTACATGTGCCCACATCACAGATGCGGATTAATCGGATAATACAATATTTATCTGTCTATCAGATCCAGTTTTGGAATACATAAATAAGATAGTATTTCTCACTATCATTTTGAGCTAAAATAGCCTCCGCATCGAGAGCGTCTTAAAATACATATATTGTCTACTCTATACAAAATTCTAATAGACCCTGCAACTCATTTAGCTTTCGTGCTGCCAAAATATTAAATCATCTGGCTGGCTGGCAGGCTTAAGGAACACATTCAGGCGCTAATTGGCAACCTGCCATAAATATGTCACATAGTCATCATCATCTTATGTATCTATTTGTCGAATTGTGTCGATTATATTTGCGAACTACATTTTGAAACTTTCTTTAACAATGTAATTATGTCGATAATGTATATATAAATAAACGATAACCTATAGCACAGCAGTTAGTCTTATTTTTCCGGTTATCGAACCTGATATGATAACCGATTGAATAAATTGATAATAAAATCTCGTAAAGATAACACCGGTGTAAACTGGTCACTATAAAAAAAAAGATTCTCAGTTAATAGAAATAGAGATCATAAAATTCTTTTAAAACCAGTCAATTACAAAAATTCACAATATCCGCAAAAGCACCCAATCCATCACATATCACACAGCACATACCATCTAACGCGGGAGCACGAACAAGGCGACATAACTTAATAAAGGATTCAGTATTTTTAACGTAGCACTGGAACGAGGAAAGTAATAAAACATCTCAGGAATTTCTTATCAGGTTCAAATAAATCATACGGCATCGCTTTTTATCTTGAAAGACAAAGTTACTTTCAAAGATCCACCAACAATTAAGTTATGCCCCAGAAATTTCAATTGGAAGTTTCAGATCGATTTCTAATAAGTTTCAGCTATTTATCTGTATGAGCATTCCTGAAATGTTGATTTTGAAGTATCCTTACAAGCGATTCGATTGAAAACAATGAAATAACTGTTAACTAGTTGAAGATATTCAAATTCATATCTAGAGAATTTAAATAAAGGATTTAAAAATAAATAAAGAATTTAAATAAATATCTAAATTAGAGCATATAAATATAAAATAAATTATTTCTTACATTCACATAGAATACTTTAATCAAACAAAAATAAATAGTTTTCGCTAAAAATATATATTAACAGCCACCACTAAGGCACAAATGCTCCTATTCATCTCTGCAAAGTGAACAGAACAAAGTGGCATAAGGCTCGCGCCTTAAAAATAAAATGCATTTAATGTCACCTCTACCAAACAATAATAGGTAAGGTTATACGAGTATTTATGTATAAATATATAATGATCACAGTCTGTCTTGAAGTACACTATACGAGAACAAAGAAATTTCATTACTAGAATATTAAAGGGCTATCCATTTTGTTATAATTTTTTGGGTTTGTATCTCGAAAGGTAAACCGGAGCCTGTAGGACTTTGTTGTTTATCTGTCAGGCACCGTCCTTTTTCTCGGGAACGCGTGAAAGTATCAATACAAACTTAACACTTAATACTGTTTGCGGTCCAATAAAAACATTCAAAATTTGAACTTCTAAATGAACACATTTTGGCCTTGTTTTCGTACATTTTGCAAGGCAATACAAACATATAAAGTAATTCCCAACGACCTAGAATCGTGAAATTTCCCAAAAATAAATATGTTACCATCACAATTAGTTTTGTCGGAAATTTAAATTAAATTGAATATAAATTTTATGTTAAACGTGTGTTGAAAAAATGAAGCAAATTTGCAAATTTAATATTTATACTCAATTATGACTATGTAAAAAAATTATACAATTAAAGTTGTCAGTTGGGTGACAGCTAAATCATAAATATTGTGACTAACTAACTGACTTAATAATAGGTAATTAGCGAAGTCTGTATGTTTAATTACACATCTGTCTAATTTTTCAGGGAGAGTAATTTAAATTTTGTGAAAAACATGACATATGACGTTGGCCTTCCAGTTAATAAAAAATTAAACTTTAAGAAAAACTACAAGATAAAAATTTTGCGAACGATTAACTAGATCGTAAAATCAACACAAAGGTAGGGTTATTATATCGCAAATATAACAAATTCTACCAAAGAAGAGAATGGATTAAGTCGACGGTAGCTTGTCGTCAAAACAAGAAAGTAATGGTTTAAATAAAGGAATGGGAACGGGACGAGATAAGGTGGAGCTTATCTCCCTGATTGCTGCCACGAAGCCACTTCGGAAGGGCCCGCCCGGCTTATGACGTACGTAAGTAAATCTGGAAGTTATCTGATACTCCGAGCACATGACCTAATTTCGTTTTTGGATTAAGAGTTTCTCTGGGTGACTATTCAGGAGTGAAATACAAATATTTAACATAGAAACAAATGCATTTTTTCAATATGTAGTTTCATAAAGCATTCTAGCAACTGATTTTTGGATAAGCCGCCCGAAAATGCATTCCGTTCAAGATGTTCCGTTCAAGGTTCGAGATGAAATTCCGAATTTCATTTTGTAATCGAATTATAAAGTGAAGAATTTTAATAAGTGTTAATGTTCGAATTTTAATAAGTGGTTTGAAACTATCAATTTTTATAGAGTACTTTATCTAAATGACAACTAGACTAATTAAAATGTTATACTTAATGTGCACAGCATTATAGAAAATTATTAACTTTATAGAAAAATATTCACAATTCAATTAGCGACTTCGTTTGCGCAAGATTAGTATTTCGAGCAGCTTAACTGTGTAAATTGTAACCTATGTGTTATTCTGATGTATAAACTAAATTATTGTAAAGATTTATCAAAATCCATTTAGTAGTTTTGACGTGAAAGAGAAACAAACATCCATACTTACAAACTTTCGCGTTTTTAATATTAGTAGGATTTCATCATCATAAAACGGACTACTTAAAACCCTAAAGGAATTAAAAGATCACATGCATCATTTGACTTAATCTGACCCCACAGAATAAGTTTTATTCATATAAAGATTAAAGGCATCACATATTCTGGGATTAAGAGAACTGCAAGTAGTAATATTAACTACGTTTACGAATCATATGATAACTATTAAACCAACCCCAAGGGACTTAGACACTTAAGACGCATAATCCAGCTTTGTGAACAGATGAATGTATGTACTATTGGAATTTGTTTTAGATCATCAAGGATCGTTAGTAATTTGTATTATTAACAGTGCTTTAAATTTTTATTTTATTTGAACAACATAGATTATTTTTTCGTTTCCTTTCATTCCTACCATTGACGCCTGATATAGAATTTAAGGAATTATGTGTCGAAGATAACCGAACCTATATCAACAACATGAAATACTGCAACAAAGAAAAGGAAGGAGAGAAGAATAATCATAAATCATAATGAAAAGCAGTTGTCTTAGTTCATAAGGGCTCTAAAATCATATAACTGAATAGCCAACGGAAAAATATCCATAATCAGATGATGGTAAAGCTCAGCATTAACAGATATTTCATTTTACAAATATCCAAAATAGAAAAACAAAAATAGTAGTCTCAACTGATACACGGATGGGTTAATAGTTATTTATTATACAAGAGTGGAAAGTTCCTTTTTAACCGCGTGCTCGATTTGGATGACCGAGCAAGCGAAGGATTCTAAAGTTGAATCACGAGCGCAGCGAGTGATTCTAAATTAGAATCCTGAGCGTCAGCGAGGGAAACAAACGAGCACAAGGTGAAAAATCTTTCCACTCGAGTGCAATACGTAACTTTTCATCCCACCTCAGCGAGGAAATGACAAAATGAAAAAGAAAACAATTTATAATGACAAATTATATTAAGCAATAAAACGTAAAAAACTAGAATGGCGCGAAGCACGCAAATAAAACAAAGAAAGTAAGAAGGTTCCAAATTTAAATTTTTTCACAATTTAAAAAGTTCTAATCATAAATTTGGCACCATAGAGGTTACATTAAATAGGTTTAATGACGTTTTGAATTTACAATTATATTGAGTACTCATTATATGTGATGTTCTAAATTCAAATCTACTTTGCCGCTCAAGCGAATAAAATAGAATTTTCCAGCCAGATTTCGAAGCGCAAAATTACACTTTCCGAGGTGGTGGGATGAAAATAAATAAAATGATGTAAATTGCGATATAAATGGTCTAAAAATTAAACGTTTAAATATCATGTAGCAAAATACTCTGTCATGCTTAGATAAGTTACAGGGATCATAGACAATAAAGAAACCAATTAATTTTCTTAGGCTGGTACTGAAAGAACACAACACTTTAGAAACTCTTTAGGAAATCACCCTCGCCTTGATACATATTGCCCTGGAGTTCTCCTTGATAAAAGGCTATTCAGACAATTTCAACTACAGGCGACTGTAACCACATACCATCAGTTGGGCAGTCCGCTTGTTTGTTAATATACCATCATAAAAAATACTTATCAGCTAATGAAACTAAATTATTATGGATTAATACTATAAATTTCACAAACATCTTTAAATTATGGTATTTTAGGACTCAGACAGTTGAGGAAGAATTCATGAAAAAGCTTGAAACACTGAAACATCTCATGTGCGACTTCGAAATACTGACACACAAACATAGATATCATCTAGGCAAATACAACATGAACCCTTAGATAACACTAACACACATACAAGTCCTAAAAATCCAGTTCAAGAAAGATTTAGAACTTACAAGAACTTGCAAGAAATTACAAACGAAACAATAATTACAATAGACTTATTTAGCTCCGAGTGTAAAATGATTACTAAAACCCGTACATAAAATGTAATAATATATCGTTAATATAAATATTTTTAGGAATCAGAAGAGAAATTCCTTAAAAAAAAATAATTTGGCATCAACATAATTTTACAGAGGAACAAAATCAGCCTAACGCCTACTTTACGAATTACGCAACGTTACGCAACGCAACACGTAATAACGTTACGACCGGTCTACCCGCTCCGAATGCCCGACGATAAGTGAGTCGCTAGCCAACCGCAGCGGCTTTTTATAGCAACGGCCGGCAACCTTACGCAACGTGTGGGGTAACCGCTTATACGGCCTCTCCTGACATAGTGTCGTCCTCGACACGAGCCTCGGGGTTGTCACCACTTTGTATGCTGCCATCTGCTGCAACTCCACCATCCTCGTCTGTCAGTCATTCATTCATTCTTATACCTGTATCATCATATTCAAGCTACGTCCACTCGTACGTTCAATACATACAAAACTGTATGTCTGCCGGACATAAAGTCCAATACATACAAAACTGTATGTCTGCCGGACATAAAGTCCAATACATACAAAACTGTATGTCTGCCGGACACAAAGTCCAATACATACAAAACTGTATGTCTGCCGGACACAAAGTCCAATACATACAAAACTGTATGTCTGCCGGACACAAAGTCCAATACATAGACTAGGGTTAGATAGTGTTAGTTTCACTAACCTCATGCTGATCTAGGTACCCTTTCACACAGCAGTCGCGAGACTTCACTTAAACCTTAATTCTATTCTTATTTTTAAGTTTCTGCATGCATTATTTTGTGTGTCCCTGTACCTGTAAGATTAATTTATATTGTGTCTCCGTGTCTGTTAATGTGAATAAAGAATTTGAATTTGGAATTTGGAATTTGGAACATACAAAACTGTATGTCTGCCGGACACAAAGTCCAATACATACAAAACTGTATGTCTGCCGGACACAAAGTCCAATACATACAAAACTGTATGTCTGCCGGACATAAAGTCCAATACATACAAAACTGTATGTCTGCCGGACACAAAGTCCAATACATACAAAACTGTATGTCTGCCGGACACAAAGTCCAATACATACAAAACTGTATGTCTGCCGGACAAAAGTCCAATAATACAAAACTGTATGTCTGCCGGCACAAAGTCCAATACATACAAAACTGTATGTCTTCACACTGAACGCCAAGGCCGCACCGCGATCCGATGACGTCCCTGACGCACCACACCCGTCCGCACCTGCATCCGCCCAACACTCTGAGGCTCAGCTGAGTCAAATCAAGGTCCAACCCTCTCCCGACTCGGCCCAACCTGACCCCCACTCATATTGCCAAGATCGACGCAAGACGGTCCATGATCGAATTCAATGTGGAATGAATAGCCAAACCCGGGGCACGTGACCTGCCTGAAGACCGCGATCCGCTCAAGCGACGATGATGGCGATCACGATTAGGCGCTCCTCTGACGGTGCGAAACCTCCACCACGCGTCCCACCATATGACCGACGTCGCGATCGGCGGCTCCTAGTGGACACCCCGTGACGGCTGCGTGAACGGTGCCGCGACTTATCACGGGAACGACTTCGCGACCTACGGTCACATCCGACTGGATCCGCCAGCCATTATCACAAACACGAACACTAAAGTACGAGAAGACTTGGTTCCTCGTAATTGTGGGCTAAGAGTTGCTTATCCCAATTCTGATTTTAGGAATCAGAAGAGAAATTCCTTAAAAAAAAATAATGGCATCAACATTAATTTTACAGAGGAACAAAATCAGCCTAACGCCTACTTTACGAATTACGCAACGTTACGCAACGCAACACGTAATAACGTTACGACCGGTCTACCCGCTCCGAATGCCCGACGATAAGTGAGTCGCTAGCCAACCGCAGCGGCTTTTATAGGCAACGGCCGGCAACCTTACGCAACGTGTGGGGTAACCGCTTATAATATATATAAAAAATTATATCGTTTTTATAAAATTACATACGCAAGCGTCTCAGCTGACTGTGAGATTGAATGAAATTTCGCACTGACTAGACATAATTTACGAGTTCTTTTATGAAACTATATGAAATTAATCAATGTGTTTCGTAAGATTTGATCCTAAAGGTGAAGTGTTTGAAATATAGTAAAGAAATGAAGTTTCAATAATTTACCAAAATACAATATTGATCAGTATGTATGAATAATTCATATGAATGATATGTATGCGTACGACTCTAAAGAAACTGTTGATTAAAAGTTTAATCAACACACTCGAGTGTTACAAATATAACACTACTGATGAAATACTACTAGTAAGAAGGTTTATTTTCGTTCATTTACGCACAATATGAACCATTATCGTAATCGATACAAACATCAACGTAATCGACCGTAAACTAAAGGACTATTCTGTAGCTTAATCTTTTTCTCCCCAAAGAGCTTGCTCGCTAATTCTTCGTCCGTTCGGATGAATAGAAAACTGTGCGAGCTTTTTGCACAACTCATTCATTGCCACCAAAAAATGTATGATATGTTATGTTTAATATAAATAAGTTCATTAAATTACTAAATTGTGATTTGTCTCCCACTACTGATTTGTCCCGAAGCTATGGTGTTTCAATTAATCCAAGCAAATGCCATGCTATTATCATTTGCAGTTCATTACAATTAGCCTTTTTGCCAATTATCATTTTCTCTTGACATTCTTACATACAATGATTTTTCTATACCGTTCCTGTCAGTGATCAAAAATGTGGATCTACTTATAAACAGTTGGTTGAGTTGGCGACCGCATGTTAATGAAGTCTACCGCCGAGTGAATTTTACATTACGTTCGCTTTACAGATTAATTTTTTTACCTATTAAAACCAAAATTTTTTCTGGTCCAATCTCTTCTCTTTCCTACTTTACATTATGCCGATCGCCTCATAGTGGTATTAGTTTTATTTTTGGTCTTCCCAAATTCGACTATATTTCTTATTACTGGCGGTAACTAAAGTGGCTTCCCATCCATCAAGTGACTAGCCACTCTAGTAGACATTGCCTTGTTGCATTAAGTCTGCCTTTTGTACTTTATTAATAATTATTTTGTATGTAAAAAAATATTTTGTGTGATATAAATAAATATATATTTTGTTTTACAAATAGTGGAATTCTCATGCATCATCTGAAAGCGAAAATGGTAATAATTATGATAAAACAATTTTTTATAAAACGGTTACTCAACTAATTTAGTTGAATAACCGTTTTTCGTGTATGAATATGGATTTTTTTATTAGAGATTTATTTTTTTACTATGCGTAGAGATAATATCTCTGAGTATGCTGAATTACCAAACTCACCCACAATTTTCGGCAAAACATTCAAACTGTATTAATACAAAAGTACCATATTTCACTGTCAAAAGAATAATGTGAGTGATTGACGTCGACTTGTAGCTACAATTGCGACAGTACTCATTGTGCGTCTGACACTAATCAACAAAAATAGATTAACGTTTGAATAATAAACACAAATAAATAGGTGTAGTAATACATATATACTTTAGTTTCATACAATATTTATTGTTTGTTCATTTTCTATTTGATAACTTATAAGCCAACAATTTTCTTTCAAAAGTTCATGTCGTCTTAATTCCTACATGGATTATAATTTCTATAGCATCGCCTTCATAAATATAAATTATATAACTGCATATATAAATTATATACCTATATTTGTATGAACAAAATTTCAAGTTTTTTTTCAATTTTTGAAATTTTGTTCATACAAAATATATGAACAATATATTAATTGATTGATTGAAATGTTTTGATTGGCACCAACATTTTAATATCAAATGTACAGTTACTACAGTACTGTACATTTTATGGTATTATATTATTTATATATTTTAGTGTATTATCTGTCAGAAAGTATAAGATTTTGTGATTGTAATTTTGAAAGCATTAGTTTGTTTTGATGTAACATAGCGTAAAAATGACTTAGAACTTCAAGGAGAATCATAGGAAATCATAGAATCAAGAATGCTTCCTCAGCGCGAGATTGGATCAAACTTGATTGGAAATGAATGCTCTAGACTTTATGAGATCTTGAAGACTGACTATCATCAAATCCTGATCTTAATTGATTAGTTGTTTTTTTAATTTTTGGGGAGTTTTAGAGAGTATTCCTTGCTCTAAGCATAATATTAATTTGAAGAGAATGAATGTTCCCCTATATACAGTAACCAGTCTCAACGTTTTAAAAATTGTTATAGCTAATGGAGATTATTCCATATGAGCTTCATATATGATTATTTTTATTTATATTAATGTATTAGCTTATACATACTGAAGTAATAAATGTTATATGGAATAGAAGAAAAAAGATTTTGCACTGTAACAATATATATGACAAGTAATGTGACTGTTCGTCTCAATAATTTCATTTATACTGTGCTTTTTATTGCATTGCATTTTCTGATACATTTCTTCTTCTACACAATGTTGAATTTACGGTATATCTCATGATCATAATACAGATACTAGAATCTAGATGTTGCCATAACTTTCTCCTTGCTATGGTCGTATGCATTATTCAATATGTTAATGTTGTCTGCGCTCGGTACCTACTTCTCTAAGTGATGACAAGATTACGCCAAATCGTCAAGACAACGTTAAATGATTTTACTACAGACTGATGTCATTTAAATCATTCCATGGCTGGTTTAAAAATATTAATGATTTAATCATAAAAGTTTTAAAAAATTGAGGCTTACGTATTTGAACTAAAAATGTTTGAATTAAATTTAATTTAAAACCTATAGTTTCATGTATTAATAGCAGGCAGTGACCGCTTACAACGAAAAATCTTTCAAAAGATGCTGGATGGTATGGGGTAATTTCGCATTGTGAGCTCCTTCTGTAAGAACTTTATCATGAAGAATTTAGCATTAAAACGTTTGTTTGCCGTTCCTCTGCGATACATATATGTTTAAGTAGTAAAAAGTGGACATTAGCAAACCGACTGCTATGCCCGCCCTATAAGTAATCAGCATGCTAAAAAGCTTTACAGTAATTCATAAGTGATCACAGTATGTCTAGACTAGATCCATAGTAGTTGGGTCAGTGGCTCGTGCTGCCTAAGGTCTAGATCGAAATAGTTTAATAGGTCTCTCGAAGGAAAAGACTTTAAACTGCTCATTGACAGATACAACACGCAATGGCTTTCGAATTCATAAATAATAATTAAGGGCTTTATTAAACTTTTCGAACTCTAAACAAAACTCAACCTTGATTCTCTTAACATTTCCCCTCCTACGAGTATAACCCAGGCCAGCAGAATCTATTGTAACGTCCGTTCAGACCATCAGTAGTCCCAATGACCTTGCATCGTTACAAGCAAATCTAAAAAACCTAAATGATCTCTCAGATTTTCAATAATTTTTCACATTATTAATTACAAACGAAATTACCAACTACTACCCGGCAAGATGGTTTTAAATTTATAAATATTTTATTTAATTTTTAAATAAATATACACATTCGCAACTTGAAATATGTCATACCTATAGAATTAACATATAATATTGTAATATGCACAAGGAACGGTATTTAAAAAAGCCCTTTACACTTTTAATACATTAGTCAGGTCAAACGTTAAATGCTCGCTATTGACAACTTAAATTAGGTAATAGACACACACCTAAATGACTATGTGGTCACAAGTTCGCAATATATTCATGCGGATATGTACCAATGAAATGTTACAAATTAAATATAATCTTTGAATGAAATACAGCTTAGTACAAACTTAATTAAATTTATCATATAATCTGCATTGAACTCACCTTCCACGTTACATTAATGATTGCACTGTCACATGATAGCGTCAGATCGTAATGGAGCTTATAACAATATTTGTTAAATTAACTACATTATACATTAATACAATACGCAATTCGCATGAAGTCGTTTGTGTGCGTCATGATTCCAGCAATTATTTCATCTTACAGCAGCCAATCTCTAGTGGAAAGCACTTCATGTATAGATAAATCCGTAATATAAAATCCATATTCACATAAAGTATTAGATAAAAGCTACTTATACGTATAACTATAGTTACAATACGCTATGTAAAACGATACTGACATTGGCCAGTCGCCAAAATCTTGCATTACCAACAGGATTTCTACATCGGCTGATTGTAGAGCTATTGTAAACATTTTTTTCTAATTTATGTTGCTTGCTTTTGTCTTCTATGCGTCGATTTCCTATATTATCTACTTGTTTTCAAATATCTGGCATTATATTTCAGATTTTGCATGTGTTTTAAAAAACAATTTTCCAATAAAACTATGTATCTTTTTGGTAATTATGTCTTGGAAAATTTCCATCACGTCAGCAGGAACTTAATTTAGCATACCTAATGATACAAAGTTTAGTAGATTACACTCAAATGCTTACGGCTATTTTGACTTTATGTACAATTTTGTAGTTTTCTTACTAAAAGACAATAACTTAGAAATATTATAATCTGAATTAACCTTATCAAAATGTTCAACTGCCACTCATCAAGACTGAAATGTCTGCTCTGTGGTATAATGACACCAGTAACTTAGTCGCGGGTGCAAAGTCCCTAATATATTCCACAGTAATTGTTCTAAGACCCTCCTCTATTATTCGATGAAGTGTAAAGGGTGGTAAATTTATAGGCCAAGTTAGAGCCACGTATCTTCGCGCAACATTATTACATGTGATATTATCTGGTTTATTACTCTAGCGAGCGCTTAACAATTTTAATTATTGGAGGCAGGCCGAAGGCTTATCTACCTCTAGTACACTCACGTAATCGATTGAGTAATACATGGACAAATCAACCACGATCTCGTTCGCCGCTAATGCAAATTAGGTACCTGAAATTAAAAAAAGTTCTCTTATAACCATGTAATAACTCTTACAATATGATTTTTTAAATTGCGTGGCAATGAAATGTGATAGTAATTTCATTGTAACAACAATAATAATAATCTTGCTCAAATACAACTTAAGTTGACCGTAAAGCCGGAAATGAACTTATGTGAATTTCTCTACTAATATTTATCTCTATAAGACAGTTATTATAGGTCCCAAAGTCGATTATGCTATACTATTACTGAAAATATATGATTTAGTTAGGTTTGTACCTAGGCGAATACTTCTTTGTGCGATGACCCTGCATAGTATATGTAGTAAAAAAATTCATTGTATAAAATGAAATATTATATAGACTTATGAATACTAGCTACCTACGCTTGATGAATACGCATTCCTTTTGCAAGTATTAAAAAATGAACCAATTTAAAATGTTTCATTTAATTTTTAATTACAGGTAATTGATAATTAAAGGTAACTAACTAGTCACTAACTACGCTCAGAATTCTGCACTCAATCCCTCACTACGTTCAAAATTCAATACTATACATATATAGAATTTAAATAATTTTAAAATGTTAATTTCTTCAAACAAACAATTCTCTGAGCAAGTTTCTAGCCCGTACACTGTAAATGACACGCCCTTTTCTGACCCTTTTCTGTAAGCGAATATTACTCTCAATATTAGCAGCTAATTTCGATAGCAACAATCTACAGGATATGACACTAAGTAGCTGAAATAAATAATTCTTGCCGCTTCGTAATTTGTCAAAAAGGTAACCTTTCTTATTGCGTACCCTACTGAACTAAGTTTATTTGCCAAGATTTTAAATATATTAATCCTATTGTAGTCGTGAATCTAATTTTGGGTAATTTGCTATGTCAATGATAATATCATTGACATAGCAAATTATAATAAAATAAATATAAAACACTTACACTAATTAGCTTAGCCCAAAGTAAGGCTTGTGTTATGGGATCTAGGGTATCGGATAGACAAGACATACATATATTTTACATATATAAATATTTTTGATAGAAACATATAATAACAATCGTGACTAAGGTACAAATGCTCGCATTCATCATGCAAACATCTGCTCCCACCGGGATTCGAACCCGGGACCTCAGAGGCCGCCCACCGGCTTACTAACCACTCGACTACGGGCCTCGTCAATTTATTATATTCCATATAGTCTTAGCTTTGTTTAGCGTCTTACGTCAAGGCCGACCAACAAACATTTTTAGAAGTTTTTGAATATTACTAATATAATTTATTTATTTACACTTTATGCACAACATTTAAAAAAATAATTATACAAATAGCGGACTTAATGCCAAGGGCATTCTCTCCCAGTCAACCAATAAAACGTGTAGAATAAGGCAGTGCAAATGTGTGAAAAGGATACTAATATAAATAAAGCAACAACAACTACATTAAACGGAAAGGAACACGAATAAAATAAGTAGGTAAATATAAATAGATACATACACAGATATACAAGTATACACACATATTATTTTTGTTGTTTAATTTCACAACATTTTTGTTGTTTTCTTTTGTAACGACATTTAATAAGTTATATAAATAATGTCATTGTTTATTGATTTCTTAATAACGACCATTTGTGCTTTAGCATATTTTCAATAGTGTTTCATGCCTATTAGTTTACGTCAAAATAAATAAGCACATACATAACTCGTAGATGACTTAGTATGAGGGAATTTTAATAATTTATGCTTGAATGTGATGATACCTTATCCTTAACGCCGGAGAGAGATTTCGTACCAAAGTCATTTGCTTGGGTACTATTCTCCCGTCTTACCTATTTCTGCCGCTAACAGTAGTATTCAGATTAATGTCTTCCGATTGATGAGCTTAAGTGAAAAGCTTTCCTCTTAATTAAGATATGAGATATATAATTATCGGTACCATAATTTTACATCTTATGTCACAATCTGGCAACATACACTATGGTTTTTGTCGAGTTTGCTGATTTGCAGCCAATCTCATACACATGTTTGTCAGTAATAGTAAAAATGTATTACATAAACATTTTCATATTGATAAAATAATAAAAACTAATAGAATTAAATAAATAAATAGGTTGATTGTACCTATGCTTTATATTGTATAATGCTGTTTTAATTATTATAATCGTAGTGATAATAATCAGTATATGGGTAAGGTATCAATCTTTTTCATACATTTTATGTATTATTTTCGATACTTAGCTTCGACTAAAATTGAAATCTATTTGTAGATATTAACATCATGTTGTCAAATTACCGTTAAGAAGATATTACTTTACAATTTGTAAAGACATAACTATAATACTAAAATCTTACTATTAGTTAAGCTAAAAACTCAATGTAAATAACAAAATTTCATAAAAAATTAATTTATTGCGTTCGTTGCTAACTTGCAAATAACATTTAAGCTCCACAAATAAATATAACAAAGCAATTCAGTATTGGCCATAATTGGTATTAAGCATTTTCAATAAAATACCACTCACTATTAAGACAAGAACTCATTGTCCATATAAATAAGCACGTACAAAATGACGTTAATTTTGTGTTCAAAATATTCCACTGGCATTTTCTAGGTTTCAACAATTTGTGGTTTTCGTTTTTAATGTGATATGCCTGATGGAGCACGTAACTCGAGATTGTGAGAAACCTTACACTTTCTCTGTTTTATATCTCGCAATATAATTGCGAAAATTGTTACAAAAATAATTATATGACTCCTAGATATTATTATATTTATTACCTAATTTTTACAAAAAAAGTTTCGAATCGATTAATCGTGTTAATTTTAAATTACTAGCTTTGTATAAAATATTTCAAAACAAATAAACAACTATTTCTAGGTTTCGATGAATTACAAATGTGAAAAGCATAAATGACAAAAATAATAATACAAAAATAATAACATAAAGCAACTATGCACGGTTTAAAATACGGCTTCATAATCAAAAGTGCCCCATGGGCGAATCCCGTCAGCATTTCAAGTGTCCTGATAACGTCGAAATTTCTAATATTTACAACGCCTCCTAAAGGAGTCATAGAGTTTACTGAAAGTAAATCGCACACCGCACACGCCACTAAAATTAATACAAATTTAAACAAAAGCACTGTCAGATAAAACTCCTGCCTTACATTAGTCCCCTGTGAGCAGCGGCCGGACTCATTTCTAACTTCTGCCCATAAAAGTTAAAGGTCGCATTACGCCGAGTAATAACCGAATAACCAAGTTCTAAATTTCGACTAGTCCAGCTGATCTATTCTATCACCCGTCTGGTTCTACATTTGTAATAACGACTAATTACATTTCACCGGTTATGATTAATCCCCTCCCTCCTTTTATTATACCACCAGCGAGAATTATAATTCAGGACGTTAATTTGATAATATTTGTTAATTTAGTTAAAACTGTCCCCTGATTACGTACCGCAAATGGCGAATCGTGATGTTGATGATATTCGAGTCAAATGGTTGCTGGTAGCAGTGTAGTTGTTTACTTATAATATTTTGTGTTAGATAATATAAATTAATCAACGTTTTGATAGCAATAATATACAATATATGGGAAAATATAATAGACCTAACTATAATTTAACTATAATACACTATTACTGTGAAATTAATTAAAAACTAGGCTTCACAGCACACATCATCACGTGTTAATGACTTCAATGAAGTTTAAATATGGTTACTTGCTTACTAGTATATCACGATTTACAGACACATATATTTCTCATTTCTATAGTAGACCTAAAGCAAAATATGGTATGTATATAATCTGTACGATATTATTCTAAATTTATTAATTTAGAATAATGTATCACGCTCTATTGCTTCCCGTGGTTATAGTGAGTGCCGAATTAGAATGTATATTGCATTCATGTGTCGTTAATTATTTGGTTAGTGACTATAGGCTCCCATTTGCAATATGGGTTTTTGTTACACCTCATTTTTGTTTTGAGACGAACAGGCATGTTTAATTTTGTATGGATCATCATCATTTTCACACAGTGGACTGACGACTTGGTGAAGATAGCACATACATACATTACACGCCCCATAAAAACAACATCGTCGCCATCATATTAGCTAATAAACAGTCACTGCTGGGCATAAGCCACCCTAAAGTATACTATAAATATATTGGTCACAAAAAATTTCGATGGATACTAAAACTATATAGTTATATAAAAACATATCATTTAAAGACATCACCAACTTAGACAATGTTTATATGTGCTTTTACAGTTTGGATTTAAACAAACGATCTTTTTCATGTAAAGGACGTCTAATTCTTAATTTCATTTAAAGATAATAAAAATATAAGTAATAATCTAGTAAAAATAATTCAAATATTCAATAAACTTTATGTATGTACTATTTTACCATTATCATTAGAGGTTGCAATAAGTAACTATATTGCACTTTGTTGAAAGTTACATAATACTCGTATGCGGTAAACAGATCGGGCTGCACATGTCATACTTAAGAAAGGTAATAAATAAAGTCATCACTTTGAAATTTCAACATTATAGTTAATCTATTTCCACCGCACATTACTATGATGCGCAGCTTTGTGGTTCTAGCGAAAACCACAATGTGTCCGTATGTCAAAACATTATGTAACTTGGTAATGGAGACACAGCATTTTAACAACTATTTTGATTTGTAATCAACAAATTCGATGTCTTGAATTTTTATTTGGTAGATTAATGACTAAGCGAAATTCAAGTCACGAATACTACAAATTTGTAATCATTAACTTCTTTTGATTGATTGGTTGATCGGGTGAGCCAGGATTTTATTATAAGGCACATGAGAAATCTACTCCTTACTGAGAAATCTAACCTTAGTGTTATTATTGTTATGTACAGTAAGTATAGTAAGGCAGAGAGGGGAGCCAGAAGCGGCGTCTGGGACTTAATACCCAAGTGTATAATTTAGAGGTCTCTTACAATATATCAGCACCAACCATCAGCCTATCTGGGTTCCTTTCACCACCTATCAAAATATCGCTAGGTAGAGAGGAGAGAGGTGATAATCATGAAGAATACTTTCTGATTATACGATAAACCGATTATACGATGCTTTAATTTCACATTCCTGTAAAGAATTTACGAAAATTCTGAGCAAGGCGATATCTAGCACATGTATCTAAATCCGTCATTGTACAGTATTTCATAACCCGTAATAATATTCATTCGTCATCACAGCACATATTCATCCCCACTAAGGGGCATGAGCCTACTCTAAGCTAGGTTAAGGAGATGAGGCCGCAGTCAAACACGCAGGCCCAGTACAAATTGGTCAACTTCACTCATAAATTTATTTACAGGTCTATGCAGAATTTCTCATGTTTTTTTTTCGTAGAAATGTCAAATAAATGTTCATATGATAATTAAAAAACACATTGTTACGTGGCAGAATCGACCCCGGACGGCCTCGAAATACGACTGTTTTGCTTATTTCGTTTTAAAAATATTAGATTACAAAAATATGAACATCTTTTTAATCTTGTGAATTGATAAGCAAAATTGGAAATATCAACGGCTTCATATACAAAACAGACGAAGTGTCGCGTTTCAAGGCAAAATGGAATTTCGCATAATCAAAGGATGTAAGGAGATATGAACTGATTAGAATGATGATTATCTCAGCGCCGAAATCTATTTATTTACCAAAACACAATTTTGTAATCAAAATTTTATACTTACATATATTTATGTATTGATTACAGTTCCCTAAAAAATACTACTTACAATTGATACAAGTCCTAAAAATAGATAGAACACAATTAATACAGGTCCTAATTAACAGATTACAATTAACACAAGTCCTAATGCTGTGTCAAAATGGTATAGCCTTGAATTTAGAAACGTTAAGTGTAAGGACATTAGAATTCTACCAGCTAATATTGTAATTAACTAAAAAAAGATTAGTGCTAACTTGAACTTATGAATTTAAATCTTTATGAAATTTTATATATAAGACTCACATTACCATTCCTAATAATTGTATTTCATTTTCATGGAAAGGTTAGAAATAATGCGACCAACTTGAAATTCTTAAAACGGAGCTTTTGTCAATTTTCATCATAAGTAGTTAAATATTTTTGTTACTTTACTGACCATATATTCATATATTTCTATCAAGATTATCTCGAGATAAGATCGCGAACGTACAAGTGGACTTGAGCCATTATTCTGATGAGAAACATTGCCCCTTTATGCGTAATATACCGCTTGTACGTGTTGTATTTCGTAAAATTATTTGACATAATACCTAAGGTCACATTCGCACCGCTCGCCATAGGTAGGATATACATCCTCATACGCAGGACCGTAAGTGATCATGCACAATGCGGTATCCAAGAAATTCACTCCCGCGCAAGCTCGGATTATGTAATTAACTCACTGCCAAGATTCTCCCCAGGTAGTACAGTATGAGATTCTTGAAGATATAGGTTCTTAAAATGTCGATAAAGCGTGTATAATGCCCCTGGTGTTTCAGGTGTCCATAGGCTGCAATAACTGCTTCCCAATCAGGCAGGCCGTAAGCCTCTTTGCTAACATAATGGTATGAAATAAATTTAGTATAATCCTACAATTTCATAACAACATTAAATTCATGATTATGTAGGCTGTAGACTCTTAAACAGCAAACAATATTTTTTCATGTCAAACACAATGAACATGAAATTTTCAAAAAATCTTGCGCAATATCGATCAGTGAATAGGTAAACTGTAAGCTATAATAACTTAATATTTGATTAATGACTTATGATCTCGTTTTCATATTAAATTTAAATCCTTGAAAATAATGTTTACAATTACACATAAAAAATGAAAGCTTTTGCACTTTGGCTACTTGAAAATCAATTAATATTTTCAAAGACAACCAAAGTTCGCTTCGTTTTCATTTTTAGCTTTTTCTGTCAGAGTATATAAAGAGTCATATTGCAAAAAAAGTTTAATTGAACAAAAAATTTGCGTACAAAGACTTTTTGTAGGAAATTGGTAAAAAGGTTTGCCGTCCCTAATTGGCCTAGCGGATCACTTTCCATGTCATTGGTTGCTTAGATTACCCTCTTTACACTTTCCTAACTCAGATTTTTTTTCACTTTTGAACTCTCCGGCTCACTGTGTAAATAATCACTTTCTACAACGCCGCACCCTTATTCTTCTTTCTTTGAATTTAAATTAACATTCTCAAAATGAAACTAAACATGATATTCACTTTACATAATGTCTTGATGGACATGTTCTTAATCACCTTTGACAAGTACAAGTTTCATTTCCTGTGGAAGATCTTATTTTATGTAACTGTCAGGTCACTCTGAAGATAATAATTCTACTACACTTATAGCTTGACTGGGCAACAAATATAAATTATAACAAATATAATATAAATTTTTGGACGTATGTAAGATATATAAAGTTATATTTAGATTCGCATGAGATTTTCTTTAAACTGGATAGAACTTTAATCTGTTTATTAGTATAAAAAATATTTTATCCGCTGTTAATATTATTTCTCGACGACATACTTAATACAGTGTACCATATGACTAAAATAACCTTGATTTTCCTTAATTGTATGTTCTTAAATGTATTGACTTCCATGAACTTAATAATTTGATATTGCCAAAGGACGAGACTTAGCACACACGTTATTTCCTTAAGAATTCTATTGGGAAAACAATTGAAATAAATGTTTTCATTCATATGCAGGATTCTTAGCATCATGTCCCAGATTACTAGCTATTGTAATTGTTAAAGTCTTGAAATCTATTAGCTGTGACCTCAACTTTGTTTTTATTATATTAGTAACTGGACGCTACCTCACTCTAATATACTTACAGTAAAAGCACTTAGTTATTATTTGGTTCTTTGTATTCATTATTATTAAGGGTCTATTCCCTTCAAATTCGCCTGAAAATGCATTAACCGTACCTTCTTCCTTTTAGGGCGAGGGAGAGACCAGCCTAAAAGAATCACAGTGCTAAATTTTAAGTGTAAAAAAGTTACATATGCTTGTATTCGTTTCTCAAAAAGGACGTTGACAAATGTGCAATAAAAATAAATTTATCACTTTTGATTCCAAGTAAACCCTTTGTTTACAAAATATTCCATGGATTTTTTCCATGGACAATAGAGCGATAGGTTATAATCATACATTATTATAATTATGTTACGTAAGTGAAAGCGTTTTAGTACTACCTATGGTTATCAATTTTCTACAACCTGACATAAACCACTTCGTCAAGAATTCGCCTTGCCTAAACCAGTTTGTAGGCAGCACTTGCCCATATGGGCAGCAAGGAAAGCAGATTGGTTGCATTTTTGTGGTTTTCACTACAAGGCACTTTCACTACATCCGAATGTCCATACGTCGTACAAACAATCCAGACGGATTAATACAACTTGTTAACCAATAGTTGATTTGCTATCAACGCAATTAGATACTTTACTTTCACTAATTGAAATCAATATAATACGCAACTTACAATCAAATAAATATTACTAGTTTTATGATCATTGACTAGAGTCAATAAATTCGAATAACCTTCAATGAATCATCTGACGATCATATGGCGGCGAGTGCTATAGACATTCCGGGAAGCAAATAGTTCGTTGAATTAAAATCGATATTTACAACATTGCTAACATATTGTTTCAAACAAAACAGAACATTGCATTAACTTCTGCAGCCAATTACTTAAGTAATTGACATTTTTATTTTACTTAAAAATTCGTGTAATGTTAGTTATTACCTTGAGCAGATACTACGGCCATGTTCAGATAGAACGGTCACGAACTTAGCTCAAATCTGCTCTCGATCCTTAAGTTTGATTCTCGCTACATTTTTGCTATTAGCGCTATACAATTTTTACAGCTTCTCCATCAAAGGTTCTATTTTAATATATATATATATTTTTAACCCTACTGTAAGCAATCACGGTGAAGTCTCAGGAGCTGCGCCACACTGCCATCAAGGTCACCATCAGCGCCCACATAGCAGTCATTAGTAAATAGCGATTTACCCTTGTTATTATACAAGTGAAGCATATCAAGTGAGCATAATTTTATAAGTTGCATTCTTAGTGATTTAGTTTCAAAAGATACAAAGTTTTGATGACTTGATAATGAAATCAATTTGAAAACTGATTTGAAAATATTTTCCTACTTAGACTATAATAAAACCGAACGGAAAGAGAACAATAACTTGAACATCTACTAATGAGAACTTTATATATATTCTATGCTAAAGATAAATATTTATTTATGGCATGAATCATTAACCGCGTGTTATAAAAATCATAAGACCAGTTTTCTCATTATACCACCACCATATAACTAACGATAATTACACTAAATATTCGAGCTTTATTCGCGTCCTATGTATTAGTGCTTTTTACCACTATTTGAGGAAATTTGAGTTAGTTGGGATCACCAGTACAGCTGTTATGTGCAAAATAACCCTCGTAAGTAACTACCGGGCATGTTTTGTCGTCCGCAAAAGTTGCATCAACGCAATATGTTGAAACACGATGAGTCGAAAAAGCCTGAAAGCTTTTGCCTAAAGTAGGCCGAGCTAATGTTTTGTCCATTATGAACTCGCGGCCAGAAATCCCACAGGAAGAAAAAGTAAATTAAAATACTGGAGGCGCCCGCTGTGCCTTCTATCTCTCGCGAATACACAACGAACTCTGTTAATTCCGGGCCACTTTTCTCATTACGTATGAATAGTCAGTTTGTAAAGCCAAATGAGCGTGATTATGTAAATAGGCTTTGCAAGGCTCAAAGAATTCTAGAGACGAAGACACTCGTACAAAACCATTCGATTATTAGGCAGACCTGCGCCTTATGTTCGCTGCTCACGGTCCATTGCACACCCCAGGTGATAACAGCGTTAAATACGATTAAGAGGTCCCTAATGGGACCGCCCCAATAACACCCGATACTCTCACTTTTATCACACTTCGACCCAATTTCCTCAATTACAAGGATCAAGAGAAGTAATGAAATGAGAGTAATCATTATCTCGTTCGCTTATTCTTTTCCGCAGGGCTCTGTCGCCGGCGGCTTTCTAATAAGGTATTAAAAGACTGCTGAGGATTATCACACAATTTATTCAGGTGCTTAATTCAAGCGGCTGTTTTCCTTTGAGTATAATTTTTTTTTCACTTTAACGAAGATTTGTGAAACAGAATGTCAAATATACATAATTACACAAACTTAATCTTAGTATCAATGAAATTGAGTTATAAACTGATATCATTAAGCGCTTATCTTGATAAAAAGTTAGGTATATAAACAATTGTATCTTTCCGAACGTAAACCTAAGTAAAAACTTATACGAGTAATGAGTTACGTGTGATGTGCCGTCACCAGGCAGAACAGAACGTTAAGCCTCTGCGGTGTGCAGCGATGAAACTTTCCACAATTATGGAACGGCAAATACGTACTAGATTGAACACATTTCGGAGGTGCCATTAAATTACTAGTAGCATGTGAGCAGAACGTATTTGATTGCACTCATCGAAGGCTGACAGCTCAATCGAAACTTTTGATTAAAATCAAGCAAAGCTTAGACCCTCGCTGCACCGTTTCAGCGCGCTTTTCGATATTTTTATTTGAACTCTGTATATTCCAATCGTTAAAATCAGATTGGCGTCGGATGTTTGATTAACTAACTCTTTCATATTCTATAAACTCAAAATGCTAGATTGGAAATTAAATTCTAGATGTTCATTAATCAAAAATATCAAACTTTGATCAAATAAAATAAAAGCAATCACGTTTTTTGCCAAAATTGATCAGATATTCCAGTTAGATAGATATTAGATAGATTTAATTTATATGTTCGATTCGTTGTCTTAACTTTTTAATAGCTCGTTTATAACTTTATTTGAAAAAAGAATCCATAACCGCCCGAAAGTTACTGTACTTAATTCTACACTAGAATGTGTAATCAAAGAACGTATAAACATGCCAGTACACATGTTCAATCTGTAGCTGAAATTACTGAACTATAGCGATACGCCTGCACCAAGAATCGGCTTTTAGCCCATATTGGTTGCTCGTGAATATGAACGGTATAATGTCGGATATACAGAAACCTTGGTGTATGCTAGTAACGAGCATTTATAAGAAAACAGTACGTAATTATGTATTAGAATATTCATACTAATGCTGTAAAAAGATACATTTTACTAGGGACGTTTAAATCTTATTACAACATACACCAACTAATATGTAAAAAATGTGGCACCCTGAGCAAGATGTATTGTCCCTCGAGCAATTGCAAATGGGGCTTAATTCCCACTCAAGTCATTTCCTTTTGAATTGTGTTTATTAATATTCATTGCTCATTGTAAAACAAAACGCGAGATCCCAATTACCACCCTCCGGCCTGGAAGGTGTTAGGTTAAGGGGATGTCAAAATGCTACATGCAAAAATCATTTCAATACAGGCTGAGTCCTGCGAAGCGTGCGGTACCCTGGAATTAACACGATTAATATTGGGGAGTCGGTTGGCACTGGGTGAATGACTAATAATTTTCGCTAAAAATACACGATGCTCAATCTTACAAATTTTAATATTTACTAATCTATTTGATAATTTAGTTAAAATCAAAGATTATTTCATGCGAATTAGTGCTATTTTTTGTAGTGTGAGAAATAGGAATTTACCTAATATGAAAGCAAATACATAATATGTTAACAAAAAAAAATTTAAAAAGTTAAAGTAGCGTTATTAAAACAATGTAAAGCAGAAATATTATTGAAAAAATATATTTGTGTTTTTCAATTTAACAAATACTCAACTTCTAAGATATGTAACCAACATGTCACTAATAACTTTATCTATATAAAATTAAAGAGATAAAAATACTTGCTTTAATATGTACCGCCGTAAGCGATTCTTGTGGTTGACTTTTCGAGATTGTAAGTTTTATATAAATAAATAATAGAATGTTGAACTGAGAATGAAAAATTGGAGAAAAAAAATACGTCTTTAGTGATGGTCTGGCTGCTTGCTGGCAGAAAACGTTCGAATCACACGTCTGATTCAAATTATACTGAACTCCAAGATACTGTCTATAACAATTAAGCATTTTAGATGCTCCGTATTTCCTTACAATTATAATTTACCCCAATTTTAAAGTTTGTAATTAACAGTAATCAGAAACTGGCCATTCGAGCCGGGGCGGATCCATGAGTTTGGCCCAACTTATGGCGTTGGTGGAACCTGCCGTCCGCCGCGTGTCGGGCCGTGATGCGGAAATTCTATTAATGGCTACGAATTTACTGCTATCCCTGATAGCTCGTATTGATTTTAGATTCCATTTCACGACTGAAACATAGCATAGTATAAACACCACAAAATTTAGGCCTTTCTAATTGACAGGTGAGTAAAGTATGATCGTGTGTATATATTACACACGACCATTCTTTGCTCTGTAATATAAAACATTTTATAGCCTCTTTAGTTATTATTACTTACATTTCAGTTTCCTAATGTGTCAAGTGTATCATAAATGGATATTAATAACTTTTATTATGAGATTAAATTTTAAAGTAGGAATTAGGAATTTAAAAAGTAGATAGGAAGTCAGATTGCCAAAAAATATTATCGTCATCACACTCGTACGAGAGTCGACTTTGAGCACCATGACTTCATTATTTTAGGCAAGGCTTAGCCAAAATTATTACGATAAATTCTGTAAAATATCTTTGCCAACTAACTTAATGTACTCAATATAAGTATTACTTAGTTTTTATTTACATTATGAGGCGTCGATTCTTCGAAGTAAACTTGTCTACCAAAACTTATTTTGCAAAGCAATATCATTTACATACAATAATCCAAAAATAGTTGCTGCCAATAAAAATACTAAACGTAAAGTCAACGTTCTATTGGTAATAGTGAAAGGCGCTATGCAACAATTCAAAATGTCAATTTACAAGCAGCGTTCTAGCATAACTAAGTTAGTGAGCATTTAAATACATCTGGAACTTTACCAACACCACTACATTATTTTTAGTTGTAATTTCACCTAAGTATATTTTACATTTTTACATATAAAAATTCCTTTAGTACGTAGAATAAATGGTTTGCTATTACTTTTGAAAACAGTTATTTAAAGTTCCCAGTTAATCTGAAATTTTGCTATCAACTAGCTATCAAAATTCATATTTACAGTTCAATCCTACAACCCATAAACACTCACGCCCCACATCTCATTAAGTAATTCAGGCAGCGTAGATTTACTTTGCGATAATGACTTCACTTAGGTTTATCGAGCTATTTGGCCGAAGAGAAATATGTGCCCAGTTTCTTAAACAATAAGTAAAGTGACAAAATGTTGTCCTGAATGAAGGACAGTTCAGCATGTTTATTATTATTGAATTTTTAAACGTAATAGAAATTAAATTATGACATTTAAACGTTTAATGTGTCACAAAACAAATTCCTTAAACGTGGTATGTTTAAAATAAAGTTATATTTTATATTTTAAAAGTCAAAAGTTCTTAGTACACACGAAGATGTAATATTGTTTTACTCCTTAACTATACTCGTTTCTCGATAACATCGTTTAATTAAGGAAGGAATTTCACTGACTAGGACGATATATTCGGGCTTATTGTCATAAAAGCCATATATTTTGTACTTAAAGTCCCTTCTTAACGACAGCGATGTCGCAATTTAATAGCACAGTAATAGCATCACCCAATTTATGTTGATTTTATAAACACGTGAATAAGCGCACTAACTACATAAATAAATTGTCACAAAATTATTTAAAAAACGAGATTTGTATTTTATTAATTGCCTTTCTACGCTTTGTTGTTATCTGATCATCTCAAACCTTTATCATAAGATTGATAGACAGGCAGCCATTAAAGAAATTATTTTAATTCGAACCGAGCGATCGTGTCATATTCTTCGAAATTGAAAATATTTTTCTTTTTCGTTAACAAACAAATGGAAACTGTGAACCAATTTATTTTAAAAGGATTTCTGCAAAAGCGTAAAAAATATATAATTCCTTATTTAAAAAGGTGTCTTTGATGAAGTTTCTATTATAAAACGACACGAATCCAATTCGCTCCTTCTTTAATTGCAATTAAATAATTTTTCTACTTTTATATTAAAAACTATATATTATTTAAGTACTTATATGCTTTTTTAAGTATTAAGCACATGTATCTGTAGATACTATTAATTACCTGTAAAAAAACAAATACTTAGCACAACAATCAGTAAATATCAGCTGTATACGAGTATATATATATATATATTACAACTTTGCTTTTTTTATAATCATCATTATTATCTTCACGAAAAGGTGCCCACTGATGGGCATAGGCCTCCCCCAAGGATCTCCACCCTGATCGGTTTTATTTGGAAATGTTGGGGCGAGGGGTGGAGGGGGTGTCTTGGACCCCTCTACCTCGCTGGCTCATTGTGGGATGGTGCGAAATATATTTTAATAATACTTTTTTTCAAGACGTGCTTGAACTTACACATAGGTACACTATATCTTCTAAAATTGTGCATTAAGACTTGTATAAACCTGAAGTGATTTCATAACTATAAAACTTAAGTGTTAACATTCTGTAACCGTCGTTACCATAAAAATATCGGCAAGTAACTATTCGCTTTGTTTAAATAAAATTTTGTTTAAATAATACAAAAGGTGCTAGCTTTTCGTTAACTTACTATTACTTTACACTTCGCCTAGCGTCAATTAATTTACCAAGACTTTCTCTTGAACATAGCAATTCTAATCAGTAAAATCCATCTCTATAGTAGACAGTGATTTTATATCTACTAACTAAAATAACATATTAATATAATTTCACTAACCAAAAATATTTCGAATGTAAAAGTAAGAAATCATAGTCTTCTTTCGAAGTCTTATTCGAAGACTATATACTTTTTTTTTATTTGGTTTATATGAGTGTTATCAAATCGATCAAATGATAAAAGAGATCGTTTAGAATATTTATTTTCTTTAGTACAAAGCTCAAATCAATCACGTTTTTACAAAGTTTATTAAAACTGGCTGTACGCAATGGAATGCAATGAATATATTAATAATACTGATACTAATGGTGCTGGTACCCTTTCGTAGGAACCAAATCAAAATCAATCGTGCCTACTACAAAGCAGAAAGAGTCATTACAAAAAATTACGAAATCCTCAGCGGTTACAATAATAATCATCATGCAATGCAATTTGACCGTCACTTTCATTTACAACTTCGACGCCGGTTCTCTCAATTTCGTGACTTAAAATAACCATGACCTTTATGCATTGAAAACCATTAATATATTTATTGAAAATTTTAAAATAAACAATACTGAATATATATTTGTTTCCTCTCAATAATGAAGTAATGATTTAAGAGTAGAACCCTGAGAGATACAGTCTTAGTTTTTTGCTGATTGTGATAAATATTAGAAATATTGGTAATGTCCAGCAGGGACATGATCATTCACTAGTGTCTCTAACGGCAATATAAGCTCTATGCTTGTTTGTGTCGAGTTTCAAGTTGAAAAGATCTAGACAGTTTTTCTAGTCGGAAGCAAGTGCCCCGGAAAAATACCAACTATGTATTGATAAAGTATTATAGCAAATGTAATCTGTCGTTACTTTCATATATGATTCTACTGTCTTAGGAATTATGTTTATATCAATTTAAAAAAAAATAATAGATTAAATTTTTATGAGTGTTAACAGTTTCTATGTGTTCACTTAGCGACTCGATAAAAAGATGATATGATAAGCGATATATTCAAAATATTATAAAATTTGACACTTTAATTTGAAGCATACATAACTGCCAAAAAACTACTAAAACACTATACTCTAAATGCGGCGAAAAATGGAACAAATGTTTAAAAATAAAAAGTCGAACCTCTCCATTCATATATGCTCGTTTAAGTTACATTAACTTAAATAATAAACTTTCTCCTAAAAATATCAAAATGCCTTATTATTTCTATATTTTATTAATCTTAGTTTTTGATTGAATATCTGTTGATGGATGACTCGTACTGCTAATTAATTTTCATTAAAATATTAACATTAACTAGCTTTTTACTCTATGCATAATACTTAAAAATATACCGTCAGAAATATATTATAGCTCTATGCATAATTTATACGTATGAAAATATATGGTACATGAGATTCGGTGCAGATTAAATATAATTATTGTTTTGCTACATTGCCACGATTAAATTTATTTATTAATATATACATTTTTTCATCACGAACAACTTTTTATGTTTAAACTTTAAGCTTTGAATAGATACTATAATTAGTCGTATCGTTTCGTTGCTTATCATATTTGTAGGTAAGGTTTATATTTAGTTAGTGAGTGACCTTGACATTAGATTGTATTGAAATAACAAAAACTACAAAAAATGGAACTACATACTTTCGAAAACAGACAAAATGCACTCCACTGTATCATTATTTTGTCCTAAATAAGTATCAGTAATTGAGGTTTATTGATATGTATTTCACCTAGAATATATACCAGTGAACCTCAATTATTGGCTCACCTATATTATATATTCTACCTAGAATACATAGTATTAAACCTCAATTATTAGAAATGTTAAATTCGCTTTGAAATAACTTCATAAATGTTACTATACCTATAATATGTAGGTACTTTTATATTTTAATAGTGTTATTGCGATACAAATATAAAATTTAGATTACCCATATACCAACAATCAATATCTTATTCTTTAAAAGAGTACGGTGTTTATTGTTAATTATGTCATAGTTTAAAATGAATATCCGCGTCTAATTTAATGCACCAACCAGTGTTGGAAGAAAGTCACACCTGATCGCCACCCGCTCAGACGCAGAGAAAACGTGAGTTTTTACGGTTAATTTCTATCACTATCTCGATATTGACTCTCAACACGAAGAAATTATTCTAGGTAATATTATCATCCCAATGAACTGTATTACAGATTTAAAATAAGTTACTCTATAATGATAGTGTTTTCACGATACGAAACTATTCACCGATTTATCTGGAAAACTTAAAGAATCTTTGACATACTGGATCACATCAGACTCACATCATTCATCACATTTAATGTTCTTAACAAAGTGCCGGTTGTTATGCATTTTCTTACATCTTTGTTAACCGGTATTAAATTAATCAAACTAACTGGAGACATGTGAAATTACAAGTTGTTCTTTTTATATAAAACTACCTATAAAAGCCTTTTGCGCTTATTCATATAATTCACATTCATATGTTACCCCAATAAATATCCACAAAAAGAGCTTAATAAATCGCTAATTGACCTTCCATCTCTTTTCAAAGGATATTAACGTAAATATATCCAAAAGAGAAAACGGCGACAGGTTTCTTCAAAATCCAGTTAAGCCATCAGGTCACTGGACAGACAAGCGAACTACAATGCGGTATTATCAGTCATTTATTCACGGCATTTGTTTGTATTGATCACCAATGCGGAGTGGGATCGTGTAACGGGACGCACATGGCAAATTCCTTCACGGCCACTAACGGTCCTGCTTAGTCTACGAACACATCATTACAACTCTAAACGAAACTACTCGTCACACGCGAGCTAAAATTATTGGGTTCTGTTAAATTAAACACTGTTTGCATTCTTTGATCGAATAACATTGCTTACAACGCTAAGATATTTATAACACTGTTGTTAGTAATTGGTATGTAACCATACCAATTTTAGTTTGACAATGTATCCTATTACCATTTAAAAGAATTGTATTTATTTTAATTACGAACAGTTTGGTAATAAAAGAGAAAATAGCAGCAAAAATAATTGACGTCTAAAAATCTACAACGTTTTGGAAACTATGTATGCTTGACTTTCAGAAACACTTTATTTTATAAATAATCATATATGATAAACTTCTTGTGGAAAACTATTACGCAACTATTAAGGAAATACATACTATTTTAATTCCACACACGTCAATCTTTATATGTTGACCTTTAGATAGCATACCGCCGCGTAATAAGCGATGGTTTTCGTGATGTAACGCTTGACATGTTGCAGGCCGTACTTACAATAACTGTTCTACGAAAATAAAAGCCTAAGAAAGCCATTATAGTAATTACTCATAATGGTGTTAATAATAGTTGTAGAACACATGGAAACTACTGAAAATAACTCTCTGAAAAGAATCGTAAGTCGCCTGCTGCTTGTACCCAATATCAGACTTCAAATTAGATCACTTGTATTCTAATTTACTATTTAGACAGTTCGGAATGGAATAGTAGCTAATAGTTTAATCGTAAGTTGCCAATACGCACACCTTAGAATTTACTAATTTTAGAATACTACGCTTTGCTAGAGATGCTGAACTGGTTTTTTATTCATATCATATTCACACTACACAACTTTTAACGAATACGCAGGAAAACTCAAGTAGCATTTATCATAGAACAAAGATGTTTAGCTATTTTTAATTTAATGAAAGTACAAGTGGTCCTAAAAAATCTGGTGTGCAAAAAATATGCATAAAATCAGATACATACTAAAAGTCGGGTTAGATACAAACATCACTTGTGTGGAACTAAAGAACGGGATCCGATTTAAATGATTTATTGTAACTGTGATAACAATAGCAGAATAATTATTCAAAAATTATAAGTAACGATAAAAAATACATAAATATTGATTTATCATATTATCTTTTATATACTTTTTTGTGGTTTAAAAAAGAAAACGGAAACGGAACTTTATCAAATGTGACCATAAAGATTTATTGCCAATCACCCAGAATCATACGCTCACTTACAGTACGTAATAACCTACTGTAAGCGACCGTAGCCATTTACCACCTTGTTATTTGTATAAAAAAGTCAATTTGCATGCTAAGACTATGCTCTTTAAACACTGTTATAACTATCATGCAATCTCCAGGCTTTTATAGAAAAGTAAGTGATTACAGTCGCTTTTGCATAATTAATTTCTTTCATAATTAATTTTACTCGTTCCATTCAAATATAAAATATATACGAGTACATCTCAAATTGAAACCTATGTTTATTGGAATTCAATCTTTATTTAGGTAGGCTCGGCAATACGGATTTTCAAAGTAGATCAATTCCCAAGACATTTTCTTTCAACCTTCCAACCAATCTATTTCATTTTACTTTTATGTATTTAATGCCTGTCGTTTTATTGTAATCGCAACCACATTTACATTTTGTGTTTTTACTATGTTTACATTAACTGCTTTATGTTTTGTGTGGTATATTATTTATTGAAAGATACATGATCTAAAACTATCGATTTCTTATTATTATATCTCGTAAAACTTTGGTCTGCATCTTAAGTGTCTTGTGTGGAAAATTCGTACGATGACATCTGTCAGTATATATAAAACGAGCTAATATATGCTTACTTTCATAGTATGATGTCGTATGTCATTTTGCTGTGAAGAAATGCTACCGATATTCAAATTTTTAGTCAATTCGTTAGTAGCTAAGACTTTAAAATTAATTTGTAATGTTAATACAACGTTGCAATATATTTTGGAGAACTTATACATCTTGTAAAATCATACATTTGTTCAATAAAAGCAGATTCATTCAATAAACACTAGGCTGAAGTATATACTATAAAAAAAAAGGCTGAAGTATATACTATACTTCAGCCTAGCCAGCCTGGACAATATCCAGTTTTGTCCGGTGTTGGACAAGTGGTTAGGGCGCCGCCGGCGTGGCAGTCTCTCCTACTGCTTAATGCAGCCATTGACCGAGTCGAGTCGAGAGGCGTAGACAATTGAGCGGTAGAAGTCAGTCCTATACAACCCGTCTTCTATGAACGCCCTAAGTGTGGCCTGCGCGGTAAAGTGGCTCCTGATGCACGCATCTGTAGACCCTTCATCTCGGGATTACCAAAATGTCCAGGGTGCCCCCACAAGCTACCTGGCCTGTAGCTGGCCAAGAGTCCCTGGATCACCTTGATCAAGGATCAATGTTTTAGTAGGTAAGCCCTGTACTAAGTGGGTAATAGACGTAACTGCATTCCAACACTGTAAAAAAAGTATATATTCTGTTACACAGTCATTTTTTATACAATAATATCCGAAGTAACATTATATATATATTATATATATATATATATATATATATATATATTATATATATATATATATAAAGTAACCTCATTACAAAGTGGTGATTATATAGAAGAAAGTAAAAAATGTATGGATTTGATAAACAAAGCAAACGCAACGCAATCCATTTTGATGTTCGAATAAGTTGAATATGCAGATCCAAAAATTACAACAACAAACTATTTATAGTTTTCCTAGCATTTTACTTATTTCTTTACCTTTCTTTCTTAGTCTCTTATTTTTAATCTTAAAAAAACTTTTACTGTTATAATATATATTTATATATAGATTATATTCAAACGTATTCAATATTGTTCCCAATTAAATCGAGATGACATAAAAAAAAACAATTCCTTAAAGGTGATTCGCGAAGGCTTAGTAAAAATAACGGTTTTGTTCCGTTGTGCAATAACTACTCAAATTGACAAATTTTTCACCGTGACCCCCATCACTCGGTCACGACTTAGGCACAAGACAAACAAAACAAAGTATCGGAACCGTTATCAAGCAGTTACTATCTTTAGGTATAATATAATCAAAGTATGTGAAACAGCTCTTCTAGATTTCAATGAATTAGATTAAAATACATGTTATTCTTATCTAATTTGTATTTGGCAATAATACTGTGATCAATAATATTATTTTGTAAGTCACAATTATAATAATCACAACAAACAAACTGCAAAAATAAAATAAAAATTCGTAATGAACTTTTTTTTTACCTGGTTGTGAAAATGATATACCAATGATATAACCAAGCGTTAGAATATAAATAACACGCGCAGTGAGAACTAATATTGGACTGCATCCTTAACAATTATATATAAAAAGAATCAACTAAGCTAGTACTTTAACTGGAGCCTGGAAGGTAATAATCTGAGGTTTGAACTGTTCTCAAAAATCAATGTCTCACACCAGATATTCTTTTTTGTATAGAAAATCAAGAAATGGAAATGCTAAGCTTTGTATATAACAGTAACCATGCACCTGTTGTTGTGTTGCACCTTAGAATAATAGTTATTATTTTAGTTAATGATAATTTAATAATGTATGTAATAATTAATGATAATTTAATACTCTACAATCCTTAGGGATTGTAGAGTATTAAATTATCATTCGTTTCACTTCACACTTCAATTCACACACACAGAAAAATTAGTGGACTAGTTATAAATTATTGAGATAAATATCCTAATAAACGATATGTAAATCGGCCTGTCAATAATTCAGCCTTTTATCAAATGATAGTGGTACTAGTCCCTGTAGTTTTAAACACACACTGTGGCACATATCTTAATTTTATTTAACTAACTCACTCTGTGTATTCGAATATTATAATTTTTTATGTTTTAAATGGAGTATACAATTTTTTTATCATGAATATACATACAGCTCGAACAATAAGGTTATGTTATTAATATGATGAAATTAGAACGTCATAAATTCTTTCGAATAGCTACAAAAGCATTCCCTAATGGAACCATGAAATTTATTATCTTAAAAAAGAATTTATTTAAAAATTACTTAATTATTGTAATCATATGTAGCATCATACTCTAATGTTATTTTGTCGACACAACATATACACACACGATTGCTCTAACAAAGTACCTATGTTATGCGAATATTAATATGCAAACATGGGAGGGCTATGTAATTCCCGCAGTATAGATTAACGTTTGTGAGTTCACAAATGTTAATTGAAATAAGAATATATAAAACCAATAATATATATAATACATAATATAAGTTATATATATATATATATAATATACATATTATAAGTTGTTAGTGTGATATTTTAATTTCTCAAAGATATATATATATATAGTATATTAAAGAAATTATTACTCTGCATTACACTTAAAGCACAATATTCAAATGGGTCGAGTCAAAATGAAATATTGGTAGGTACACATTTCAAATTATTTTTTTTTTAATAGATACTCAAATACTTTTAAATGTATAAAAAGAGAGAAAGAGCTTTAGTGATTCCTTAGTTTACTTGAATCAGATAAAACTAAACAGATACCGAGCATAAACAGATTGTATCTCGGCATTTCTCTGTTGATTGTATTAGAGATTACACAAAATAACCCATAAACATTTCGCAGAAAAAAGGAACGCGCAAGTTAAGGCGAGAGTTAAACTCAGAATAGGTAATCAGCTCCTTTACCGTTTAATAATTATTATTGTTACATTACGAACATTGTAAAATAAAGATTCGATAAAGACAATTATGAAGTTTTCATTTCATTTTCGATTGCTTGAAATCTATTAAAGCAATGAATACCAAAACTCCCATTGATTAGTAAAATTGCTTTCAAATTAGTCATAAACAGTCACACAGCCTAACTGACTTTGAAATATTAAATACCAACAATAAAGTATTACTGTGCTGTAATGATATTCCGTTCAGACCCCAAAAACTGTCCCCTTTTATCCCAAGGATAGCATAAATATAGTATCTCTAAACCTACCAATAATGACGACGACCAATAACGACATCACATAGGCCCACAAATCGAGTATTTATTGCTAACAAGCCAATATACTACATAACGTCAGTGTTATTAAACTGATGCAATTATGATACTGTTTATATATAGTATTTGATAATCCAAACTAAATCCATCGTTGTATATGGCCCAAGGAACCGATGCCACGCTTAATTTAGCTCTCAACCTGCTGCTGCCAAAAGCCATGATTTGTTATAAATTGTAGTAATCATAAGCCATGGCTTATGATTACTACAATTTATAACAAATAATTAACAAATCCAAATGATCCAGCCCAATAACTTATTGCAACGTTCCAGGATAACATAAAAACTGGATAAGCCCGCCTTTAAACTAAACTACCTTTTTTTTTTTTTTTTTTTTTGTTTCCCTGAGGAAAATGCATTACATTGCATACCCCGGCTGTGGCGAGCCGGGGTTATGTGGGGCTCTCCTCCCAGAAGGGGGAGGCCTACCCACTAAAAACCTCAGGGATGGCCTTCCTCAGGCATGTAGGGAGCCCCCGGGAACACAAAGGCCACTTCCAGGAACCCCCAGCCTCCGCTCCCCTCTCTAGAGGGGAGCCCTCCTCGGGGGAAGCTACCACCTCCCCCGGTCCCCTCCACCGACGACGCCCCCCGGCCACGGAAGGGGCGTGGTCCATCCCGGGTCGCCGTAGCGGTCGCGACTTCCTCGCGCCCGCCGGCGACCCGTGGCGGCGCCGCAGCTGTGCTACCGAGCCCGGCGCCGCCTCCTTCGAGCGGGATCGGCCATCTCCCGACCCCGCTCGGCGGCCTCCTTCTGGAGCATTACTGCTTCACAGAAGGAGGCCACAGCCCTCCAACCTCCCTCGTCCGCCAGCATTGCCGCAATCAATGCCGGCGGAGACAGATCTCGCCCGATCTCTGCGACCAAGACTCGGCGCTCGGAGGCCCACGCGGGGCACTCCGCCAGCGTGTGCTGGGCCGAGTCGAGGTCGGATGCGCAGTGGTGACAATGTGTCGATCCCTCCCGTCCTATTCGACACAGATACTCACCGAAGCAGCCGTGCCCGGTGAGTATCTGAGTCAATCGGTAGGTGACCTCCTCCTTCCCGTTGAGCCAAGCTTCGAGGTGCGGGAGTACGGCACCGACGGCCCGCTGGCGCGCGCAGATCCGTAATTCGAGCTGCGCACGCCAGGCCGCCACAATCCGTCGGTGCCACTCCCGCTTAGGCACTTCGTGCGCGGGTTCCAGGGCGCTCCCCCCATCGCCCCCCCGGTCGACACGCCGCGTACATGTCGGCCAGGATGTCGAATGGGGGGGAGCGTCCCAGAACTGTCGCCGCCTCGTACGAGATTGTACGGTAGCCTCGTACGATCCGTATGGCCATTATCCGCTGCAGGCTCCGTAGCAGAGCTCTGCAGCGGGGGGACCTCGCGCAGTCTTGCGACCACACGGGAGCCCCATACATGGCCACGGATCGCACGACGCCCTCGTACAGGCGGCGGACTCCATCCCTCGGAAACTAAACTACCTGCTATGTATTTTTATTATTATTTTTGTTATATTTATTAAACAGTATATATATATATATATATATATATATATATATATATATATATATATATATATAAAATATTATTACTAAAAAAGAAATATGTTTACATTTTCTGATTCATCATCATCTAAATCAGAATTTTTTGATTAATAAATAAGTGAAACATTTACATAACTAATATATAAATTATTTTGGACTGAGTGCGTTATGCACAATAGGAGCGTTACTTCAGAAAAAAGGATGAAAATATAAGTAAAATATTTAAATATTTAAATAAAATACTTTTGAAAAATTATTTTTTCTTAGGGCGACCTACAAAGGGCGTGTATAGTAGAATACCAATATATGATCCAAGAGGCATAAATAACACAAAAAACTATTATAAAATAATTTCCAAATATAGAGATCCCACTTAACGTCCCACATAATGCAATTCAATGCATTTTCCTCAGCGGAACAAAAAAAAAGGTAATCATACGATACTCAAATAATGCAGTGAAATTTCTATTATACACGAATATTAAAAATTTGAAAGACCTAGGTAAAACGAAGATCGGAGACAAAAATCCAATACGTTAAATAATGAAGTGCAATCTGTAATCATACTTAAATTACACAAAACCCAATACAATACTACTAGCACAGTATTGTTGCACAGTTATACCCCATCTTTTCAGAGCAATATGATAAGCATATTTGAATAAGGTGACTTCTCCAAGTAAAAAAATAACAAGGATTTGAATGTCAATTAATCGGAATATTAATAATATATAATATAAATTATAATTCATGAACTTGTATTTCTTTCGCAAAAATTTTATGAAAAGTAAGAGGAAGAATGGCATGAATATAGAAAAAAAAATCTTTTATTATCTAATTCGATTTTACTTTCGAATATGTCTAGTTAAAGTGATAAAACAGTTAATGGATTAAAATAAAAAATGTTCTTAATCTACACGGCGAATCATACAAATTTTTGCGAACCACGTCGAAGATCGCGTAAGATATTACAAATTTTATTGATCGTACGTAATATTCGTACATGCGTGCGTTATATGTTGTATGTTTCATTATAGAAAGCTATTTGATATGATTACCGTTATTAAAAAACAGAAAAAGAAACACTTCATTACATATATATCTTTTTTACACATATAGGGTATTATTATATTACTGTGAATTCGTATCTATAATATAAATAAAAAGTAGTTACAGTTAAATAAATATTAAAAACTTTTTTAATTTAACACATTATTAACACTAATGAAATATTTATAACAGGGTTATAGACAACCTATACTTGAAATAGTATTATCATGAATCTGCATTTGTATAGGTTTACTAAATCATGTTATTGGCCTGAATACTAATGGAAAGGGTCACCGAGTTGGGAAATTAAATTCACCATTTCCACTGAATCCCTAAAAACTTGTCACCTTTACGTGCCCGCCCTAACGTTAATCCTTTAAGGACAAAAGTTGCTTAATGTTGGCATTTGGTGCTGTAGAAGTTATGAAAATGCTAGACAGTTATAAAAATTGTAAGAAAGTTAAATCTGTCTTACGAAACGATTAAACCTTTTCATTTTCATTAAAAATACGATGATGTTTGTTTAAAGAGTTCTTTTTAATGTAGAATTATTTTATTTTTACATTACTTTCGGATTACCTGTGTAAACACATTTGTTTTATATTAACCGTGTTAGTTAGAATAGCTTAAAGCATTAGAAGCTGGAAACAAATGAAATATGTCTAAAAATGTGTTATATGTAAATATATTACATAATAGACAATATTTCAAAGGAATGAAGCATTAAAATTCAGTAATTTAAGATAGTTATTACTATACATTTAAGTACAATCTCCTATCTAAAAGAACAAATTGAGATACCCTAATCCCAGTACATGGAGAAAACAGAATGATGAAACCAAATCCCCAATCACAGTAGAGACGTTAATTAAAGCAAACAGCAAAGTTTCTTAATAAGACGCGTATTTTTGTGTGAAAGGGCCGGACAGTGAGCAGCCTAATGTATGCGAGTCAGAGTCACGGAACAATCGTGCCCATCGGAAGAAAGATTCGAGGGAGGAGATTAGGGTGGATGTCTGTTACACCGACAATGCTATAGGCGTAATTACAGAATTATTGATTTTCCATAATTTACAACAATAATCGTAATATTATATTGTGGCACAAAAGTTGAGACACAAGTATGATAACATTTTACGACACTTAGATACGAATATGTAGAGTGAAATAAATGAGATTAAATCTTATGACAATAAAAGGCATGTAAATTAAAATGGTTGAAGTACCTTTCAAAAATTGTGGTAGTACAATATTTCGTTTCAAGATGTGGAGATTTGTTGATAAATAACGACTTCAAAGAAACAGTATGAGCAACATCAACAGAAATAACTATCTAGACCTAAATCAGAAACACATCGAAAGTTATTAGGTAGATACAGTGCAAACTCGTCACACCACTTTTGGTTTTGGGTAAATAGATAAAACTTGTCTTAAATCATTAATGCTATTTTTTGTATACGGACTTATACATTGTTAAATTGTGGTAGGTAATATTTACAAATTGTGCATAACTTATGCAAATTTAAAATATATAAAACATTAAAGAAATCCGCGTATTAGGTCAATAAAGTCACAATTACGTTCCTTTTTTATCGAAATAATTTCGATATCAAGCATCAATATATAAGAACGGCTACTGTCCTAAGTAAATGAACACAAATTCGAATGTTAATTTGGCTATAGCACTAAGATATTTGCAGTCAGTATGGAACAACTGCTGTATTCTTTTATCTTATTTTTGTGTTTTTTAATTAAAATGACACGGTGTAAGCGAAAACTCCAGGCGACCCGCCCCTGTCATTAATCTCATCTCTTTCCTAGCCAAGTCACGCGGCGACCAAGCAAGCGATCCTGCGAGATTAAACTCTGACCCATCAATGAATTTCGGATGTCCACACGCCTCTCCAGACTCTTCTATTAAGCAAAGATTTGCGATTTTGTCTATAGATTACAAAATTACGTTAATGTTCATAAATAATTTATAAATTGTAATTTTATAATTTAGACATTATAATTTATATATACGTATAAAAAAATAATGAGTCCTAAAAAAAGAAGAACAAATACACTGAGTGCATATTAGTTGTGGTATTGCTATTCAAAATCAAAACAATATTAATTGAACTTGGAATTACTTATTGTCGCAAAATAATTTAAAAAAAAACAAAAAGGACACAAAGAGCTTAAGAGTTACATAGTCTTTATGCGGATACATACAAGGAAAAAACAATACACCTGCTCAGGAATTGGGATTGACAGTATTGTTTAATTTAACAAAGTGTAAAAAGTAATAGTTACAAAGCTATACCTATAACCACAGAATAGTGCTCTTTCAGAATATGACTATTTCCGTGTCCGAGTACGCCGCTTACTATGTGTCGCCATCTCTGACGTTCGAACGTCTCGGTGGGGCTAAATGTTTATATCATGAATACAAGCTTTTCTGCCTTAGTCATGGTTGTTGATATATACATATTTCTATTAAACATTATTTATCGATGTAAGCTTAATATATGTATGTCTATCAGTTAATCTCGATCCCCTAACGTAATCCTTATAATATTTAGTGTGAGCCATATAGGACCATATAAAGAGTGTCCATCAAAAGCAAAAAAATGCACGATCTAATTTAAGTTCGATCATGGCTTCCATCTAGATGAAACCGATTGCCTCTAATAACTGTTTAGATTATACAATACGGACGCTGCAAAAACTGAATGAGCAAAAAATTTGCAGAGTGAATTATACATTAGCAGTATAATGTGATGATAGGTGGCAGAGTATTGTTTAATTAATGAAAGTAACGGCTTCATAAATATTACGTGTTATCTACCTACAACAAGAACATTTATGAGTTGAACTTCAATAAATAGTATAAAAGGATCAAAATCAATACATATAAATAGAGCATTGATTATATGACCTATCTCTAACTGTCGAATCACTGAAAAGCGTAATTACAAGAAGAGCAAAGTACGAGTATATTTAGGGAAAATAGAACATTAACTGATATACAAGATAGAAAACGTTTTAATTTCAATGTAAACATTTAAAAAAACAATATCTAAAATTACAATTTAACAATGTGGTCATGTTGTAAAAGACCTAAATTGTGGTAAAATATAACAAAAAAATTGTTTCGAAATTATCTACAGAATGACATCACTAGAGTGCCTTTTTTTACAACAGACAATTTACTGTTGTATATTTAATGTTGTAAATTTACTGTCAATGAAATGAAGTAGTCTAAATTAAAATAGGAACAGCAACCAGTCATTTTACTCCGACTGAAAAATAGTTACAAAATAGTTTACGGAACCGCAGAAATACGTTATTAGATAAAACAAGCAGGTAATATAGTGTATAACAATGACAACGTATCAATGACAAAACCATAGTAGCAATACCAAAAAGTAAAGTTGTTACAAGATAAAAACATAAAAGAATCGAATGCTTTTCAATTTATTATATACAAAGTGAAATGTACATTTAAAAACAACCTTTTTACTTGAAACGTTCATTCTGTGGACTTTATTTTCATTAATTATGTATGCCGTAAAGATAATGATGTTTTTTATTTTAATTCCATGTAACAGGACTTTTAAAGTCACTCTGTACTTGCCGGACACAATGTGCTGATATTTATCAAATTACTCCAGTACGTGAATTAGGTAATTGTTGTTTTTATCTTAATGATGCATTTCTCACCAGATTATTATTTGCTTGAAAATTGTAGACCTAACAATCTAGGTTCGAGATAACTGTGGTTTATTATTATATTATCTATGCTAGTGAATTCGATGAATTTGTCTACTTGTTATCATAGTGATAATCCTTCAATCAACAAATCGTACCATAGACAAAAGAGGATATATCTTATGTAATCCAGTGATGTGCGTACAGATTAGAACAGATATGTTGAAGACTCTTCACATATATAGCCACTATAATAATGAGGGACGCTACTAAATGATTACTATGTCTAAGACAAACAGAAAATCTATATGTAGCCTAACTAATATTTCAAGTGTAGAATCCCTTTTATTCTAAAATATGTAAGTAGCAAAGGAATAAACTAAACACAAATACGATTTTGAAATACCGCTAACAATTTTTTTTTAATAAATGATCCTTAATTCGAAGGGACTCTTCGGAAATATTTAGTCCAGTTTTTCATCGACACTTGAACGCGTAGATAAATCCTAACTATATCTACAAATTTCAACTTGAAATATACAGTTACACGACGTTGATATACGAATAATATATTATATTATCACAAGTTGAATACCAATCCATATCAAAATAGATAACGGAATTATACTAAACCCATGCAAAAAAAAGTGTATGCTCATTCAGTCACTTTACATAAAAAACCAAATCATGGGTTATAAATTGGTGGTCACTCCTATGAGTGATTACACCATAATAAAAATATATGTAATTATAGTGAGATACAAATTGTATGTTAATTTAATTATTTGGCTTAACAGTGGACAGTAGACAGTAAACTCAATTAAAATAAGCACATTGAGAACGTCTGTAAGTAGTTTAGATGTGTATATTGCTTAAGCTATTTGATAATTTTACATAATTCCCTAAAATGTAAGGAACGTAAAGACTTGGCATCTTATTCCATTGAACGAACAATAGAATTATCATGTGTGGAACTTGAAAAAATAATTATTATCTGTGTTTACCGGCCCCCCTCAGGGAACTACCAAGAGTTTGAGTCTGTTATGGAGGAAATACTGAGAATTATTTGTAAGAAAAATAAAAAAGTAATTGTTTGTGGAGACTTTAATATAAATATATTAGACATGTCACAGCTGTCTAGCAGATATTTAAATCTATTTAAATCATTCAATTTAGTTAATGTCTTTGATGAACCTACTAGAGTAACACCTACGTCAGCCACTTGTATAGATAATATTTTTTGCAACAGTGATGTTACTAAAAAATCCATAGTTAATTTCATTAATTCTGACCATAGTGGACAATTTGTGACTATTGAGCACCATCATGCACCATTGGTCCTTGAGGTTACTTGTAGGCCTATTACAAAACACGGTGTTGAAAATTTTAAAAATAATGTTAATGATAGAATTTGTTCTTTACCATTAGATGATAGTAACCCAAATAGTTTATATAACAGCGTCTTTAATGTTATCAAAAGTGAATCTAGTAAAATATTTAAACAAAAGTCCATTAAGATTTACACGAGTAAAAAGAAATTCAGTGACTGGGCTACACCAGGTATTTACAAAAGTAGGAGAAAATTATATGAGCTATATGCCCTAAAATCTAATTCTAGGGACCCTGAATTTATTGAGTATGTAAGAAATTACTCTAAAATATTTAAAAAAGTCTGTGTTACAGCTAAAAAACTTTTTATTGCCAATAAAATTAATGTTTCAAAAGATAAAGTAAAAACTGTTTGGAAAGTAATAAACCATGAAACAGGGAAAATAAAACGAACATACTTATTCGCTAAAGGTTAAGGATAAGTTAATTCAATCTGATAACGAAGTAGCCTCCGAATTTGAAAGGTTTTTCCACCAAATACCTATAGATACTACTTGTAGCCTCGGATCATGTTCAAACGGTGCGGTCGCCCTCCTTGAATCAAATGTAAACAAGATTAAGGAATCTTTTCATTTTAGACATATTGATGCTGAATTTATCCTCAAAACTTTTAAATCACTTAATAATAAGAAAACAGAGGATCTGTGGGGTATCTCAACTAATATTATTAAACCAATTATCTCTGAAATTGCGCCTCACCTAGCCCTAATTTTCAATAAATGCATTGATGAGGGGGTCTTTCCAAATCTTATGAAAAATAGTAAATTAATTCCACTTTACAAGTCTGGCGATAAGAGTGACCCTACTAATTTTAGACCCATTTCTATATTACCAGCCTTGAGCAAAATCTTTGAAAAGATTATTTATAATCAGCTATCATCTTATTTTACCCTTAACAAGTTATTTCATTGCAACCAATATGGTTTTACCAAGGGTAAATCCACTACAGACGCTGGAATTTCACTTTTAAAACACATTTTTGATGCTTGGGAGGGCAGACAAGACGCAATAGGTATTTTCTGTGACCTTTCTAAAGCATTTGATTGCGTAAGTCACGACACATTAATGAGGAAATTAGGGCATTATGGTGTCTCTATCAAATCACTCGGCCTTATTAAGTCATACTTGTCGGATCGAATACAAAAAGTTGTTATTAATAAAACTGAATCTGCTGGAACTTCACTAGTTATGGGCGTGCCTCAGGGATCAATATTAGGTCCTTTACTATTTTTAATATATATTAACGACCTTCCTTACTATACAAGCACTTTATGTGAAACAGTGCTATTTGCCGATGATACTTCTCTTGTTTTTAAAGTTGACAGAGGCAGCAATTGTTCGGACGAGGTAAATAGTGCTCTATCAAAAGTTCTACAATGGTTTACATTAAATAATCTTTCATTAAATTCGAGAAAAACCAAATTTGTTAAGTTTTCTATACCAAATGTAAGGCAGGTTAATACACCCTTAAATATTAATGGTGAAGTGGTATCTCTTGTTGAGAGTACTAAGTTTTTAGGCATACACTTAGATTCCAGATTACAATGGTATACCCATATTGATGCTCTGTCAAGCAGACTTAGCTCAGCTGCGTATGCTGTTAAAAAAATAAGGCTTCTAGCTGATGTTGAAACAGCAAGGTTAGTTTACTTTAGTTATTTTCATAGTGTAATGTCTTATGGCATTTTGTTATGGGGATCAGCTGCCACCATTGAAAGTATTTTTATACTACAGAAAAGAGCAATTAGAGCTATATATAATTTAAGACCAAGGGATTCCCTTAGGGATAAGTTTAAAGAAATTAACATTTTAACATTGGCGGGGCAGTACATCTATGAAAATATAATCTATGTACACAAATATTACAATAATTTCATTAAGAATAGCGATGTTCATAAATTAAATACAAGAAATAAAAATAAGCTTGCTGTTCCAAATTTTAGATTACGTAAAACACAAAACTCATTCTTGGGGAAATGTATAACTTTTTATAACAAGTTACCACACAGTATTGTTAATCTACCTTTTAATAAACTTAAAACTCGAGTAAAAAAAACTTTGATGAGCAAAGGATATTATCGAGTCCAGGATTACTTGGATGATCGAAGTGTCTGGGACTAAAAAACCCTCGCTCGTTGAAATAAACAAATTGTTAATAAATTCTTAGGTAACTGTGTAACATAATAACATGTATATTTAACTGTACCTATTATAATAACCTTTTGTTACTTGTATAATACATTATTGCTAGTTTTTAAATGATTGTATGCGCGTGTCCTGCGGTTGTTTATTTTTTTTTTTTTAGTTGTGCTAATTTACACGGGTACCTGTTTTTGGTAATTTGTATCCTTCTGTGGCTTAAGGGTAGTCATACTCTCATTAAAATCTCTTCGGCAGTGTCGTGTGAGGCGGGTCGTTACGTTCCCTAAAACATGGTTGAGCGAAGCGATGGCTGGTTCATGCGTCATGCTCGTGAACGGGTGCTGCCAGCGGAGATGAGTCTGCTCTTTGCTATACTGGGTACTACTCGTATTTATTATAATTTTAATTTAACTTTAATATATTCTTTTAAAACTGTATGACACGGCATTCCTAATATAGGCATGTTTTCTAAATATTTTTTTATTAATTATACTATGTAATGGAAAGTGACTTCATGAATTATCAATATTGAAGTCATTTTCCAAATTGACGACTCTGTATCTATTTAATACAGGGAAAAAAACAGCCCTTGCTGAGTTTCTTGCCGGTTCTTCTCAGTACAAGGTCTCCCGCCGTAGATTTGCGAACCGATGGCGTAGCTTTTCGACATTCACAAGTGCTTGTAACAGCCCAGACTGAATAAATGATTTTGAATTTGAATTTGAATTTGAATTTGAATAAGCTAAATCATTTGAAGAACGTAACTAGTAGAAAAATATTGTATGGTGTACCATGCATTGGCAGAAGTTGCTCTAAGTTGCAAACAAAGTACACCCGTAAACAATCAAAACATTAATTGTTTATGGGTGTACTTTCTTTGCGAATCTTAAGTGGCAATGGGCACGGCACATTAGCCGCAGACTGACAGCCGATGACAGCGTTATTGACAAGATGAACAGACAACTTGGTGAAAATCGCAGGAAGGCGCTGAATGCTATCAGCACAGGAAAGACCGGTGTGAAGACACTTGGGGCTGGCAAAAGGTCCAGTAGTGGACGTATACTGACTTTCCGTACACATTTCACAGATAAAAATTATAACATACAAATACGGTTTCTTAAGCTTCTCATCGATAATAAAACAAAAAATACTTGTGAATAAAATTATAATGTTTTATTTAAAAAATGTAACAATATACTGTTAATGCATGATAAAGTAAATGATTTAATAGTTGTAGAAAATATAAAACAATACAAATATAGAACCGATTACGTGTATTTGATATTGCGAAAGAAAAAAGTATATAATACCTAGACTGTACAATAAAATAGTCTGGAGAATAGTTATAAGAGAAACAAATTGAAATTTAAAAAAATGTTGATAGATGCTGTTCTGGTTTGATATACTATATCTGAGATTGAATTTTTGTTTTTAAATTGTATGCATTTGTTAATTCCAAAGTTATGGCGAGCAGCATGTATTATCAAAGGATCCTTTACAGTTTGGCATATATGTATGTAATTTATGTAATAAGTGTATATTTGTGGATAAATAAATAAAAATAAAGATTTATCTGTTCGAATATACATGATTTTGATCGTATACATGGCAAATCTAACAGGAATCTCATATTTAATGCGAAAAAATCGACCTAAACTTTAGTGAAACGACATTAATTTATTATTTTAAGCAAAAACATCAAATCTATATGCTAAATAGGTATAGGTAAAGTTTACCTAAGTAAGTTTATTTCTTTGTAACATTCGTCTCTAGTCGGTATGGATATCGGATGTTTAGTAACAAAAAATGAAACGCTCGACACAAAACAACATTGCCAATAGTGATTTAGTTTGAGTAATCAAAAAAAATAAAATAAATAAAATAATCATGCGTTCGCTACAATATTATCACTGTACAATCGTAAGAAAATCACTTTCACTTTTTCACTGTAGTGTTGGGTGCTGTTTAATTTGCAATTATTTCACCGAATGTTATTACTTGATTTGGCACCCAAACAAACGGTAAATAATATTAATTGAATGTTATATGTTCATTCAGACCCTTTAATTGTACTATATAAATTGTGCAAAATCTGCCTTAATGCTCGCTAATGAAAATATATTCGTAAGTTATGATAATGACAGAGGAGGCTATCCAAACATTTACATTAAAGGTTAGAACAAACGTTTGTTCTAAAGTTAATTATAGAATTTATATTTTTTCTGATGGTGCAAACCAGAAAACTTGTAAGGTAGAGGGATAAGGTGGATCGATTGTGTGAAGAATGATATAAGAATGAAAGGAGTAAGCATGGAAATGACGGCTGATAGAGAAGAATGGAAGAAAAAGATCCACTGCGCCGACCCCAAATAATGGGAAATGGGCAAGAGGATGATGAGCAGAAAGCTTGGTCAAAAAATTTTACTAATGGCTTTTTCAATACTCTGACAATTTTAAAGTAAATTTAATGAAAAAATTTGGTGAAACTCACTTAAATATATTTTGGTGAAACTTTTTTATTTATACACGTAATTAAAAAAGCTAAATTACTTTTGTATATAATATCACGTCAAAAGTACCCATAACTGACTGGCGTGTATGAAAGTATTAATGAAACTCGAGGAAGCTAGAGAAGTACAAGTATGTTAGGATTGTGACAGGCGTAAGTATATGTTTGTATGTATATATTGTTTCAAGAAACTTGGGTCTACTTAGTTACTTAAAATCAATGTTAGTTGTAAGTTTTATTTTAATAAATAAATACATTTTGAAATGACACCCACTGTTCGCCAATATTTATTAAGTCCCAGTGTAATAGGGGACGGACCTATTGCCACTGTCTCTTGCTCTTGTTGCTCTTATTACATCCACGAGAAAGGCAACAACGAAATCTATGTACATACTACAACACGTCGGCCTTTACATGTTGATAATGATAGATTGTTGATGTTGACAGATCTAACTCTCTCGGAATAACGGCTGATTTCGTAGTGCAAATGAAAGCTTGACGTGTTGTCGATTGTATTAAATCCGTCACCGCACTGAGAAGTAATTTGTAATACTGGTCCAAATTAAAAGTGTTCCCTGTTACGAATCTTTAAGGTTCATATCTTAAATATCTAAATCTATTTCAACAATATGAACTCCAGAGAGCGGACCTTAAATGGAAAATAAGAAGAGATGGAAGATTGTACCCGTTGAAGAAAAATTTTGATTTGTAGAATACTTTCCAAAAATAATCATTAAATCTCAGTATTCTATATTCTTGTTACATTTTGACCCTGGATTATGTGGAAATATTTTAGTTTGACCCTGTCGTTACCGTTAGATGACTTGAGGAAAACGGCAAATGTGACAAAACTTCAACAGTCTATTTAGCGTGTGTAGTACCTGCGACAAAATTATATACCTCCACCAATGTCAATTTCGAAAAACGGACTATATTTTCTACATCAAGTGGTTTCAGTGGCATAAGTGTGCACACTAACGATTAAAGATAACAATTCAATGTATTTTTCTTTCAATATATAGTAAAGTATAGAGTAAAAGAAAAAAACATGTGAAAGTATCAAACGTTTCTAAAAAATCTGTATTCTTTTTCCTCATTGACATAATGATATTACAGACTTACTTCTTCCTTCATGAATACTTAAGATGCACCCTCACAGCACAGAACCGCTAAAGAAATAAGTAATTTGTTTTTATCACTCTAACACTTCCCTTTCCTACTTGCATATCGTTAATGCTTTTCGTAATTTTGTTTGTAGAAAGTGAGAAAATATTTATCTTACCCTAGAGAATGTGTACAATAATAGCATTTTAAATATACTTATAAGATAGAATTTCATTGGAAATGCTTGCATCAAGTATAACTTCCTTCACAAAAAAATATATTTTGTTAACATAATTGATCGAATTAATGGCACATATTTTTACTGACTTACCTTTCATTGAAACTTCACCGTTGCTCTAACAATCAAGACAACAGTTTTCAAAATTCAAAACTGTGCTGATATTGAAACGGCTTAAAGTACGTGAGATTATAAAAATCCAAAGTGCCCCACAAAACACAAACAACACTTCGTCCTTGCACAATTTTAGCACAACTACAGTTTCACTTTCTAATAACGTTCCGTTCACGAGATAGCGACGCGCCAGGAAAAGCCTGCGCCAGAACGCGATCTCCGTAAAACTTCGAAGCGACGTCAATCAAAGCAAGAGTATATACCACCCCGTACCAAGCACGCTGCCCGACTGCCGAACAGCGACTGTGATAACGACACTTCCTATGAACCTGCGAACCCTCCACAGACAAACGTATAAGTTCGCCTCTCTCTCGCATTGCTACCCCTTACAACGAACTCGACCTTCTCATTGACGCAACAAGAAACAGATTCCAACGAAACATGAAACTCCGAATAGGTCGTTCGTACGCGTAACGAGTTTACGGTACGTAAATCGTAGTAGATTTGTTTTTCCACCCTGCCACGGTAATCCGGTTCTTCGCTCCAGGGATCACAAAGCGCCTTTTTCCGAATCGGTTCCTGTTAAATAGAGCCTTCTTTATGTACAAATGTCCACTGGTAGCCCGTGTAGGGAACGCGGAATAACCGCTACGGACAAGATGCCAACTTTCTAAACTAAACCTATAAGAGCGCTCTATCCGGACGGTGAATTACTTTATCTTTATTGTAAATAACTCTGGTTTGGACAATAAATGATAAAATGGACAACAAATAATAAAGCATTTAGTAGATTGGATATTCTGAAGCATTTGTCCGCGATTTGACGTGTCGTAATTTCGCTCGCTTTTTTTACGTTTCTTTCTACGCTGATCCAGTTGTGGTTGACTTTCGGTGTCAATTACGAGGGCTGCGGTTGAAGCCACACAACGTCGATGGTAAATAGGATACCGACTCTGTGAACCAGATTAAGCCACCTAGTCAAGGTTGACAGTCGTACTAGCACGTGTGAACTACGCGTAATCTTATCATGAAAATAGGTCATTTGTAAAATTACAACTACACCACCTATATAAATTCATTCACAAAGTTTTGGACGCCTGTAATTATTGTACCTTCTGATATTATTTTACTTACTAACCACACAACCTCAATAATACACAATATGGTCTGGTTATTTTATAGATTTATTACCAAACGCTTTCACATTTTCTTTTATCAAAAACAATTTACTTCGTCGACGACACTGTACAGCTCTTAATGCCCACGCAAAACAAATATTTTACTGAACTGAAAAGTCTGGTTCATTTACACCTTCTGAATTACATCACTCATCTAGTTTTTCTAACTTGTAGTTATTTAAGTTGACGTTATTCTATAAGCTGTTTCCACTCCCTGATCTTATTTCATTTCATTCTATCGATTATTTATGGTTTGTTTTGTACACTAAATCCATTTAGATTAGTAATCATATATACCACCTTACTCGTATATAAACTACAGCCGCAATGCGACTATTTTTCTAGTCAGACTGTTGTCAGCAACATTGTTATATGGTGTCGTTTGTCGTAACCGTCTAATGTAAAAACGAAGCTGATCACAAACTCCCCGTGGTTTTTGGAAATTACCTATTGTTGTTTGGTGCACATGGCTTTGACAGTGACACAGGGATAGCTTTCGATAATGTCAAAACAAATTAAAATAATTGCATTATAAGATGATTTTTCACTTATATTTGTCTAAAACGCAAAAAACCAATACTTTATTGTTTGTTAATATCCAAAAAACACTAGACCAATAGGTATAGGTATAATATATGCCTTTCGATGTATTTATTTATAGTTCTTTATTAAATGGCCATACACCTTATAATTAAGTCAGCCAAACTTCGAAATTTAAATCAAAAATAACTGTTTTGATAAGGGAAAATAGGTAGTTGATTAGTGCGAACCTGAACCTCTGGAAAGGATGTTTTCCAATCCTCCTTCTTCAAATTCTTCATTTATAAATTACGGTTTATATCATGGTACAACAGCATTGTGACACTGTTCTTCAAAAAGGGGGATAGAAGAAGAACTATAGACTCGTCGCCGGCATAGCGACTATCAAAGTTTCAAACAAGAAGAAGAATAGGATTCCTAAACGGATATGGTACCATAGACCACATTCATACGCTTCGGTAAGTTATACAACAGACCGTAGAGCTTAATCTGCGAATCCGTCGCCTGTACCGTGCTTCAGTCTCTTCAGAGGTGCCATATAGGCTATAGATACATCGTTGCAGTCACTATAAAAATATGTAATTATGTCAGTCCGCCTTCAGGGCTAGTGCTTGAGACCGATAAGGTTCCAAGGAATTATGAGATATTTGATGTGATATCCCCGAAATTAGTCACAGCTGTACTGGAAAATATAATTAAACTTTTGAACTGGAGATCAACAAAGAACAGCATCAATATCAAGGAGAGATGATGTAGCCACGTACGACGACCTTTGTTTTACTGATTATATCCTAGTCAAGGCTGAGACCATGGAATTCTTGAATATAATGCTCGACCTTTCCCAACAAAATTAGGCATAAAATGAACATGGACAAGACGAAAATCATATCGAATTCCCATATAGCTCCCACTCTAGTGAAGGTTGAATACTATACTGGAAGTTGTTGATGAGTGTATTTACTTGTGACAAATAGCTAGGTTGGCCAAACTTCCATAAAGAGATCTCAATATCAATATATATCTATCCGAAATATTTGTTGTATAAGCAGACCTTAAAAAAATTACTGGTTATCATATAAATACCAGCATATAAAATTTTCATTAATAAAGATCAAATGATATCCAATCATTTCCGTCTGAATATCTAACGGTAATGATAAAAGTGACAGATCAACAAAAAATGTAACTGTAGTCAATTACTAATAACTGCGGATTGAATAAGCAACAGGCTATAGATCACTTTCGAATAATCTTCTTTATATAAAAACAACATTTACAAGCGCACTAGCGAACCTCTATTGAGAATTTTATAGGCATTTTATATTTTCTTGTCGTCTTCAATCCGAAAAAAACGTCAAATTAGAACGATGGGTCAATCAGAAACGAGTTTCAAGTGATAGCATCGAATCTCACGCTTGAATGATGCTGCAGTATTGATGCCGATAGAATAATTTTTTCATATTAAGCCGAAGTACTATATGTAATTCTACTTTTCTGAACATTCATTCAATATTTGATGTACAATATAAATCCATTGCTTCGTCAATGAATGATTCAGTGAAGAATGTTGCGTCTTTAAAAAATCACATATTTCTTTGGACTGTGCACTTCAAGTTGGTTTTACTCCACCTGATAGAATGTGACAAACAGATACTATAAATTTTTATTTACCTTGCTCTTTTTCTTTCTTCTCTTTCTTTATTGTTCGGGGTTGGACAAAATACGCAGATCATATATTTCAGTGAGATATCAATATATTTATGACCATGCGTCAAATTTATTACAAATTATCTAACTTCATATATGTATATATTTTCTATTATCCAATTTCCAACGTGCTTACACAATTTTTTTAATATTATTTATGGCTGTATGAATTCATTATTTTAAATATTATTTTGTAAATTTAGTGGTGAATTTTTGTTTTAACAATTTTTATTTAAATATTAGATACAATCAAGAAGTCGTAAATTGATGAAAGAGTCTAATATTGTCTAATATGGTATTTATTTAAATACTAATATTAAAAAACTAATTTTTGAACTAAGTTATAGTTAGTTGCAATGTTAATAATTTGTGAGAACTGAAATGTGGCCGTCAACTATCCATACGTCCATTCAAATTACCTTTAATACACTGTCAATATAAAGTCCTATAAATTTCGTAATTTGAATCTTTTTTATTGTTTTATATATAAACGTAATGTCTGGTGCTCTTTTCTCGTTTTTTTTTGCATTAAAATAAGTAATTACCTAAATTTATTGTCAAATTATTCCATTCTATCTTGGCGATATTTCTAATAGTGCTATTGATACTATTTTCAAACTACGTAATATAGTCACTGTTAATGAAAACCGTACTATTATCTTATTTATGTAAATGATAAACAATAGAGGATTCAAAATACAGCTCTGGGGAAATCCATGTTTGATTATTCTACGCTTAGAATTATATTCTATTTGTTCTTTTAAATGCATAGAAATCTGAATCAGTTCTGTTCTGTATCTTTCACTTGAATATATTACATACATACATATACGCATACCTCTTTCCCATGGGGGTAGGCAGGGATCAGAGTTTTCCTAGCTTCCTCGATTTTCATTAATACTTTCATGCATGTTCGTCGGTTACAGGTACTCTTGAATATATTATTAGTTTATAAGCTAATTAGCTTATATATATAAACTAATAATTCCTCTCATACCATACAGGTATAGCTTTTCTATTAACACCTAATGGTGTAAGTGATCAGACTTTTATCAATAACCCTTCTAACTAAATTGTAAATAGCTGCGTTATATGTAGTATTTTACGAAATCTTTTCTCGTTACTAAGTAGCCTATGTTTCTGTATTATATATACACTATGATATATTTTCTAACTCTTTCGAAAATACCAGTTAGTGTTCTTTGGTGATTATATTCAATTATTTTACTATCACCTTCTTTATACACAGGCTTCACAACAGCTTCACGTTAGTGGATAGATGCAATAAAGCTATTAATAGATCTCATTACTTTTACAGAAATATCATCAATGATACATTATGATTTATGTTATTAAGGTTATTATTACGTCCTTCATCATTACTACCCAGTACACAAATAAGTGGCAGCCTTAAAAAATTGAAATTTAATTTAATCTCAATGGATTTTGTAATATATCTATCATATATTTTATTTCTTAGGATAGGTTCTTTAATTGGTTTTTGATTTTTAATTATGAAATAAGCTTATGAATTTTCTATTTGAATTAAATAACCAAGACAGGTTAACAGAATTTGATTCTCAATGTAATCAACTACCTATAGGCCATCAATCTTAGGCCAATAACAAATTTCCACACATGCCAATAAGAATATTAGCAAGTAGACTGAAGTGAAGAAGTTGAAGTTCTTGAGCGATCGTTTCGAGCCCTACTAAATCAAAGGCATATCAAAGGCATTTCAAAGGCGTTAAAATATTTGGTAAGGTGCCCTTTTTTCTTTTGATTTTGCAACGATTGCTTTACAGATTTTACCGAGAAACTCGTTCTTGTGTGACCCCAAAAACCTCTGATGAAAATATATTCATTTCTTAAAATATGATTATTGCCAAATTTCAGTGGTAAATGGCCAACTTCGATATAATCTCATATTCAAAATAGAATTAAAAGCCCATTTGCTAGGTATCAAGAAGTTCAATATGAAAAAGTACTAAAGAATACTATTAATATAAATTAATATATACTAATAAAATTATCTACTCGGTCAACACTTTTAATATTATTAAGAGTAATATAATGAACCTAATTTAGTAACTGAGGCAAAATTATCATATAAAAATAAATGCTATTTTCCAATAGACTGCTGTTTCCATTATTTTCTGTAACGTCGTGTGTAAATAGTGTTGTTTTGTTGAAATTATATGTGCACAAATTACAAAATATTTAAAATCTATGCTAGTTAATATTTTTTTAATGTTGTTGTAAGCATCACGCTTTTTTATGCTTCTTAACATTTGCGAAAAAAAATAACTAAATTGTTGATTCTAAAATTATTTCAATAGGGTCAATTATAATCATAATTCAATGCGACATAGCTGAGCATGAGATGTATTATTGAAATACTTTATTAAAAAGAAAAAGGTTGACATTATTTTTATTATTGATTTGTATTGATTTATTGTTGATTAAACTGTTAGAATATGTGTACAGCTAATTGCTCATTTCATTCGACTGCGGTTCCGCTCAGATTGGACAGCTTATTATGCGTACATAATTTGTCGGTCATAAGGTCGCATGAGCTTGATGCTAATTATGATGTCATGCTTAAGACCAGAGGCAGTATAAAATAAAGAGTATTTTAATAAGTAAGAGTCGGACATATTATTGTCATATAAATGATTTGTTTTTTGTTCCTACAAAAACAAGCATTTACCTATGCCATTTTAAATCAGATTTATAATAATAATAAATTCTAAGAGTTTTATGGGTGTGCAGTGCAGCAGTGCTGGAATTATTTGCTGGTTGCTGGATATTATTTGTATTAAGGTAACATACACACTTCATACATTTGGACACGTGCGTACATACATCACACATGCAAACCTATAAACAAAATTGAATTAGTGTTAATATCATTTTTTTCTACAAAATGCATTCATGGATGCACCTGTACCTGTCGTAGTTCAGTAACTACGATAAGTACAGGTGCATCCATGTGTTTACATCGGAAACTTCTAAACGTGTGATGAAAGTTAATAGTACGTAGTATCTACCTAAAAAATCAGTTGGAACTCAACAACAGCTGTATAAGCATATTATAAAGTTAGTGCTTACGCTTATATCATGGGGTACGGATGAAACCACAGGGCGCAGGTAGTAATAATAGATATAATATCAAGATTTTGTTATTTTTCCTATTTAATTAATTTTATCGGATGGATGGATGAAGTGAAGTGCGGGTCCATGCATAATAGTTATATTTTATGAACTGTGCTGACTATTATCACCCCGTTTAAATTGTAAAGTAGTAATATAAAGGTAACATAATTTAATTTACTCTACTTTTTACTAGGTTTCCGCGTGTATAAGTGATTATAAAAATCATTTTTTAAGAATACTTCATGTAATATAATTTGAGTAAAGTGATAATTTCATTTGGATTAAATAAGGACGGAGTGGATTTATATAAATCGTGGGTACTCAGAGAGATATATTGAAGAGCAGCTGTTGATCCGAAATCATTAAGTCACATATATATGGTATTGGATCAATCGAGTACTGATCAACAAAAACTGATAAATAAGTAACGCTAGATCTTTATCTGTCTTTATTTATATGGATATTGACTCTAGCAAAAAGCGATCAATTAATTATGTTCCATTTCTAATTTTGGTAACATTATAACAATAGTGTATAGATGACGATTATGAAAATACGACAAAGTTTCAATGCCCTTCAATTTTGGTGGCTTCCACTCTTCTACTCTTACTCCACTCTCTTTCTCAGTTAGCTAAATCCGTTCATCATCCGTTCCACCCGTAACGAGAACTTCCTTGAACGAGGGTGATGTTTGGAAGATAAAAATCTACAAAAATTGCTTATCTACAAAGTTCGACGATCCACTATAACGCGCATGAAAACGACGCTATTTAAACTGTCTGCGACTAATAGCATAGATCGATTAGCAATTCCAGAAATAAATGAATTCAAACAAAAAGCGCTTTTCCCACTTAAAATATAATTGCTAAGAACTACAAGTATCCATATACTTATAATTTACACATATTGTTTTAGCTGTAAACTGTAAACTGTACTATATACGTGTATATTTGTTTTCATTTCTTATTATTTAGAATTGTACTAACATCAGTCTAACATTTGTTTTGTTTATAAGGTAATGCTACATCACCGCAAGTAGTAGAATTACAAATTATTTCAGAGTGTTTTGATAGTTTCATATCTTTATATGCCTATCACAACCAGACGGGTAAGGACAACCTGCAGCCTGAGTCTTAGCTGAATTGGGCTCACAATATTCAATCTCAGATGCACATTCATTCAATCTTTCGCAAAATAGGAAGTCAACCGCCTGAGAGCTTTTGTTAACCAGGACACCCGACCATTACACCGTGGAGTCTATGAGTAGCAAGTTCACTATCTTTCTCTTTTGTCTTGTTTAGGCACAAAGCATCAATTTTTCTTTCTTTTATCATCCCTATCCATACTTCATCTATTTTATCCTCTCTCTACTCGAACATTCAATACAATAAAGTAGATACTTGTGTGTGAGCGAAAGTGAAGGCTACTCAGACATGATAGGTGTCACATAAATACGAGTATATAAACATCACCACCATTTATTAAATCGCGGTTTTCTCTAATTGTTGCTACAATCAGGAAAGTAAATATCCGTTTACCTAGGCCGCATGCCTAGGTAAGGCAAAACATTTTTAGGAGTCGCCCAGCTCCAGGGCTAAGTGCACGACAACTAGGCACGCCCCTAGCCATGCATCCATATCACAGCGACCGTAGATTAGCGGAACGGAAATGAGAGGCTCAGCATAAGGGGATAAGCTACAAGATTTCTTGATGTTTATTTTTAAAGGCAAAATTTGGATGTAGATACTGCTGACTCGGAATCGGAATGGGAGGAAAGTGTGTAACCCAGGGAGTCTGGGGTTGCATAACTTGGTTCAAAGTTTTGGTGTGAAAGCGCAACAGACTTTTACAGTTACTTTCACATTTATGATATTATTATTACTTCAAATTTTCGCAGACCCACCAAAAACTTCCAAATAAACTCCTAGTGCACATTTGGTGCCGAGAATCAAACTAAAGCAACGTTGCTCATAACGCCTAACCGCGAATAGAGAGCAAATTTCCTATACGCAGAAAACAATTAGCAAAAGATAACAAACAGGATATCCACGTAGCAAATATGAATTGCTACGTTGAATTAAGATGAAAGGAAATTACTATGCCAAATAACATGAATGATTCCAGAACCTTTGCATACATTTTACCATAAATGCATGCAAAGGTACTGATTATAAGAGTTATAGATAGATGAACTGATAGAAAAATTTAGGATGTACAAGCAGGTTTTAGTAATAGAAAAGGGTGTATAGACCAGGTTTTGTCCTTATAATGGATGATCGAAAATGAATTATTCTAAATAGAATTATTATAATTCTAAGTAGACACATAATCGTTTTGTTATGATAAATGTAAGAGTCGAAAAAATATCATAATGTAAATTATGATCGAAAACGAATATATAAAGCAAGCGGAACAGTTTTTTATCTGAAATCAATGTTTACAAGAGGTGATATGTATGAGTCTGACATTGAAAGAAGAGTAATGGGTAAAAACAAATTAAATGGGAAAATTAAATTGCTTCATTAGCTGTCAGACCTTGTCAAAAAGGCATGTCTGGCTGTGCATGGAGACATGTTTACACTTATGTATGGGAATGCTGGGTGTGGTGAAAGAAATGATATTAACATTTATGCACTGGTGCCATAGTAACAATGAACGAAATGCGCCGTGTAAAAGAAGATGTAATGAGAAAAAATGAGAAGGTAATTCTTAGAGCAAAATTGTAGAGAATTGAGTTTGGACGCGCAGCCAGGATGGAGGAAAGAAATTTATAGAGCAAATTGGTAGAGGAACATCGTGAAAACAGACCTACTGAAGAATATCCGTAACAACAATCGTGCGTGAAAGTATAAATAAAAGTCTAGGAAGCTATGGAGGAAGGAGTATATTTGTAGAAAACTGTGATCTCTGCCTGACATGGGGGTACCATGGGAAAGAGGTATGAGTATCGCTTTGGAGAATTAAAATAGAAATACAATTAAAAAAAATTAAAATATAAAAAGTAAAATCGATTATTGACACATTTCTAGTATTCCAAGTACGACAGAATGTATATATGGAATTTATCGACCATTAAATATTAGAATGCGCTGTATGTTAGCAGCGCAGTAGCGATAAGTGTGGAGCACCTTGGAATTACATTTTTATTTTATCTATAAATATAGAATATATAGATTTTTGTAGACTTCATATGTTTATTACATAATCGTCGTATTATGTAATTGACAATTTTTCAAAAAATATTCCTACATGATAAAACAATATACGTCGAATACTAGACGTCCGTCAGCAAAACTCAATTCACGTTATTGAAAATAACGTGTTTTTATAATCACGTTAAATTATTTTACGTTAATAATTCCACTCAATCTTATAAAATATTTATATTTTTAATTACAAGGGGTGTTACGATGGATACCATTATTCTTTGACTAATGCTTCTCATTTGCTTTTGGTACCAAAGCTTATTTTTATTGAACTCGGGCGCGTCCATTATTTACTGAGCAAAATTGGCGGAAGGAAAATATTCTACAAAATTTTCTTTTGTCAATAATATAATAATGCATTGGTCTTCACTCCGGGAAGGAAATTGGGATATTATGTATCCAAGCGACAGAGTTCACTATTACTATTATGTTAGTAACACTTTATTTTAAATTTCCACCAACTGCAACTGTGGTATTTTAAACAGTGACTACCACTGCTTTACTTCATGGAGACCTATTTTTGAATTACGTATGCGACTCCGTATTCAGGTGAGCCTGGTTATCTTTCTTCATCACGCCCACTGTTTTTTGCATTTCTAAAGATCCTTCGTTACGATGAGATCTTACATTTTAATTTGAGTTCACATGATGATAAACGGTAGCAGAATATTCCCACGTCACACTTACTAATCTAATTTACAAAATATCTATTCTATTTAACAAATTTCACATATCTACGAGAAGAGATATCTAGCCACAGCCCTACACCGCTCCCTTTCTTTTATTCAATTGTTGTTTTTGTCTCGTCAGCATGTCTTGTTCAGATGACGGTGATCGATGTCAAAGGAACCAGACAAGACGACGCTATACCAGTACATCCACAAGAATATTTTTTGTACTTGTAATATATTAATGTACCAACCAAAAGAACGTAACCGCTTGTTTTAAAATATAATTCATACGACTACCAATTCCTACATGTTTTCTTTTCAGCATATACAATTATTTTTAATGCTCGGTGTTTTTTACTTTAATTGACAGTGTTTTTACAAATATTTATTAGTGGTAAAGAACACGTCCAATTAACGCATTCATTATAAATTTGATTTCAATAAAATCAAAATTATAAACAATACCTAATATCCAAATTTATCCGTCGTCAATTGGAAGCTGACCTCGAATAAAATAGTTATTCCGAATCGCTTAAAATATTCTTTTGTCCATTTCAATTTGTGAAAAGTCAAAACAAATTTTGCCAATGTGTAAATGTTGCAAATGTGTGTATGACGTGTACCTACTACATAATTACAGTAAGCTTACCAATATTAATTGTTTTACTTACTTATAAAATAAAAAAAAAATTAATCTTATTTTACACAAAAGATTTTATAAGTAAAATTGTAACTTTTTCTTAAGAAATTATCGACTTTTTATTACCAAACTGAGTGTAATTTGAGAAATATAAAATATATTCTTTTAGTTTGTAATTTAAGACAACTAAAATCAGTAGTTATACACGAATTACAAGCAACAATGTTGAAAAATAAATTATATTTAATAACGTAATATGTTAAATAGAAAAGTTAAAAAAAATTGCAAGTTACATATTTTTCAACTTGTTAATTCACTTTATACATAAATATTAAATATACTTATATGGATTATAGCAACATCTAAACAAACACAAAAATTATAATTAGACAAAAAATGATACTAAAATATACATGAAATCAAAAATGCACTGTGCCAAACTACATCTGATGTAATGTTCATATAATAGACATGAAAACTTAACAGTATCATGCAATGTTGTTTTGCAATAAAAAGAATCAATTTATTATAAAAATGTCTTAAACTTTCCTCTGAAATATTTTACAATTTTGCGTTATATTTTATTGTCATATAAACTACATTTTTTTTTTAATAAGTACTTATGATTGTATTGTACTGAGGAATCATACTAATATGCCTGTCAATACTACTGAAATTGCTTTTACAGGATACTGGGTTGCTTACATTTCTCTTGAATGTATATTTAATTGTAGTCCTATCATTAACACATCAGCAGGAGGATAGATAAGGTCATATCTTTCCTTCTTTAGTTCATTTTTTATTTTTTGGAATTATAAATATGAAGTACACTTGAAATTTCTTTTTAAAATTTATCTTAACAAAATTCAAAAATATATTAAATCATAATCGGCATCTTATATACTAGATTAGATACTTCTGCAATTCTTGTTAAAATATCAACACCAACTTATCTAGTACTATAAAATATGATTAAGAATAAGGTACCTGAGGTAATTAGTTTTTAGGTTTAGTAGGTTGTTTTTGTAAAAACGTAGCATGAGGTTAAATGGCCCATTATAACGGTAATTGGGCCTTATTGGCCTCTTAATATTTGAGTATCAGATTGTATTTTTTTGTGTTCTAGGTCAATGTACGATGTGAATTTTACTGTCAATATATGTGTAACATTGTTACAGATTTTGATTAAAACAAAGAGAGCTCAGTGGACAGAAGACAATTTACGGGCCGCTTTGGTGGCAATAGAACGAGGGCAGCTGACGCAAAGAGCTGCAGCTGAACGTCACATTTCAAGACGAACTCTTTCGGAGAGTTCGTCTTGGAACAAAAATCATATAAAATCAAAAAGTATTATTATTATTTCTCAGTTTAAATAATTTGGTTGTTAATCCCATTTATTTTTATTTTGTTTGCAGAAGATTTTTGTTTGTTTTGAGAGTTTATTTTTTGATTCTAGGTATATGATTGTGATACTGAAGAACTGAGTTGGGTACCTTTAATTAAAGTTTAATTTTAAGTCTTAAAAAATAATATAAAGGAAATTATATTGTTTGTTTAATATGAAACGAACTGATTATTTAAGTTTTCAAAGTTACAAAACATGTTGTGTTTGTACTAAGTACCTGAAATAACACCACTAGTTCCTTGAACCTAAATTGTCTACGACTAATATTAAGAGGGCAATGAGGCCCATGTTTAATAAATAAAGGACAATAATTAAATTAGTGAAAAACAACAATTTACTTTTATTTTAAATTATTTCTTGGTAAATTTATGACGATTTACTGTAAATTTAAGAAAATTTTTATATGGGCCTTATTATACTGCCGTATTATAAATAAGGCCCTTGAGAAGGGCTTTTCTTAATAGTTTTACACCATTTATTACAGCAACATATACAAGCTATTTAAACATTATGTTTTTGACATTCTATACGCATTATACTCAGATTTAAAGCAATATTCTTTTAGGTAGCCTTAATTGCCACCGGTACCTTACGAATGATAATTTGAATCTGTACAGAGGCTATACTATATTTAAAACATATTGACTTACTTAGCCATACTTACATAAGGAAAGAAGAATTTTGAGGATTATTTTACATCGAAGAATAAGGCATTATACACGTAACCGTATTTGAATATTTCCGATGAATGTTCTATAATTAATCAAAAGCTCAGAATTTGTAATATTTCATATATTTATTTTGAAATTAACTATCGTTCGACTCTTACAGGTGTGTACGTGAGTGGTCTCTTTTTTATCTCGTTCTAATACGTGTATATATATATATATATGCTTTTCTTTTTCTCATTGCCAATCTATACAACAGTATATAATAAATCTATGGCTTTGTACCAAATTTCATAATTCTATGTCAACGAGAAGTAGCCCATAGGTTATGATTGTCTTGCAAGTGTCAAAATATCGCAAAAAAATAATTTTGTAACAACTATTTTTTTTTTTTATTGGTCCTACATGACCTTGCCTCATGTGAAATTTCACGATTATTTTGTTTCCTATCCGAATTCCAAAAAATCAAGCATAAGCGAAGAAATAAAAGTCTATATCTTGTTATTATAAATTTGATTTTTTCACTACTGCAGACTTGAGTATTCCAAAATTGCACATACGCGGAAGGAATAAACACTGAACCCGAACTTTATTGAAAAGATCGGTTCCATGTAATGCGGATGAGGTCAACTACGATGGCAAAAAGGCAACAAAAGCACCAATGCAAATAGTTCATCAAGAGCTCTCAGTTAAAGAGCCTAGAGATAACTGAAATAACCACACAATCCCTGTAGACGATTTATCAAAAATGGCTTTATCGACAAACGGGCGTAGCCAAGGTCCTGTTATTAATTCTGGTCGACCGTATTGAGTTGTAAAATGTTTATAGTTATTACATATAACGGGAAATTTAATTAAAATTACGTTACCTCATTTACAAATGAGGTACATTAACCAATTAGTATTAAGGATAGCGTTGACCGGCATGTGTCGTTAACTATAAATAATAATTAACAATATAATCACATTAAACTTATAAAGTGCTGGTAAACTTAATTTTCAATAATGCCAAATGAAATAAGGATTACAAAAGTATCATTAATTATTATTTGTGTTTTTTCGGTTTTACCGCCGACCCTGTGCACTACAAAATTCAAACTTTACATGCATCCTTTGTCCGATGACTTTATACGGTCTATCAACATCAAACAACAATTATGGACAGCTGGCCGCAACTTTCATGAAAAGACTCCGATGGGATACTTCAAACGGCTTATGGGTACTCTGCATGAAGACCATAGTGACATTCACATTAAAAAGCAGGATTCCTCTGCCTGGTTCCCAGAGGAATTCGATGCCACACTAATGTGGAAGGACTGCCCATCAATAAAAACAGTTCGTGACCAGGGCAACTGTGGAAGCTGCTGGGCAGTTGCTGCCGTATCAGTGATGACTGACCGCTACTGTATACATAATGATGGAAGAAAGCAATTCAATTATTCCATTGAAGATGTTCTTAGTTGCTGTACGAACTGTGGGTTCGGCTGCGACGGAGGTAGTCTCAAGGCTGCATGGTTTTATTCCAACGAAAATGGTATAGTATCTGGAGGTCCTTTTGACTCTGAACTTGGCTGTATTCCGTACCTAATACCACCTTGCGATCATAGAAGTAACGATAGTAATACATGTTTTGGATATGTTAAAACTCCACAATGTCATAAACAATGTATTTCTTCTTATGACAAAACATACTACTCTGATAAACATAGAGTTAAAGTAATATACAGGGTGAATAACATTGAGAGCGAAATTTACAATAGTGGACCTGTATCTACAACCATGCGAGTATATGAAGATTTCCTAAGTTATAAGAGTGGCATATATAGATATACTACAGGCAAAGAACTTGGTAAGCACTCCGTCAAAATTATTGGGTATGGAAAAATAAATAACACCAAGTACTGGTTAGTGGTTAATTCTTTTAATACCACTTGGGGGGATAATGGGTTTTTTAAAATAATTAGGGGTGTCAATCACTGCCAAATAGAATCAAATGTCATAATAGGAAATCCAGTGTTAAATTAACTTAAACAGAAAATCTTGAATTTAGACGTGACACTCTTCATTAATAATTATTATCTACACTGCTATATGCTAAACTATGTGTATTACATACCCTTGCTTATACAGAATATATATATATATATATATAGTAAAGCAATAATATAGTTTTTAAATACTTTTTGGGAGTGTTTTTACTACATACATATATAGATAGTTAGTCTTGCCATAAATATTGTTACATGAAAATATGTTTTTATGTAATAACATGTATTACTTTAATGTGTATTTATTTAATACATGCACTCTTTCCATAGGTAAGTGCTTTATTGCCAATATTACTATGGATTACTTTAGAAACTCTAATTGCAAAGATTGCGGTATAGATTGATCGAGCTTGTGAATCTTGCTGAAAGCATATGGGAATATTAAATATTTTACATAAAACAGTCCTAGAACTCGAACTTTACGTCGATGTTATTCTCCGCAAAAAAGGCATCTCCTGTAGGTATTTATTTTTTAAAACCCTCTAAGAACGGCATTTTATGTTTATATACTAAAGAAAAACAATGTACGTAAAATAAGAACTTCATAACATAAAATTCTGTCATGTTATTGATTTCCTTAAATTGATACTAATTACGTATACATCAAACATCACGTTCACTAATTAAAGGAAGTAAACAGTGTTAAGTAGGTATATGTTATAACGCGGCTTCCAACGTTTGTTGTATGACATTGCTATTGACGATAAGCGGTAACCTTTGCACCACAGATCGTTCAGCAATAATCGGTAACGTTCGTTCACTCACTCGGACATCCAACGCAATTGAACGGCCGGCGAGTCGAGCGACCCTCTTTCTTTGTTTGTGTTCTTGTTCATGTCAGTTATACCACTACCAGTCGTTACGCTATATTCACAGTGACTGCACGTGCCAATAAGCCGCGACGAATATTCGAACAAATAGCCAAGAAATGGCGAAGTCTTCGGCATGTCTAATCGCATTTCTATGCGTAGTCACGATATCAGCGATAGATTTACCGCATCCACTCTCAAATGAGTTTATCGATCTCGTCAACACAAATCAAAATTCGTGGCAAGCTGGCCGCAATTTTCCAAGAAACACGCCAATGAAACATATTATGAAACTAATGGGTGCTCTGCCTGATGAACACCTGAAAAAATTACCAGAAAAAATTCACCGGGATGACGTCATTACCAACCTGCCTGAGAACTTTGATCCAAGAAACAAGTGGCCGAACTGTCCTACATTGAACGAAATTAGAGACCAAGGTTCGTGCGGAAGTTGTTGGGCGTTTGGAGCAGTGGAGGCAATGACCGACCGCGTCTGCACTTATTCCAATGGGACAAAGAATTTTCATTTCTCCGCAGAAGATCTTCTCAGCTGCTGTCCCATTTGTGGACTCGGCTGTAATGGTGGTATGCCGACACTTGCATGGGAATATTGGAAACATATGGGCTTGGTGTCCGGTGGCAACTATAACTCAAAACAAGGATGCAAACCGTACGAAATTGCACCCTGTGAACATCATGTGCCAGGTAACAGATTACCATGCAACGGTGATAGCAAGACACCAAAATGTGAGCGTGTCTGTGAGGATAACTACAATGTACCGTACAAGAACGACAAAAAATACGGAAAACACGTATACTCAGTAAGACGCGGGGAGGAGCACATCAGAGCCGAATTGTTTACTAATGGACCTGTAGAAGGCGCATTTACTGTGTACTCAGATTTGTTGTCATATAAGTCAGGCGTGTACAAACATGTACAGGGTGATGCCCTGGGAGGTCACGCTATAAAAATCATTGGTTGGGGAGTTGAAAACAATACAAAGTATTGGCTCATTGCTAATTCTTGGAATACAGATTGGGGTGATAACGGTTTCTTCAAAATCCTCCGCGGAGATGATCACTGTGGCATCGAAAGTTCCATAGTAGCCGGCGAACCACTACTAGATGACTAAATGATAATGTTCACATGTAAAATTGTAGATATTATTTTTCATTGGCATACAATATACAGCAATAAGTTAATAATCCTGTAAATATTACTTAGACCATAATTTTGAATTAGACTAACAAAATATTACAAAGGTTACTAATATGATTACGCATTGGTTACGTTTTTACCTTTTAACATAGGCCGAGAAAATTGTCATTTCAATCGTATTGTTAATCAAGTTTAAGGATGATATAGTTTTAGATTTTTTGTACAATAAAATAAAAAACAATAGGAACAATGTAAGCAATAAAATAAACTAATTACACATTTCAAATACCTGTTTGTATTGTACTGGTTTATAATAAATTTAAACGACTTAATTCATAAAATTGTATGTACCTCGTAATTAAATCTGTTTTTAAAAGTTACTATTCATCCTGTTATTATTTATAACACCCAATTAGTGTTTTACATCATTGTTCATTTGAAAATGAACAATATAGCACTTTACTCAGTGAAACTTCATAATATAATCATAAAACACAAACAACAAAAGTGACATATTTTTATCAGTGACAGATAGTAAATTGATAATAAAACGCCCACATATTAATAATATATAAGTACCCTACTTATCATGTATGAGTGATATTTAACGCTTTGTCAGAATTAGATCAATGAAACATTATTGTTAAAAAATACTACATTAAGGACCCTTATTGGTTAATGAGTTCACTAATTAAAGCAGTTTAAGCAGAATTAACGAATAACGTTAACGAAGTTTAACGGTTAGTTTATTAGATACATATATCCAAAATTAACTATGTAAAGTTAATTTTAAATTATTATCTTAAATAAAATTGTTCTAAACTGAGGCACCTGTGCCAAACAATGTTCCAAATCCATTAGTTTATTATTTTCGAACAATAGCGCGACGTGAAAAGTGGTCATTGCGGCACCGTAATGAACCATTATGCCAGTGGCGGCAGCGTGTAACTACGCATGAAAGAGGTTATCGAGTTATTCACGCAACTGGGCGAAGTAACAGATGTTTATGTTGAAAGGAAAAAGATACTGTTAATTTGTAAACAATAGTGACAACTATTTGACGTATAGGATATATTTTTTCCAAAAGTGTTCTGATTGAATATTCTGTCAAACTAAATTATGACACCTTGAAGGTAATTCCTAAAAGGTAAAATCAACATGTCTTTTTTTGCATGGTTGAATGGTGGTAGGGTTCCTGAGCCTGCCTACTACCAGCAAGATAGACGGTTATTCGATAAGTATGTTTCCATCATTCTCAATGAATTAAATAATCAATCAAGTTAATTGACATTTAGTCTGACAATTGACAGGTGCAATAGACAGAGAATGGTTTTAACGAAGCAAGAAAGCCTGTATTTCAGTATCCCCTCTCCCGATCTGTAAAACTCAAAAATACATTTTACAGATTATAAAATATACATAGTTATAATAAAAACAGAGAAAATAATCGAAATAAAAGTAACACATAGTAATGTGGGTGTATGCTGTGTGTGTGTGTGTAAGTTAGATTCATGTTTGTGAATATATGAACATATAGTTGAAAACATATAGGAATATATCTGTGTGTGGATTATATTTGGGGTAAATAAGGAAGTGTGCTACTTGGCTGCATGAAAGAGATCCTCAGTTTCAACATAATCAAGGGTTAAGAGTTAAATTGTAACTTTGGAGTTACAAGATGATCTTTCGTCTGATATTATATTAAAAGTTTTTCGAAATTAAGATGAGAGCCCTTACAAAAATTAGGGCCTGAAAAGCCAAAAACCGATACAAAATCTGTTTTGAAAAGAGAAAAATCTACACGAAGGATGCGTCGCGATCTTAGGACGGTACTAATTAAGGATAGTATACCTAGTAACTAGTATACCCAAATAAGACCTATTTTAAAAATAAACTTAAATTTATTTTACTTGAAAAACAAAAATTAGGTATCATGGTTAATTTTAATAACTACGGACGCTGCTAGACTGTATTGCCAAATTACATCTAATATAAAAAAAAATATCGTGTCACAGTGTTGGTTATTGAAATTAAGTAAAACGTATAATATTATCGGCATATATTTTCTAGGTTTGAGAATAGGTCGTAGACTATGTTTGTTACACCCCTAAGCAATAACGGTTTTACCATGAACGCCACTGGCGAAAGCTAGTCTAATAACATAATAAAAAAAAAATATAATTACGTTAATCATTGCACTCCGTAGAAACGGTTTGACCGATTTTTGTGATAAATATTTGGTGGTCTGGGGATGGGTCGTGGGCTGTTTTTTTTTATTATGTATATATATATATATATATAATAAAAAAAAACTGCATCAAGCTGCTGTTGTGTTGTCAGTTTGAATAAAGTAATTTATCTATCTATACAGAATGTACAGTTGACGATCGGTTAATGCTTTGCGAAACTAGAAAGGGTATACCTAGTTGAAAAATAGGATATGTTTGAAGGTAGGAAAGAAGGTTTATAACCGCTCACTGAGCCTTCTCTAATTTTATAATATAGTTTTACAGTCCCAGGGTATAATGCAGTGTATTAAACTAACGACATGGCGTAGATTTTTAAATATATAATTACATACATAAGTTTGTGGTGTCTTCCCGAAATAATATTAGTGTAAGGTTCAAAAGATAACCTTTGGTCAATAATAATTTCCAAATCTACACTAATATTATAAAGAGGAAAGATTTGTATTTTGTATGTAAAGAATAAACTCAAAAAGTACTCGACCAATTTTAATAATTCTTTAGAAAGCTATATTATCTCTGAGTAACATAGGTTATATTTAGTACTAGATTACTGTAGAAATCTTTAGAAATTCTTATTAAAACCAACCGAAGGTGTAAAAAAATTAGCCACAAAATGCCTTTCATTGCATACGCTGCGAAGAGTATTAATAATAGGACAAAAAAAAATGTTCGAGAATATTATTGAATATATCAATATCTACAAAAAACTTCGCGAGACCATATGTCTAACTATTGTAGTTACGTCACTATAACTATTTTTTTACATTTAACAAATTGATAGAAATGCGATCAAAATCAGACCGTGTTATCCATAACATTTATAATTCAAAACTGTCTCAATACCTGATGATTACTTTTGAATTATTGAAGCGGACATTCCATTCAAAAGATATCATGAAATTAAAATAAAAATACATGCCGTCCGTCAGCGGCCGCCACGCAGCGCATCGAGTAATAGGGAATTAATCTCTTTTTTGAAAAGAAACCATATACTAAAAATATAAAAAAAAAGTACTATAAAAATTGCATTAAAATTTAATATTTTCAAATTTCGCGCGTAATTAGACGAAGGCGCCGCACGAGTTGTTAGCTCTGACTCGAAGCTCTGAGCTCTGACTCTGTAGCGATGACGTCAATGCGGCATGTAAATAATAAACAAAGCTCTATGTTTGATGCTATGTATTATTATATTCATAATTTAAAAATTAGTGATATATAAACAACTAATAAAGGAATAATAATAAAAGAGTAATACTGACATCGATGTTTTAATACTCCGTAAATCGGCAGAACAAAAGTCGGGATTTGCAGCAAAGTATTTTCCGACCATTAATGCATTTATTTTTGTGATGTAATTCACGTGCGATTTTACATTAAAAAAGCAACCTACAAACTTCTTTTTTTATTGTTTTGCGGCTTTATACGTACTATGATTCATAATGACATTGACACGCATAAGTTTACAGTACTTTATGACGTCACGACATGGCGACCTATGTTTCGCTCTTGTTTTACGTATAGATTAAAAAAAATGAATACTTTGAAACTAATTTTTATATTATTTTTGTTATTTTATGTACTTAAACATGATGGTTCCGACTATTTAATGCATAAGTTATCATAGTTATATGCATTTAGATCTTTTCTAATATAGAGTGAAGTACCCTATTATTGTATAAAATTCATATTGCACATCACAGGGTCAATTTGCGCTTTATTAACGCAATATACAGTTGAGATTCAATAATATTTATCAAAACAGTGTGCGTGTGTACGTGTATGCGTTAGAGCACAGAATACATCGTTGGAGGATTTAATGTCACGTTCCAAAATTGAATAGTCACAAAATGTAATAATTCATTGGATTTTTTTTTCAATTTGGTTGACTATACGATATACTGCCACTTTACAAATCTTTTTGACAGGACGAAGTCTGTCGGGTCCGCTAGTATTTAATATAATCAGCATAGGCTATGAGGGACAGGAGCAGGAGGAGGTAACAAGCGGTTTAGGAGTAGAGTGGAATATTAAAGAATGAACTTTTAAGGTATCCTTGACAATTTTATTAATATGTTACGTAAAGGAAATTTTATACATTAAAGAGACAATCTCTCAACCAATCCGATACCGAGTTAAACCCCGCTTATGCACAGAGTAGTCTCTTTCCATATACCGCCGATTAAAATGAGCACCGTATCATCCATCCATCCATCATCAAAGGAGATGGTTTTATAATTGGAGTTGCTGAGAGATACCAGATCATTTAGATAAACTAAAACATTGTTTCAATTTGAAGCGATATTGGTCAGGGGCAGAACGCTCTTAATTTCAAATAAATTTAACAGTTATAAGTATATGCAGTAGTCGTTACTTCTGTAAAGACTAATGAACAGTATCAAGGTTCTCCTTAGATAGTGCGTGCAAATTGATAGGACATAAGAAGCACTTAACAATACGTACAACGAAAAAAATTACACCTAGATGACTACGATATGACCACGATATCAACACACATCTCGCTCAAATTTACTGTGTGCTTGTTCATTGTAATAGGACGCGAAATAATTTGATATATTGCTTTCTTGTCATCAGAGTACTGAAGCACCTGCACATAATCAGATTGCACTTATTTGAAATTCATTATATCTTGATTGTCTTTGATTTAAAACTTACGTACCTACACATGGGAAATTATACGGATTCAGATCTCATTTGACGGAGAACCACCAATTTAATTCGTTATATAGAAACACACGTAACATTCAAAGCAACATTATGCATCACAGATTCAGAGTAAGTAATTCGGACGCAGAGTAAGTAGCCACAAAGCCGTGGTTCCGTAATGTTCGAAAATGGAGCTATTTAAAACAGCATTCATGTATTCGTTATACGATTAAAGCGACTTAAGCCGACACCACTTAAAATTTCTAAGCCGCGCATAACGATTTAAAATTTTAATGAGAAGTGAATAACGAACAAACAATGTAAAGCACTTACCCAGTTTTTGCACAATTTCGCTATTTTTGATATTTAGTGAGATTTATTAGAGTACGTTTCTTTTATTTTGTATTAATGTAGGTATATGTAGAAAATTATAGTGGATTGTATTTTAATAGTATTGGAGCAAATAAAAATCACAGAATATGGTATTATATAATAAATCGAACTCGTAACAACATGGAATAAAAACTTCATAGAGGTTTACGTACCTCGCTGCTACTTTGCCTGAATTTTGGCGTTTTTTGTAAATATTATTTCACGTAATTATTTTCTATGACACGAAATATTTTGTTAGAAAAATTACGACTTTACGTCGAACTTCCTTAGAGTCACAGTGGTGTAAATCAAGTTAGTATTTGAATCATGAGTACGTGAGATTAAGAGTAAAAATAATGAGTAGTCGGAAAACTACTTTTTGCTAAAATGTTAGCATAAATTCTGTAATAAAATGTTTCTGAATGTGTTATATTTTTTCCTACAATAAACTATTCCATGATGCATATTATGTTGTACATCAAACTATTTTAAATTCTCACCAATATAGTTTAGGGAATTCTATATACGCTATTCCATTTTTCCTCAGTTGAGAAAGATCTCTTTGATGTGACTAAATTTGATTTGACAACACTAAATAAAATTAGTAGCAAGTTTTGTTGACGTTGTAAGCGTTAATAGCTGATCGGATCTAGTCATTGGATTGACAACGCAGTTGAGACAATTTCATTTCGGAACGGTTTCAAAACTTAATCACCAGCTGTAACTAAAACTAAGCTGTTATTTTGGTAAATATTGTTTTTCTTCTTAATATTTGACATCGTCATATTTGACAACACTTATAGTGCAAACGCCCAAAAAAGTGGAACAATCCAGCGACGTTTTAAATTAAGAACCATATTACATCACGAACGCGATTTTTGCGTAAAATGGACAATTTTGGCGTTCTCGATCTCATAAACAAAGATACATTAACAATTTTGACTTAATGAATAATGCAGGTTAGTTCGTAGCGGCTTCGCTTTTTGTAAATTTTGCTTAACTTTTTAACAAAACCCAAAATTGTAGAGAAGGATTACATAAAATGCGCGAAGGCACTTTTTTGGGTTCCTGGATTGAACTAACTGTTCTACATAAATGAAATTAAAAAATGATAATTTTATCTCTTGTATAGTCATATAGTTCGTAGCGGCCTCGGAATTTTGATATATTATTGATTTAATATAAAAAAAAACTTATTCTAAACGAAAAAACTACGATAATCGCTTTAAGTTGACTGTGAATATCTTCTATCTGCGATAGTATTTATTAATAAAATTTATACCAGAATAAATATCACTTTATGAGGAATAAATATGTTATATTTTTTAACCATGAATTTATCTTATTTTAATAATCTATACTAATATAATAAAGCTGAAGAGTTTGTTTGTTTGTTTGTTTGTTTGTTTGAACGCGCTAATCTCCGAAACTACTGGTGCGATTTGAATAATTCTTTTATTGTTGGATAGTTCATTTATCGAGGAAGGCTATAGGCTAAATAACATTACGCTATGACCAATAGGAGCAAAGACAGAGCGGTAAATGTGTAAAAAACGGGGAAAATTATTCATTTTTGAAGGCTTTCTTTGCGTGCGCTGCGAAAACGGTTCAAGATACACAAAAAATATGTATGAAAGAATTATTCCTCTATACATGATCTAAAAAAAAGTCCGCGACGGCATATGTCTATCTTTTAAGGTTTAGTCACAATTACCGTTTTTATGGTACCAAATTTGGTCGAAATAATTTGTTTAAGTTGTATCAACATAATAATATTAATCTTTATTCAAATATAAATATAAATATGTTGTTGGAATCCCGCAAGAACGGGAACTATGTGGGAAAAACCAAAAATCTGCCGGAAGTCACTATTCCACGCGGACGAAGTCGCGGGCAAAAGCTAGTATTTTAATAAAAACGATAAATCATACTGCAAAATTACTACAAAATGCGATGTACAGGCCGTCCGAATTCATTCAAACCGTAGGGCCCTTATGGCCATGGCTAGGCTGAGTTTTGTCGGTAGGTCTGTTGGGTTGAGCCGCCTCGATTCACCAGGAGTCCGACATAATCACCGCATCCCTGCTTGCCTGTTGCGGTGGTATCCATGAGGATTCTCAGCCTCCTCTCCTGAGGAAAAAAAAGCTTTTTTATTTTCATATTTTTTCTAAAGTTATTCTATTCTATATATTATTTTTATCTATTATTTCTAAAGCCTTTTCACACCAAAACCATTGGATCGATTTGATGGAAATTCGGCAAATAGATGATTCTGTTTTATGATGATTTATACTCCTACATAATTCGTAACTAGTTTTTTTTTTCTAATCTGGCCTATTTTTAATTTAAAACTAAAAACTACTAACATACTAGGTAATATTTAATAAACATTATTTTTAACAATATCATCTGTCCTATTTATAATAGCATCTTCATATAATGTGTTTCTTCATATACAATATACTAGCTTTTGCCCGCAACTTCGTCCGCGTGGAATAGTGACTTCCGGCAGATTTTTGGTTTTTCCCACATAGTTCCCGTTCTTGCGGGATTCCAACAACATATTTATATTTATATTTGAATAAAGATTAATATTATTATGTTGATACAACTTAAACAAATTATTTCGACCAAATTTGGTACCATAAAAACGGTCATTGTGACTAAACCTTAAAAGATAGACATATGCCGTCGCGGACTTTTTTTTAGATCATGTATAGAGGAATAATTCTTTCATACATATTTTTTGTGTATTTTGAACCGTTTTCGCAGCGCACGCAAAGAAAGCCTTCAAAAATGAATAATTTTCCCCGTTTTTAACACATTTACCGCTCTGTCTTTGCTCCTATTGGTCATAGCGTAATGTTATTTAGCCTATAGCCTTCCTCGATAAATGGACTATCCAACAAAAAAAGAATTATTCAAATCGCACCAGTAGTTTCGGAGATTAGCGCGTTCAAACAAACAAACAAACAAACAAACTCTTCAGCTTTATTATATTAGTATAGATATAGCAATAACGAATTATTCCATAAAAATATAAATATAAAAATTTTGGGAAAAGTATCAAAATCGCTTAGTCGTAGCGTCAACACAGTATTTTGGACGTGTGACCTTCAATGTGCTGTCGGGATGCTTCGAAATACCTAATCTCGCAGAATGAAGAATTGTAATAGGCCTCTTAAGCCATTTCTTACAAATCTATCTATATAATATCTGGTTCTTTTTAGACTGCTGATTTCAATCAGTATTTGCCAATTTACCTAATACTTAAATGGATTAGAAAAAAATTGTTTTTTGAGTAGGTATACTCGATTTAACGGTTTTAGAATTATATATATACATATAATTCTAAAATCTTACGTACCCTTCATATGTCTTAGATGTTTAGGAATGAACCCATTGAAAGTCGAATTGTTGTGGATTGCAAAGGAGTATGTTGCAACAGAGTAAGTATATATTTACATTCTGCCAAGACTATTCTTGTATTTATAGTTAGTTGCTAAAAAACAGTTTTTTTGTTACAAAAGATTTATATAGAAATTCTGTTCCACATTTTCTTTAACTATTAAATACCATCCCTTAAATTAGTCTTATTATTATTATTTATAACAAGTGGCGACCGTGACTATAAAATGACGATGAAAGTTATAAAGGAGAGACAACAAGTACGACGTTTATTTACAGGTAATATTGCAAAATTGGAAGACGATGTAAAAAAAGGTACTGTTGATTTTACTATAGAAATAGAATATTTGAGGGATAAGAATATTTGAGACAATTAAATAAGACGGTTCAAGACGCTTTGCTTGAAACTGAAGAAGAAGATGTCTTAGATAAAGAATTTGACGAATGTGATGAATATGAACAGATGTGGCTTAGAATGAAACAGATTACCGGAAAGCAACGTACTACCAGTACACGGAATAATTTAAATTTGCCGAAAATCGAGATTAGAAAATTTAATGACGATCCTAAAACTTCGATACCATTCTGGGGTCAATATAAAAAAATACACGAAGATGACTCCTTAGATAATGAAGACAAATTTCAAAATCTTATACAGGCGATGGTGGAGGGCTCCAATGCAAGGATTTTAGTGGAGAGTTACCAACTAGAGAAAATTACCGGAGACAAGTTAGACAGAATCACTACAAAGGTCCGTCCAGTATTTGATGCTTCAGCGACTGATAAAAATAATTATTCACTGAATAGCTGTATGGAAAAGGGGCCAAACCTCATAGAACTTATTCCAAAATTGTTTATAAATTTCAGGGCAGGAAGATATGCGGTCACGTCCGATATAAGAAAAGCGTTCTTGCAAATTTCGATTTCTCCAGCGGACAGGCGATACCTAAAATTGTTATGTTGAAAGGAAAGACGAATTGATTACTTACCAACACAATAGAGTTTCGTTTGGCGTTGCATGTATCTTAGCTGCTACTATAAAGTACCACCTCGAAAAGCATGAGGATAGATATCCTGAGACAGCAAGAAGATTGAAGGAATGTTTTTATGTTGATAATTGCGTGACATCGTTTGATTCTGAACGAGATTTAAATATATTTAAGAAGGAAGCTATAGAATTGATGGATAAAGGTAAATTTGATTTAAGATGCTGGATGATGAATAAAACACAAGATGAAGATGAAAAGATGAAATACCTCGTAGGCTTGCAAGAGCTCCATTAAATGAATCTGAAGTGTCCATACACGTATTCTGTGATGCTTCCAAAGATGCGTATGCCAGTTGTGTATTTATTCGAACTAAATATGAAGGTGAGGTGTCAGTTCAGCTTATTATTGCAAAAAGTAGAGTAGCTCCAATAAAGAGACAACTGTCGTTACCTAAACTAAAACTAATGGGAGCCTTAATTGGTTCTAGATTGTATAACGAAGTCTTGACGTCAGGACTTTTATAAAATTGTAAGTATGACGTATATTGTTGGACTGACTCATCCGTAGTTTTAGCGTGGTTGCAGCGTATATATATGTGGAATGTATTTGTTTCAAACAGTCAAAGAAATTAAAAATAATATTGATAAGGACTGTTGGAGACATTTACCTCGTATACATAACCCAGCAGATTTGCCATCGCGTGGATGTGATGCAAAGACATTACTAAACCTACAATGGTGGACAGGCCCTCAGTGGTTATATGACGATGAAGAGCAGTGGCCTAAATCAATCACGGTGGTTAATGATAAAGATGAGGAGGTTATTGCGCGGGAAGAAAATAAAAAGGCGTTAATATATTTAGAAACAAATAAAGAAATATTCAGTGACGCCTTATTATATTTTAGTCAATATAAGAAGATAGTTAGACTAATAGCAAGAGTATTAAGAATGAACACAAAAATAAGAAATAAATCTGATATACAATCGCATCACATACACTACGATGAATATAACAACGCCGAAGTAACCTTGATCAAATTGATACAGAAAGAAGTGTATACACCACACAGGAGGAAGGAAATTAAATTAAATATTATTGAGCAAGAAAACATACTTAAAGTCAAAACAAGATTAGATTACAGCAGAGAAAAGAAAACTTTTATTTTATATTGCCTATTTTACTACCTGGAAATCATGAAATAAAAGAATGGTTCAAGAGAAGCATAAGATGATGTGTCATGCAGGGGTGCAGATGATTATGTCAGAGCTAAGGGATTTATATTGGATTGTCGGAATTAGAAGATTGGCAAAAAAGATAGTTTCACAATGCGTAATTTGTAAGCGATACAAGGCCAAACATTACGAAATACTTGATCCTCCTTTGCCCACAGACAGAGTTGGTAATTTTTCAGCATTTGAAATTACCGGGATAGATTTAGCTGGCCCACTTATTCTTAAGGATAATAGTAAGTGTTGGATTGTTTTATACACATGCGCAGTGTATAGAGCAGTACATTTAGAGCTGACAGATTCCTTATCGACAGACAGTTTTATAATGACGCTGCGTAGGTTCATAGGTAGACGCGGTAGAGTAAGAACGATATACACTGACAATGGAACGAATTTCGTGGGAGCTGCTAACTTACTTAAAAATATAAATTGGAAAGGAGTAGAGGAGACATCTGTCCCATATGGAATTCAATGGAAATTCTCCGCACCAGCAGCTCCGTGGTGGGGTGGATGGTTAGAGCGACTCATAAGTCTGCTGAAGGATTTATTACGTAGAGTACTTGGTAAATCTTCTGTTAACTGGATTGAGTTATCAACCATATTGTGTGACTGTGAGGCGGTGATTAATAATAGACCACTCACATATGTAGAAATGGGCGATTTAAGACCGTTAACAATTATGATGTTTATACAAAATTTGCCATGTAACGACACATACGATTTAGATAAAATTGATCACAAAAGCTTGAATATCAGATATAAGTGTCGGCAAGTCGCCTTGTTGGACTCCTTTGACCTTGTCAGCGAGTACCTATCCGTGCCTATTACCTACGACTTGTCGAAAGTATTTGGGGAGGGTTTGATAATGAATTACTTTGACTTACTTATTTCCATGCTACTTCAGCCAGCGTGTGATGGATGTAACGATCTGCTTCGCTTTATTATAATTTGCTATGTATACCATTTGTGTTTCACCCTGACTCGTTATAACTTGACTAGCCTCTTCAAAATCATCAACCTGTAGGTATAAAAATATACATCATTCCCTTGTTAAGGAAATCCAAGTGCGAGGGTCCAACCTAATACATTTATTTAATTATTACATGCTTTATGATCGATTTTCTTCACCTCAAAAGAGGGGATGGGATATGGCGTGACACCACGAACAAGACCCTCACGGTCAGGTTCGCCAGAATTTTGGGTATCCCTTCTGCCGGCAGCCCCCACACCCTTGCGGTGTGGGTACAAGGTACGATCAAAACACAGTCCCCCACAGGACAACAATTAGGATTTTAATACATCAACCCTATGCACGTAGCTTTCATCAACTGGAGGCTCCTCAACTTTACAGGTATCTTTCACTGACTTTATAACAACTTCACAACTAGCAAGACTAAGTACGAGGGGCGGTCAAAAAGTTCGCGGAATGGCGGGGTTGGCGGGGGTGAGGTCGCTCCTCCAGGTAGCCGCTACTTGAGTAACTCATAATTACTATAATTATATGCCAATTTCTAGCCTAATTGGGTCATTAGCTTTCGAGTTACAAACGAGTAAACAAGTAAATCGGGAACAAACTAGCCACTATGGAGAAAATTGAACATCGCGCCGTCGTAAAGTTCCTCACCAAACAAGGAAAAACGCCTCAAACTATTTTGCAAGAGATGTTAGCTGTTTACGGAGACTCTGCTCCTGGTAAAACCATGATTTACAAATGGCACGGCCTTTTCAAGCAAGGAAGGGAGTCAATTGAAGATGATCCTCGACCTGGACGGCCCATTGAGGCCACTACGCCGGAAATCATTGAAAAAGTTGAAAAACTTGTATTGGAAGACGGAAGGTTGAAGAAGAAACAACTTGCAGCATCAGTTGGAGTATCAGAAACCACAATTTTAAATATTCTTCATCAACATCTTGGCATGAGTAAAGTGTGTTCAAGGTGGGTCCCGAGAATGCTCACGCCGCTGCAAAAACGTGAGCGCGTCAACTGTTCCGCGAGTTTTTGGACCGCTGTGGAGAAGATAGAGAAGAAATTATGGCCCGAATTGTAACCGGTGATGAAACTTGGGTTCACCACTATGAGCCTGAGTCAAAGCAGGAGTCGATGCAGTGGCACAAAAAAGGCACACCACCCCCTAAAAAATTTAAAGTGTCGCAATCGGCCGGAAAGATCATGGCGACTATTTTTTGGGATACTGAAGGTATTCTTTTGATCGATTATAAAGAACGTGGTGTTTCTATAAAGGGAGAGTACTACGCTTCCCTATTGGACCGATTAAAAGAAGCTATTAAAGAAAAAAGAAGAGGAAAACTGACAAAAGGTGTACTCCTTTTGCACGACAACGCGCCCGTTCACACGAGTCATGTTGCGACGGCTGCCATTCATCGATGCGGTTTTGAACAACTACGCCATCCACCCTACAGTCCAGACCTGGCCCCTAGCGATTTTTATTTATTCCCAAAGATGAAGAAAGAGCTGCGTGGAAAAAAATTTAGAGACGATGATGAAGTCAAGTCGGCGATTTCGGCGTATTTTGACGCCCAAGACAAAACCTATTTTTTCGACGGTATTAATAAGTTATATGCCAGATCCGAAAAATGTATTCGTGTTAAGGGGGAATATATTGAAAAGGAAAAATAACATAATGTATCATTTCATCTTTTTTCCCAGTCATTCCGCGAACTTTTTGACCTCCCCTCGTAGATGCGGTAGGCGCCAAAACTTCAAGTAAAAAGAATGCGTAACGTCGGTCTCAATGAGTGAAAGAATAAGTAGAGGATTCATAAACTATAGAACTATTTAGTTATGGTAACGTCACCTTATACAAAATTATCAGTATTGCTATATACAATAATTATATTTCGCGAGAGTGTCGCGACAATAAGTATATGCAACAGCTTAGGGAAGATTTTCGTAAAAGGTTTAGAAGTGAATATCTTGCATTATTAATTAGTAAGGGTAAGCAACATAAGATGGAACCTAAGGTTGGAGACATAGTTTCAATTGAAACTGAAAAGAGCAGGCTTCATTGGCCACTTGGTTTGGTTAAAGAGGTTTACGAAGGAAAGGATGGTTTTGGTAGAGCTGCAAAATTGCAAACTGCGTCGGGTGATAAGGTGAGGGCTTACCAAAGATTGTATCCGTTAGAAGTTTCAGCAGTATCCCAGGAATGGTTGAAATGTATTCCAAGTCGCAATGATGCTGTTGAATCTAAATTACAGGATGTCAAAACTTCAGGAAAAAGATTAGACAACCTCTCTCTGCCTCTATCTCGAGTTACGAGATCTGGTCGTGATATTAGGGTACCGTCGAGATTTTTGTAATAACGTTATAACTCAATTTTGGGCGATGTAAACAAAATAAAATAACAGTTTTTTTTTGTTCTCTTTAATATTGAAATATATAGATGATATGTTTGTTTGTTTAATGATTTTTTTTTATATACAGATGTATAATGAATTCTTTGATGTGATGTAATTCTAATGAACTACGTAGTAATGTGTGATGAATGTAATGTTTATATGTAGAATGCAATGTTTTTTGTGGCTTGGGAGGATGTTGTGGATTGCAAAGGAGTAAGTAGGTATATATTTACATTCTGCCATGACTATTCTTGTTTTTATGGTTAGTTGCTAATAAATAAAGCGCACCAGATTTTAGAAACCAAATTACAGCATTATCTGCTGTATCCAACCATCAATTTTTATGGAATACATGTAGCGAACGTCGGGCAGTAAATGGTATTCCACAACTACTAAATAAAATAAATTTAGTACGTTAAACCTGTAAGTTCCTAATGTTTATATTCCATGTTCCAGTCCTCACACTAACAGCACCCAACAAATCAACATCTTTTGGCGGTACTTGGAAGAGCCCTTTAGTGTCGAAATCTCTTATTTAGTTAACATTGACAATAATTACAGATCCATTAAGATTCATCGATTTTCAAATTATGTAAATAGGCGACTGAAGTGTAATATTGGACTTATTCGGAAAACAATCTTCTTATCGTGAACACAAACAAACTTCAACAAAAAGTAATTTTATGTGCTTTCACAAAACTGCTGCCTCCTATCCACTCCCAAATTCGTTATACACATATGTTCATCCGATTGCTCCTCTTCGGCAATTCGCGAGATTGTGTAGGACTAGAAAGGGTTTCCAGCACTAAATACCTGGGAGTTATAATAGATGAAAAGTTATCTTTTAAAGAACAAGATTACAACTCTCTCCACCGAAAGTTTATCCACTAAATAAAACTATTACGCGATATAGCACCCTGGAATCTACTTATCTATCTGTATATTGCTATCAGTAAATCAGCATAAGCGTCTTTCAATCTGGGGTAGTGCTGTTGCAAGTCACTTATTGATCTTGTAAGAAGCTCAACGTGCTATACTAAAAACAATGATGAAATACCCCTGCGGTCTCCACTAAGTTATTTCAAGGAATTACAAGTCCTGAGTGTCAGAAGACTATATGTTCTGAAGATCTGTCTAGAAACTTACAAAGAGGTACTATCATCAAACGCTTGCCAGAACGCTTCCTTTAATATTGTTGTAACTCATTTGTCTTTATATTATTTATTTTTTTATTTACTGAGATGTACCCTATCTTAGTACCATATTTAACCTTACTTATTGTTATTAAGCTCTCCTTAGCCTTCACTTCAAAATCAACCCTACTTTGTAGTGCGTATGGTTACATACATACATACACTCACTCACGCCTTTTTCCCATGGGGGTAGGCAGAAATTACGAGATTACGAGATTGCGTATGGTTGATTAGTATTATTTAATAAAAATGTGATGCTCATATTTTATCATATAAAATTTTCAATCCTCATTTATTAATTTAATCTATGGACCCTCTGCTTATAAAACATTGAATAAAATCTACTGTATTATGTTATTATAAAATCCTATTTAGCTTTAATATTTCAAAGGCCAATGATATTTTCATACATATATCGCCTGTTCGTAAAGGAAATACAACTAGCGTTCGCCCGAAGCTTCTCCCGCATTATACCGGTTTTACCAATAGATGTGTGCTCGTGATAATAAATCGGGTCTCTAAATATCTCCGTAACAAATTGCATCAGAAACAGTTCAGATGTTTTTATCGCAATTTCCTATAGTAATAACATGTTTTACCAAAAATTATTCTTTCGTATTTTCATAAATATTTAATTTTAATATATTTATTTTCATAAATTTAATTTATTTAACATAAAATTTTATGACAGTGGGTTTATCCATTTTGATGTGCAAAACGTTACAGACAGACAGAGAGAATTACTTAAGTTTCTATTTTAACAACTTGGCCTAATAATTAATAAACCTATTTATACTTATGGATTCATTTTCCACATAACATTATAATTAGATCATCGCACACATCGAAAACAGTAGTCGACTGTTTGGACGGAGCAGTTGGATCAGAGTTCGCGAAAGGATACAATTAATTGCCAAAACTTTTATATAAATTAGTTTAGCACACCTTATGTAAACACTTTCGTTTCATTGATTATTTGTAATCGATTGCAAGAATAGTTTTGATGGAACTGAAACCAATAAAATATACATTCATTTGATGACATTGGTCAATGACATCACAATGTCATGTCATAATGGGCATTTTCTCTTTTGATAGTTTATAAAAAGTACATCAACGCAGTGTTAATTCATTTGTATATATTTGTTCATTCATGAGGAATGTGGAGACGGATGTTGTGAATTTTGCTGTTCTGAATGTAACTTATTTAAGTATATATAGTTTTCAAGGAAATCCCACATACAAGATCTGTAACTATTAATACAAAACTAGTTAAGTATAACAATTTATTACTACAATTACATCATCTTTCTTAAACAAGTAGCACAAAAAAACACTTTTAAATAGCAAATAATCATCATCACTCAAGTTTAAACGTATATCACAAAATATAAATGATCACCGTAATTGATTTCGACACTAGCAAATGATATTAGTAGTCAAAACAATGTGTGCCTAAAATATAAATCTATAAATCATTACATATTATCAACAAGAAAATTTAATAGTAGAGATCGTGGAAGCTTAAATGAAGCGTTCGAACCAGATTACAAGCTATTTTAGCCTTCAATATCTTCTATGTAAGATATCTACACAGCTATCCCTAAAACGCATATTTTTATACTTACACAATCTCCATTTTGTATACAATTTCGACTAGAGACGCAGACTCGTATAAGACTAAATGCGTCGATTGTATCAAACCAAACTAAAACTAACAAGTCAAAAGCCCGCATAACATTTAAAACAGATACAAAAAAGACAAATATACATATATAAAACATGACTTCCTGTATTAAGCTGTCGTCACACGGTCGATTATAATTTTATAACAACTTTACTTTGGTCTTTTTCGACTGAACTGAGTGAATACATTGAACAACAGTACCAATCGTTCAATTTCAGAAAAATTCACTTTAAATGAAATTAGAATACAGCTTACAAAATAATTTCACTATCAGACTCAGTTTATATCCATGCAGATTTGTACGCAGATGCACGATACGGAGAAGATGTGTTTAGCTAGGGTTGGCAGTACAACTGTCCAGGGGTTCTCGGACAGTCCCTCCCTTGGCGTTGGCTCGACTAGACCTTTTTTTTTTGAGAGGGGAAATGCGACCTTTTGCACCATGTCACCGCGCTGGCAAGACGCGGCCGTGTGCAAAATGGTGCAAAAGGTCGCATTTCCCTTCTCAAAAAAAAAGGGTTGGCTGTACAAACATGCATATTGGCTGGAGCGGATATGGTATGGTATGGTCACAGCCTAGTAGGTTATAATTTCCATCTCACGCACCGTTGTCGCCAAATCCAAGGTACTGCCCATACATACACTTCAGTCGTGTCACACAACACATTACCGCGTGTTTTTACATAAGACAGGAAAGCTCTTCATCTCACCTATATTGACAAAGTAACAGAATATAAGGCTAAAGGTGGAAGCGAGTTTCACCTGGAATCAACTGTCTAGCGTACCTTAACGTAATGCTATAGTTGTTGAAAATAGTCTAAATATGAATCTTGGACACGTTTATTAAAGAGATAAAAAATAATAATAATGTATAAAAAAAATAAGTGTTACACCACAAATATTATTATACATAACGATTAATTGAATAAAAAGAACTGTATTATCTCCTAGATAAGTAGCGATATACTATGGCAGTCATTTTTATCACTACGTTTATATTTTATACATATTATGTCATAACATTTAATTTATAAAATACTTCAATTACAACATATACAACATGCTTGTTCACATATAAACACAATTCGTGAACGATATGGAATGTTTTACAATTAATATTAATATTATGTCGCTAATACAAATATTGTTCTGTTGGTTAAACTTAAATGTCATGAATTTATTTTTATTGTATTTTATATAGTATGTAAGCATAATGTAATAAAACAGATTAAAATGAACTCCACATGAATTAAATAAATCCACGATAATAGTAATTGTAATTTGTGACCTTATGTGGTCTCCCAACATTATTTCAATAAAACTAACGGTTGAGCAATATTAGGCAGAAGAAGTCTGCGTATTATTACATAGTAAATTTAGTTAACGAGCTTTCATGACCAGCGCTACTCGACAGTTACACCGTAATGTATCTACGATTATATCCGTGATGTAGACACGATCTGACGATGAAGTAAGCTTATGGCGAAAGAAATAAATAAAAAAAAAGTAGTCACCTGGACTACTTTTTTCGGTTAGCTAAAAAAAGACGTTTACCAACGCTACATTTTATACGACAGAAAAATAGCATTCATGGAAGCTCTTCAAAATAAACACTCGGCATTCAACTGATAAAACAAACGTTTTTTTATTTCAATGTAGAATACTCATTCTTTAAAATAATAAGTGGAAAAGAAATATATTACAATAAAGATAAGTCGCCTTAAAATCGATTAATAATTCATACATTTAAATTATTAATATATTAAACTGATAAGTTGCCACGCACATGTACACAAAGCAAGGCCTAAAAATCAAATTTCACTTTTTTTACATCATTCAATGTTATTGAAATATTAACTTTATTATTAAATGTTAACTTTTGAAAACTTATCAGCAGTTATTCTACTTGACAGAGTTGTGTTCAACACATATTTTTTACAGTAAAGTCATAATATTAAAAACATATTTTAACAATATAAAAAATATATTACTGCAAGCTAATTAAAGTCCAAGCAGAATATTAATATCGTGGAATTTTAATAGTACAACGTATCCCTGCTAGCAACCCAGGAAGTACGTAGGATTGTAATAGTGTAGTCGAATATTCAGACTGTATAGTAGAGTTTATTGGCAAAATGACAACTATGACAACAACATGTTTTTCTTTAAAAATATCTTCACTATTATAACATGGCATGGCTAAAAGAATTAACAACACACTAAAAATGTAATATTATTAGCAGCTGACTGATTTTTAATGTTTCATATACTTTTAATAATACCCTTAAATTATTATATAATTTAATTAGTTTAATGTTTAATGTTCTCGCATTACATACCACACTTCACAAAATCACGATAGTAAATATTCAATTAACATAAATCACTCATAATCATATATACAATCTTGTACATGTTACTAAATCGAACTGACCACATTAATTACTATATAGGAAAACTTAAAACTCCTTTACGTGTATTTTGTGTAAACAATGAAATATGAAACAGTGGATGAATATCTAATTACACAGTTTTATCACAAAGAACTTGAAAGTTTGTTTTGTTTACTTTCTATGCTAGATCTTAAACGGTGAAGTTTTGGCAAATTGAATATTTAATAACCTTGCGATCTAAATACCAAGGTATATATACATTTTAATTTAATCATTTTTTTATAAAAACACAAGTGTATAATACCAAATAAAATAGAAATTAAAAAACATCTATAAATTACATTACATTTATATAGCCACCAACACGTCAAGCTAGAATTCGCATTACGAAATCCACTGATACTAGCAACGAAAAAAGCATTATCAAGATGATCATCGTAAGTCTGACGTGTCGCTGTACACATATGAATATAATAATTAACCCATTAAATTGCATATATTATAATTATTCTTTAAATAGTAACTACTACTTATAAAAATAAATCTTTAATAATTAAGTTCAACATTTCATTAATTATTCTAAACCTAAAACCCTATTTACATCTTTACAATCATCAATATTAAGGCCTTATATGAATGTAAACTAGGTAATCATGCAATAAATATAGTTGCATGTGGGCGGTTATATTACAATACTAAGACTTCTGCTTTTTATATTCATGACAGTTATACATTTACAAACATACTTACAGAATTTATGTCATGGAATCGTATCTCGTGTTTGAGCTGAGTGGATCGTTCTGGTCTTGTCTAAAATTGAATGCGTTCCTAAAACTGTCCCTTAAACGTTCCATGAAGGTCTTGTAGTCCAGATGGGTGTGGCCAAAGTCAAAGTCTGCCACTTCAATTGTGTACCTGTATACACCGAAACTATTTAGTAAATGTTTCCATTCTACTACAAAAAAAGAATTAAACATTTCATATCCCTTCGGCTAAATAGAAAAAGCTTTCAACAGGTACCGCCGGCGGGCGCGAGGAAGTCGCGACTGCTACGGCGACCCGGGATGGACCACGCCCCTTCCGTGGCCGGGGGGCGTCGTCGGTGGAGGAGACCGGAGGAGGTAGTAGCCTCCCCCGAGGAGGGCTCCCTCTAGGCAGGGGAGCGGAGGCTGGGGGTTCCCGGAAGTGGCTTGATGTTCCCGGGGGCTCCCTACATGCCTGAGGAAGGCCATCCCTGAGGTTTTTGGTGGGTAGGCCTCCCCCTTCTGGGGAGGAGAGCCCCACATAACCGCCGGCTCGCCACAGCCGGGGTATGCAATTTAATGCATTTTCCTCAGGGAAACAAAAAAAAGAAAAACCCCACTCAAGCATATACCTTTTATATCTCTATTACTGCAGATTTATTCCTGAAAATGAAACTGTAGATGCTGGCTGTATTGGGTAGTTCCTTTGCATTTTTATTAAATAATGAGAGTTACCTCTTATCTCATTGTCAGTGTGACAGCTTTTGACTTCGGTCATGACACTCATTGTGACAATCGAAATCGAAGTTGCCAATATAAAAAAGCTTTGGGTTGCTGTTTTATTGATCTTAACTTCAAAACCTTTTCTTTTTTTACAATGTTTTGCAGGTTTTAAAAAATATCTTCTTATGGGCAAAGGTTCCTTATTTTTTGTTCTTTCCATAAAATATTATTTTATTACTGTAGGCTGAGAGGGGCCCAGCCTCCATACAAAAATGGAACATCTTTACAGCTCTATCGCTGCTAATGTTCGTTTTCGCAGAGCTATGAAATATTGTTGATTTTCTATTATGTCAAACATATGGGCGGTATGTTAAAAAATGAAAATACGTTAAATATAAGACTTAACTTCGGTGTAATAGCTGACGCAACAAACTATAATTTCTTTGTGTAAATGTATGCACAGGAAGAAGATTCTAACCAGAGTCGTCTGGTGGAGGTGCGTCTTACTTATTCCTGCCGTAAAATAGCAGTATTCGCATTGCTGTGTAGTAAGATAGGCAGTGAAATTACTGGGTAATATGACTTTACATCTTATGTTACATGTTAGCAACGTACATTGTTTATTTTTCCTCTTGAAAGGAGACTGAGAATACGTGCCAAGGCGCACGAAACGTGCCCAGGGTCCCCGCCTACCAAATAAACTCGAGTTTATTTGGTAGGTGGAGACCCTGGACACCAAGTCATAGGGTCAATAGGATCAACATCCTATTGACCCTATGACTTGGTGTGATCCATCCATTATGGTTTTTCTTATTTGCACATATACTGCAAATCTCAGATGAACTACGAATACTATATGCAACTTACCATCAGGAGGGCATTCTGCTTGTTTGTGAATATATATCACATAAAAGTCTATGTTTTTAAACATATGCATAAAACTAAAACAACTAATGTAAATGAAATGTATGTAAATCAAAATTAAGTTTAAATGCTTCATTTACATTAAATTATAATTAAAATATAATTTTGATTTTGAGCAATATTTGCAATTGTCATTGATCTACACTGTATAACAATAAATAAATATTATTTGTACCAAAGAACATAGAGTTAAACTATTGAATGCTCACCTTGATCGGTGCTGATAGTATGCAATTCCAAACACGACCAAAATTACAGCCAGAAGGCAGAACACGACTGGTACCACTATCACTGATAACTGTGCATGAACAGTCACTGCAAACAATTTTATATATATATATTATAACCTGTTAGTTAATAACTTGATTTTAATAGTTGTGTAGATTTTTATAAAACCAGCTTACCTTTGTAAATATTAATAGTAGCTCTAGAAACATTTTTCATCACAAAATTTTCAACTATCACCACTACCGTATGTTGATCACTGTCTGAAAAGTAGTGTATGAGAGGGAAGGTGTTTGACATAGTCTCTGTCTTCACAGCACATGTTTCATTGCCTGTGACATTATATTGACCTTGTTTGTACTGGACGCAATATTCAAATGGAGGACTACCAGAGTACTTGACTTCTAACCTTAGCAGATCACCATGTTGCAACCAATTCAGACCCGTGATATTTACTGTGGAGACTGGTTCTGAAATCATTAATATTTAATTGTGAAATTCAAGCTAATAATGACCAGAAATTGAGTTACTAAGTACTAATAAATAAACTGGGGAAGATATAATGAATTTAATTTGAAATCATAATTGGGCTTATTTAGTTATTATATAGTGTAATGGTATAATCTTATTGACTATAGTACAAAATGCATACCTCTAACACTGATTGTTTCTTGGTAATGCCCATATATATACTTGTCACTGATAGGGACAACGCTTGTGTTGTAGCACACAAAATCCATTGGCGTACTAAGCCTTGTTCTGTTTGCAACTTCTCTTCTCACCAGCTTATGTATAGCAAGCGTGTTATTCAGACTGATTGTAGTATTTGCTGGTGGGTTTGGAGTTGTAGTAGTTGATGTAGATGTAGTAGAGGGCGTGGTAGTTGTAGTGGTGGTAGTTGTGGTAGTTGTAGTAGTTGTAGTAGTCGTGGTCGTAGTCAATGGTGGCAAAGGCTCATTATCAGCTACCACCAAAGCTTCAATATAGTGGTCAACCATCACATCTGTATATGTAAGGTTTAGTTTAAAATTTGTGGTCTGATCTACAAGTGCACAGTCTTTAAACCAATAAGTGACAACTCTAGACGCATTCCTCTTTAAAAATTCCAACTCATTATCGGGCAGTTTTACATAATGTGTCACTGTTTGATTAACGGACACAAACTTGTTTGGTCTGTCTTTGTTGTTCTGATTTAAGACTAAACCACCATTCAAGGAATCTGAAAAATGGTAATGTTATGTAAGTATATAGCATAATAATTTTTAAGTTCAAGAGAGCCAACTTATTATCTCTACTGTATACTCTGCCGAACTGAGGTGACCAACTTGTACCATATGAACGAAAACTTTACACTTTGATATGGTAATAGTACAAATGTAAAACTGGATGTGTTGCTACATTCTTGTACATTCACATCACATTAATATAAAATATACAAAAAATGTAATATAATTTCATATTTTGTCTTGGCACTCATACATCAAACATTATTCTTCACTTTATACTGTACTATTTTTTCCCTTGCTGCATTATCCAATATAGTATCACAATATTCTAAGCTTCATTCTTTCGTCAATATTATAATTGCTACATATCACCTAACCAAATTAATTTGTAGTATATCTCCAATTTTCAAATACTTTTAATGTTTATATCTAACCGTACTGCACATACAATTTGTCTAAAAATACTGATCTTACACATGGAATGCCATATGCCATATGAAACACATGAACAATGTTGTGTATGATAATTTTTCTGAATTTTCATACAAATTCATAAGTTTACGAGTCTTAATATGTCTCAATAATAATATGGTATCAATAATTGTGTACTATTTTCATGAATTATTTATTATAATTATTTGCTTATAAATGTACTTCAGTTATAAAGTTAGAATATTAGTTATAAAGTCTATGCATATAATAAAAGATTATTACTGCCATGTCAATGTTATGTGCCATATACTTATAAGTATACTGACAAAACCAATTTTACTGAAACACTTTCAACACATAATTATTATTAATAAATTACAGTTTACATAATTCATTACCAGCAGCACAACCAACTAACTCCATTGTTATCATCCTGAATCTAATCTGAAGCATATAAACTATAAGTAACCAAGGTTCTTGTCAATACAAAAGTCACATCACAATATCATCTAATGTGACAGCACAACAGTAAGGCAATAGAGCCTCAATAGATCAATTTCTTTATATTTATTACCTGTAAGTCTGAATGTGATACTAGTCATATTGTCACGATACCAGATTCCAATAAAGTTTTTCATTAAATATACTGTAGCTGTATAGTCACCAGCTTCATATTTGCTTCTGGAATATTCAAATGTCCATTCCATAACACCAGATGATTTGATAAACTAAAAAGAAAATATATTTTTAAATATGTTTAGAAATTATTATATATGTTAAATTATATTTTTAGCATTATTTTTATATATATTATATAAATTAATAAATAAACACTGTGGTGTTGTAATGCAGCTCTAAAATTATTTTAACCCAAACAGCACAATAGTTTTGTAATACAATTCATAAAATAGAATTTGATATAAATCAATCAAACAATTTTGTATTTTATAATATTTCATTTTTATATTGTATATATGACATAAAATAGCCAATATTAGTTTCACAGAACTATATTACATATATTTACAGAATACATTCAATTATGTGGTAGATTAATAAAATAGTGTAAAGTTGTCTCAGATATGTAATATTTTTGTAAAATGTGACTTGCTGAACGTAACTTTCTGGTTATGGTCAATAAATAAATTAAATAAACTAATAATAACAATGTTTTATGGTCACGTAATAAATATCTGAACAATTAGCCTTTTTAATTAAACTGACATTAAAATATTTATATTTTAAATTTGTAATGAAATATAGATGGTAACTCATAAACACTTTCACTTCACAAAATTCTGATAAACAAATGGTTTATGACAATATAAATATATATAAATATTACTAATCTTATCTATAAACACAAAAAAGTTAACTCAAAATTTTTTGATGACAGTACTTTCTATATAAAACTGCATAAATTTTATTACTTTTTTTCTTTAAATTCTTTTTGACCATACGGACCATAAGGAAAAGGTGGAGTCACCTTTTGCATAAATTATTTTTCTTTGTGTGTGTAAAAACAAACATATAAAACAATATAAGCCATTCAGTAGTAGTTCAGCTAAAATTTACTTTAGACAAAAAATCTATTGGTTTTATTATTACATCATGAACTTTATAAATACAAGTAAATTGTATTACCGACTCTCTATGTTGAGGTTGAGCATTATCGATAAATGTGTATTTTAAATTCTCATTTGTGTAATCAGGAACGCTAGCTGTGAAAGTTATATTTGAGCCACGCACAGCAGGAGCATTGCTTTCCAAATACAACTGAAGTGAAGTTACACCTTGAAAAATAATTAGAAATAATGCACATCACTTAAAAAAATTACAGACAATATTTTACAAACATTGTTTATTACCATTTTTATTCCAAATTGCTAATAAAAGAAATATAATTAAAAATGCCATAACTTTTACAGGTATGAAGTGGAAGACCCAATCTTATTTAAATGACTTCAAGTTTTTATTTCAGATAAAATTAAATGCGTAAAATAAAAATTGATGCTGAAATTATTGTTTTATTATTTTTTTTTTAATATGACCACAAATAATAATGTGACGTCGCGAAATTTCTAACCACAGTTAGTTGTTGTCACAGATTAACATATATGTATTGTTGTCAATTTCGTCCATATATATTTTTTTTTAATTTTATGACCTGGTAACATAGACCTTTAAGTCATAACATATTTAGAAAATGTCCATAGGGACAGACGTTTCTAACACAGGTGAGTATACTATCCCTTTTTGACGTAAAACGTCTTTAAAATCGCGCCAAAACATACGGATACCAGGTTTAAAAAGAGGACCGTAACGAAAAGGTCTATATCATCGTACCTTAATAATTAAAAAACTATTAGTCTTAGAAACCAAAAATGTGTTGTGGTGTGAATTTTTCAATTTTTGTTATGCTTTACTGGCCTGGATTCTAGTCCTTTAGGCCATGTATACCAGCGTCGGACTGGCCATACAGTGGAGGTGGCGTTTGCCAGCCGGGCCCCAGCCTGCGCGGGCCCCCCACGGGTCTGGGTTGCGGGCATGCGGCAGGGCACGTAGCTCAAGGGCAATGCTGCGCGGGCCCCCTGTGCTACAGTTGCCTGCGTGCATGTCTCGGAAACTATGCGTCGTACAAAATAGGTGTCCCGGGCCTCGGGATTGCGATCAGCCACCCGGGCTCTTCCGGCCCAGTCCGACCCTGATGTATACTATCATAAACAAGGGCCGCGTTTCTTTTTCGCTAACAAAGATAACATCACTATCACCGCACTTACAAAAGCTAGTGATGGCTTACAAAATATAGTACTATAACTGAGGAAATATCGATGTAAGAGCAAAAGGAACTCAATCTAGATGACGATTTCAACGTCTCGAAGGTAGTTGATAACCACAACCGCAGTATGGGGGCGTGCATTATCATGCATAAAAACAAATTCATTTCCTATAAAAGGAGCAAAGGGCACTACAATTTCTTCTAAAATCTCAGTTAAATATATTGTAGCTCTTAGTGACCCATTCTCGATGACACGGAATTCCCTACGTGCCTCAATAGAAATGACCCTCCACCACATGCCTCTTTTCCAATGTTGCACTGTGCGTACCTTTCTCCTAGGCGTCTCCACACTGTAATCCTTCTGTCATCTGGCTTCAGGCAAAATCTGGACTTATCTGTATATAAAATTTGTCTCTTAATTTTGTCATCACAATTTTCGTAATTGCGAGCAAAGTTAACTCTAGCTATATGAGTAGCTAACGGCTGAAGACTTTTGCAGCCATAACCGGATAAACAATTTAAAAAAAGATATAGGTACGTAACGTAGTATCTCTAAATAGTCTGTGAAGAAGATGAAGGAAGTCCTAAATCCTTCTAAGTAGGTACAAAATAATTTGGATGAAAACTAGTTTCTATGCAGGTGTTTGCACTCTCGTAACTTGATAGTTATTAGCAATTTTTCGCCATATTGAGAAACAAATAGTGTAGTATGTTAAAAACAAAAAGTTAATAATTTATTGAATATTTTGTTGGAAATGGCCACCACCTTGTTTGATAGTCCTTTTATTCGTGAACGTTTACATCGTCTGAGGAGGACTGACTATGATCTAGACGAGGATCAAAGATTTGGACGATGTGACTGTACGAGTTACTCCTATTTTGTACTGTCAATGGTACTATTTTCTGTTGGAACAGTAATCACAGTATTGGCTCTGGGAGATGCCGATGGATATATTCTTCACAATTTAGGGCACATGTGGCTTGTGGGACCAATTTTTATATGCTCTGGAATGATGGTAGCAGTAAAAAGCATGCTTTATTTAAGGCGAAAGAGTGTTATACAAATGCTTCTTCACCGTCGCGAACTAATTCGAGTAAGTATATTTATTTCTTTGCAACTATTTTATCAAGTGATTATTTTTTTTATAGTCTCCGTTTTAATATAAACTAAACAAAAAAAAAACTATCCAAAAAAAACCCAACAGAATTATGTCTGTCCAGGTTATATATCACAGAAATAAGAGAAATATATATTATATATGTGGCCATGACATAGCATTTTGTTAAAATGTGGCCTGATGTAACCTTTGGTGTTAATCCAAAATCACCATTCACTCAAATAATATATACAGATTATGACAAAATTAATTTGAAAAAATTCTAGTTGCCAATTAAACTACACAATGAGTAGCTTCTTATTTTACAGCAATGTGTCACAATTATCTCATTTTTGGTTGTTTATCTTGTAGGGGATCAAATTGCCATACACATTTTAATTATCTATTTAAATATACAAGGTAAAAACTTAAACATAAAACATTACAAAAACCCTCGCACTACAATTTCAAATTTAACAATCAAAAACTCAAAGCCAAACACATTTTCTTTTTACAACCTACCAGAGACAAAATTTCAACCTCTTCAACATCCCCTCTAAATTTTGTATTTAATTATAGACATATCAAATCCATCCCCAAAAATTAACTTCAACATTAATACACAGCAACAAATTAAATCTTCATATCAACTACATTCTAAGTTCGACTACATCAAAAAATCTTTGAATAACGTAATTCACTTAAATCCATCTTACTTATAATAATAAAACATAAAATAACTTTCAAGTTAAAAAAAAAAACTAATAATTAAAACTAAATTAAATAACTACTTAACCACAAAGAGTCCACACAGCTTAATCACTGATCACTCACAATACACTTCCTTAAGCGCAAAAACTTAGTTCTGTCCAATCCTTTAGTTAAAATGTCTGCCAAATTATTGTTTGTTTGGCAATAGTAAATTTCGATTAAGTTTTGCTCTATCTTTTCTTTAATAAAATGAAATTTGACATCTATATGTTTGCTTCTTCTATTCAAAATTCCGTTCTTAATTAGTACAATGGCCGACTGATTATCAACGTAATTTCCTTCAGTAAACTCTGTACATACAACAAGTCTTTGATGCATTCAGCAGCCGAGATGTACTCTGCCTCAGTACTAGATAAAGCAGTGACAGATTGCTTCCGTGAACACCAATGGATAGGTCCACCGCCATACAAAATGACAAAGCCAGTCGTACTCTTTCGACAATCAGGGTCACCTGCGAAATCTGCATCACAATATGCTGTCAAAATATTGTCATTATTCCTACAATATTGTATGCCAGACGTTGTTGAACTTTTTAAATACCGAAAAATATTTTTAACATTATTAAAATCGTTAATATTAGGACATTCTTGATGTCTGCTACAATAACCAACATGAAAAGATACATCTAGTCTAGTTTTATTCACCAAAAACAATAATGAACCAATTAACTGTCTATACCGATGTACATCATCATTATTCCCTCCCCTCTTGATGTACATCAATTAAGATATCTGGATACACACACTGTTTTAGATTATTATACCCTAACTTTTCTAATAATTGTTTAATATATGATTCTTGATAAATTTTTATCATATTTTCATTAACCACAATGTCAAAACCAATAAATTTTTCTATTTTGTCAAACCTTCTCATCTCAAACTCTTTTTCTAAATTTATAAGTATTGAATTTAATTCCAATTCATTATTCCCTATTAATAACCCGTCATCTACATATATAGCTAGATAAATCTCTTTATTTCTACATTTAAATACACATGGATCTAACTTTAGTTGTTCAAACCCTAACTTTTTTAAGATAATTAGTTAATCTTATATTCCACATTAAAGGCGCCTGTTTCAAACCGTACAAACTTTTTATTAATTTACAAATCTTATTCTTTTCTGCTTTAAAACCCAATGGAATTTCCATGTATATATCCTCTTTTAGATCACCATATAAAAATGCTGTTTTAACATCAAACTGCTTAATTTTATATCCTTTCTTTCCAGCAATTGACAACAAAATTCTCACACTGGTAGTATTCACAACAGGACTATAAGTTTCTTTGTAATCTATATTATATTTTTGAAGAAAACCCCTAGCTACTAACCTAGCTTTATATCTACCACCTGGCTTTATATTAAAAATCCATTTACTAGTTATAATTTTCCTATTTTCCGCTTCAGACCTATCTACTAATCTCCAAATTTTATTTTTCTCTAATGAGTCTTTTTCCTCTTTAATAGCTTGTTTCCATTTCTCTTTTTCGTCGCTTTCTAATACCTCATTATAGGTTAAAAATGACATATCAAATCATAATCCTCAAACTTTCTCGGTAAACATCTATTCCTCTTAGGTAAAATCCTCCTTTGTAAATTTTCCTCAAACTCGTTCATATCATTTTCATCACTATTATTCATTTCTCTGTTTTCAACATTCCTGCCATCATCTATAATTTCATTATTTTCATTAATATTTCTACAGATACTATCATCTCTACCAACAGTTTCATTTTCAGTCAACGACTCATCATAACAATCTACAAAAACATCATTATTTTCAACACCATCGACACTTTCTTCATAATCTATTCTATTCTCAATACAAACTCTATCGTCATCAATAATATCTTCTTCATCTCCAATATTTCCTTCATCTATAATTCTTTCCTCACTTTCCACAAAAGTATTCCTCCTACACCTTATTTCACTACTCTTCATTTCATCTGTATTCTCAAAACTAACTTGTCCCCTCTCAAATTCAGCATTTCTTGTCAACGATTCTCTCATGAAATTATCATTCTTTTCTTGCTCTAAACAATCATGATCATCAAATAAATTCATCAAGTCCTTCCGTTTCGTTTGTTTCTTACACTGTTTTAAAAACATCTCAATCTTTTCCCTATCATCAATAAACCTAACATCTCTCGAATAATAAATCTTATAATTCACTGGATCCCATATCTTGTAACCATTATTCGTATATCCAACCAAGAGTCCTTTATTACATCTAGAGTCTAATTTACCAATTTGATAATTCTTTTTTAAAATATGCTAAAGATCCGAATATATTTAAATGTTTTAAATTTGGTATTCTGCCGAACCATAATTCCGCTGGAGTTTTATCATTAATAGTATTAAATGTTCTATTTAATAAGTAAGCTGATACTAAAGCAGCTTCGCCCCACAATTCTTTCGGTAACATATTATCAAGTAAGAGTGCTCTAGTTCTTTCCATTATTGAACGATTTAGTCGCTCTGCTTTGCCATTATGTTGCGGGCTATATGGTATGGAGTAATCGATAATAATTCCTTTATCCAAACAATAATTTTTAAAATTTTGACTAGTATATTCACCTCCGTTATCGCATCTGAATGTTTTAACTTTCCTACCAAAATGATTTTCTGCTAGATTAACATAATTTTTAATTTTTGAGAGAGCCTCGCTTTTTGATTTCAGTAAATAAATTCTAGTGAAATGTGTATAATCGTCTAAAAATGTAATGAAATATTTGTATCCATCCCATGTTTTGATGTCAACTGGTCCACAAATATCACTATGTATAATTTCAAGTGGTGTTTTGGCTCTATACCTAATTGTATTAAACGGTTCCCTACATAATTTTGATTGAATGCAGACTTCGCAGTTTTCAATTTCTTTTCTAATGTTTTTATCGATTCCAAAGACTATATTTTTTGTTTTAAGAATTGAACTGTGACCAAGAGCTCGATGCCAAAAATTTACATTTTTTGTTAGATTCACGAATTTTGTGACTGACCTTGTCATTTGTTGACTGCACCTCTCGACTCGAAGTTTTACAGAAAACAATCCATCGCTGTTCCGAGCAGCATTCAGCAAGCATCGTCCACTAAATGCATCAAAAACTTTACATGTCTTTCTGAAAAAATAAATTTTGCAATTATTTTGAACTAATTTAGATATTGATATCAAATTCTTCTTTAAATTTGGTACAAAATATACATTTTTAAATGTAATATTTTCATTTTTGCAGTAAATATCTCCAATCCTGTCTACAATATGCGTATTACCATCAGCTGTCATAATTTTATGATTACATTTGTCAAAATTTTTAAATAAATGAGAAGAATTTATTGTGTGACACGTGGCTCCAGAATCTAAAATAAACTCTATTTCTTCTTCTTTATTTAAATCTGCAATATTACTCACAGAATTATTTCCTCTGCTCAAACAAAATTTTGTGAAATGCGTGTTATTCTTGCAATTTATACAAGAATATTTCTCTCTGCAATTTGAGTTTTTATGACCAAAACGGATGCATTTAAAGCATTGAATTTTCTTTTCAAAATTGTTTATTTTATTGCTACAAAATTTTGCTATATGTCCGGTTCTTCCACAACTATAACATTTTTTTATTGTAAGAACTGTATTGTCTCCAATTTTAAAATTTTCTGTCATGTCGACAATTTCATTTGTTTTATCTTCGTTTTTTGTTCTAATTTTATTTTCCAACAATATTCTGTTGATCAAATTAGATACTGTCTTTTCTTCTTTTGCAGTTGATTCCCACGCTGTTCTCAAATTTAAATATTTTTCCGGAAGGCTACATAGAATTTTTGTTAATAATTGGTTATCCCTAATTTCATGTCCGAATGATCTTATTTTTGTAACTATCGTTTCTAATTTACTTATATCTTGCATAACATCGGAATTTAAAAATTTATAGTTGTAAAAATCTTCTAGTAAACTGCATAATTGTGTGTCTTCATTGCCTAAGAATACTTTATCGAACTTTTCTATCATCTCCTTTGCAGTCTCGCAATTTATAATATGGTTGATATATTTTTCGCCAACAGAACATATAATCATGTATTTGGCCTTAGCATCTTTTTTATCGAAATCTTTGAAATTTTTATCATTTCCTTCTAACACACAATTCAAATCCTTTGCCGATAACAATAATTTAATTTTCTTTTTCCACATGCCGTAATCTGATTCATTATTTAATTTTGAAAAATCCATATTTGTCAATTCATCACACATTTTGTAAATTTTGAGACTCTAGATTAAAATCGAACTTTATAGGTACTTACTGCATTTCTGCCTTAAACATCTAAATTACAATTTCGTCGAAGGGCCCATAACCTGTTGTAGGGGATCAAATTGCCATACACATTTTAATTATCTATTTAAATATACAAGGTAAAAACTTAAACATAAAACATTACAAAAACCCTCGCACTACAATTTCAAATTTAACAATCAAAAACTCAAAGCCAAACACATTTTCTTTTTACAACCTACCAGAGACAAAATTTCAACCTCTTCAACAGTTTAAAACTGGAAATTAATATTGTGCAAGAAGAGATTCAAATTGAACCTTAAACCTAAATTCTACATTAAAAAATATTAATTGCTTACCTAACAGCTCAATAGTTACATATTATGATGATACCTTACTGCTAATAAAAACATGTTGCTATAATATTATTATAATCATATTAATGTGAATATTGTGATTCTTGAAGTCAAGTGCCTAATTGATGCTCTTTTATGAAATTTTAAATTTGTATGTTCTTTGGTATTTATTTAGTATAATTTTTATAAAAAAAAAAACAACAGTAAATATTAGCATGCTGTCAAATGTTTTAAACATCAAATGAGTATATTGTTCATATTATATTAAGTTACAAAAATTATAACTGCAGTGTTGTGAATGTCAGAAGGTTATTTTTTTGTATACAGTATATCTATTGCTTTAGTTATTACAATACTTTTTCATAAAATGTTAAAAATTCAATTATTCCAAAATTTATAGTATTTTCAATAAATTTTACAAGAAATTCAAAACTGGTTTCTCACTCATCCCACTATGAACTAAAATGTGCAAATTAATAAAATATCAGAAAAGATTATTGTCTCTTCATATGGTGAACAAAACATAAAACTATCCTCTCTTTAGTTATGGTAGTTTTTTTAAATATATTTTGTTTAATTTTATTCCACCTATTTATATACATGAAATGTAGGTAGACAAATTTTAATAAAAATTAAATATCAAAAACTCGTTGCCGTCCATTTGCATCCTTATCTCTTCTGTACTATCTCTGGGTAGGTCTTGTGAAGATCATGTGCCTACAGTTAGTGGTTATATATTTATTCAAACCATCTTACAATGAATGAATAGATGTGAGCTGGTAACTGCACAATGACAGAATTCCAATACTGATTTATACTTACAGTTTCTATTTATATATACAACTAGCTTTCCACCCGTGTCGTCACTCATGTTTTATTGGGTTTTTCAAAAGGTCACTATAAACAGTGAGACCCAAATTTTATTAATGTCCTGTAGTAGGCATTTCTGTGATTACATGATTACATATTTTAATTATAAATGATTTTTCTGTATGTGCTGTAGAAGAAATGACTCCTTTTCATTTTTTAAATAAATTTATCTGTTCAGTGTACATGTGTTTCTCCCCCAGCTATACCAGTTTTTCCGCAACCCTCTGTGCCCACCTCATTATATAATCCTTTCCACCTCTATATATGAGTGAGACTTAGATATAGGTGTAGGTGAAGTTTCCCATATTGCTTTTTTTCTTAATAATTAATATCTGTGCACCATAGTGTACTTAACATACTATTTACCATAATTTTAGTTAAATTAGTTAATATTGTATTACCTACCAAACAATCAGTATTCAACTGATTTTAGTCAGTATTATTGACCCTCAGTGCAGATATACAGCTGGCTGATAAATTATTAATATATTGTGTAATAAAATTATAGAATGTTTATATAGTCTCAATCACAATGTGCTAATAATGAACTTTATATTTTAGTTAATTTTTAGTGTTGATCTTTGTGTATGTTTTGCCAATACATAATTTAGGTTTGTAGAGGCTGCATTATTCTTTATAACTTTTCAGGATATGGCAATAGTACAGGCAGAACAAGCATACAGTGATCAAGTACCAAGAACTGCTTCAAGTGCAACTCTACCTCCATCATATGATGCATTATTATCTAATGCTTCAGTAAGTAAACCTCAAACAAGTTCAGACCCTCCACCACCAACATATGATGAAGCTATGTATCTTATTAGTGATGAAAAAATGCATGAAATGAAAGACGAAAATAATGCCAAACTTGAAACAAGTAACCAATCCATAGATTCTGTTGATGCTAGTAAACCATAATGAAACTTAAGATAATCATAAGATTTAACTTCATCTTTGAAAATACGTACTTATAGTTTACCTTTATAGTCATTAATGATATAACTTATTCTCAAATGTGCCTAAATTATATAATATATATATTATATATATATTGTTCTTAGAGAATTGAATTAAAAAGATGAATGTTTATTCTTTCAACAAAAAATCCATTTAATGTCTAATGCAGTGTGCCACTTTAGCGGCTCACTTTATACTCACTAACTTTTGCACTTCACTTTGTGTTCAAAAATTTGTGTTTCTTGAATTTCCTTTCAACAAACAAGGATGTTGTCAAAGATTTAAGCAGAATGACCAAAACTGAGCTAAATTGTATATTTATTGTACATTAATCATATCGCACACATATTGGTACAATGGCATTTATTGCATTTTACAGAAACAATTATAAAATATCAATGTAAGCTTAAGATGCAAAAGGAAACATATTAAATAAACAACATTAACTCTTGATAACTGTTGACACTGATAACTAAGAATGTTATTTTACATCTGTTTTAGATATTGCTCTTTAATGTTGACCACAATATGTCAATTCAAAATTTTCTGAAAATGTGCCATTATACTGCTGTATGTATACCACTTAGCTTTATTATGTATGCGGGGAACAAACATAGCTAATTTATAATAATTTACTAAATTCCATAAAAATTGATACACAAAAATGACATCAATTACTACTGGCTTTGAAATGTCTAGAGATAACCCTGAAGTCTAGGCAAGAATGTCCGTTACTAATATACAGTATGATTCTCAGTAGTACAAATGCATGTTTTGCATTTATTAATGTTTTACTGTTATTTCTAAAATGTCCTTTCTTTTAATATAAATTGGCAAATAGGCAATATAAAGTGGGACTCAATTTAAACACCTTGAATCCGATCTTGCCTGTAGGTTCTACTGTCAAACTTGTCTCTGATTGTTTCTTGGTTGTCGTCGTTGTTGTTTGTCCGCCAGCAATTCTATTATGTTTTCAATAGAATAGAATCATTATCATTTCAGTGATTATTGTGAAAAACAATTGTTCTGAATTTTGAATTATCCTACGTTCTAACTGTTTTTGGAAAGAAAGCTGAATATAAGTCGTAAACGTAGATGAAGTCACCATTAACTATATAACCTGGAAATACCAATTTCTTCAATTGCAATTTTTTCGAAAACCTGCTTAATATCGTAATGATAATTTCTGACACAATTCAGATCCAAATTACTAAAATATTCAGCTATTTTCAAAATTATTCGGAAATTTTGATAACTGCAAAGTACTGAAAGCAGAGGAATGTGAAAGTGTTCAGTATATGTTGTATATGCTAAGTTCTACATATTAGGTACTGCTTGTTGTTATGTATGTTATATTTTGCTACTATTATTCACTCATCATTCGTCATCTCTAATATCTCACTTCCGGTCAATATTGTGAAACTGCTGAAATATGACAGTTTTGTAGGCTGATTTGTGATTATATTATACCTCTGTTGCTATCAAATTTTTGTTAAAATTAACGGATAATGTTTATAAAATAACAATGTCACGTTACAAAGTAGCAATAATCCTAATAAAAATAATATCTAATAGTTTTTTCATAAAAATATGTATGCGATTGGTTGTGTAAGTACTTAGCACATTCGTATTAATGAGACATGGTGTACAATTTTAATGTTTTGTTATCTTAATGTATATTTGTTGATAGAATTATTAATAATTTTAATTTCACACTTTAGGTTAACCAGTTTGAATCGGAATACAGATCAAGTCAAGACTAACACAATATTTAATAATTGGCATCCCTTAGAGTTTCAGAACTTGTACAATATAAAACTCGTGTTAGTGTTTGTAAATCGTGATAAACTGTCTTTTATAACCCAGCATATTAACCATGGAAATAGTTTATTTAATATCTAAAAAAATTACCGTTTTGATTACTATCTTAAAAATGAACTTAAGTTCAATCTGTATGCCGTATGTCACCTAAGCTCACAAAAACTTAAGAGGCATGAATATATTTGATATGTCATAAAATATTTCTCATTACTTCTGAAAAATTATAAAACAGTGCTCTCACAATAGGTACTAGATTCATAGAAATAACACTAAAATTTAATACTTTGACTTCGCTTTTCTTTTCAGTCCTGTTAAATCTTAATAACTTTAGTGTGTAATTATCGAATATTATGTCATCTTCGTGTGGGAATTGCTAAGTGTTTCGGCTAAGGCGCACAAATTCAGCTTTCCCCAAGGTATGTATATGTGGAATATATTTTGCTTTAAAGAATTAAACTTAATTTTAGTTACAATTTTTAAATGTTCTACATTTTAATCATATCGCTGTTGTGATGCAGAAAAAAAATATTATATTTATTGTAAAAATAATATCTATTTGTTGTCAACAAAAACGTTATCTACAAAAATGTGTATTTATTAATTCAGTCAAATTTTAGTATTTCTATTTTGTTATTCTGTTGTTTAGGATTATGTCTACTTATACTCAATCCGACGGAACTAAAAAAAAATACATTTGAATCTGTAGTAATTTAAATACACTGGACTCATGCCTTTACTTACAAAATGAAAACTTTACTTACTAAAAATTATTAATAAAGGGAAATATTTATATTAAGTGGAATAAAAATATTACAATGTATAAAACATGATTCATGAAAAAGAGTCTGCTATATATAAAAGTACCCAAGTCATTTAAAATACAAATACCAAATCCGTTATTATAAATCTTGTTAAGTATTTCAATATTTGATTGCGATAATTGTTTACAAGAATATTTTAATTATCAGAAATTGAAATACGTCAAAAATATTTTGTTAGTGGCCATAGAGATGCTTATTATAAAAGTGAGAAGCCATATAGAACACACTATGTGGCTCGAATAGAATTTATAGCATATTGAGGTGTGCAGCTTGGTGGAAACTAAATTTAAGATTATTTCGAGTAAATCTCAACTGTTTAAACATAGTTATATGAATTGCTGTTGATGAAATTGGTATACTAACAATACTTACAATTTTCTGCTTTCAATTGTCTATAAAAAATCTTTTTTGAGTTTTGAATACAGTTCTGTCATTTACACACCGATCATTATTATTTTATAGCAAAACATTTTCAAATAAACTCATAAAATAAACAAGCAAACATTCATTAAAGACGTTTTATTATTGTATTGAAAATGCCAATAAGTAGGTATACGGGGAGATTGAATTCCCTCATACTTATGACTTTATCATGCAATACGAATAAAGTTAGATTTTTTGATTTGAATATTGTTTTAACTACAACGAAATAAATATTTTTGAAATATGATTTCATGACACACACATTGATTTCGGATTCGCTTAAAAATATATGTCAGAAAACAGCAAGCAGCAGCAATCTCAATTAGACTATAATATTAAATTATGGTCTAATTGCGATTGCTGCTGCTAATATAATATTAAAAGCAGGTTTTTGCATATAATTCTCCGCTTTAGCAGTCACTACTGATTGGGTACTTTGAATAACTTTATAAAATATATACTTCATCTATTAAGGAATCGGTTGCTCGGCATCATAATTGGTTGCAGACAAATCTATCGGAAATCCTGCCTAAATCGTAATTTGCCCTTTTTCTTGCAATCATTTAGGTACATATATTAAAAGCGAAATATAAAAAACAAAATGACATAAAATAAGCCAAATAGTTTGAGTGAATATAAATGATGATCAAGAACTTTTTCAGTCTTTTTATTAACAAATATTCATTAATTTCCGAGCACTATTTTTAATAAAATATATATGTATTTATATCACTTATAGGGTTCAGAGATAGTCTAGTATATTATACCTATCTATACAAATACCTAATCAACGCTTTCGTTATGAAGAAAATACATTGAAGAACACTGATTTGAGCAGCGATTTACGTAGAATGTAGATTAGAATGAGTCACCATTTAACTGCTTCCAAGTGAGTGTGCTGGGTATACGGGAATACCAACAATCCGGTCGCTATACGGCAACATATTCGAGCTTAATGTCAGCTGATCAAATATAAATTGCTTTTTTGTATAATTAGCCATATATCAGCGGTTACGCCCGCATTCCTGTATAAACCTACAGTCTATTATATATAAAGTAAACCTACAGAAATAAATTATTTAGGTATTAGTGAAATGCATCGTAATTAAGACGCACAAACTTTGTTGTATTCGATTTACAGCATACTCACCAATTCTGCATTTGTTATATATATGTCGCAGGCAAACCGTATATTTTCGCAGTTTATATACGGCGTCGTCAGTTTTTAAACGCTCGCAGTTATGTATAATGCCGAAGGCAAATTGAAGACTCGTTCAATTGTAATAATTTCGACGCTGGTTGTAGTTTTAGGGTTACCATGATAACAGATTGGACAAATTAACTTTATTTCGATAATCAGGTAACTAATAAAGATTTCAAGCAAGATTCATTTAGTAAAATTATGCACTTAAGTAGGTAGTTAAAATATTTAAGTAACAAATAACATAATTAAAATAAGCAACATAGATAACAATTAATTATAACAATGGCACTTTTAAACAAATACTATTACCTAAATATTTTTCAACACTTACATGTTCATCATACCTTAAGAGATCCAAAATAAACATAATTTCACCAAATAAAGAAGAATTATGAGGAATTAAAAAATTGGAAAAAAAATTAATATGCTAAGAAAAATTTTAATCACATAAATACTTATTTGTTTATTATACCTATAGTTGGTTATTTCTTCTTCATAATCTTTATTACCAAGTGAAGAATATTAAGATTTTTTTTTCACACAATTAAGTAGGTAGTAGGCTCTTATTTATTTAATTTATATCTTGTTAAAAAAACGTTTTTTTTTTATTAAACAGGACCCACACAAAACGTTATTTTTAAAACATACACATCTGTTATTTTGGCACTGCCTTTTACTTGGCTTGCACAAACATTTGCTAAAGCCCTGTCCGCCAAACAAAGATTCTGGGATTTCTTCGAGGTATTTATTGGACGATATCTTTAATTCTTTCCGGTTAAACCAGTTTTTGATAGTCCCATTACTTGTGCCAATTTGGTAAACTCCATGTCTCATATCTAATATTTTTCCCGATATATTTTTAGCATCTATGGGACCTCTATCAATTTTTGGGACGTTAAGAAATACGCTATCTCCTATATTTAGAACTGGGAGTTTCTTAACCGTATCAGTAATCATTTTTTCAGCTGCACGTTTCAAGCCTTGGTGTGATTTACTCCCTTCTGATTGTATTCCTTGCTTTCGTTTGCAGATTAAACATAAAACACTTGCTCCGTAGCCTTCGTTACCAATTGTTTCTCCACAAATAGTGTGAACATGTCTAAGACAAGAACAACATTGGTGGGCACCACTAGTCAAATCTTTACATACAATGCATCTAAAATCATTTTCAAGAGTAGAAACCTTATTTGAATCGCGCATCACAATAGAATTTTGTAGAGTTAAGCTATCAGCATTTGATTTCTCACCTGGTTGTTGAATAGAATTACTCGTATTTTCGGCAATAATAAAGACGTTAATTGGTGCAGGTAACGTTATTAACTCGTTAGAATATATCATAAAGGAATTGTTAGTTGTTTGTGAAAGTAAGTTTCTATATTCTGGGAACATTGGGATAGAAGCAACTTCGTCTATGTTTCATTTATGATTAATGTCTTGTTTTCATTTCTTGTATTTAAAATAGCAGTCGTATTTTTGGAATTATCCCAATTTGAAATTTGATTTTCCAAAGTCTCGTGTACTTGATTAATCTTTTTTTTTTTTTTTTTTTTTTTTTATTGCTAAAGTTGACAAACAAGCAGGCTGCCCACCTGATGGTAAGTGGTAACAGTCGCCTATAGTACACGTGGTTCCCACGAGATTCGCAGCAAATCTGCAAACCTCATAAGAACCACAGTGTACGTTGCCAACTTGTGACATAAGATGTAAAGTCACAGTACCCAGTAATTTCACTGCCTATCTTACCCTTCACGCCGGAACACAGCAAAGCGAACCCTGCTGTTTGGCGGCGGAAATAAATAGGTAAGACGGAGGTACCCATGCAGACGACCCTGGTACAGAGTCTACCTCTTATCATTCTTCACCTCTTATCTTATCATATTCAGTCGATTCCTGAACCTCCAATTGTCTTCCATCACAAACTTCTTGTAATTGTTCTTTGGTTGTGATGTACTTGAGAATTCCTTGAGGAATAGTGGAACTTCTTAGGTCAGATTTTGGTTCGCCACCAAAAAAAGCACGAAATGGCGACCTTCCTATAATTGTATAGAAAGATGTATTTTTACTATACTCTACAGTATAGTAAAAATACAACCACCACCACAAGCGACCCATTGCCCATTTTGTGGAATTATTTTCTCGCATCCAAGCACGAAACATATTTTCTACATCCTGATTACTGCACTCAACACTTCCTTGAGTCTGCGGGTGTCGCGGAGTACCATGTATTTAATGTATTATTTTACATTCAGGCCACATTTTAACCATGAGATGTATAAACTTAGTGCTATGATCTTTGTAGTTGAGAAGCCATTTAAATTCACCATATGTTGCTGATTGCAGGTCAACTTGGCCCCCCGCTCATTATAATCTCCAGATATAATTGGTGTAACTACGATAGGACCTTTCTTTGGTATGTTCCGTTTTTAGTCACAGATAGGACATAATAATACAAATAAGTCGATTGCTTTTCTTACAATAATAAATCTATCCTTGATTCGATACTGCATTTTCTCTCGACCACCATGTCCACAGCTTCTATGAATTTCTAACAGTACGTCGTAATATTCTTCAAAGGGATTTATTATACGGACCGTTGGACTGTCAAGACTGGCTTTTTTTTATCTCATTACCTCATATTTTTTTGACCAATGGTATTCTGCAGGTGTCCTCCGAGAACCACATTCGATTGACACCCTAGCGTTTTTGAGGTGTCGGATAACCTCTAAAACCTTATCATTTGTCCACAGCTTTTTTATTGTTTCCGCTTCAGAAGAATACAACTTTTTTAGTTCAGTATAATAAATGTCTTTAAAATCACAATCTTTTTGCGAAAAGTCTGTTGCACACGTAATATTTTCACAAACTTTTTGCGTTACAAAAACACCAGTTAACGCCATTTTGCTTGTTTTGATTAGCAGCGATGCGCGTGGTAGGAATCAGAACTAAATTCTTCAATTTGCCGCGGAATTATGTGTACGGCATTCAAAATGTCAATGAAATGTTTCGGTTTCATTTTGTATAATAACACAGCAATACAGATTTTGCCTTTGGCATTATACATAACTGCGAGCGTTTAGAAACTGACGACGCCGTATGTTAACGGCGGAATCATACAAATTGCCTGCGACATATATATTTGCTTTCAAAAAGTGCCTTTAAATGCGAATTCTTCAATCAATTCGCGCATTCGTCAAAATCTGTTTTAACTTTATGTACAATGGTGGACTATGGTATCTTTAGAATAAAAATATAAATAATCGATTATACAGAAACTAGTATTACTAAAATTTGAATACTTAATACATAATAATGCTAATTCTGTGGCTTGAAATAAAATTTAACTATTTTTTTGTTTTAAGAGCCATTCTGTAGTTACCACGATTTTAACAGCATTAAATAAATTTGTTGTTTCTTAATATTGGTGATGATTTTTGCCAATAAAAACTAAATTTACCTATGAAGGTGTATTTTGTAAAATCTCTGGTGAATAACACCAATTTAAGCCCTGCCAATCTTTTAGTTTACTTCAGTTCGTGATTTCTTGAATAGTTTTTAGTTTGACAGCATCAAACTAAAATTTTGTCTAGTTAGCGCCCGTAAAGTTGGCACAAACTATAGAACAAAACTTGACGAATGCACAGTATTGGTCATGAACAAATCTTGATAAGATCACATGTTGCAAGAAATTAAATAAATAAATTTAAGATCGATTATGCTATAAATCCTTTATATTATGTCGTAAGTAGTGATTAAGAACAATGTTTATTGTTATTGTAAATCAAAGAAAAAGGCTAATGGAATCTAATTACATGAAAAGTAGCACCAAATAATTTAGCTTTTAAATTTCACAAATGAATTCCATTAATTTCTCATTACTTTGATTTACAGTTTTACTATTTGTTTCGTTAGGTTAATAAAACATGTTTATATTTTTCTAAGATAGGTTTATTTAAGTATATCTTAAAATCTGTTTGATATTTAAAACTATATAAACAAAATTTCAGTGATATGCAACATCGTAAAAGTTTTAAGGAATTTTTTATTACTTAATAAATTTTTAAATGTGATTGTACCACGTTTACCAAATTTATACATATTTTTTAACTTAAATATGAAAGACTGATGCATTTATACATGTGTACAATTATACATGTTTGATGAAAACTAGCATTTTAATGATTGGTGATAGTTATTCAATTTGTGGGGTATAGTTTGATACTAAGAAACGAACAAATTCTACAATTTACAATAGATATCTAAATTTAATATCATCTTAAGGGGAGGGATATGAGATCTCATGGCATGGAGTAATTTGCAAGTCTGCTTATGTAGGCAGAAGCAAAACACGCATATTATTTGGCTCGAGAGACCAATGTGTCTCCACTTCTTATCCTGCTCAAACAAGCAGCTATGCTGACATAACTAACGAGAGTTTATAGTTTTTTAACAAGTAAATTAAAAAAAATGACAGATACATGTCATTTAATACTACCAATGCAACAAAATTGTGTAAATATCACCGGTCCTTAAATTTCTGTAAATATTTTGTTGTTCTATATTTAGACGTACTTAAATAGGTAATAAAGTTTTGAAAAGCATTAAGATTGCTAACTACGCCTTGTGATAAGCCTTATCTAAACATGTGCCTTTTAATGAATTGCATTGTATGTAGATGGTCTACTTATCTTGTCATGTAATATCTACAATAGTCTGTAACAATTATGTAAAGTAGTAGGTTAGTTGAGAGCTTTTTCTCCAACAGAATCTTAAGTTTTATAATAAATATATTATTCACCATTCATAATTTTTTGATTGCAATTAATAAAAATAGAACTAAAGTAAAATAGAACAGAGTATTATGGAATGGAAATCAATAGTGTTTGTTTCTTTTCTTTGTTCATGAACCCCTCATCTGGAATTCACCAAATGGATTGTTGTAATAAATATTTCTCTCTATCCATCCGTTTGTTGACATCTAATGTTAGAATTGAGTTTGATTTTTTGTCAATGACTAAAAATCATCCATAAAAGCATTATCTGTAAAAGCATTATCATTTAGATATTGATGCATAGTTATGAAAATATAATGTAATTAGTTTAAAGCTGTTTTGTAAGAAATACGGGCATCACATTATGCCTAACTTTGCATTTCATATTATTCAATTAAGCCTACCAAAATATTTAGCTCTAAAACAAACATCACGTAACTGTGGCCACTGAACAACAATTACATCTGCAAAGTATTTCAGTATTCTACCTGTCAATGACAAAGTTCTAACTCTACATATACTTTCAATAAACACTATTCTACAATCCATTAAAAACAAACTTCTCATAAGAAATGCAACAATACATACAGGTATACATGTTCCTGGACCATTACAAAATATTATATTGGGTTTAAACTTAAATACAATTGGAACAGTATTTAAAGTTGAATAAATTGTAGTCAATGCTGAAGATAAATAATTTTGCTTAACATTTCTACTGCGTGGTATACGACAAATTGAATAACTTTTAGAATCATGCTCCACCTCATGAATTTTTATTTCACTGCACACGTCGTTGTCAGCCAAAATATACAGCCGGGGTTCATATTTACGTATATCCAAGTTCTTTACAATCCTTAATAATTCTGTCGTGTGTCCTCCAGACCCAATACAGAAAATGGTTCGCATTGATTTATCTTCACAATATAACTTTACATCCGAAGTAAATATCTTATAAATTAAAAACATAATTCTAGCCAATATAATCAATAATAAAAAGATAATGGACACGATAAAATTACTGAACATTTTTTTTTTATTGATAATACTTGTGAATGGTAAGTATTAAATTTTTACATTCTTGTATTGATATGAATAGAAAAGCTCTGTTCAATAATCACTAAAAATATCAATCTCACATATATTACAAAAATCTTACATATGTTATTATCGTGCTAAAATAATGGTAGTAGGAACCTATTTTTCTCAAAAGAGATTAGATACAAACGCATGAGTATGGGACAAAACTGACATTGACACGTCACATCACAGCATTTTTTTGGTAAATTATCCCCTTTTAGGGTAAGGCAAAAGGTACTTAGCCCATGCAACCATCGTCTTCTCTGTGATATATTACTGATGATATATTTTAATGTTTTGTTGCTCAAATATTATATCTTGATCTGTCTTCTTATTGCGTTGTTTATTGCTGAATATCAAACTCATTTGTTCAACTGTCACCAACGGTAGAAATGATAAAATTATAAATTGGTCTAAAGCAGTCTGTTTTTCTCAATAAAATTTGAATGGAGCGCCGGATTGCATCAGGATTTTTATAAATTTCTAACAGAGAGTCTATAAATATTATTCTTTGAATATTAAAATGTGGGCAGTCAAAAATAAGTAGTGTAGTGTTTGGTTATGATTATCGTTACAGAAATTGCAAACTGGAGAAGAAACTATGTTAATTTTATTTAGATGAGAGTTAAAGCGACAGTGACCAAATCTAAGCCGGCAGATGATAGAATAATACTTTCTTCCAAAGTATGAAGAACTCTTAGCAAACCATGGCTTAGAAATTTTGTTATTTATAACAGAGTACCATTTTCCTTTAGTTTGAGTTATTTCTTGCCATAGCTGTTGAAGTTCTTTAACTAAACAGATTTTTACTGGTATAAGAATATCTGAATCGGGGACAGGAATATTTTTGGGTGGAGGTTGTATTGAATTGTTGACAATGGTACTTGCTAAATAATCTGCCTCTTCGTTGCCTTTAACGCCAATATGAGATGGCGTCCAAACAAAAATTATATCATGGAGGTTAAAAATTTTGGGTTGTCTAATGCTTTGAGTCCACTCATACTGTCTGATATGATAAGCCATTTATAATGATTATTTTGTTTTTGAATAAAATCTAAGCTCATAGATATCACATCACAGCATAAATAAGAATTTCAACAATTTTTTTATTATTATTATTTCTTCCCATCTTGGGAAAGGCAAAGGCAGAGCCATGCAGCCGTCGTCTTTATTTGAGAGTTATTCAGAATACAAATATTTTGTCAAGGCCGAAGCCAATTCTTCAATCATAACATAATTTCTTAAAATCCTTTGTGTCATTTCATTTTCATTGTGTTGTCTTCTTCCGGGATTATATAACTCAACTCTTTTTATATTATTTTTCCTGTATCTCATCTCAGTCATTTTAATTTACAGTTCTAGATCTATAGAAACTATATAATTATATAAGTATTTGTACGATTCTGTATTCATCACAATGTCATGGATGTCGCGCGGGATGTTATCATTTGTCTTGTATAAATTAATTAAATTGTCAGCTAAAACCAGTCTTTGGATATTATAAGCTGGGCATTCTGCTGGGCAAGTGCTGCGCAACTCACGTTAGTGTTAAGTCACAGAATAGTATTATAAGATAATATGACGCTGTACGTACAGTACGTAGTAGATCCAAACGAGGACAGTTTAAAAAAGGCACGGACTACGAGGCCGTGGAGTAGACATATATAAAAAACAAATAGAAAAAAAAGCTGGGCTTTCAAAAAATATGTGGTTTAGGGTCTGTTCAACATTTAATGTACAGTTATTACATAATGGGGACGATATGATATTCATTCTACATAAATGAGATTGAAAACGTCCATGCCCAAATCACAAGCGTGTAATGGTGGTATAACACCTTCGACTATGATAATCAGCTGATTTTGTAAACCGTTGACCAATAACATTATTTATTTTAAAATACCACTTTCCTTTACTTTTAAGTGTTTCCTGCCAGTTAGCTAGCCAATCTCTTTTTAACAATATTTTAAGTTTGGGTAATAAGTCGGAATAGGGTATGGCATTATTTTTGATATCAAGATCAATATGTTCTGTGGTCAACGTGGGTAAATATATTCTGTGCTGTGATATTTATTTCACTCACAGATTTATTTATAGGCCGGTTTACACGCTACGAGAAATCGTAACGATATTATTGACAAATTTATTGCTCCAATAAATCGTAAGGTTGGAGTACTCTTTCCACGTTACGATAAATTGGAACGATTTTCTTCCATATTTCGTTGTCCAACAGCTGTAGTACACAAACCCGCTTTTGCCATGGAGGAAGCAGTGTTGTTATCGTTGTACACAAAAAAATCACTTATTGTACTTCTACTAAGTCTTGCCGAGTCCTGGTCATTCAAGAAATGCAGAAAGTCAAAGTACCACAAAGTAGGCTTATATATATTCTCTGCACCCGTCCCGGATTTTTGTGATTTGTTAACTTTCGACAGTTCTTTTCTATACACTGTGCGCAATGCGTTAATTTTTTTTGCAACCGTATTTCTATCTGCCGACGGATCAAACTCCTTGTATTTATTGACGAGCTCCATATTGTTTGAGAGTGCGGCAAAGCAGTGGTGAGCGGGGCGAGCGGAGTTGAGCACAACCAACAGCAAAATACAATAATATAGTTTGTGAGACCATTTATTAATCATAATAAATATCCACAAGCGGTAATTAAAACTATTAACATTACACAAATAATATATCGTCCGGCCATGATCGAATGTTCCAGGAAGAAGGGAGGAAGGAAACGTCATTACGTCAGAGCTTAATTAAGATGACAGCCATTGGTGTTGTCATTAGTAAATAAATATTTAAGGAATGTCATACACGAATAAAGAAGTCTACACATTATACAATTTAACACTTCCCCTCATTCCTTACAATGTTTAGTCAAATAATGTATATAATACAATGTCAATTGTAACAAAAATACAAATAAAAATACTTGACAACACATACAAATTAATCTTTGTATACTTAAGTAGATACATCAGGTGTCAATATGTTCATACCTTTAACAAAAGAATAATGTTTATCTTTACACAAAGGTTTGGTAAGAACGTCAGCTAACATTTCTTCAGTACATAAATACTTCACAGAAATAGACTTACTTCTAACTAAATCTTTCACAAAATGAAATCGTATGTCAATATGCTTCGTCCTTTTATGACACAGTTCTCTACATTCAAGAAGCTTTTGAGCACTTTGGTTATCATTGTAAACTGTACAAGACACCTCTTTATACATAAGCTCAGACAACAAGTTCTTAATAAAGGATAAGTCTTTACATATATCTCCTATTGCCAAATACTCGGCTTCAGTGCTAGACAAAGCAACACATCTCTGTTTACGAGACTCCCAGTTAATAGTACTGTCTCCTAACTTTATCACAAAACCAGTGTACGATTTGCGGTCATTTAAATCATTGCCCCAATCGGCATCGGTATATCCTACCAAATCAAAATTAGCACTCTTTATAAAACATAAAGAATTGTTAATAGTACCGGCTAGATACCTCAATATTCTCTTAGCCGCGGTCCAATGAGTTTTATCAAAACAGTTTATAAACTGACTCAACTGGCTACATGAAAATGAAATATCTGGTCTAGTACACACAGACAAATACATAAGACATCCCATGAGTTGTCTATAGTTATAGGTTTCATCTTTTAAATGCACATTTACATTAGTGTTCTTCGTCAATTTACAATTCAAAACCATAGGGGTACTAACTAACTTACAATTCTCCATATCAAAACGTTTTAACAACTTTTTAATATATTCAGTTTGATCTAAGCACAAAGTACCTTTATATCTGTCTCTAGTCACTCTCATACCAAGACAGTTTTTGAGTGGTCCCAAATTTTTGACATTGAATTTCACTTGTAATACATTAATTAACTGCTCTTTAATTGAACTATTTTTAGAATAAAAAACATAAAAATCATCGACATATACTGCAATGACAACAAAGTCTTTACCTAATTTCCTTGTATAAATACATGGTTCACAAAGAGACTGTTTGAAACCAATTTCAGTTAAAACATTATGTAATTTTTCATTCCACATTTTACTTGATTGTTTTAGACCATATAAACTTTTCTGTAATAAACAGACCTCATTAGCATTATTATTACTAAAACCTACAGGTTGCTCCATATAGATAACTTCATTAAGATTACCATTAAGGAATGCAGTAGCAACATCAATATGATCTATTTCTAAGTCCATTTGAGTTGCCAATGAAAACAATACTCTCATAGAAGAATGTCTAACCACCGGAGAAAAAGTGTCATTATAATCTACCCCTAGCTTTTGGGTAAAACCCCTGGCAACCAGTCTAGCTTTAAACCTATTAAATTTCCCATCTGCATCATGCTTTAGTTTGTAAACCCATTTGCACTTTACAATGTTTGAGTTAGTAGGTCTTGCTACCAGTTTCCAAACCTGATGTTCTAAAAGGGAGTTGTATTCACTTTGCATGGCTGCTAGCCAATCCTCACGTTGTGGCGAAGACATAGCTTCCTCATATGATACTGGCTCCTCACATAGGACATGCTGACTTAACATGCCATAATCAAAATCACCATACCTTTGCGGTGGTCGTACATTGCGTACAGGACGCTGAGACACCCTCGTCGGTTCGACAGGCAATGGCTCTTCCTCTCCATCGGTAGGCTGGCCAGACGATGACAAACTTTCATAATTTTCATCAGCATCGGAATCTTCTAACCCCGATGCAGTCAAATTCTCAAAACAATCTTCCCGGTTCACACCATCTAAAGATAGAGAATTTTTATTCAAATTATCAATAATAACATTATCATCATTTATATTCTCATTATTATTATCAATTAAATTCTGATTTATTATATTAAAATAATAATTATCAATATCACAGATAGATTTATTAGGTACATTTTCATAAAACTTATTCTCTATAAACACAACACTACGGGAAATTATCACATTTTTCGGACTAGATGGCTCTGACAATCTATAACCTTTGCATGTGTCACTATAGCCAACAAAAATAGTCATTTGTGCTTTAGCATCAAGTTTCCTGCGCTTCTGGGTTGGTTTTACACAGTAGGCAATGCAACCAAAAACCCGAAGATGAGACAGGTCCACTGGTGAACCAGACCAGACCTGCTCAGGCATACAACCTCCTAGAGCGACAGTAGGTGATCTGTTTTTGAGATATATAGCTGTCATTACAGCCTCACCCCAATAACGGTTGCCCAAACCTGATTCTGCCAACATACATCTGACCTTGTCCATAAGAGTACGGTTAAGGCGCTCACTGACTCCATTTTGTTGTGGACAGTAAGGCACACTACTCTGGTGAATAATACCTTCCCTTTTTAAATAGTCAGAGAATCTGTTACTGAAATATTCCCCACCATTATCGATCTCAAAACTTTAATATTCAACCCCAACTGTTTTTCTACATGTGATTTAAAAGTAATAAAATGGTCAATTACCTCTGATTTTTCCTTCATAAGGTATCCATAAGTCTTTCTTGTGTGGTCGTCAGTGAAGGTGACAAGAAATCTTGCTCCACCCCAGCTTGGCTCCTGCATCGGTCCACAAACATCGCTATGAATTAACTGCAGTGGTTGAGTAGCACGGTGTGCCTGTCCAGTGGGATAAGATGCGGCCGACATCTTCCCCTGAAGACATGGCTCACATATATTCAGTTGATGTTCATCCTGAAACATAATTCCACATGCACATTCCCGAAGTTGTAACATACCTTTTAAACTTAAGTGTCCAAGACGTCTGTGCCATAACTCTGCCGGTAAGCTTGCTGCTGCAATGGCTCTCGGTGATTCCTGGCTATCCAGGAACAAAGAGTGCTCCTTTGGCAAGGGCTTATCACTATCCACATTAGTATAAGACACACACAATTTATATAAACCATTTTTACATGCAACACATGCAATTGGGTTGCCAGAAGTTTTATTAAAAATAGAACAGCCCTTCTCATTAAAAATGACAGAATAATCTTTTTCAACTAATTTGGAAATAGAAACTAAATTACAGGACAGATTAGGTACATACAACACATTAGACAAGGTCAATGGACTCACCTGATTGGCAAATAATAATTTAGTGGATCCTATTCCCTGGCTACTTAAAGTGTTATCGTTTGCAACCTTAATTTGAGTTTGACATGGTTTTATATTCTCAAGTAATGCTCTATTATTGACCATATGATTGCTAGCACCACTGTCTAAGTAAAAGTTCTTATCCTTATCGGGAACAGATATAAATGCAGAGACAAAATTTGACTTATCGATGACTGTGGCTGTTGCCTGACTTGATCTTCTTTCACGTTTCAATTTGAAGCAACGGGCTTTTGTATGTCCTTTCTTCTTACAATAATTGCATATTAGGTTTTCATATCTCTTTGAAACAAAAGCTGATCCATTTTCACTGTTTATTTTTCTAGAGTATTCCTGTAGAAGTCTAGTCTTGACAAGCTCGCTAGAAAGTTGATTCGTTACAGTAACAGCAGACATACTCGAGACGATGGTATCATAGTTTGACGGCAACCCACTAAGCAAAATCTCAGCAACCTCAGCGTCTTCTATTGACTTCCCAATGTCAAGGAGCTGCTGCACCAACGTTGTCACTTCTTCTATGTAGTCACTCATAGTGTTAAACTCAGTGAATTGTATTCTATGCAATTTTCTCAATAGTAAAACTCTTCTATATAATCCCTTATCTTCAAATACGTCTGACAAGTTCTTCCATGCCTCAGCGGCTGTCTGTGCACTCCGGACATATTGATATAGGCTCGGTTTTATGGCTAGGCATATGCGCGCCAGAGCACGTTGTCCACTTATTATATCTGCATCACGCCCCTGAACGACTTCCCAAAGGCCTTCCAAAATTAAAATATTCTTCATAGTAAATTTCCAAGTGTGAAAATTAGCAGGGCCATCCAGCCTCTCAATCCCAGGTGTAGATAGCACGTGGCTCGGTTTCGCCGAAATCGCCGGCAAACTTCCAGATGCCTCGTTAGCCATGTTTCGTATTTTAGACCGGACGATCAAACAATAATTATACTGACGGATGCTGTTACGGTTAGCTCCAAAAAGCTCACGCTCGATTCTATTGCAATTTTGCAAATCACTCTGGGCCAATAACCTGTTTGAGAGTGCGGCAAAGCAGTGGTGAGCGGGGCGAGCGGAGTTGAGCACAACCAACAGCAAAATACAATAATATAGTTTGTGAGACCATTTATTAATCATAATAAATATCCACAAGCGGTAATTAAAACTATTAACATTACACAAATAATATATCGTCCGGCCATGATCGAATGTTCCAGGAAGAAGGGAGGAAGGAAACGTCATTACGTCAGAGCTTAATTAAGATGACAGCCATTGGTGTTGTCATTAGTAAATAAATATTTAAGGAATGTCATACACGAATAAAGAAGTCTACACATTATACAATTTAACACATATAAGCAAGATCTTTTTTATTCCTGTCGGAGGTATTCTTTACTCTTAACGAGCCATAAACAAGTAAAACTACGGTAAAGTTCAATAAACTCGCTAAGAAACTCTCGAGGAGTTTGTTTGCATGGATTTTCCGACATAATAAATAAATCGAAAATAAAACAAGAGTCAGTCAAAACAATCACCAAACTACCCACAGTGAATAACAGATGCGAACTGAGTGAAATTGTAGCGATAAATGCCTGCTACTAGTTTACACGTTCAAACTTGTCGTTACGATTCGCAGAAATTGATCCCGGCCGGCACCAACCTTCCAATCCAACTCCAATTCCAATAAATCGCTACAATGTCCTGTTTCCATGCAACGACAAATCGTTACGATTCGATTGTAACGATAAATTGTAAGCATTTATCGTAGCGTGTAAACCGACCTTATTGCATATGTATAGATAGACATACGTAGTATCTCTAAGTCAAAGAGTATAATAATATAGTGGGCTCTAAGTAGCAGGGTTCCCAACATAGGGGTTTTTCAATTGTTATTTCGATTTTGGTTTGTATTGTGTGTCGACAAGAAATTTGTTAATGATGCCGAAGGAAAATAAAAATAAAAAAAAACGTACAGTAAAATAGTGAATCTTCTGATGAAGAAGAAATATTTAATGTATTAAATAATTTAGATTAAAAAAAGTTTTGAAACATATTACAACATATTATTTCTAAATCATTATGAATTTATAATTACACTAATTATAGTAGACGGTCCTCGCTCTATAAAGTTACGTTTTTAAAAGTTACCTTTCCCTCAAATTCAAATTAGTTCCCCACTCTAACTGGCTATTGGCTACAAATCTCTTAATTACGCCTCTGAATGTCCGTTTTTAAAAGTTACGCTACCCCCGAAAGCGTAACTGTATAGAGCGTCTACTGTAAATATTTTTTAGGGGGACAACTCAATAATTAAGGCGATTTTAGGGGGTTTGACACAAACTTTAGGGATAAATATTTTTGAGAGTTGGTAACACTGCTAAGTAGTCTAGTAGTCTGTGAAATACGTGAGATAGACCGATAACTAGTTTATAGTAATCTGTGGACCGATATGTAATGTTATAGTGATTAATTGTGTATTTTTATGTTTTATTTATCGTAGTTTTAATATTTAACCGCTTATAATGTGTAGTTGATGAGCATGTGATCAAATCATAAGGAACGATTATACAAATTAAAAAATATATTTGCCAAAAGTCTCTTATGAGACTAAAATATTTCTTTTTGGGTTTTGGTGGTTTAAGTAATACAATAGATATCGAACCATGAATTTTGTTTGGAAGCTAGGTTCCAGTATTTTTCAAATAATTTCTGTGTTATTTGTAATATGTTTCTCACTGGGAGTGTTGAATCTACATTTTAGTGACAAAAATAATTATTGTGAAATGACTTATATGTTTGAATATCCACAATTTGTAGTGAGTACCTTTACTATACTTACAAACTATATTATGTCCTCTCTTTTGTTTGTAGACTGGCCAACACAGAACATATATAGGGTGTGAACTGAAAAAATCTGTTGTTTGAATTATTTGCCTTTTGGGCCTTTTTCGGATTTTTGTATGCCAGAATTTCAGATCTATTAAAACAAACGCTTGGGGACCACAGAGTGATAAAGCCCTATATATAAATAGTAAATTTGTGTCCTCTGAACAAACATCCTTTTTGGATGGACTTTTACATTTTATGTGAATGCATTATTGTACAATAGTACCAATACACAATAATCACTAATATCTAATAATTACATGTATATAAAAGATAAAATTTACTGTAATAATAAATTTTAAAAATTAATTATAGTGGTTTATATTGAAATTGCATAAAAATTTGTGATAATATAACTAGGACTTGTACAATTCTGTGCAAATCAATGTAAATTGAGCTAACATTACTAGATTATTATAAAGCTTCAATCATATTTTTTTATGATGGTTAATTTATATGTCTTAAACAAGTACTATGTTAACAGAAACTATGTTGATGTAGGTTATAATTACATTTAAAAATGATATACTAAATAAGTTTTTATACTATGTATTTTGTTATTTTAGAGGATTTCATTACCTGATAATGCAATTTACCCTCAGTATGGTCTTTATGCATACAGTGAAGGAAGGTTTACTGAAAGGGCTAGAAAAATGTGGTTAGTATAAATGTGACTAAACCAAAATCCAAAGCTTCAAAAGAAAAAAATTGACAAACAACAATTTTGAAAGTAATTGTTTGTAACCTGTGTTTCCAAAAATAGACACAAATATTTTTGCAAATACTAATGTTTCAAAACTTCTAGGTTTGATGGCATACCTGTTCTTTTTCTCCCTGGAAATTCTGGTAGCCACATGCAAGCACGCTCCTTGGCATCTGTAGCATTGAGAATGGCCATAGCAAAAAATTATGAATACCATTTTGATTATTATACAAGTAAAAATTTTCTTGTTAATATTTTAAAACTTGTGGTATTTGACATTATTAAATGTTATTATAATAATTATGAGGACCATTGATTATTACAGTCAGTTTCAATGAGGAATTGTCAGGATTGTATGGTGGGGTGTTAGATCATCAAACAAAATTTGCAGCAGCATGCATATCTAAGATATTGAACTTATATAAAAGTAATAAATACACCAAGAGCATTCCCTCATCAGTGATATTAATTGGACATTCAATGGTTGGTAATATATTTTTTATTAACTCATAACTAATTAAGATCATTCACAATAAATATTAATTAACCTGTATTATGTTTGGTCAAAATGAATGCTAAGCAAGCAATAGCTTGAGTTAAATATGCTGATTAAAATTTTGTAATAAGTATACTATGTAATAATTTCTTTTTTAATTAAAAACATTTACCATAAAAATATAGATTTACTATAAAGTTGAATGATTTTACATGTAATTCATTAGTTTTTTATACATAGTATAAGTGTGAAAGTCTTGCCAGAATTAATCTGTTGTTATTGCTAGTTTTCGGATTACATCGAAAAATAGTACTGTTACCAAACATAACTGCATTGTGAAAAAGGCAGCCTTGTGTACCCTCTTTGAGTACTGCACTGACATTATCATTATAAATTTTATAACAGATTAACACTTCAACAATTCTTGACATTCATAAGCAGTCGTTTCTAATGGAAACATTTCCAGAATTAAAAAATTTATTCAACATTAGCATAGCTTAAAAGAAAGGTTTTATTCCAAGTAAAAATCTATACATTTGCCCATAACAAACCTGTAGTTTTTTGAAACCTACAATTAGAATGGCAAATTGTTTTAATTGCTTGTATTTTGTCTTAAAAGATGATTTTCACAATTTGTATCAAAAGTTCTTATAAATATAAATTAAATTGTCATAATGTACTGACTTACTAATGTCAATGTACTAATCTACTTATATGTATAATCTGGGTCTTAAATTATAGATAGCGTAAATTGTTATTTATTTAATGCAAAAATACTTACCACATTCCTTACAACAGTGGCCCATAAGACATGACATTATGGAAATATAATAAAGTAGACCAATCTTGGCAACATTAGATAAATTTTATTTTTTGTACAGCATATGCAATGGCACAAACTCTGCCAGGGACTCAATATAGAGATCCAATTGCAAAAGAGAATCAAGTCCACTAGGTACCCAAAATTTTGTTCCATCAATAAATTCAACATCTTTATCATTCATTATTTTAATAGGATTTCACTTTTCTTGCAACTGTCAATAAAAATTTTATACATTATTATTATTTGAGTTACATGATAACCTATTCAATATGAACTAGTGCAATACTTTAACAGTGCATATATTTGCAAATATTATCTGTGACAATACTATATCACACATTATTTGTGAAGTATAAGAGATAGATAGATAAGAGATGTGAGTAAAAAATAACTCATTTTACAAATATATTCTATAAAACAATTTCTTCAGCAAAGATGCCATTATGACAAAATGACTACTTAAAACTGTATTTTAAACTAAATAATATAATATTAACACTTAGGATCCTTTATTTCTAAGATTTCTTACTGATAGAAATTTGTAGTTGACAAGCTTTCAAAAAAGTGTGAAATTAGTGCCACGAATGGAGTTCAAACCAATTGTTTACATACAACTTTTATTTTACTTATTTACTGTGAAATCACAATTTTTTGACCAACAAATAATTTGTTCCTACTGACCTCAATTTATCCTTCTTTAAGAAGTGGGTCAATTTCCTTGTCAACCTGTACAGTGATTGTTAGTACACTTAGCACATTTTCTAGTTGTTATCATTATAAAAACTGATATGTTTATTTTTTTTAAGGGAGGACTGATTGCTAAACGTCTCATGGCATACCCAAGCACTTTAAATGCTACTTCCGTTACAATTACACTAGCAGCTCCACTACAAGCACCAGTTGTTAATACAGATATAACAATGAATGACTTCTACACAATAATGGATTTTGAATGGGATATGTATATTAATAAAAATGATAAAATTAAATCAAAAAAGATGCTTGTTAGTTTTGGAAATGGTCCTAGAGATGTATTGATGCCCTCTGGTTTAACATCTTCAAATGATAGTGACATAAGTGCTCTGGTAAGCATTTTAAGCAAAATATGAAATAAAAACTTATACTTATGAATTGAGATTTCCACCCGCGACTTCGCCCGTGTTATTTAGTATAAGATTATTTTTTTCAACATGAAAGATATATTTTTCCTGCGGAAAAATTATCTTATGTTCCCCGCGGCTCCATAATACCAAAATGCATTAAAATCTGGTCCCATCGGACCATCTTAAAAACATCTTTTTATTAGATTTTCCGCTGTAAAATGTCACTATATTGTCCGGTTCTCAAATTATCCTTATATCAACCTCCTGTAGGATATAATTTTTAAGAAAGTAAACGTATTATTTTAAACTGTTATTTACTTAGATGTATTCAAAAGCCTATAAAATTAGTTTCAAACTTCTAGCTTTAAAAATAACGCACTTTTCATACAAACTTTCATCTCCTATTTCAAAACCTCACACTTCTTTTTCGCATTAGAAATCGTCCTTCTCAGGGTCTAGACCTGGGGTGCTCAAACTAGAAACTTTAAATTGTTTGGCACGTTTACACTACGACACAAATGTCCCTTAGTGTCTGTACTGTTTATACTTGTACGGATTTTTTGTGTCTGTTTGTAAGTGTATGCGAAGTGTGTCCGGGCTGGTAATACACAAACTAGTTAGTGATAAACGGTCAGCAGGGATAATCATCGTGCAGCTGCTCTTGCTACTATAGTGCCTACCATAGATTGCTGAATGAGTTACGCACAGAAAATCTTGAAGTTTACGAAAACTTCTGTAAAATACGAGGATTTTAAATATTTATTTAAAAAACTAACTCTGATCATACAAAAAAAGATACGAGAATAAGATTGTGTATCACTCCGGGTGAACGATTGTCACTAACCTGGAGGTTTTTAGCGTCAGATACGTGAATAAATTATTTGCAATAATGCAATGCGTTTATTGTTTATAATTTATTTTGGTTATTATTTATTTATTTATACAACACATACATACAGTGTACAAAGGCAGACCTAATGCCAAGGGCATTTTCTGCCAGTCAACCTGAGTGTTTATTAAATGTATACATACAATTTGCATAAAAATAAATATCTATTGCCAAGAGAAAGGAACTGTATAATTATGATATATTTACTTTATTTAATTTTCAGGAGACATTTATCATTCACTTAGTTAACTAATTCATATATATATTATAGTATACTATGGTCGATCGACTGAAAGACTACAAGTATGTATGATGAAGGATTCTCGTATAGGTATATGCATATTTTAGTTAAGAAGAGTAGGTCTCTAAAATGTCAATAAAAAAACTCATAATTTTAAAAAATTGCGTTTATTAGATCTTAAAAAACAAACGAGTTCTATTGTCTAAACTTAACTAAAAAGTGACTTTGGATATTTAGCGTTACAATGCATGTCCTTAATATACCTACTTTTCATAAGATGGTACTAATTACAGAGTTCCTCAGTTACTCGAATGCGATATTTCGACTTAATTATCTTCATCTCAGAAATAAACAACAAGTAAATTGACCCAAACATTGCAGGCAATGTATCTCCAGATATAAAACACCAGAATTTGATATAATCTACACTAACTCATTTTCAACAGAAATCATAAAAATGCATGTCGAATTGGTCCAAAGTATTTGATAATTCTGCCTCATTAATATCATAATTCAAGTTAGAAATCTTTGTTTTCAGTGTTAACGTTAAAAGTTGCTACAAAACTGTTTTTTCTTTCAGTAATTGCTGGTTGTAATATTTATCATTGCCATGGCGAATGTTGTCAAAAACTCTTCCTTAGTCGACATGTCATTGAATACCATTCGAATAAAAATACAAGTTTGGGTAGTATCTGTCATATCAGTGGATTCGTCGAACTGTATAGAGAGAGAGAGAGTAAAGTGAAGTATGTACATTCTATGATATTGTGTTTTAGTTTGTCTGCCATATCCTGACACATGACTTCAACACACTTTGTAACAGTTGGACGAAATAACTAAAGTTCTGTAATAGCAGACATATTCTCTGTTTTATTTTTAAAATTTCAAAATAAAGTGGGTGACACTTTAATAAATGCTTCCTTTACATCCAATTCGTCATCAAATGGTTTCTTTTGTTTCGCCAATATATCAGATATTTTAAATTACGCGATCGTTACAGCTTTTGATTGTTTGGCTGGTCTTGTGAACATGGTTTGTTCTTTTTTTAAACAAGTTATTAAATCGCGTACTCTTTGTTTCCTCTTTCACTCTGTGATGTAAAATCATTTCATAGTTTTCATGAATCATTTTATGATACGTTTCCCTGTTGCCATGCTTAGTTATTACCATACATAAGAAAAATTCTTTCTCAATCGTTATTAAAATAATACGTTTTATTTTTCTTCGCGGCAGTCATGTGGAGTATTTGTCAATAATATCAATTTTTGTATCGATCGATGTGTGTCTCCTTCAATTTACAACTTTTATTTATCCATCTACAAAGGAGTGGCTGAGAATTCTCATAGATACCACTCAACCAAGTGCCACGATGATTATGCCGGACTCCACACGAATCGAGGCGGCTCGACCTGAATATCATACCAACTAAACTCAGCCTGAACCATTGGAGATAATTACCCTATGGCTAACATGACAAGACAGTTACAACTCAGACTGATTCCTATTTATATCGGACGCAATATTTGTATCGGCGCGAACAAAGTCTCGAAAGTTCTCGTCAAACAGGCTGCCCGAAATTAGATAAATCGGCGGGAATCATAAATGCGGCTTTTCTGTAACAAGTACCGCACGTTCCTTTGATAAAGCCATGCTTAGCCGCTAGCATCAGGAGATTATTTCGATAAAAGAAAGTGATGCGGTGGTTATACTGGTCTAATTGTGCATCGAATAAATGTTAGTAGTTTATTAATTACATTTAGTTTTAGTTACCTGTAACAAAATCATAGTCTATATCGGATTTTCTTTCTTGAGATTGACTCAAAAAGCACTCGCGATCGACAGTTTGAGCACCCCTGTTCTAGACTATCCGTTAATTTCTGAGATAGAAATTGAATGATGAATAACTTTTATCATGCCTATAATGAGTATATAACTTTCCATGCTTACAGTTTTTAGTACTGTAGTGTTGTTAAATAATTAATTAAATTAATTGCCAATGAAAGCGATATATTATACTTACATTATATACTAGAACTTTTTTATTTTTAATTTATAATAATAAAAAGAGAAATTAAATAAGTTTTAGTTATATATCTTTATTTTAGTCTGTTTTTTAAGGAATTATAAAATAATAATGTGCGAATGTTTTAAAGACCACAGCCCTACCAGGTGTGTGGGTGTCTCCTGATCATGTGAGTATTGTATGGTGCAAACAGTTGGTTTTGTCAATAACAAGATTCCTGTTTGCCAGTGTGGACCTCGTAACAGACCAAATAAGTGAAAGAAAAGAAATATGGATGTCAAAAGCCACACATTTCTTTCAGGTATTATAAAAATATAAATATCTTATAAACATATTTATTTTACTTCTTACAGTAATGAATTTTATTCTCAGGCAAATAGGTCAATTTATCTTGATCGTAATATTCGTCGACATAGTTTAATGATGCAAGCAGATGCATTTTGGTATGAAGATAGCCGAAGAATTTACCAAATAAGTCGGCCTGAAATAAATAGGTATGTGTTCTGTTTTATTAATTCATTATTACAGGGGCAGCAATAAATTTGTTTGTTCAATTGAAAAAGAAATATATGAATGAAACAGAAGAATGTTGATAGACGATATATTTACTGTATGTTTTGCTATAAGTACCGCATCTCCATACTACACGCGACGTTTAAAATCTGACCGCGCTTCCCTCTTTGCATCTTGTTTGCAACCTTATCTTGACTCGCGTCGATCTCGACTTGCTCGAACTGCCTGGTGACTACCTACTTGCGTTTACACCCTTTTGGTTATGCCTGATAGATAGAAACCTGCAAACTCAGTTCGCCAGTACGGACAGTAAGGACCTAAGTTTTCGCCTTTCCCAAACAAAAACTAATGCTGTAAAAGGGATTTTACAAGTCATTAATTGTTTTAGCCACTGAGGGATCAGTCAATGTGTTATTCTGATGTGTAAGTTATATTATTGTAAAGTTTCAAAAATCCATTCAGTTTTTTTTACGTGAAAAAGTAACAAATATCCATCCATACTTACAAACTTTTGCGTTCTTAATATTAATAGGGATTAAATTGTCTTAAAGTAATATCTGGAAATAACAACTATTACTATTAACTTATTATGCTTAAAGCATTTTTGACGACTACTATTGTTACAATACGGCTTTTAATATTTTTCTTCTTAGTATTGATGAATTTACAAACATGACTATTAGGTTCTGTTAGATTTAGTAACAAATTGGCATTCCTCCAGAGGTGATGATTATTTTAGTAGTCTACAAACCTGACGTGTAAAGTTGCTACGTCATTTTTAATGCGTAGTGTTATTTTTAGCCCATACAATCGAAATAGGTATACAAAGTTTGATTTACATTTAAAAGACGAGAGAGCGAGAAAGAAAAAGAAAGACAGATTGAAATTACTTAATTTCAATTACAAATATATAAAATGAATGAAGTATTCCAATGTTTTTTAATGAATGAAGTATTTATTATATTTGTAATTGAAATTACTTAATTTCAATTACAAATATACCTATTAAATATATGTATAAAAAAAAGTGTCTGCTTGCTATACTTAAACTTGGTAGTCTCTAGGACTAAACTATTAGTCTATAGTTGGATATTACGATACCTACCTTCAACTAGAAACATTGTTCCGTTTCCACCGTTTTAGTAGGTTGCAATACCCCACTATTACAATATGACCAGTTCACTACTGGTCTTTGTTCACCTCTTTTTGTTTGAGGGCGGAGAAGAAAATCTGCGGAATAGAGATGTTTTCCCACTTATGTACGGAGTAAGCATTGCGACCAACAAACCATCACTTGCAGGTCATTTCTCTCGGCTTGCAGAGGCATCCACATCGAGGGCTTGCCCCCGAACCTTCTTCTCGAAGATAACTCTCGCACTAAGAGATGAGTTTCGCAGAAGGAGGCCGTATTTCTCTTTTACCATGTCCGGCAGCGACAGATTCGGCCCTATTGCCACCACGAAAAATTTGCTCCATTCAGACTATGCTGGACAGAATCAATGTCTCGGCGGACGTCGTTGTGTTGTGATCTAGCGAAACAGTCGTTCCTGTTCAATAGTCGAGTAAATGTTAAAATTTGACGTTATATATTTCATTTTGAAATTACCCGTACATATTTCCTCCAAGAATACTATTTGTACGGCGATTAAAACATTATTTTTGTTAAGAACTAAACTTTCTAATATGTGTAGGTTGATAGAGTATTGACCAAACACGTCGTGTAGTACCAAAATGATTAAGGTTGATATATGCCTTTATCTCATTGTGTTTATGTGTTCATGCTACAAGGCTAATAGACTGACGTATCTTGTCATTTGTTTTAGGATGACATATTTAATGGTGAGATTAGTCACATTTCCACAAAATCGGTTTGTCGCTATAGAAGCGGTGAATGTTATAGATAAAGATTGGATCTTTGGCTGTAATGCGATGTACACATACGGCACTTATAGATATTGGTAAGTCTTAATGAAATAATTTGATTTGTAGTGATTACTTTAGTTTGAAATTGTAAGGTATTCTTAGCTTTCTGTATGCCTAAGAATTTGCGAGGTATTAATTGTAATTCATTAATTTTCTATTTTCAGTAAAAATGCAACTTCACTTTCCGAATTGAGTAGATGGACTGGTGCCGCTATAAATTTTGGCAAGAGGAAGTTAGCCACAATTAATCTCCATACTCTAAAGGATATATATCCTGATTGGACTCACGTAGTAGTTAGAGTATCTCCTACAAGGAAACCGGTATACACTTAATTATTACCTATATAGGTACTTACTGTTAACATACATAATGAAATTGCTTGTAATAATAACTCATTGATTATTACAAGCAATTTCATTTTATCATAAACGATGTTCTTCTTAATGACGGTATTCTTCCAAACAGGCATGAAAGTTTTGGCAAACTATGTGAATCATTGTTACAAAAATAACAAAGCTAACCTATCGTTCTAATTCGTTCTGAATTTCTCGTAAATAAACGTGTATATATAGCTATACTCATCCCATTATTACTCATAAAAGCATGCATAAAAAACAAATGTTTTTGGATTATTGAATCTCTTTCGTTGAGTAAAGTGTTGGGTAGGGCATGACATGAAAAAGAATTTGTAAGAGTAGCCTCCTTTTTGTACTGAACCAGTACAATGTCCTACTTCAAATGAGGCGAGGCGTACGAGCTCAGCCATACTTTTGAAGCATGTAGCATGGAATACAACATTTGAAGTGTTTCAAGTGCAATTATATACTGTCATGCCATGAACTTTGTAATATTGTTTGTAAAATGTTACTTAGGTAACTAAAATATATTGTCAGTTCACTGACTCGTTGCGTACTTCGTCAAATACGTAATATTATTCAAAATGCAAAACTCTCACTGTGGCCGCCTCATAGTAATGAAATGGCAATATAGCACTCTCTCGTTCGAGCGGTACAATAAACTGTCTATGTTGTGTCTGTGAGAAGGAGCGAGTAACTCCAAACAAATGCTACAATTTTATATTAGCTTGTGTGCCTCGCCTCCTCTCCTTCACCCTTTGGTTTATTTACCGAGAGTGAGTAACGCGACTGATTACAGGTGCGACATAAAATTTGAAGTACCTAGTACACTTATAAATGTTGAGCCGCTCTTACATTTTGACAACATGTACAGGACAAATGTAGCGCCTCTTATACATATGTCCTACTCAACACTATAGTCCATTTCAAATAAGATGATCTCTGTGACAGTTCGATTTCGACACTTGTAGAGAGGTCGTACAGTGAAAATAAAATCGATTGTTTCTGGTAATCGATTATACTTTATATGGAAATGAAATCGATATTATCTTACTACTGAAACTTTGATTATCATTAGTGTTTCTGTATTATATTGAAAGTTTTTGTTGATCAATGCATTTATCTTATGTATATAATATTATTATTAGGTATAGTAGAAATATAGGCAAGTGTTTACCTGTGATTTTTTCGGCATTTTGCCAAAAAAATAACAAAATAACAACAAAAACAGCAACAACAGTCAACAATAACAGAACACCACGCAAAAATCGATGAAAACACAACTCGCATACAAGGCTGACACACTCGTACTGACGCGATTGTCAGGTAATCACAAGATGCCCGCCGATTATTCGATGTCCCACCTCTATGTTTTTTTGACGTTCCGTTTCATGTTTGCGAATTTCATAGTTATTTAAAAAAGATTTATTTTTATTCTTTATTTCATTAAATTAAACTAAGCGATACTGTCTTCGTTTTATAAGTAAAATACAGGGTGTCTCAAAAGAAATTTCATATTTAGTGGATTGATTAAAAAAAAAGGAAGCTGTATATAGAAAAAATGTTTATTTATTGTTAAAATACACTTTTTGGGAATTCATTTCTTAAAAATAATATCGTCTAAATGTATACCCTCACGTTGTTGGCACTCATTTAATCGAACAGTAAAATTACTTATGACTGCTCGACAGGTGGAGTGAGGGATGGCTGCCATTTCGTGACGGATATTTTCTTTCAAATGCGCCAGTGAAGTTGGTTTATTGGCGTAAACTTTAGATTTAAGATAACCCCATAGGAAAAAGTCCATAGGGGTTAAATCTGGGCTACGTGGAGGCCAATTTTATGTCACCTCTCCGGGAGATCAATTTTCCTGAGAAAATTTCACGAACACGTCGCAGAGACGTATTGGACGTATGTGAAGTTGCTCCGTCCTGTTGAAACCATGTTCTTTGGTTATAGCCAGGGAAGTTTTGCAGTTCAGGTACCAAGAAGTTGTCTAACATCTCCACATAACGCTCTGAATTCACAGTAACTGTACGCCCCATTTCGTCTTCAAAAAAGTAAGGGCCGATAATTCCTCGCGCCGACATGGCAGCCCATACGGTCACTTTAGGCGAGTGTAGGGGTTCCTGATGTTTGCGTTTCGGATTGGCTGAACTCCAGTAGCGGCAGTTTTGCTTATTGACGTGGCCAGTAAGATGAAAATGAGCCTCAACCGAAAACAAAATGTTGGTAAACGTTGAAAATCGCTCAATCATCTGATTTGCGAAATTAAGCCTCTGACCGGCATCTTGGGGCTTTAATTTTTGCACCAATTGAATTTGTAGGGGTGCAGCTTTAGATCTTTGTGCATAATGCGATGTAATGATGATCTATGCACATTTAAAGCACTCGCGCGCTTCCGAATTGAAAGGCTCGGGTTTTCACGTACAGATTGATTAACACTCTCCACGTTTTCTACCGTTCTTGATGACCTAGGTCGCCCGGATTTTGATTTATCCAGCGTTGATCCAGTCTCTTCAAACTTTTTAACCCAATGTCGAATGAGAGGAAGGCTTGGCGCATCATTTAAGTGGCGAAAACCTCGAATACTGCAGAATTTTCTACGCGCGACAGTTGTCGAATTACCGTTCTCGTAAAACTCTCGCACGCACAGCGCGCGGTCTGCTCCCGAGAAACGCTCCATAGCGACTGAATCCCCAAGAGCCAAGCTACCAATTGACATAACCCCCGCTCCCCTCAAGTACGCAGCGTTCACGCAGTAAGCTAAACAAATATAAAATTTCTTTTGAGACCTGTATATTTTATTTTATTATTTTTTGCAATGAAGCTACTATGAATAAAAAATATTAAAGAATAAAATTATTTTTGTTTGTCAAACGAAAAATGCGTAATTCGGAGCACGATGAACTGTCACAGAGATCATCCTAGTTGAAATGGACTATACATAGTTGAGTATAAGTTTTTCAAAATGTTTAATGGTTTTTTAAGATCTTTCCCCTGCAACTGTAAATATACCTGCCCTTAATAGCTTATATTAAAAATGCATGCTGTTGAACCATCAAACATCGGCAATGAGTGAAGATATTCAATAAATGAATATCTTTGCTCAATCACACGCATGTGTGCGTTTACACGTGTGTTCAAACATGCTGTAGATTCCATTTTTCTATATTATTTTAGTGACTTATCTTTCCTCAGTACGATAAACGTTTCAAAAGTTTGTGTTTAAAAGCGAGAAATGGATAATTTAATTTACATATAGTATTATATAATATATTTATTTAAACAGATAACATTAAACGTCGATATAAACGACCATGCATCCAGAATTGTGACTGTTGATTTACCGTCAGACATTGTATTTGGAAGAACCATTATAAAAGCTGAAACTGAACCCGAAAGTCTTTACTACGAACTGATTTTGCCTGGATTTGATAAAATTCACCAAGCTTATTTACTTTACGTCGAACCAACCGCAAATTGTAAAGCGGACCAGTATCACGTTTCTGCCGAATTGCATGTACCTTGGGCCAGAAATCATGAATACAGTCATTACTATACGTAAGTATTTGTAGTTTTATTATTAATAAAGTCATTATGATTATACACAATGAGAAACCTTATCGCCGAAAAAATAGCACACTTGTTTTAAGATAACTTAAATCACTGACTATATTACTATACTACACTTGACCACGGTTTACTTGTTTGCGACATTAGCTTAATTGAACATAACATTTCGAACAGGTGTAGTCAATATTTTTTTTTCCTTGTTCGTACGTACGCACAAGGTTTTTGCTTTTTTTTTAAGCTTTTTTTTTTGTTTTGTTTGTTTTGACGTCAATAAGTGCCTGTAAAGGTCTATGTTGAATAAAGATTATTTTAAATAACTTTCATTTCAGACACCTAAAACATTCGCCAATGAAATTGCGCCTATTCGCCAGCAATCCAAATATCACGTCCGCCGGGGAAACATCTCAACATCCTAAAGTAACCTTATTGTTGGATCCTCAGTGTACTTTCACCATCAGGTAAATGATAACCACTATACTACGAAATATTGATAAACATGTGTTTGGTGTTGTTTGAGAGCCTAACGTAGGTTAATACGATTTACGATAAAATTATATGAATGTAAGTTTTTAGTAACTAGATTACGAAACAAAAATATGTCAGTGAATAGTTAAAACAATCTATTTTTATTAATTACCTTTTATCACTGGGAGATTTATTTTCAAAGGGATTATCAAAATGTATTTTGTAACTAAATATAATGTAGACTTTCTATTCAATATATTTATTTGAATACCAAATGGAGGTAATTCAACATATTAACCTCTCAACAATTTATCCAAAATACGAAAAAAGATAGCTTCTGTGTGTAAACAATACCACAAATCAATATTACTTGATTGTTATCATAGCGTCAAATTTTAAAAATTATTACATAATATTGTGATTTTTATGAGGTATTTAATTTTTATGAAAATTATAATTATAATTTTCAATAATGTCTTGTTAATGTATTACGAAATTTATTCAAAGCAGGCACACTAAGATATTCCTTTTTATTGTAAAATCATTTAAATTGATCAAATAATAACTGTCTTAACATGAACTACCATAGTATTAATTTTAAAGAGTATTGACATACTTAATTTTATATTATAAATAGGTAATGTATTCTTTCAACTATATCCGGGAATAGGAAAACCGCATGGAAAAGCAAACTTCGTGACGTTACATCCGAGTAATATATTTTGTACCAGTCGGTGTAGTATAAAAGAGGAGTTGGTTCTCAAATTCAGTCTGCATCGTCCCTCTCCTGAGGGGCGGTCGCCCTCACGATTTGCCTATATGGTTTTAGAACCTAGGCCAGGCTGAGTTTAGTCGGTAGGTCACGTGGCTGGACCGCTCCGGTCGCGTGGAGTCCGACATAACCTCCGTGACACTTGCCGTTGCGGGGGTATCCTGGGTACGTTTCGTGCTCCTTGTGAGGATTCTCAGCCTTCCTCTCCTGAGGAAAAAAAAAAAAAAAAAAAAAAAAATCAAATTCAGCAGTTCAGTGGCAAGTGTTAGTTGAGACACATCTATAACTGGTCAGTGTTTTGTAAAATTTACAAATAAACAGTCAAAAGTACTGCGTTGTTCTAAGTTTTCCTTCATGTGTATGAAAAATTATATATAATTGTTAAGTAGCTGTTAAGTAGAGCTTTTAATCTAGCCCAGTAACTTCCAAAGTGGTCTATATCGACCCATAGGAGCCTAGGACAAACTACGAAGGGTCTACGCCAGTAAAAAAATTGGGGGTCCATGATATTGAATCCCAACATAATCTGATAGTACTTATTTAGTTACATTAAATTATCTTCTATTATAAAGGCATTATTTATAAAATTACCTATGAAGAAATAAATATATTATATCGCACGCTTAGAATTGAAGTGACCTTTTTTTTATCGGTGGGGAAAATGCTCCTTTTGCACCTTGTCGCCGCGCTGGCCAGGCGCGGTCATGTGTGGGGCTCTCCGGTAGAAAACCGGTCTACCCACTAAAACCCCCCGGTGTCCTTCCAGCACATATCGGGGCGCGTGGCGGGGTGCGCCTTCGCGATGCTACCGCCACACGCCCATGGGCTAGCTTGAAATTAGTCGGTCGAGCCTTCGCCAAGGGGGGATTGTCCCAGACACTAGGACAATCCCCAGGTAGCGAGGCACTTCAACGGTGTGCGCTAAAAATGTGATTGAAGAGTTGGTCATTTTTTTGTTTTTCTATTATAATTCTTTAAGTTGTACATTAATTGTCATATTAATAAATTAATTGTCATTAATAGTAAATGAATTGTTTTCATGATTGTATGCTTAACTAACCTGTATAACTAATTAGAACAAGAATTTTGGATTAGATCACTTTAATTCTAAAGGTGCGATATGTTTATAAAATTTTGTAGGTTGTAGACATTCAATATCAGGTAAGTAGGGGTCTACCTAAAATCAAACATTACAGAGGGTCTAAGGCACATAAAAGTTTGGGAACCTCTCATCTAGCCAAAAATCTGTATCTAATTCCGTAAAAGTAGAATTTATTCCAGAGTTCGTTATGTCTGACATTGACAAATGCCTTGTTCATGTTAAAAAAAATAGCAGAGACACTTGAAATCCATTTTGATTCTTATTTATTATATTAAAAATAAGATATTCAGTTATTCTTGTATGTATTGGGTATGCGCAAAATAATATTTCAAATATTTTAGACAAAATTGGTGTCAACGTAATAGAATGATAGTTATTGCATTTGGATTGATTGTTATTAAAAATATACCTTGAATTTACCAAGGTATATTTAGTTTATGAATTGCTTTTACTAGTGACAATTATAATAATTTAGAGAAACAGATTGTTTGAAAATACCAATTCACCAAAAAACAAAGCACTTTAATAATATCTCCACAATCACGTTTCGAGATTATTTAAGGACATTATTATATAAGTTCATTACAATCACAGAGTTTTAACAATATAGTACTTTTGTTTATATCTTTATTTTAAGATTTGAGCAAGATTTGTATAAGATTTCTGCAGTCTTTCCTTGATCAGATACAACAGTATCATTTTTATGTTTTTTGTGCTGGCCTGTGCCGCTGGGCCTTTATTATTAATATTACTGCATTAAGTGTATTTTTTAGTTAACAGTTAACATTTAGTGTATTTTTTTAGAAGTATATAATTTTTTGTAGTTTATTACAGATATACAGTATAAAAAATTTTTATATATTTTTTTTAATACCTTTTATTGAGTTGATAGATTAATATACTGAATTACCTTCATTTAGAATTCATACAGAATTCTCCTAAGATCTCTCAAAGTTATATGGATTTGTCTCAAAGTAATCTTTCATTAATCATAAATAACGTTTTAAAGGATATGTTTTCGTTATGTTACGTAATCAAGATATTTCATACAGTGTGAACTCTATGAAATTTTACAAACATTTATTATAATAACAAAATGTGGTTTGATAGAAGTTGCAAATACAAACGCAAGCGGTATCTATGACCAGGTTAGAAATACTTCTGGAACTGTCAATCAGAAACTATCAAACCCTTACGTCATATTTGATTAATCGAAAAAGTACGTTACGAAACTTCTTCAACTAAGTTATTTTTAAGGACATGGAAAAGACAGTAGAAATTAGGCAATAAAGGGGTCTTTCTTAAAGGTTTGCCATATAGGTATTTTCTAACGACGACTGGGGCCGACTTCGGGCCAGTGCTCAGGATTGCCGAGCTTGGGGTGGCATGTGTCGTGCGGGCGATCCGCCGGCTGGGCTTAGAAATAGCGCCTCACAAAACCGAGGCGCTATGGTTCCACGGCCTTCCGAGGCGCCGGGAACCACCCAGCTGCCGGATCCGGGTGGGTGACGCGGTGGTCCCGGTGGGGCCGTACATCAAGTACCTGGGCCTCACCCTGGACCGCCGCTGGAGCTTCGAGGAGCATTTCGTGCGGTTGGTCCCCCGAGCCATTAGGGTGGCGGGCGCATTGCATCGCCTGCTGCCCAATCTCGGGGGACCGAGGGATGGAGTTCGCCGCCTGTACGAGGGCGTCGTGCGATCCGTGGCCATGTATGGGGCTCCCGTATGGTCGCTGGACTGCGCGAGGTCCCCCCGCTGCAGAGCTCTGCTACGGAGCCTGCAGCGGATAATGGCCATACGGATCGTGCGAGGCTACCGTACAATCTCGTACGAGGCGGCGACGGTTCTGGGACGTTCCCCCCCATTCGAAATCCTGGCCGGCATGTACGCGGCGACGTTATGCGTCGCGGCGTGTCGACCGGGGGAGCGCCCTTGAACCCGCGCACGAAGTGCCTAAGCGGGAGTGGCACCGATGGATTGTGGCGGCCTGGCGTGCGCAGCCCGGAACTATGGATCTGCGCGCGCCAGCGGGCCGTCGGTGCCGTACTTCCGGGTTCCCGGAAGTGGCTTGATGTTCCCGGGGGCTCTCTACATGCCTGAGGAAGGCCATCCCTGAGGTTTTTAGTGGGTAGGCCTCCCCCTTCTGGGGAGGAGAGCCCCACATAACCGCCGGCTCGCCACAGCCGGGGTATGCAATTTAATGCATTATCCTCAGAGGAACAAAAAAAAAAGGTATTTTCTAAAAATAAAAGTTAGTTTTCTTCAAGTGAAACTTATAATATTACTTTAATTATGTGCATGTTCCCGCCTATTGACTTGACTTAAATTATAAGTTACCATTTTATGTAAAAATAAGTTATTTCTGTCATCGTGTCACAAATTTTATTAATTGTATGTTTTGTTTCTAGCATAGAACAGTCGTGGTACCAACGTCTCGCACAATTGTCAAGGAATTACACCATTGTGCTTGTACCCTACATAGTGGCCATCTTACTGTTGGCGGTTAGAAGCAACATATTAAACCTAAAAAACAATGGGAATTGCGTTCACTTACACGCAGCATTGATGAGTGAAGGAGTTAAACCTTACTATGCTTTGGTATTCGCTAGAGTTTGCACGATGGTATCTATGTGAGTATATTGCTTGACACACTAAGTCCAAAAAGAACATTTTTCTTTTATTAAAATCGACTCAGAACTTATTTATTATATAAAAAAATCTTATATGTGTCATCGAAGCTTATATGTGTTTGATACACATATAAGCTTTTTTTAATGTACATTAGTCAGCCAGGTGTTCACTGTGCCATAATGTGAAAATAATTTCAGGTCAGTACCCGCTATAACTTACATATTTGACAACACAGCCTGGAAAAACTTAGAGTTGAATTATTTTACACGTTCACTGCTAGTACTACCAGTATACATGACAGCTTTGGGGATCTTTAATATTCTTGCAGCGGTCGTGTTGGCCATCATAGTGTTTTCGTCTCAACTAGCTCACCGATTATTGTTTAGGTACGTAAGTACTCTGTCATATTAGTTAATCATTACAGAACGAGAATGATTTAGACAATTACGGTAATCCGGTCATAATAACACATTTATTTTATTTATTTTTCTGCAGAATAATTTGGAGAGGAGGACCCACTATTGTGGAAAATGTAGCAAGCGGTTTACAAAAAATGCCTTTGGTAGTGAGCGCTGCTTTGGTATGTGCAGTACCGTTATCTTGTGGAGCTGCATCTTTAGCAGCAGGGGCAGCATTCTATGCTTTTGTTGTAAGTAGTACGTTCGTGAAGATATTTTCTCGTAGAATAAAAGTAGAAAATCCACCTCGGGAGCAAAATTATTTTAAGCTCTAGTGATGTTCGAGTTTCCCGTCACCTATGCTCGAGAACTAGAAGTAAAGCCCAAAACTGAAAAAACTCACAGTACTCATCGATTTGTAGAACTTGTTTCGAAAAAAACAATCTTGGACGCGTATACCTTAATATAGCAATAAGGCTCTGGTGGCTTCAAGGTGTATAGATGAGATTATTGACGAACTAACCGTAAAATAAACCTGAATGTTTTCTCTTATCTTAATCCCTTTAGAAGAAACTACGAACCATACCGTATTGGAGCCTCCTTGCTACTCAATTCTCTTTGCAAAAGAGAAGCTGTTGTCAAATTACGTTAAGCGCAGTTGGCGTTTTTATTAATTCGTTGCATAATTGGAATATTGATACAGAAACATCTGCCTGGAACAACAAACACGTATATCACTCACGAGAAAAATTGATAGTAAAGTTTAAAAATAAGATTGCGGACATCCTATGATGGATATTTTAACAAAACCTGCCTGCAGAAGAGAAATTCTGCTTTGATGGTCTCAAATCGGTTGATGGAATGTGTAATGCATATATGTTACTCCATTTTTTATAACTCTGACACACCTGGTTACTTCGATTCTCATTTTTAATATTAATCCCTCGCGCTATTCTGATATGGATCACTCCTCCATTTTTGTTCAGTTTATTCTATTATGGAATACATTCACTCAAGCAGCGCACACTTCCTAAGTTTAAAAAAAACATAACCTTTTCTTCGAGGAAAGTCTTCATCTCCGATCCGTTCACCTTGTTTTCAGCTTCCTGCCATCTCCTTCTTGTTACATTAAACTCGTAAAAAGTTCTGTTAGTATACACATATTAAGTAATTTCTCTGTATAGCATGTTTCGCTCTCTACATGACAACCGGTCACCATAATAATAAATTTATATTCACATTGCTAATTTTATTCTGCTTCTGTATATTGTAGCTGTCGAAAATGTATGAGGAGTACCTGGAAGACTATGTCTATATATTAATGGCAAAAATAGCATCGAGAATCTGTCGTCTATTTAACTCTAAGAAGAAAGCAGATAGTACTAAAAATTCACACCATGGTGTTGTTATGAAAGCTATTACAAATAGTAACGAAAATAATGATGACAAAGAAAACGAAAATAATACAGAAAATAAAGATGAGTTACAAACGAACAACTCAAACCCGAAAACAGATATCAAAGGCGTTACAAGCAATGAAATGAAAGAAAGTACTACAGTCATCTCCAAAGAATCTGAAAATAATGTAGTTGCTCTAGTCAAATCTAATGTTGATACTGAGTCTAGTCGAGAAAAACAATGCAATGATAAACCAGGAAGAAAAATGAGTCATGTTAATAACATAGACAGTGATCTCACTAGTTTACATTTCCATGTTTTAATGTTCTTTTTATGGGCTTCTGTTACAATGGTGAATGTTCCAGTCTTGTTGACATGGGCAAGAAATTTCAAGTAAGTGTTTTTTTTAAATAGCTTTAGTAACTACATATAATTAATATTCACAATATGACTATTTTCATTCATTTAAATCTGTTTATTAATACGATCGGTAATCTTTCATTATTTCAGATACACCGTGATACTAAAGCCAGATACGTCATATGCTCCAGGTCTTATTATGTCTGTGTGCTCAATATGGATTTGGCAAATGGATGGACCTCGCAAATATTTGTATGTATTTATTAAAATTAATTGTGAACTATTATTTCGTTTTGATTCATATAGATACTCGAACAGAAACCTTGAAATTTGAATGTCATAGCTATGTGGAAGTTAAAGAAATTAAGGCTACGAAAATAAGTAAATTCGGCGGTATTATAAGAAATTTATAAAAGAACAATTCAAAAATTCCAATACTTATGTATTTACAATGGCAAAGCAAGGCACTACTATTTTGAAGATATAAGAATTGACTAACTTAAAATTCAAATGCCTATCCTAGACTATAAACAGTCTCAGATAATTTCGGACCGTTTCATCTATCTGTAATCCGACCGCCAATAACCGTTTTTATGATTGCCATTTAAGATTATTTACACCAAATGAACTAAACATAAAATGGCAAAAATTGATATGTGGATTTATGAAATTTATATATTTGTTAGTAAATCTATACATTTTCTGTAACATAGTTCTGTGCACTTGCTGAGTTGATCTGACTATGCGATAATCATGGATGATAATCAAAGTATACTCAACGGGTTCTTTCCAGATGGTTAATACCATGTATAGTACTGACTAATGAGGTTTCACAGCTAGTGAGAGAAGTATCTCGCCCATTCCACCGCAGACTGCAGCGTACGTGGAGACATGCCTTTGTAAGAGATCTTCCCCGACCGCCTGCCTATTAACTGGCAGATATTACTCCAAACTTGAAACTGAAGACGCTCGTCGTCAATAAACAGGATCTCCAAGTCTCGTTACTTACGGGGTTCGTCGATTTTTTACGTACCACATTAAAAAGGCACCAAAAAAAAAAGCACCAAATAAAAGCAAATAAAAGCACCAAAGTTTACTTTTTTCATATTACAAGAGGTTAAACAAGCAAATGGATCCACCTTATAGTAAGCGATTACTGCCGTTCATAGACGCAACATCAAAGAAGTCACAGTTGCTGGCCTTTTAAATGAAAATACGCTGTTTTATTTTTAAGGTTTGGATATCATATCGGTTCAGAAATACCGCAGGCGACAATTCATTCCACAATTTAGTAGCTCGAGGCAGTAGCTCCTGAAAAAAGATCTGTTGTGGATTGCTAACCGTGAAGGTGATTAGGCTGAATGTTTTATCGCGTCGAACGACAGCGAAATCTAGCATCGGAGATCAATTGTAACAATTCCTTGGAACACTGCTTAATATATCCGATTAAGAATACATAACGAGGCAGCGCCAAGGGGTCAAGGCGACATAAAATATCCAGGCAGTCAACGATTTGAATCGCTCTCCGTTGAATGCATCTAGAGGGAGAAGCTGATGCTAGGGTACCCCTGCCCAAAGATGAGAACACTATTTCAAATGTGGCCGCTCCTGCGTCATATAAAGTAGCAGGTAGTACGTCGATGTGAAATACCGCCTGGACCTATTATATATCCACAGAACTGTACTTATGTCGCAGGAATTTCAATAATTTTGTCATTCTGTAGAGTCTACTGATAAACCAGAAAAGGACAGTCGTTACATCCCGACCTAAGCACATGGCTGACAGTAAACACTTATAGACAGCTTTACGCGACATCGCAACTGCTGGTCTTGATGTCATTATTTAAATATATTCTGCTCAAAACCTACAGTACCATACACACCACATATATACGCTGTGGTAGGCTATATAAAAGGCCAAAGAGTTTAATCTGCCAAATTAAAGCACCAGTAAATGAGATACATTGCTCGCAGGACTGACAGTTATTGGTGCGGAAAGGTTCTCGAGTGGCATGCATATGCTGGAATCACAGCGTCGCTGTCGTCGCTGGAATCGCAGCATCTACCAGCCTTCAAAAATTTAGATCGACAGTTTGATGTAAATCGCAGAAAGGACGTTGGAAATGGACGCTGGCAGCTTTGCACCCATTGCTGTAGAGATCCCTGCCCTTTGTCCAGCAGAAAGCGTCTCAGCTGAAATGATGCTGAAATATGTTATACATCCACCTCTATTATATTTATTCTCTTTTTGAAAGGTTGTCTGAAGAAAAAATTCTCGTCAGTAATAAGTCGGCCCTACATTCATTAATTCTACATATTTAAATTGTCTACTTAAAATATATATTTTACATTATCAATATTATCATTATTTTAAATGTCCAAGTTTCAATCGTCAGAAAATATTTATTCTATGTAGATATATGAGTTTGATAACTTTTATGCAGAAAATGTCAAGCCACCGTATTTATTGTACAGTTAAGAGATAACTAACAATTGGAAAATGTGCCATGATCATAAGTAATGTAGAAAAATATTGTTATAAGTAATGCTTATGTTTATTTGTTTTAGGAAGCACTATGAACAAGTCGCTTCTCTACTTTTCATTATGTCAGTACTTATACTGGCATTGGGTCCAATGTCGTTGATGATTGTTAATTATGGTGTCACCTTTAGTTTCGCTTTAATCACTATCCAACAACTGTATGACGAGGAGATAACGGATTTTTTAACAACAGATCTATCTGTTGACAGTAATGATGACAATGAACAAATTCCAAAAGAAAATAATGCTTCTGAAGATACAGATAATATAAATAATGGATCGGAGACTGAAAAACCAGAATCGAGTAATGATTGTGATGTATGCAACGAAAGTAGAATATATAATGTATTTAAAAACATTAAGGAAAAGTTAAATTTAAGCGAAGACACCTAATATATTTTGATCTCACCCAAAAATACCAATGGAAGATAATATTAAGTAAACTATGTCGTCTACAAATATGACAGTGCCAGTTCCTCAGATGTTTGACACATTTTGTGCTATCTGTGTTTTACAATATTTAATTAAACATCTTTTATCTTGTACTGTAGTTCAAATATTTCCTCTTATTCTTTCAATTGTATTACAGACTTAAGCCAGGTTATTGTGTGAATTAACTTTTTTCAGGTTTTCATTGTTCCTCATTTAGTATTAATAAATGATATATTTATAAAAATGGTGTTTCATTGTATTTTATTTTGATTAACAATATTGTAAATTCTATCCATTTTACCTTCTATTATCAAGGCTCAACTTATGGTATTTACAGTTTTATTATCTTATAAGGTGGTGGTAAGCTGATCTGGTGTGATGTTTGTCTAATAATAATATATTTGAATTATTGTTTTATAATAAAAATGAGCGGCTGTTTATGTGACAAGGTTCTAGTGTTCATTTTTTAATCTAATGCAATAAGTGCAATCTTACAGGAACCTAATATATTGGTAAAGCATATTTAGTAATATGCTGTAAATCAGTAGTGTTCTAGTTATGATTTCATTGCTGTATTCCAGTTTAAAGTGATCTTTCAATGAAGTTATTGCATATAGATCACAAATTGTTAGACATTATACGAGGGCGGGTCAAAAAGTTCGCGGAATGAGGGGGTAGGCAGAGGTTACGTCTTTCCACTTGCTACGGTCTTTACATATCTCTTTCGCTTCATCTACTTTCATATATTTCATTTCACTTTATATTTATAATAGTTTATTAGAAATTCACGAAGATAGGGATATATCAGAAAAACCCGATATATGTTTACCGTACAATTTGCGTCAAATCAATCAAAATCAAAATAATATTTATTCAACATAGACCTTTACAGGCACTTATTGACGTCAACAAACAAAAACAAAAAAAGCTTAAGTAAAAAAAAAAAAAAAAACAAAAACCTTGTCCGTACGTACGAATAAGGAAAAAAAAAGAAAAAATATATTGACTCGACACCTGTTCGGAAATTGGGAGAGCCTTCTCGAGAAGAACAGGCAAGAAACTCTGAAGGTCTCTATTTTTATCTCCTCTTTTCAATGTTAATAATTATAATAATATAATATAAAAATACAACATAGTATAAGATACAATCATACCTAATACGATTACAGTCGTATGTATGTTTACATACACATATAAAATAATACAATATTATAAATAATGTTACCAAACATGGCTCTATGAATAGTGTCCCTATTCCCAAATAGTGTGATCATTAAGATAGTCACTTACTTTATAATAACCTTTACTCATGAGTGTCTTTTTGATATGGTTTTTAAATTTATATAAAGGCAAATCAATGACACCTTGCGGAAGTTTGTTAAACATAGATATACATTTCCCCAAGAACGAACAGCTAGTTTTATGGAGTCTGAACATTGGAACGGCAAGTTTATTTTTGTTTCTAGTATTCACATTATGTAGATCACTGTTTTTATTGAATTTATTATAGTTTCTATATACAAAAACTAAATTATCATATATATATTGACTAGCTAAAGTTAAAATATTAATTTCTTTGAACAATTCTTTTAGGGATTCTCTAGCCCGTAAACAGTAAATAGCACGAATCGCTCTTTTTTGTAAAAGGAAAATACTTTCAATGTTAGCCGCTGATCCCCATAGCAGCAGTCCATAGGACATAACACTATGAAAGTAGCTGAAATAAACAATTCTTGCCGTTTCAACATTAGTTAAAAGTCTAATCTTTTTTACTGCGTACGCCGCTGAACTAAGTTTGATTGCCAAAGTTTCAATATGTGGATCCCACTGTAGTCGTGAATCTAACGTAATGCCTAAGAATTTAGTATTATTTACCAAGTCAATGACATCACCATTCATATTTAAACTAGTATCAACCTGCCTTACATTGGGCAAAGAGAATTTGATACATTTTGTTTTCTTAGAATTTAAAGACAAATTATTAGTTGTGAACCAAAACAGAACTCTCGAGAGAGCACTATTTACATCGTCATAACATTCCTTTTGTCTATCAACTTTGAATAGTAAAGAAGTATCATCTGCAAACAATACTGTCTCACACGATTCTGTAATGTAGTAAGGAAGGTCATTTATATATATTAGAAACAGTAGAGGACCCAATATTGATCCCTGGGGAACCCCCATAGTTATAGGCGAGCTAGCAGATTCTGATCTATTAATAACGACTTTCTGCAATCTGTCTGATAAATAAGATTTTAAAAGGCTAACAGCTCCATCCGAGACACCATAATGTCTAAGTTTACTTAAAAGCGTTTCATGACTCACACAGTCAAACGCTTTGGAAAGGTCGCAAAACACTCCAATTACATCCCGCTTGCCCTCCCATGCGTCAAAAATATGTTTCATAAGTGCAGTTCCGGCATCGGTAGTGGATCTACCTTTGGTAAAGCCGAATTGGCTTTCATGCATGAATCTGTTTGTTCTCAAGTGACCTATTAGTTGATTGTAAATAACTTTCTCGAAGATTTTGCTGAAAGTAGGTAATATGGATATAGGTCTAAAATTTGAGGGATCTTTTTTGTTACCCGATTTGAAAAGTGGTATTAATTTACTATATTTCATTAGATCAGGAAAGATACCCTCATCAATACAAGAATTAAAAATTTGTGCTAACAATGGGGCTAATTCATCGATGACAGATTGAATTATGTGAGTTGATGATATACCCCAGAGATCTTCAGTTTTCTTCTTGTTAAGTAAACGGAATGTTTTCTTAATTGAAGAAGCATCAATATGGCTAAATTTGAATGATTCACTGCACACCTATTCACACTTGACTCCAGGAGGGTGACGGCTAAACTAGGAGATGAGTTAAGATTACTGGTAGTTATAGCAGGAATTTGAGAAAAATAATCAACAAATGCATTCGCAACTGCATCGTCCGACTTGATAGTCTTATTATTAATTTCTAAAGAGAAAGAGTTCCCAGAGCTTCTACTTTTTCCCGTTTCCTGATTTATTATAGTCCATGTAGTCTTAACTTTGTTCTTTGACATATTTATTTTATTTGATATGTATAAGATTTAGCACATAAACAAACATTTTTAAAAGTCTTTGAGTATATTTTTTTACATAATCTAAAAAGGCAGGGTCGACAGAAGTAGTTTTTAAAGCATATAATTCAAAAAGTGTTCTCCTGCTTTTATATATGCCTGGAGTAGCCCAGTCACTAAATTTCTTTTGTTGTTTAATTTTACAACCTTTTGTGGGAACATATTGTTGCTTTCCATTCTTACTAAATTAAATAAATTATTATATAAATTATTAGCATCTCCACCAACAGTAGGCAAAGATGTAATTTGAGATGTTATTTTTTTTTTTAAATTTACATAACCTTCCCTGGGATATAGGTCTACAAATCAATTCCGTTTTAGGGCTAACATGATGGTGCTCAATACAGGCTAGTTGTCCACTATGGTCAGAGTTAATGTAGTTTATTACAACAGATTCAATTACTTTACAGTTACAAAAAATATTATCTAAGCAGGTTGCTGATGTGGGTGTTATTCTAGTTGGCTCGTTAAATACGTGATGCAGATCAAATGATTATATAAATTAATAAACCTTTGGGACAGAGGTGATATATCTAGAATATTAATGTTAAAATCTCCACATACAATTACATTCTTATTTTTCCTGCACACTAATTGCAAAACATCCTCCATGGTGGATTCAAACTCTATATAGCTTCCAGATGGGGGCCTATAGATACACACTATAATAAGATTGTTAAGCTCCACACACGATATTTCAATAACTCTTTCAATGGAAAGTGATACAACATCTTTGCGTTCTTTATAATGCAATACATTGTTTAATATGATTAAAGACCCCCCTCTTATTGCAGAATGTCTAATATATGAGCTTACAATACTATAATTATTATCAAAGGTGATTAATTCATAGTTCTTAAGCCAATGTTCGGTAACACACAATATGTCAACTTTTTCACATGTTAACAACAAATTAATTTCTAAATCTTTGCCAGAAAAGCCTTGGATATTTTGATGTACAATTCGTAGATAATGAGGCTTTTCTATTGTCTTTAAAGAGCCAGAGATAATCTCTGTTGTCTTATTAATGAAAAACGATTGCTTAAAAACAATGAAAGCCGTGTAGTTCCAAAAACCCGTTTGGCTAAAGTCCAAAAACAAGGGCGACATTCCAAAATATTAATGTTCAATAAATTGCCTAAAACCGTAATAGGTCTAAATTATAGCACATTTAAACAAAAAAATTAAGATTTTTTTTTAAAATAATCCATTTTATTCATTAAAGAATATATGTCTATGCAACTTGTGGAATCTTTGTTCTTGAAGGAAATGTAAATATTAATACTTGGTTGCACGTTTATTGTTGTCTCCTTTTATCGTTCAGTTGAATTAGAGTGGCTGAATTTAATGTGGTTGACTTGCCTGTAAAATATTTTACTGAATGGCTAATAAATATCTTTATCTTTATCATAACATTCCTCATACATGCTCAACGATATGAGGGGTATGGAGGGTGGAAAGGTGACTTTTTCTACCTACACTAGTTATGACATTCATTAAGAGTATAAATACTAAGTTTCAAAAAAATAGGTCATAACCAAGTCAAATCCCTCGACAAAATTCTAGGAGTATGCCGCTGTTTCACCTCCCACTCAGACGAACAAATTATTGTAAAAACACTGTTTTCGATCGCGCATGTTCTTTATATAACAATAATTTTGAATCTGTCGATCTGTTTTGTTAAATATTAATAAGTTTAAGAGCAGTATTCGTGCCATTATCCGTGACCTATAACGCGCCATGTTTGTAGTTCTGAATACGATTTTTTATTTCTTAAAATATTTTTAGCGATCTTCTTTAAACATGTATTAGTAATTAAGTGGAAACTTCACTGGTATATGATAATTAATTTTATGAATAGTCTTTAAGTATAATATTTACCGTTTGTTTCCCAAATATAAATAAATAAATAAATATTTAGGCGTTACTCTAAATACGCGGTTAACATTCAAACCTCATATCAACATAGTTCGCAATCGCGCAGCTTTTATTTTACTTCGCTTCCTAATAAGATGAAATAGTCGACCGACTAGTTGACATTATACAAAGCTTGTACCTATACGCCCGATCCTAACCTACGCGTCCGTAGTGTTCGCTCACATCCCTAAGTGCCGGTTGCACAAACTACAGGTAGTTCAGAATAAATTCATACATCGTGCCCTGGGTGCCCCGTGGAACTCACGCAGCATAGACTTGCATTACAGTCTAGATTTTCCGTCGATCGAATCCCATATTAAAGATTTAGCCTCCCGCTACTTCGCAAACGCTCTGACCCACCCCAATACTCTAATTCATAAAATGGTAAATTACATCCCGGTAGATAGCGTCTCGGCTTGAGCCCGCCGCCCTAAAAACATCTTATCCGACCCGCCCGACCCCATCACTCGCGCAAATGAATCCCTTCCGCCGGTCACCAACCGCGTCGTCCCTCACGCCACACACCCACGTCTCTCGCTCACTCACCCGCAAGCAGAAGACGTCAAACATATACCCGGTATCGTCACGTAACGGGTAGATTCTCACCCTCCACTACACGGCGATCTTGAGCGTTCGAGTCATTAGACGGCGTGCTCAAGTTGCGCCCTTTGTTTCGACCCTAAGGACTCCGGGTCGGTCGCCGGTGTCGTTAGTCGGCTAGGCGTCGAACATTCTATTGCGTGCGCCTTCCACAAACACACTCATTGCAAAGCTGAACATAGCCATCTGAGGCTTCAGCATAGGTCCGCCCAAAAATAAAATAGGACATAATTACCCGAGCTACACATCAACTAACTCTTGACTCTTGCCCTGGTAAAACCATGGTTTACAACTGGAACAACCTGTTTAAGGAAAATACTACTACTTTGCCGTTTCATGAATTTAGCACATATTAAAATACTCTAATGAAAAAAGGTCAATGATTTCTTGAATGATATAATTTTTACGATATTTAATTTCCTGAATGATTAAACATGCTTGGATGTAAATTTTGCGATATATAATTTTGATGATTCTATAATAAATAATAATATTTTTGTTTTGTACCGGACATATACATATCAGATTTGTTTAATGCGATATGACTCTTATGACGGAAATATATATTTGTTAGTTGTTTTAACTTGTATCGGAGGTTAGGTTCAGACTATCTGAAACCGGCTTCCAACTGTAATGATACAGGGAGAAAATAAAATTGCCCTTGCTAGTTCTTTCTAGTACAAGGTCTCCCGCCGTAGACTTGTGAACCAATGGCGTAGCATCTTTGACATTCAAAAGTGATTGTAAAATCATATTTGAACAATAGATTTTTGATTCGATTAAGCAAGACAGAGATTCGATTGAAGATGATCCGAGGCCAGGGCGACCTGTCGAGGCAACCACGGCAGAAATCGTGGAAAAACTTGAAAAAATCATATTGGAAGATGCCCGTTTAAAGAAGAAACAGCTTGCAGAAACGATTGGAGTATCAGCTACAACCATTTTAAACATCCTACACGACCATTTTGGCATGTCAAAAGTGTGTGCAAGATGGGTGCCGAGAATGCTCACGCCACACCAGAAGCAGCAGCGAGTTGAGTGCTGTCGCGAGTTTTTATCGCTCTGAGCTGAACAAAAGGATGAAGTTTTGAACCGAATTGTGACTGGAGATGAAACTTGGGTTCATCATTATGAGTCTGAGTTCAAACAAGACTCCATGCAGTGGCACAAAAAGGGCACACCACTCAAAGAAATTCAAAGTGTCTCCCTCGGCTGGAAAACTCATGGCTACTGTATTCTGGGATTCAGAGGGAATCCTTCTTATTGATTATATAGGAAAGGGTGTCTCTATCACTGGAGAGTATTACACTGCACTATTAGAACGTCTGTGAGATGCTGTGAGAGAAAAAAGACGGGGAAAATTGACTAAAGGTGTGCTCCTTTTGCACGACAATGCACCCTTGTGCACAGGCGTAAGTTGCAATGGCTACTGTTCAAAGAGTGGGCTTCGAAATCTTGGAACATCCTTCTTATAGCCCAGATTTAGCTCCAAGTGATTATTATTTGTTTTGTATTTGACAAAGATAAACCAATTTTTTTTTTGAAGGTTATAATATATTAATTGATAGGTCTAATAAATGTATTAGAGTTAAGGAGGAATGCATTAAGAAGGAAAAATATATATTTTTGTATTTCTTACTTTTAACCCTCCATTCTGCAAACTTTTTGACCCAGCCTCTGAGGCTCTGGATTGCAAGTAACTTTAAATAGCTTTGTTACCAATGTGTCTCGAGATCAGCAGAATTATTAAACCTATTTGTATATTTTAGTAACTACCTTCCTATCACTTACTACTAGTCTTTACAATCTACGAAGCCTATTTTGTCAGGTGTTCACTATTACAGATATACTGTGGGTCTATACTTAGATGTTTCTTGTTTTTTATTAGACCTTTTCCTTGAAATGAATTTCATATCTAATAAAACACTACTTTTTAAACAAATTCTTGTAACTTTAATTTCTATCACAGAGCAGGGCTATACAATAAAGATCCTTTTTTTTAATACATATTAAGGTTGCTAAATGACTACCTAGCAACTGCTATAATCATAACTATGAACTGCCACACCAGCCAAATCTCATCTTGCTGGCTTGCACAAAAGCATCTTTTCAAGCACCCCTATATTGTAGACAGGATGGAATACAGACATGTATGTAGAACACGAGAGTATGAATTCACTCTCCAACATTTTAATTCCAATACAGCAAATAGTTCAAATCAAAATAACAAATAATGAAAAAGGTATAAATAAGTCAAAATCAACCCTAAAAGAATATATATTAGTTTTTTATAAACCAATAATTATAGGCTTCTAATTAAAAGCTTCTATGTAATTTATGAATTCAATTAACATGTTTGTTTACTGTTGTCATCCATGTTCTTATACATACACAAACATCTTATAGTATAATCTGCAACTTCAGAATACCAGATCTCTACAATTAAAATTACATCTTTAAATTTAGGTTTATAGAATATAATATCAAACTCCTTACCAGTGTTGACTAACTACATAGAATCAACAAGGGGCAGTTTCATTCTCAGACTATTAGTATGGTACAAAAGGATATATTGATTGCCGAACCTCAATACCTCAATTTTCTGTGTACTAGTTTGATATCTACTTCTTCGATTGTATATAGGAACATTAAAATAAAATAAGTTAAATGGAGTGGTTAATTTATTTCACATGAGCATAGTAACACTATTTCTTGCCTTTCTTGTTGGTAGATTTCTCTTCAGTATTTTTCGGATTTTGCCAGTTTAATGGATTTCGGCGGTACATAGGCCACGGAGGAACTGTTATAATTGCAGCTAACAAAAATCCGGCTCCTAAGATATAAACTGACTGCGAAAATTGTTGTACGATATATCCCCAAACAAATCCAACTATACTGAAAAGTGTAATAATTGCTTTGTAAAGCTTTTCAGCTTTAGCTTGACCAACATAGTCAATATGAGTAGGTAAAGATGTGAAAAAACTCATCATTGCAAAGCTTAATTTAAACAAAAACTACAACCATTAATCGTGTCGCGTCAACAAGGGATTTGTCCACAGATTAGTATAACATTCGAACGTGTCAATCGGCGCGTTCCGAATGGCGACTGGCTCAGTTACAAATTATTCCACCATAGATTTTCAGTATTTTTCAAAAGTATTTACATGACCGAAATCATTGCCTGCATTTGCTGCATTAAAGGATGGAGGACTGAGGATGTAACGAAAACTGCAATAAGCACCAAGTATTACATTGATGGTTTATATGTCATATTATATTTTATAGGTCAACAAATTTAATAGGTTCATTTGACATTTTACGGTTGTAATGGCGCACTAAACTTGTACTGGGGTAAAACAACAATTACGAAAAATCTTTCATGAAATATAGAAAAAGTGTGAAGTTATTTGTCCGTAATTACAATGATTACCAATCATAATTAATACAAATTGCAGATAATTATTATCCAAAAAATTAAAAACTAAGTTTATTTTATTTTGCTCAAAATTAATACTGACGTTATTACAAGGTTACTTCTGTATGGACTTAACCGTAGTGTTGTGACCATATATACGAAACACGTATCCGAATATTTGTTAAAACCATTCGAGTATAACTCTGATCATTCACATTTTAAAAAATAATGTATATTAATATTTTATTTAATGAAATTGCGTCGCAATTTGTGTTGGTAATTGCTTTCTTAGCGATCATTCTAGACCTTTTTTAAGCGTGTTTTTTTCTATATGCGCCTTAGCAAGGGGTGAGGCGGCGGGCACGTCGGGCGTAGCATAGAGAATGTGGCGGCGGATAGCGGGGTGTCCTCCTTCCCACCGCATTTCAATGCCCAACGGTGCATCTCGCCATCTTGAAAGTTGACTTTGCGCATTCGGTTGTATTCGATATTTTTTCTATGACTCTGCTGTTATTTCTTGGACTATTTCTGCTCTTTCTGTTGACTCTTTCTGTTAAGGTTTTTGGCCTCGCTTGCCGTATACTGACTCTGACTACGTACAAAAGTGAATTGACTGCCATTTGTTTTGAGTTGTGAAAGTGACCAATTTTTTGGCATAATGTCAAAAAGAGGCCGTACTCTTAATAGCCAAGTTCGTGAATTTATGGTGAAACTGCACGAATATTTTGACCGTGAGTCACTAAACGGTGGACATTTGTTGCCATTTACACAAGTCCAAGATCGTGTTAGTCAAGCACTGGAAATTGGCAAACACCGTTGGGAAAATTGTGAAAGAAAAGTATGGACCTACAGGCAGCGAAGTAAACGTATTTAATACGCCCAAAAGGAGGAAGAAGGTAAATTCATAACAGGTGTTGATCAATTTGGTGCGGACGCGATTCAAAATCAACTATACAGATTTTTTGCTAAAGGGGAATATTTAACCTTGAAGACATTAGAATTTTCGCTTAAGGACGCTGGCATAAACTGTGATAGCCGGGAATTGGTTTCTGGTATTAAAAAGTTGACAAACGTCAAATACTCATGCAGCGACAGGCCATCAGGAATGAAAAATATTACTAACTGGAACAATGTCAATTTTTCTGATGAGACTTCGCTGAACGCTAACCACACTGTGTCGTAGATATAGATTGACGACACAAAAGCATCCTGTTCGAAGGTGTCTACAAGAAAAGGACGTCTCATAATCTGCCATGCTGGATCTGTTGTAGGAGGATTAATAAAAAAATGTTTGATGGCATTCGAGTCGACAAGCAAAAAAGTATATCACGAAGAAATGAATGCGGAGAAATTCAAAGAGTGCTTTTTAATTTTTCTACAAAATATACCTGAAAACTATATGATACTTATGGTTAATGCGCCATATCAATCGATACAAATTGACAGGCCACTTACGCAAACTCAAAAGAAAGCAGATATAGTGGTGTGGCTGTCTAGTCACGGCGTCCAGGCTAGTATGGAGTTATTGAAGCTTGAATTGCTGGAGTTAGTGCGTCAAAATAAACCTTTGTGGGTTTATACGGCATGTGGTATTTGTAGCCACGATATGTCATCGACGAATTAATAGAACAGCATGAGCACAAAAAGGTTAGTATGTTTTTTTTTTTTGTTAAAAGTTACATAAACAATGTGTAAAACTGAATTTTTTTAGTCTCAAAGTAATATTATTAATTGTTATTATATGTAGCTGTTCGCTGCGGATAACCGCAGTACCCCTAGAAACCCATGTTGTCATTGTATGAATAATAATGTATTTTTCTCTTTTAAAGGTTATGCAGCACGTCACAACACCAAGCCACCATTCTCACTGAAAAAAATGCGATCATTTTTGGAGGAAGCATGTACTCAAGTCAAAAAGAAAGACCGAGGCAAAGTACTAGAGTGACGAAGCAAACTATCATGAAAAATTTTAATATATATATATATATCTGTTATGATAACTTTATAGAGAATTCGATAAAAAATTATGTCAGTGAAGAAGATGATGATATCGATAGCTCTAGTTACTGCAGTAAAATTGGATAAAACACATTAATATTTTTAGTTTGCTATTAATTTACTTTTCCTACAAATTTTAGAAATAATGAGAAATTAATGAAAGAATAAGAAATTAGTACCTTAACTTTGATAATATAAAATAAAAGAACATTTTTCTTTACACTTATTTGTTTATTGTAAGCAGCGGCTTTCCAATACTAATCCTTATTCATGGTTCAAATTTATTTCATTTTTAATCAATCATTTTCGGGAATTATTTGTATCGATTACCGAATCCAAAGAATAGATATTGATATTACTTTATAATCGGTGTCAATTTTTTCTTTCACAACATTAAGTCAGTTTATTTGACAGCTGTCATAATAAATCTATTAAAATTATACAAATAAGTATGCACATTTTATTATTATATATTTTCATTCAAATAGTCAGTCGGCATCACTATTATTGGTTGTAAACACCAAAGAATACTCATATTCTTTTGTTATTTTTTATGACCTCCAGATTTCCAGATAAATAGTTGAGTATGTATGTTTTTAATATGAAGAAGCTATTGGGTTGTGTACAGACAAAATAATTATATAATTAAGTTGGGCGATTCTTAAAAAACAAGGTAGATATCACACAACCATGACTTATTATATTGAACAACAATAGAAAAACTAACTAGGTATATATCTTAGCATCGTAATCACTTTTTTTTAATACGTAGCGAAATGCAGTTACGCATACCTCGTGCTCTAGGGAGCAGCACGAGGTTATGTTGGACTCTCACTTAAACACTACAGTGCATCTTGTCTTCACGCCCTGTAGTGCAGGCCTACGGGAACGGACAAGTATTCTTCTGTGGCCTCGATGGCATCAGCTCGCCAAAGTAAGCCTCTCCTAAAAGCTCCCTAATCATCTTATGGGAAGCCGGGCAAATGTACATGCGCAGTTCTCTCCCCCAAGCGTCCCGATGCTAGGTGTCACGGGGCTGTCCGCTTTTGACAGGCTTTCCCTCCATCTGCCGCTGTCTCTCGGGTGATTGGACCCTCGGTGATCTCCATCGCTCATCTCTCATGGTCTCGGGTGGCGCCGCCGGCCTTCTTTTCCTCGCATTTTAACATTCCCCTAGGATGCCAATGCTGGATGGAGCACCGTGATCACCTGGTCTAACTTTTTATTACTAATATTTCATTCACATGCCATCAACCATAATATCACACGTTATCGCGCAAACAATCATCATTGACAGTGATGTTATCGCTGTTAGAGCGGTCCTTAAGTCATTCCATTCTACTAACGGGGTATAACGAGGGGTATGGTAGGTTCAGAAAAGTTTTGTTATTAGGTACCTATGAGATGTTATAAGATGTATTTATGTATACCAATAATTGCTAATGGCAGCACATGTATTTAAATGTCAACGTTGCTGTCACCGTCACTTATCAGTCGATTGTCAACATTCAGTACGATCAGACTCATTAGGTTAATTTTAGTTACAAAGATATTAGTTTTATTTTCTAAAAGTACAATATTCAAAATTTATTTTCAAAATGACAACCTTTAAGCAAGTTCCTCTCACATGTGGTGGCCATACTAGACCAGTCGTACATTTGGATTTTAGTGACGTTACTCCAGATGGATTTTATTTGATTTCTGCATGTAAAGGTAAGTTACGGTTAGAGATTTTACGCTTAGGGTGTTCTTTTGCCTTGGCCTAGTTGTAGGTGGAAGACATATAAATGTGTTTTGGGTTAATTTGTTTGGGTTCCGTGTGACAGATGTTGTGTCGTATGTGAGACCTTCACTTTTTTTTTAAAAAGTACATATCTGTTTGTTCGTATGCCGGAGTGCATTCTATGTATATTGTGACCTTCTCTTTCCGGACATTCAGGAAGCACCTTGATTATCCGATCGTAAGTTTCCTCGCAACGGCTGCTTACCTTGGTAAACACATTGTGCTTTTTGTTCATGTTCTCGCGACATGATATTCAAGTTCCGTGCTTTTATGCGTGTACAAATTTGTATATTTGCTTTAAGAGATAGTTCCTGAACTTGTTGACATTTCACTCATTCTTGGTCACCTTGTATAAGGATTCAAGGTATGATTCTGTATTTTTCTATCTATATCAAACTAACTATATTATGTTGCTAATATTTAATTGTAAATATCATTTAAGTGTTATATTTGTGTGTATACATTTTATCTATGTGATCAGGCATCTAGTAATTGTAATCTGTGAATATTGTATTTCAGGATAAACATTATATGTAGGAAAACTATAAAAAATATTTTTTATTTTAAATGGAATATTATTGATATTATTGTAAAGACAGTTGATATAACTGAAATATTTGATAAAAAACTATATTATAAAACTGTTTTGCCCAGAAGTGCTAATCATCTCTTACAAATACTTTCTTTTACTATTTAAGTAAATGGAAAATATTGAAAAATGTGTTTTACTACTATAGAAATATATATACATTGATGCTCCTAAGCAAAAAATCTGTAAAGTGCTGGAATTTTTGCTGCTATAAGAGATTTGGAATTCTTACTACTACTTAAACTAGTAAATAACTGAAAGTACTATTTTGCCATATGTTGCATATGTTGTGCAAATCCTTTTCTTTGCAGATGGCAAACCCATGTTGCGGCAAGGTGAAACTGGTGATTGGATTGGTACTTTTGAGGGCCATAAAGGAGCTGTGTGGGGAGTTGCACTGTCAGAAAATGCAAATTTAGCAGCAAGTGGAGCAGCAGATTTTTCAGGTGAGGGCATATTTTAAATTAAATAATAATTATTAAATTATGTATAGAATAATAAGTTTTATCATTGATGAATAAAGAAAGGATAGATGGCAAACTCTGTATGAATTTCTATTGTTTAAAAAGTTACAGTAGATGTGTATCTGTAAAGATAAAAATTAGAGTATCATTTCTCTCAAATTTATGACGCTGCATATTATTATAAAATTCTAAATAAAGTGTAAATTCCTTAAGTTATTGTAAATTCAATTTTTTTTATAATATATTGCATTAATTAATCAATTATTTGTGATTAATAATCTATGATATACATATATCATTTGTTTTACTTCTGCTTTAAGCATACTTTAAGCATCTTCTGTCATGGAAATAGTGGAATAGTGTACTAGTCAATTGGTGCATTAAGAGATGGTGTTTCTTTCAGGCTTCATTGTAGAACTATTGTGTGTGTTTTTCTCCAGTTGTCTTTGTATAGACCCTGCAACCTCAGCCTCATGGTTGTTGTTTTCACCTATTTTTATGTGATGACATCTAGAGGACATAATGGGAACAGATTACTGTAGGGTGGCTGATAGTGTGGTTTTCGTTTCATGCTTCCAGTGGTTGATATAGATCCTAAGCATATCAGACTTTGGCCCTTTGCTGTGATTAGTTAGATTATGAGTCAGATCCTGTCTTATAGGCGACAAGGTACAATTTATTATTTTTGATTGAGTCTATTTTATGCACACATGTTATGCAGACTCTGGACCTGCTCTTTCTGTAGGTGTATTGTTGGGGATGTAGATCTTTTATGAAGCCTTACCCTATCCATGATGTGTCAATATACTAATCTTTCCAATGTTTTGAGTAGGAACAACGTTAGTTATTTTTCATATACATCTGTTTCTAGAAAAAATCTAACAGTGGGTGGATTTGACAAAATTTTACTTGACAGTACAACATTACACAAAATTGATTATGTTATGCTGATTAAAACTGATGCCTATTTAACTTTAATTTGTTTTATTCACAGCAAAATTATGGGATGCCCGACAGGGAGAAGTGGTTCATACATTTGACCATGAACACATAGTGAAGAGTGTTAATTTCAATTGTGATGATACATTATTGCTTACTGCCAGCAACGAGAAACTAATAAGAGTATTTGATCTCAACAAACCTGAGTGTGGACGTAAGTATGAAAATATTATTTATTCATGTATGTTAACAATACCTAACTACTGGATAGATAGGTATATTACTGTTTGCTATTATTATTCCCTATAGACTGAGACTATTTGAGGAGGTATTTCAAATAACGGATCAATAAGTATGTTAAGCCTGTTCATAGATGGCGCTGTTAGTTTCCAGGTTGTCTTGAAAATTGTAGATAAACACATATATTATATACTGTGCTATTAAAACTTCATAGTCAATATAAATGTGTTTAAGGTTCATAATTCGCCTTAATTAGTTTACACACTATATTGTATTTTTGTTATGATTCATAATTATTTGGTGACAAATATACACTTCTCATCAAAAAAATCGAAACACCTTGCAAGTTTACGTTTTGTCAGGATTATCAGAAAAATGTGTACATTTAGGAATAAATGTTAATGTGTTAAAGTGAGTAATATGAGCTTATCAAATCTTAATGTTAATGTTCTAAATTTAAATGAATTTTTCATAGGTTTCGTATTTTGTTAAATGAGTCATTTTTATCCCATATGGAGTATAAAGGAAATGGATAAAAACACCACGTAAATGAAAAAAAAAGCTAAAAAACGTTTATTTAATAACTTGTATTCCCTCCCCGAGCTCTAATTACTGCTTCCATACGGTTCTTCATCGATCGGATGAGAGTCACGATCACATGCTGTGGTATATTGTCCCATTCCTCTTGGATTGCATCTTGCAGCTGGCTAAGTGTTTCTGGGGCAGGATCTCTTGCTCGAATTCGTCTCTTTAATTCACCCCACAGATGTTCAATGGGATTCATGTCCGGGCTTCTTGCTGGCCATTCCATAATAGAGATATCGACTTCGTTAAGATAATCTCGTACGACGCCGCGGTGTGAGCCCTAGCATTGTCGTGCATGAATATGAAGCCGTTGCCAATAAAATGTGCATAGGGCATCACATGAGGCTCGAGACACTCTTCGACGTACCGATGACAGTTTAGTGCAGGCAGACGTGGCCCAGACACAAAAGCAAGCTCTGTCTTACCGTCGGCGCTGATTCCTCCCCAAACCGTCCACGAACCGCCACCGTAGCTGACCTTTTCTTCAATGCAGCATTCTGCATAGCGTTCTCCGTCTGTTCTGTAGACCTTGTTCCTTCCGTCGTTACCATACAGCATAATTTTACACTCATCAGAAAAGAGAACTTTGCTCCACTGTAGGTATGACCAATTTAGGTGCTCACGTACAAAGTAAAGGCGCGCTCTTCGATGGTCTGCAGTTAATTTCGGCCCATTTGCTGGCTTATGCGGTACCAGTCCACGATCCTTCAACCTTCTTCTAATTGTAGAGTCACTTACAGCCACCCTTCGTACAACACGAAGCCGCTGCTGCAGTTGAAAAGCGTTAAGGCGTCGATTTCTTAAAGAAGTTGTTACAATAAATCGATCATCTCGCTCAGAGTGACCCGATTCCTGCCAGATCCTGAACGGCGCGTGAACAAACCAGTCTCCCGATAACGTTTATAGACTCTATGAACAGATGACAGGCTTAGATGCAGTCTTGCAGCCACAACACGCTGACTAAGGCCAGAATCCAGCAATGCCACAACTTGGGCGACTTCTGTGGGCGAAGTATCCATACGTTTTAGAAAAATAACCTTTTTTCAGACGTCCCAAAGTCACAGTATTGAAATAAAAAACAAAAAAGTTTAAGGATAGGCGCCAATTTTTAGTTTTTAAACGCTAAATGTACTCCAACCCTAAACACACATTTGTCTCAAAACAGTGATTCATTTCGTTTATAAGATAAACAAATGAAATTCTAATTTTGAATTTAGAATTTTCGCTTATTACTGTAATGGCCAAACTGCCAGCTATACATTTATGTTTTTTTTTTCATCGTATGAATTCTTTTTTGTGTTAAATTCGGACAGAAACAATGAAAACGGAAGTGTTTCGATTTTTTTGATGAGAAGTGTATATACAACTTTGACATTTATTAGAATAGCACTACCTGCAGTCTATTAATACTAACATTATTTAAATTGCAGAAAATTTCATTTTGTGTTGATAATTTAGTATAATAAAATAAAATTAGGTGTATATCAGAACAATGCCAAATCATTGTAATGATTAACTGCCAATAGATGAATGTCTTTGAATTGTGTTTTCCTGTTACACAACAACAAAGTGTGATTCAGTCCATAACCTACTTGCCTTGCTTCCTATCATAGATACAGCAAAGCATAATGATGACCAATTTTTTTACACTTTTCAATGGTTTTGAAATTATGCTTATGTTACATACATTCATCATACTTTCTGGTGTATCCCTACTAATATTATAAACGCGATAGTTTGTATGTATGTATGTTTGTTACTCTTTCACGTAACTACTGAATAGATCTTAATAAAACTACAATAATATAGTTTATACATCAGAATAACACATAGCACATGGCTGGTGCCCTCTACTTCGTCTGCACAGATGGTAGATTTACTTACTTAACACTTAGCGTCATATTTTTGACAAGTGATGAAGTTGCGGGTAGTTCAGACCAGCTAGTTGAGCTTAAATTGATAATATACTGTATTGTACAATACTTTAATATGGATTGTTCTTTTACAGCTATAGAAAAAATAAATGCTCACACAAACAGTATTAGACATGCCGTGTTTCTCCATAACAACCGCATTGTCAGTGTGAGCGATGATCTCACGATGCGGGTTTGGGATCGTACTAGTGGACAGGTATTTGAATTTTATTGATTCGAATTTTCTATACCTATACATATTATATGTTAAGCGTATTTTTTTAAAAAAATGAAATGATCACTATTAAATCAGTAAAATTTATTGCGACATTTTTGATTTGTAATAGTAGATAATTACAGTTACTTATTTATTTACATATAGTGATATCTAGAAGCGACGCAAATAGATAGAATCGTGATGTTAACGCGATGTACTTGTTTACTGTCAACCTTTTCACATTTGGGCTACAATATGACTCGATATAATCGTGATGTGAATGCCATTCACGAAAACTTAACCTCGTTTGCGTCATCGTAATGATACCTGCACGTGTGTATCCCTGTAAAGGCGCAAATACTTGGGCATTTCTTCTTCAAAAGACAGTAAATGCAAAAACAAGCTATTGCATCATGTGTCGTAAGGCCTTGACGCATCTGAAGCTTATTGGTTTCATATAATAAGATGACCATTTGTCATATGTACTTGTACTTTCCTTTCAAATATTTTTTTTTATAGTTGTAGAACTTGTTAAAAACGATACAAAAGTATGTCCTTTTTTTAATCACCTACGTTGCTCGCCTTTGAAAAAGGTTTCGCGCCGGCAGTTTTAATTTCAAATAAAATAATTGGTGCCCACTATGAAATCTCGACATATTTATATAAAAAAAAACTTGCCATCGTAGTGAAAAGTAGATTATTCACAAAAATTTCGTGTCAATTTACTTTGCTAAAGTCTGGGAGTAAAACTATTCCGTAATGCATTTTAGAAAGAATATCCACCACTTTTATTTACTCTTAAATTGTAGTATATAACAGATGCATGTGCTTGATCAATTATTTATGTTACAGGAGGATTTACTTTATGTTACAGGAGGTGCACAAAACAGATTTCCCCACGATCCCTAATAGCTTAGAGCTGTCCAGAGATGGCGCGATACTGACTGTTGCACATGGTATGTCGATAATTTTAATGATAGGATGTATAAAATTAACAAATATATATTTTTATACCATAACTGGTTAGTTATGAGTTAACATATTGTGTGTAGGTTGACTTGGATATAGGAGATAAGTTAAATGTGCTAACATAGCTGGACTACAATTTTGGGCAATGACAATATGAGAAAACAAAATATTTAGATGTAAAATATTTAATACAAATTCCAAAGTTATATCGATAATATAAGACACTTATAAGTGAATTTTAAAGGCGTGTCTGGTTACAGTGTCAATAAATAATAGCAGATTTCATAATTTCCGATAACAGTACTATTTTTTATTCTTTAATACAAATTTTACATTTTAAAATTATTCATTCATGACCTAATTAAATTTATAAAAATGCATAACTGCTATATACTGGAAATATTTTAGCTTTATGCCATCAGAATTTATTGAAGATATAATGCTGTATTTTACTGTATAAAAATCGACACATCACCATTGATATATTTTTTGAATATTAACTTTTGAATAATTATATATAAATATATCTGATGTTATTCTGGCTGAATTAGGTAAGGAGTATCTATACAGATGTGGGTATACATTTAACATTATATAATATATTTTATAATAATATATAAATCAAATATTATTACAATAACTATGTACTTATAAATACATATATATTACAATATATAATATTTATATATTAAATAAATACATATACATTATACAAAACCACATATGCACAAATTAAATAATTATATTAACTAAACCTAATACAACGATGTCGCGACAATGCGAACGCGGAGCGAGACCGGTTGAGTGTGACGTCAGTGAAGATCGAGATATTCGGTCCCGGCGCATTCGGGTTCGGATAGATTCGCCTATGTGACGCGGTAGTCTAGATCATAATAAATAAGTGTAAACATAAGTATTTTCCTATATACTTTGCAATATACTACTGTAACCTTCTGTGCAATTCATTCATGTAATTAATAAACTTAAATAGTGTAACAGTGAATCAATGTGTGTATTAATTTGGAATAACCTTATTCAAGGCAATTAAAACAATAGAACACATTCACATCCACCACCACGCTATAACTGGTGACCCCGGCTTTTTAACAAGTAGTCACGATGACCGACTACAATATATCACAAAAGGAGGTAGCCGCCAGCAACCAAGAAGAGCGCGTTTCCACTATACCATCCGACATTTTGACATGACAATAAAGATAATAAAATAAATTTCAATAGTGTTACAAAGTGGAACAGAAAATAAAATAAAATAGGTATACTTAATAGTTATAAGTTTCATCGTCTTATTGTTGACCCATTCAGTCAAATGGTTTAATAAAGTACACCGGTTTTAATGAATCCCGGTTTGCCTTACAGAGCTTACTTTGGCCTAGGCTAATTGATGTAAGTAATATTTATTTATTTATTTGATAAACCATAACTTTGTGCCATTTCCAGGTACAAATGTTTCGTTCTATTCGTCCGACACAATGAGAAAGATGCGCGAGTTTCCAGTGCCAACGAATTGTTATTCGGCGTCGCTAGCGCCGAGCCGCGCCACTTTCGTCTGCGGCGGAGAGGACCTCAAAGTGTACAAGTTTGACTACAATACGGGCACAGAACTTGGTTAGTATTGGATATTGTTTAATAATTTATTATTGCGTAGACATAAATCACCTACTGAATCTTAATTTTCTTAATGAAATGTGAAACTAATGAAGTTTGTTAAAAAGTACTCTTTTTTGCTAATTCGCCGATTTCTTTCTTGTAATATGGTGCTAGTAAGCACAAAGTAAAATAAAGTAAAGGATGCTTACTATAATAAGCAGAACCAATTAAAGTCAAAGTCAAAGTCAAACACTTTTATTGTTTAGAATCACACGTGATCACTTACAATCGTCATATACAAACTTAAAATCTGTGTTATGCTCTTACTTTCGATAATTTGTAAAAAATTAACACTCCTAACATTTGTATAGCTTGTATTAGATGGTGATAGATTAAAATTACGTAATTCATTTTTTTTGAAGAGGTGGGACTAAAATTATTGGTGAAGTGTGAGTGTTTTTATGTATCTGTCGCAGCCAACTAGTTAAAATAGCCGTTCAATCAAACAGCTAGCCCTTTGACTGAACAACGTCATTCAATCACACAGCTATACGTCGTTTAGCCAACTCGTTGATTGCAACATTCAACATTACAGCTAGACGACGCTTAGCCAACTGGTTAAATGGCAAGTTAACTAAGGTGACCATTATAGTCCATTTCAACTAGGATGATCTCTGTGACAGTTCATCGTGCTCCGAATTACGCATTTTTCGTTTGACAAACAAAAATAATTTTATTCTTTAATATTTTTTATTCATAGTAGCTTCATTGCAAAAAATAATAAAATAAAATATATTTTACTTATAAAACGAAGTCAGTATCGCTTAGTTTAATTTAATGAAATAAAGAATAACAATAAATCTTTTTTAAATAACTATGCAACTCGCAAACATGAAACGGAACGTCAAAAAACATAAAGGTGGGACATCAAATAATCGGCGGCCATCTTGTGATTACCTGACAATCGAGTCAGTACGAGTGTGTCAGCCTTGTATGCGAGTTGTGTTTTCATCGATTTTTGCGTGGTGTTCTGTTATTGTTGACTGTTGTTGCTGTTTTTATTTAAGTTTTTGTTGTTAGTTTGTTATTTTTTTGGCAAAATGCCGAAACAATCACAGGTAAACACTTGACTATATTTCTACTATACCTACATAATATTATATACATAAGATAAATGCGTTGATCAACAAAAACTTTCAATATAATACAGAAACACTAATGATACTCAAAGTTTTAGTAGTAAGATAATATCGTTTTCATTTCCATATAAAGTATAATCGATTACCAGAAACAATCGATTTTATTTTCACTGTAGGACCTCTCTACAAGTGTCGAAATCGAACTGTCACAGAGATCATCTTATTTGAAATGGACTATAGTTTAGTACTTAATTTGAGAGAATAGGAAGACTTCTTGTAATTTCTTGGGAGGTTATTATTGAATTAAGTAAAATTCAAAAACAAATTATTAATCATAATATTGTTTATTGCATCAAGCAAAAAAATTACAAACTCATAAATTTACGAAGCAAGAATCATTTCATAATCCCGTAATTTCTCCTCGAATATTTGTTTAAATGTTGATTCACTCGTATCTTGACCGTGACCTCAAAATTTCTGTGTCTTTAATAACACGTGTAACATATATTTACTACCTACTTTCCGAAGAATATCTTGAAATAATCACAAACCACGGCTAGTTGACGCCATATTAGAAAACAAAACGCACCTACCGCTGCGGTGGTGAGCGCTGAACTAATTAAATTAGACGGCGGCTTTTGACTTAAATATTCAAGTAATAAGCTAGACGTATGGTTGAATGGCGTTGTTCAGTCAAAGGGCTAGCTGTTTGATTGAACGGCTATTTTAACCAGTTGGCTGCGACATATGCATTGTGTACGCAGAATCAAACAAGGGTCACTTCGGGCCGGTTCACTGCGTGCGATGGTCGCCGGACGGCGAGCTGTACGCGACCGGCTCGGAGGACGGTACAGTGCGGCTGTGGCAGGGCGTGCCGGGCCGCGTGTACGGGCTGTGGCGGCGCAGCCAGGAGCCAGCGCAGCCCATGACCAACGGCTTCAAGGAGGTGGCCGCCAACTGACACGACACGTCTCCGTGCAGGTGTGCCTGCTCTGCTCTGCTCTGCTCTATATCTGCTTCATCGCACCTATTTGAAAAGCGTTCATTTCTTCACACAAAGGCGCCTTAAATTCTTTGAATAAGGTTTTTATAAATGCGACGAAGAGTGTTTGAAAATTAACGTCAACATATCGAACATATCTCATTACCGATCCTGGAGACGAATTTTTGAAACAATATAAAACCAATTCGCATTCGAAATCGTGAGATTCGTATACGAATTACCGAATTCACTATTTCTGAACTTTCATTTCGTGCGTTGTGCAACGAGTGGTTCGTTGTTCCGTATTATGTATGATTATGTATATGTTCCGATAGGACTGATATATCCATTTGGATAAAAGTCCTATTAAAATAAAGAGAAAAATAAAAAAATAAAACCCACTCATTTTTGATTTCTACTAGTAGAATATCCAACGCTGAAGTGACCTTGACAGTGATCCGTTTCACGTGTTGGTCATCGCCGGTTTTTTGTTTTTGTTGTTGTGATTTTCTGCGTGAAACTGAATTTAATTAATAATTTGTTTTTAATGACAACACTGAATTCGAGTGATTAAAAAATCTATAAAATTGTAAGCAATAGAAAATAATTTCGTGCACGTTTTGTATTCGTATTCGACTTCCAAATTCTCGTGTAATGATTCAAAAATACGTCTCCTGAGCCGTATTAATTGTAGTACTTCATGTATGTTTTACAGTCAAATATCTGAAATATTTTGAGAAAAAAAATTATACCTACACTGTTTAAGATTTACTGAAGATTTTATTTTATTTTTTCTTCTATCACATCTGCTACCAAATGAGTCCTTTGTGATATGGTAATTCACAATAAATTTTTGCTCTTCAAAATTTTAAATGTTAATACATATATTTAAAATATGTTATTTTCTTCTCTACATTTCTTTAATTATTACACCAACAATAAATAATTGTTAAACGAAAACCGCATAAATAAAAGATTCACGCAACAACGCTTTTTTTGGTTTAATATTAGCTAGCGGCAGTTTTAATGTTTACCGTGTGCGTTAGGTTTCAGTGAAACAATAATACCATAAAGTAAAATGAGCTGGTTCTTTTGTGGCGCGGTATATGACAATAAATTCTTGTTCTTTTTAAAGATTTTGAATGTGTAAATAAATAAATAAATATTATAAATAAATATTTGTTACACTTACACCAATTAGTCTAGCCCAAACTAAGCTCTATAAGGCTTGTGCTATGGGATCTAGGGTAACGGATAGACATACATATATTATACATATATAAATAATTTTTATTGAAATATATATCAACAACCATGACTAAGGTACAAATGCTCGCATTCATCACACAAACATCTGCCCCCACCGGGATTCGAACCCGGGACCTCAGAGATGGCGACACCTTGAAACCGGTGTATTATCCACTCGACTATGGAGGTCGTCTGTTTAAACACCTGTTTAAAATATTTTATTTGACTACAACTGATTATGGCCGTTTTTATACTATAATTATTTGATTTGAGCAATTTTACTGATTCAAATTATGTTATTATTTTACAATTGTTGACATTTTATATACACATTCTATAAGTTGTTTATAAAAACACCTCTCGTATTCTAATCTATGAGACGAGAAGCAGAGGAGTGCACTTGGAAGCAAAATATTTTTTTGTCTTACGAAATGTATGTTGATTCTAATTTAGTAACCCTCATCAAGTTCTGGACTCTATTCTAGAATATTTGACTACTTCTCTGTAATAAAACTAATTTTGTGTTATGATTACAGTTAATGTACTTTCTGTTCTTGTCCTGTCATTTATATTTACAGAAATAATGTATCATTTTAATAACTTTCAATAACTAGTTATTTTTTGTTTCATATTTTAATTCATAAATACTAGGGTATTCGGGAAATCGGTCGAGGTGGCCAAGTGCCTGGTGAATACCGGGCACTTATCGGTTGGATGGAGCTCTGTCTCTGTCCAATCAATCGAAGCAAAGCCCATGCGCTGCTTCAGGTGCATGGGCATAGGCCACCCTACCCAGAGGTGTCCCTCCGCCAAGGATCGCAGCGGACTTTGTTTCCGCTGCGGCGTCGAGGGGCACAAGGCGTCAGAGTGCAGTACGGCACATAATTGTGCCGTCTGCTCTGACGCTAAGCGCCCTGCGAACCACCGTTTGGGGGGGGGTAAACTGCAATCCCCCCCCCCTAAGAGGACATCCCGGTCAAGGCGGCACAGTCTGGTGCCCAAAGGCCGGGACAGGAACAGGAGCAGATGGAGACTTAAGCTCCTACTCCGTAGGTAGATTGGCCTGCCGTGAAGGCAGCGTGCGCGGCTGGCTTACCGCGCACGCAGTGAGGTGTCTCTCTACCTGGGAATTGTCCTAGTGTCTGGGACAATCCTCCCTTGGCGAAGGCTCGGCCGACAAAGGTCGTCGAGCTAGCCTGTGGGCGTGTGGCGGTAGCATCGCGAAAGCGCATCCCGCCACGTGCTCCGATATGGGCTGGAAGGACACCGGGGGGTTTTTAGTGGGTAGGCCGGTCCTCTACCGGAGAGGCCAACACATGGCCGCGCCTAGCCAGTGCGGTGACCAGGTGCATAAGGAGCATTTTCCCCCCGCAAAAAAAAGGGTATCGTAATATTTGGTCTTTCATTTTATTACGCCCTTTTTTTGGCGTTCATAGCGTCTTAATTATTTTTAAATGAGCTTCAATATTACGTGTAACTAATTTAACAGTTTTTTATTTCCAAAGATTTTAGGAAGAATTTATCAAAAGTAGTAGTATTATTTCATAACGTCAAGTCCGCAAAATTTATGTTCACGGAACTGATCAGGTCCATCCTGTCACATCTAGGTTAGTTTCAGTATTCAATGTTATTTAAGTAATTACATTATCTAGCTGATGATATGATTTATATGGAAACTATTGACTTGACATATTGCTATAGATCCCTTAAGAAATTAAATAAGTCTAATAAAAAAAAAAAAAAAATTGTTTCACCGCTTGCGAAATAATATCTCTGTGTATATATACATCAGGGCTATATAGGACTCAAGATTCAGTAGAAATATTATTAACGCTAATCAACTATTTTATCCATATAAACTACATAAATTATTTTTTGACCATAAGTAACAAAGTTAGGCAGAAAAGTTATTGCAATCTTCATGAAATTATAGATTACAAAATATCGCTACCGATTTTGTTATTTCTGTTGCAATATAATATTTGATTACATATACTATTTTTATTAATGCCCTATAAAAAGTCTAATTATGTGAGATGGATCTGATGGCTCAGTACGATATATAATTGAGATTATACGTCTTATTTTAGTTGCCATATGCTTGTTATTAATACAAAAGTGCATAAAAACTCTTCTCACTTTGTCCAGATGATATTGTTAGTGAAGTGCTTCATAATATTACTTATATCTTTCGGACGACACTTGTCATTGATAACGAATTTGTGCCGGTTCGTAAAAGAAATCGAGTAGAATTGCCAGCGAAGTTTCATTTAATATTAGTTTGTGTGTTTCAAAGTTTGTCTCGGAAAATCAGAGTAGATATTCAGTACATTGTCTGCCATTAATCATCATCACATCTCAAATACGTCTCCACCGAGGGGCACGGCCCTACACTAAACTATGTTAGGGCGACTAGGGTCAATCATGCTGATCCAGTGCGAATTGTTTGACTACATACATCTTTGAATTTCTTCGTAGGTGTATACAGCTTGCCTCACGATGTTTTCCTTTACCCTGGGAGAAATTCGATAATCACTTTGGTAAATGGTAGGATCGACCCCGGGCCCCGCTAATCATCCGATTGACATAGTTCACGGTAATGACAATTGGCTCACTCGCTTTTATACAAAACTTATCACAATTGTTATAACATATGTTTTTTAAATATATATTCCATTTGAAGAACTATTTAATATGTATTAAATAATTATTTTTTGTTCATTCTAGGAGAGCGATGATTAGTACGAGTGCAATACAAGATGATCGGTTCGGTTCACGACAGTGGCGATCACCGGACATGTGTATTTGAACTTGCGAGGATTAGCCTGACAAATCAAGACTAAACAAAGAAACGTCGACATTTTTTGTGTTGTTTTATTTTTTTTTATTCATGCAACGCTAGTTTTTTATACTAAAAAAGAATGTATTTATTGTAAAAAAGAAACTATGAAATGCAACAAAATAAAGTGATTTGTAAATATTGAAAATGTTAGTTTTTTGATCTGGCCTGTTTTCATTTTCATTAACGCGACCAGTAGTTTATTTCAGTTAAACATGTTTATTTAGTCACTGTTTTACTAAAGCGAAATATCACAACAGATTTTGTAGGGAATATTTTAAAATAAAATACCAGATAAACATTAAAAGATTTATCTTGTCACTAGATGAGATTTGTATTTAATAACTTAATTTATAATATGCCAATATAATACAAAAAAGATTAAAGATATTTTACAAATATAAATTTCCAGGCAGTGAAAACATTTCGTAGAAGATATTATCGCATATCCGTAATACACTTTTCATACTGGTAACATTTTCGAGAAGTATGGTAATACTGTTGCCTATGGTATAACGGCATATTTATTAGCATAGTATTAATAAATGAATGTCTCATTTGTTTCGTCTTTTTCATAATTAAAGCTAAAGATGGCCATAAATGCTTAAAACATTACCAAAAAAAGAAGAGTATATTATTCACAAATAAAATAGGATATCATTACACAAAATGTAACTATGAAGATTAAAAAAGGGTAATATATTAATATTTGCTGCTGCTGACTTAACTGTTAAGGTTAACTTTGTGGTGGTGTTTGACAAGTTACTATTATTTATGACCTAATGTTTCTTAATTATTGAGTGTGGAGTTGAGAAGTTTGCCAAATAATTTAGAACTTTTTTATAGTCTAATATTATTTTATTTATTAAGATACAGTTGTTATTATGATCAAACTAACTTATCGATATTTGTAGTTAGATTCATCTAATATAAACAAGAAAAGTATTTACAGAACAATTAAAATTATATATAGATTCATACAAATTCGCTTATTTATACAAATGTAAATCTTTTCTAACAAGTTTTTGTTAGCGAAATATTTTAATGTTTTCATACTAGAGTACTAGAAAATGAGCCCTTATAAATTATTATTGACTGACGATGTCTAATATTATAATGTATGTTTTTTGGACGAAGCCATATATACGAATTAAATATATTGTACTTTTTATTTTCTTATGCACTATATAATAATGCAGTATTTGATAACATTATTATTATAGAATAGTAATATTAAGTAGATAGAAATTTTTTAGTATTAAATTTGAAAAAAAGAACAACGCAGGAATAATGTTCAGCTGTTGAACAGCACGGTTTTTTGAAGACGAAGGTTCGAATCCTGCCCAAGTAGAGAATTTGTCTTGCATTGTTTTTTTTTCATATTTAAGCATTTTTAAAGATAGTGATTCCAGACTGGTTCTCTATACATATAAGCTACTGTCTCAGTTATAAATCATTTGGATGGAGTGTCTTGTGACAACGATACATAAATAATGTCGAATTTCTTATAACACAATATAAAGTTTGGCACTTATGATCGCTAGTTACATTTATTACTTTTGTAACATGTTAAACACTGATCAATCAAACGGCAATCAATCAAAAGTGTTTTCTTATTTCTAAAATTAATTACACAGTATTTTTCGTCACAATCAACTACAAATGCCTTTGTATTGTGATTTAGTCTGATATTTTAAGGTTGAAGTACACAATTATAGAATCGTGGATTTCATGATAATTAAATATTGTATACGAACTGATACATAAGTATATAGTCGTTACCGTAGTTTGTTTAGTACCCTTAAATTTTATGTTGCGGCTTTATGTTGTTATTAGCAATGTAGAGCCACGCTTAGCAGGAACCATGATAGATTCACTTAACCTGACGAAATCTTAGGTATTAGTTCCTGAATGATTCTTCGAGTTTCAGTTTGGCTATCCACAAATCCTATACCAAAATATCTGTGGCAATTTAATGGGAGTTTAGCTTTGTTAACAGAAGCAACAGGATTTTCATCGTATGTATAGTCTGGGAACTGACGAAGATTGGCTTTGAGTCCGTTTTTATCGGACCAGTGGTGCAGTGCATGTGGTGAAGTCAACAAATACTATACAGGAAATCAGGTTTAATCGGTACAAAACCATGCCATACCTACTCGAATGAACTAAGTCCGGAGAGGCTATTTTTAAATTAAACTAGCAATCCATTCTGCAACAATCTTATCCATTTGATATTATGTTGGCTAGAAATCGTTATTTTGATTTTAGCATGTCTTTATTGTTTTCGTCGGAGTGGCCTTGGTACAGTAGTTATACAAATCAAACAATTATTATATCTAATGAAAATGATTCTGTTGCACATAATTAAGACTCCAATCCGGTTATGATGGCAATCGGCGCGTTACACAATAACCACCTAGAAATATAACCATTGAAAAATTATCTTTAGAATATTTTCAGCCGGGCTTGCAATTCGATACATCGTCTTCATTCTCTTGCGAGGATGGGCTTGACTAATGCATTCTCGCTGTAATTAATTTTAGATTTTGTGAGGAGAATGTGATACGTGGTGTTCACATCCTATGTGATGGCTATGCTTTCATTCACACTACGAGTCGAGTTCTGGGTATACCTAGTTTGCCAACACATTATGCAAAACCTCTGGCTTGTCGAAAGCTGATTGACTATATTCCCATAGCGGTCGATATTGAAGACTTTTAAAATTATGGGTCGTCGCAGTACGTCTTGGTTGTCCTCGGACCTCTTAGATCAAATAGAGAAGTAAATTAAATCTATTTAATATAAATAATTTTGAACGTGGAATTCATAAATTTTGCCGTTAGCAAGCATACATGTTGAATCAAGTCATAATTTAACGTTGTGATTTCAGTCAAGTAATGTTTGACAGTCTCTAGAACTTCACTTGGCGTTAGTAATGTTTTGTAATGTTTTATATCTTGCTTATTTGTTTCTAACGTATGATACCTAAGCTAGTCAATAGTATGAGCCTCTATTAGCGAAGAACATCCATATATCCGCTTAAAGTTGAAACGTATTATTTCGTACGCACATATTTAGTTTAACGCAATATTCAAATTGGGACGATGTAAATTTTAACTCCAAATAGATCAAGGTGACGTGAAGTTGGATAAAATTTGTGATTGGTCACTTGACAATTAATGGTAATAAAGGTCCGCGAATTTCAAGAATTGGGATAAGTCTCGTTATCAGACACGTGGCTCATATCGTTCAATCACATTATTAAATATTATTGAGCCTCTTTTAGCGACGAATATTTCAACATGGGTTACACGTTGTTAAATATTGTTTTATGAGCGCGCACACCTTGACACATTCAGGATATTATCACTACTAAGATGTTTCAAAGTTGGATCCATTAATATAGTCAAGTGAGGCTATGTGATGTCGGGTCGCTCACTTAGCGATGAAGGGCGATAAGTCCGGGAATTTGAAGTTGAGATTGGGCCGTTGTCCGCGCTGGCGCGGACGTGGCACGGGGGCGGCCGCCCCGCACTGCGCCGCGCATACGTCGTCGCGGGCGACAGCTTCACGCGGCCACTCGCGTAGCAGTTGCGCGCAATCCGTAATGCGTAGCGAAGCGCACTGAGCCTGCGGAAGGAAATATTAATTAACGTATGTTGTGGAATACATAATTTAAAAAGTGTATGCAAAACAATATAGATAGATACAGAGGTATATTAGGCAATTTTAAAACTAGATATAAATAAATTAAAAACGCAAATACAAAATTAGTATTATTTCCAATTAAAACCTTCCCAATTTATTCCAATTAAACACTAGATTAAAAACAAACATCCTAAAAGATATAGTACAGTAACTTCTCGTTCTCGCCTAGGTATTGTTAGTATCAATAATACTCGCTGCCTCAATATCTTTTGTGCATGTGGCGCCAAGAAATTTAAAAGCTGTCACAGCTTGGCCAGGCCATATTCCTTGATGTCTTTGATAACGACGGATCCATTGACCTCGGCGCTAAGGTTGTCGTAACTTCTCTATATTAAGATTGTTATTTTCCACATTTTTGTACCCGTGTTGTAAATCAATGTTCCGAATCGGTAATCGGTACGCCATGATCGCTGTAATTACTGTTAGCCCTCTGTATATATGTATTTTGTACAACACTTTAAAAATTAATGCATGAGCACTAAATGTATTAGAAAAAGAAATCTAGTACCTATTTAAACTTTAAGAAGTCATGTGGTAAAATCTGAATCCCATACATAGAATTAAACAAAAATATGTAAATAAGAAAGTGTTTTCCAGTAATGTTTGTGGAAAGGATTAAACGGTAATAGGCTATTATAGCTATTGCTAGTTAGATGTCTACTTACACCCTCCGCGGTGCAAATGCACGAGGTACATGGCGAGGGGAAGGCAGACTCCCCGACGGCAACAGAACGACCCGCGATCAAACAACCTTGTGCAGAGCTCTCTCGCCACGCCGACAAGTCGAGCTTGGGCAGGGAAGCACAAGGTACTCGAGGATTCCTAAAAAGCATATTATATACCTTTAACAATACATACATATACTGACGCCTCTTTCCCGTGGGGATAGGCAGAAATCACAGTTTTCCACTTGCTATGATCTACACATACTTCCTTAGCTAGCGTGCAAGAGAGTATCAATGTGTGTAAAGAATTACTTTCATTAATACTCTCATGCACGCTCGTTGGTTACGGGTGCTCTAGATCTGACCTTCTTTCAGTATATCAGTATTTCAGTGTATCCAAATCAATTTTTGTAACATCTTTTTTCATACCGCATATTTCACTTATCACAGTATTTCGCAATTTACTTCAGCCGTCCTCCACAAACCTCTCATTTCCACTGCATTAATCTTGCTTTTATCATGATCACAGTCAGTTGCGCCTTTTTTGACGGATTAATTTACGGATTTTTTAAGGTTTTTTTTTTATTTAGTTATTGTTTATTTAGTTATGTCACTTTTTTTCACCTGTTCTAAACATTAACTTTCATTCCTTTTCTTCCCAATGCGCCATGCATACACTTAACTATGTGTTGTAACTCTTCTTTCGATGGTGCCAAAATTAATTGAGCGTTATCATATAGGACACACTTTACGGTTAACTCGTTCATTCTCAATCCCCTGTCATAATTTATTTGTCACGGCGCGGCGAGGCTACACATGTCTTTTTGATATCTTTTCCTACGTCAAACCAGTCTGTGTGTGCCCCATTTATCCTAACGCATGTTATAGAATCTTTCTGCGTGGGTGCCGTCCCATACCAGGCGCGTCCCCGTCAGGTGGTGGATAGGGGAACGCCCCTCAGATATGGGGGGTACCGGCTTCGGGGGAGGGGGGGGGTTAATGGGTAGGCCTGCCCCCTTCTGGGGAGGAGAGCCCTACATAACCCGACTCGCGGGTATGCAATTCCCTCATCGTTACGAAAAAAAAAAAGGTTATAGAATCTTTGTATAGTAATTTTAGTATCCGCGTCAGGCTGCTGCACACTCTATATATGGTTAATGTTTCCCACAATTCAGCCCTCCTCATATTCTTTAACCTCTTCTTACAATAATATCTGAATAAAGACTTCTAATCTAATTAAAACAACCTTACAAAAAAATAATTTACTACAACATTATTCAACCATAGGTGCCATTAACGGTGAATAAAGTATCATTTGTCTTAATGTAGGTTACAAGGTAAAATATGAAGATTGCAGCTGAGCTTTTAATTGGAACGGACTCTGTGGCCGAGGTGATTCGTCAAAATATTTTGTAATTTATTTAGTTTAGTTATCATAGAAATTCACAATTACTATACAAGAATATTTATGGCACGTTTTTTATTTTACATTTAGACTAGTTTAAAAAACTTACAAGAAATTGCTGGGCAAGTCAAAGGCAGCTCGTTGGATGTCACCGGGAATGTCGAAGTTTTCGCAAAGAATCTTTGACAGCGTTGACTTGCGAATTTCTGCCAACTGATGTTCAGTGAATCGGGCGGCATTGTTGTCATTTTCATACCTGAAAATTTAATAGTGATGGACAAGACTTATACTTTATACATGTTACAGTTTTTACATATTTATATAACTTGTGATCAATTTATCTAACAATATAAAAACATTCCAAGTTTAAAAACTTACCAAAATCTATCACATTTTCTGAGCTGTCTAAACTGGATGGCGATAATGCACGCAAAAGTAGGCCCAACCAAACCTCCTTGAAGAGGCCGCTCACTCATGCCGCCAGGAAACAAGTCTATATCATCCACAGTAGGATATATCCTCTTCAACCTTCAATCAAAATGTGTCCAAATTGATAATAATTTTATTTCAAAATGCTAACACTAGTTTATTTTGTTTTTGACTAAGAAGTATACGATATATTATTTAATGATAATGGCATCCAACGCGGGGCACAGTCATCAGTATTAGCAGATGAAAAAAAAGATTGCTTATTTTTTTTTTATATTACAATAATATAATTAATATAAATAATTTAGCAAATTTATTGTGCAAACAATTTTCATATTATCTTCTGTTAGCAAGCATGGGACACTAAATGTATGATCATATGACAAACTACTTGTTTCTATGTTGATTGTAATGTAATAGCAATTCGTAAAATTCTATAATAAAAATATTATGTTTGTTTCATAATCCTACTAGATAACAAAAGTGGCCGTTCGACGTTTGTATCAACTACATACCTGGCAATAACTTCATCGGGAATTTCTCTTGTTAAGTCCTCGAAAGAAGCCGCTCTTTTTAGGTTACAAAGTGCTCTATAATTATTGTAACTTGGCATTCCATGGTCTCGCCCTCTTTGAATGTTTAAAGCAATCAAATCGACACCCGAGAAAGGTATGCGGCGGTCTTCAAACAGATGATTAGTCACTTCTCCTGTGATGAATTGGTCGAGGGTTTCCATCGGAGTGGAAGATAGACCACGCATTAGCTCGTCGACCATTGATGGGTGCTGTGGAATTTTGAATGAATATTTGTTAATCATGGCATCACGCAACAAATTTGTTCAGTGTCGTTAGAAAAGTTAAGAAAATACTAACATTCATAAACATATCAGGTTTGAAGAACCCATCTCGCAGCAGTATAGGAGGTTCGACTGGTTGGAACGTATGCGACAGACGAGGTAAATGGGGTCTTAATAGCGAATGTCCGATTCTGAAAGCAGCCGTCGCAAATTCCGTAACGATAGCCGGGTTGCAAGTGGACGAATACTCCTTGTAATAACCTGTATAGGATGGAATAGTAAATAGATTTTTATTAAAAAAGATATATGTATATATTTGATTATAACGTGGTAATTATGAAACAGGTAAAGTTCACCTGTCAACTGTACCTGTGCGTAGTTGCTTTCAAAATTTATTCCTATAATATTACAATAGTGTTAACATAATGTGAAAGTTATTAAAACATTAAATGAAAAGATAGTAGTTTTGCCAAAATAATTAAAAGAGTATGCAAATTAGCACGAACCTGAGGGCAAAAGTTTCAGTCCGTACAAATTGACAGCATTCCAGGACAGTAATCGTGGTAGGAATTCGTTGTAGATTACATGTGTGAACTCGCCGGCGACGATCCGCCGCGCGTGCTCGAACAACAAGTCGGCGTCCCAGTGCGGATTCACGCCCCTCAGCCCCTCGACGACGCGATTGTGCTCGCGCATGAAAATCGTGTGGATAGCAGTTAGGCCCGGTTGTTCGGATGCTCTGCCATCGCCTGAGATATTTTATTAAAATAATTTGTATACTTTTTGATATCATTGATCAATGATCATATTCCATATCTGACTAATTCAATATACATATGGTATTAATACTTTTAGACGTTCGTTTACTTATATACTCTCATGTTATACATGTGACAGTTTTTGCTACAACAAACTTATTAAAATGTTTTAGGTTATGCTGGTTTGTACGTAGACTTTAGTTCCAAGCACTCACCACCAATAAAGCAGTATCCGCTTGGAGCTTTACACTCGGGGTGGCTGTCAGAACGCGGCAGTAAGTCTTTCCCTCCATGGGGGTTGACAGTGGAGTTGAGACGTCCGTTGAAGCCGCGTAGCTTGCGTACAATGCACGGGTTCTCGCCGTAGATCACAGAGGCGTCGATGAATGCTGTGTTCTGGTTCACCTGCTCACGGGGTCCTAGGGATGAGAAATTGCATTGCTAAGAATTTATGCAGATTTTTCATTTCATTATAATTTCATGTTTTTGTTGCCACATTGATAAAGTGTCTGCTTTATGCGAGGAAGTTGTTTAAGATTTTGATTCTATTTGCACTGCGAAAACTACCGATATTACGAATCACATAAAAGGATTCTAAAGCTCAAACAATATCATTTGACGTGACGCCGCCTCTACATACCCAATTATATTTACTATACCAAGAGACGAGGTTTTCAATCGTTAATGCCTCTATATATTTATTTTGTTCTTACCAAGTTGTTGTTGTCCAGGTAAGCTTCTCATGAAGGGGAAGCAGAGTCTCTCCCCAGATGTGACATTCACCTCGGGGTAGTAGTGGTCGCCTCTTGGCACCGGAAACGGGTTGCATTCGGGGTGGACTGTGCGAGGCGAATCGCAAGACCGGCAGTCCGGAATAGATTCGTGAAAACCTATTAGAAGATATTAAAACTAATTTGGTAGTCACAAAAATATGCAGAATTTATATATTAATTTAATATTTAAATTTCGATTTTAATAATTATATTTGCCCTTAGTTAGATTATATTGGATCTAAAGCTACAGAAATGCAAATCGGTTATATGAAATCAACATTTAATTTGTGATTCAAACAAGATCTAGTCCAGATAGCTAAGTAGTGAAATAAATAGTTGTTGCATCAAATTAAATAAGAGTCAGCTGATGGACAATCAAGAGGAGATTGTCACTCCCAACCATAACGAGGGTCTTTATTCCGGTCATTTCAGTAGGTTCCTTATTTATAAAATTATTGATGACCAATCAATTCTATCGAGCACGGGCATCGCCGACCTAAGCTCGTATTAGGCAACTCTCTAGCCCTGATAGCAGCAGCATCTGCACCGTCGCAATTCCCTTCTCGGCAGCTTTCTGCTTAACCATAAGTAGGTCGTATCTATTCCAGCTGGGTTCACTTTGGTGTACCGTACCTTGTTCTAGCGCATTTTGGACTTTATAGGGCAGCAGTGACTGTGCTTTCTGATGAGCGATGTTGCGATGATGCTAAATTATTGATGTTTTTTAGTATATTTTTTTATTTAAAAATAGTACATAAAAGCGATACAGTATAATGTATCTTAGAACTATTTAGTCTGTGGGATGACACTATTGTATATGAAGACATAAGGCTGTGTTCCCTGCCAATTTTATGTACTCGGGACCATCGTGTAAGACTAAGAAAAAATAGTAAAATTCTTTTAATTTAATTCTTTATACATTTTAGCATACTGCTCTGATATTCATAAATTAGGTACTTCTACAAAATTCGTTTTTTTCATGGTATCAGTGAAAATAATTATTGAATACAAACTTATTTTTGCCGTCGATAATACTAACATTATACAGGGATAACAAATATTGTTATTTTCACTTTATTATTAGCTTGTATCGGATGTACTCGGACTGTACTCGGATGTATTTTAACATCTAGTTGTCGGTAAACTGACAAATAAACGTTATGTAATGGTCATATTATTGTACACGAACACTAAAGAATCAAAAAGAAATACCTAATATATAATCTTTTGATAGTTGCAAACCTTTGTGTATGGGCGTCATAGTGAGTTCATGGTCGGCGAACTGCGCGAATTGCATCACCATGAGAGTGTACCGCGTGTGCAGGTTGGAGATATCAGGGTGGATCACAGTGGAGATGATGCGCGGGGACGGCAGCGGCGTACCGGTCACCGAGTTTATGCGTGGGCGGCTCACACCTACAAAGAAATACAAAATAAACATAAAGATCGCTGTGAGATCTGAACATACAGAAAAAAATTATCTATGAGCACTGGAAAGTCAGACGTTGATGGTATATTTTTCGACATTTTTGTAGTGAAAAGCTTATGCTTTTTGTATCTAGTATTACAAGACTTTAGGACCTTTGGATTTGCGCAATGTTGATCACTGGCTGACAACAAATTGTTAAATTGTGGTAAATTACTGTTGAGACGAAATGAATTGAGACGCACACTTCAGTCTGCTCTCTATTTGTATTAACTATATCGCAAAAATTGACTTTTCATGGTTACTAAGAATGCCTATATCTTTTATTATGAAGTAGTTGACCCTAACCCAGCTTAAGAACTACAAACCCATAACACCCCTGAGTTATATTTAGAAGCTGTTCCCGAGAATCGTCATGGAGTGTCTCGCGTACAGATTTTACGACTTTCAACTCTCTGAATAAACCAATGTTTTAATCTTTCCAGAGGTGGTATAGACTATCAACATATCCCAGTGATGCAGACAATGTCTGTCTGTCTTCAGGACTTCAGCGAGGTGTGAGACATAGCGATATGTTATCCTAAAACTGTTCATAGCTGCGCTAGGCGATGTATTTAAGTTTTTAGACTGCACATCATCATCAATGGCAGGATTTTATGCTGTTGATGTCGTAGTCATATCTGAGATTTTGGAACACTTCAAAACAATGCTTGAAAATCCAAGTGGGCCTTAAAATAAACATGGATAAACCGAAAATAATATGGAATTCTCATGTAGCAGTGTGTATGTAGTGAAAGTTGGTGGTTTTATACTGGAAGTTGTTCACGATTATGTTTATCTGGGATAAAAAATCCAATTTCCAAAAAAAGTCAATAGATGGATTCGACTTTGCTGAACACCAAACAGGAAATTACGTCATAATATACATCATATTCTCGACCCGTCCACCGCAGTACCTCAGGACTAAAGTCTTTGATTCGTGCGTCTTGCCAGTGATGACGTATAAAACTAATACCTGGCCACCAGGCATATGCCGGACAATGGAGTATTGGTAGGCTTTCCATAAGATAGGTAGACGATTTGGCGAAGATCACGGGAAGGCGCTGGACGCTAGTAGCACTGGATCAACTGTGTTCAGCGGCAGTGTCTATGGGCTGAAATGATTGCAGACCCAAACTTCGTACCGTCTAACAGTCAATGATTAGAGTGAGTTCTTTATTCATTTATATAATCTATACTTAATATATAAAGCTGAAGAGTTTGTTTGTTTGTTTGTTTGAACGCGCTAATCTCCGAAACTACTGGTGCGATTTGAATAATTCTTTTTTTGTTGGATAGTCCATTTATCGAGGAAGGCTATAGGCTAAATAACATTACGCTATGACCAATAGGAGCAAAGACAGAGCGGTAAATGTGTAAAAAACGGGGAAAATTATTCATTTTTGAAGGCTTTCTTTGCGTGCGCTGCGAAAACGGTTCAAGATACACAAAAAATATGTATGAAAGAATTATTCCTCTATACATGATCTAAAAAAAAGTCCGCGACGGCATATGTCTATCTTTTAAGGTTTAGTCACAATGACCGTTTTTATGGTACCAAATTTGGATATGTCGCGTTGTCAAGATCGGGTAACAGCTGAGGTGCGCAAAATAACTATTCCACGCGGACGAAGTCGCGGGCACAGCTAGTATAATATAAGTAGGGAATATGATTTATGTCAAATGTTATTTTTAGAGTTATGGAAATGTATGTCGTCAATTGCAGAAGATTCTAGTATACCTAATACAAATATGATATGAGTAATAAATGGTTTTCTTCATATTTTCATTTCTTTGTTATTTTTTTTATATTTAAATAGTTATTTAGATGAAACCGTCAAATAGGTAATTGATGACAGATCCATTCAGTCGTTCAGCAATCATAGGACTGCTGATCGACTATTTCCATATTAGTTTATAGTAAGTAATATGAAAATAGTATGGTTAAGTATTATAGAGCGGAGAATTTTCGTTTAATATTAACTAATCTTACTAATCGTTCTCATACATTGTTAAAACCTTAAAAAATATGGTGAAACAAATAAATATAAAAACATTTTAGGTTGAGTGACAATTTACAATTTACTTAGGTCACCTGTTACAAAATTCATAGTTTAAAATGTATGGAATTAAATACCCTGCAAATTGGAGTAATAAAATCTTAATCATCTATGCATTCCAAAATTGTACACACCGTCCTCATAAACTGGTGGCAGTAGCCTCGCAAACGTTGTTAAACTCTTCCCGAGGTTAGGGTTTCTGAGGTTGTTGCAGTATCCGGTGTAGGACCTGAACGGGCTGTCGGGGTCGCAGGAACCAGCGTCATCGCATTGTGGCTCAATAGTGGGTCCGATGTCCTGCCCGATGAAACCGGTCACATCGACAGACTGTAACGAGTCTACAAAATCTGTGGTTCCAAAGCCTAATGAGTCATCGAAGACTTGTCGCTTACGGCGGTTGCTGTGAACGATACAAATATGTATATTATATGTATGAGTTTTTGTTTAAGCGATAAGTTAAACGTAACGTCCATATTTTAAACGTATGTCAAATGCACTAACGCAATTTTTTAAATATTGGCTGTCTATCAATAAATATGGAGTTTTATATTTATATTAAGTTGGTACATGCTAAAGAACTATTATGTTCTTTGATAAAAAAAAAGCGACTTGTGGTTTTGACAGTCCTCTTTTTACGTTAACCTGCCACTGCCAAAAGAATTCTGAAGGAGGAAGGAAGGTGCAAATTTGAAGGTTATTTATTTTTAGTCAGGGTTATAGGATCAGAGATATATATTAAAATAAAGAGAGTAAGTTTCAAACTGATATTCCTCCATATTTTTTATCGCATTATATTAACAAACAAACAGAGTGAACAGCGTACTATTCCAACTTATAACGTAAGATGTAGTCAAGTAGTAATTTCACTGCTATATCATACTTTTCAAATTGGAATCCGATGGATTCTTCTCCTTTTCAAATTGAATGCGAATATACAGTCAAAGCTCCTTATTCGCGTTTTCACTATTCGCGGATCAAAAAAATGCGACTCAATTCCTTTATTCGCGGCAAAAAAAATTGTCGTTCGCGGATCTAATAAATAGTACATACTAAAAATAAAAGAATTCCAATATGCGATTTCTTTATCAACATTGATCCGTCTATGCAACGACGTCTTATTTTTAAGAGGCAAATTTAAAATGCGACTGCTGCGTATCAGTCTTAATTGAAGGAGCTTTTTAAAAACTACCAAGCAAAAGAAAATTACAAAATTCTTCAAACCATTACTTAGCCTTAAGATAATAAATCCAAATATTCAAAAACTTCAATCAAATTGATTTTTTTATATATTAGTTTTTATTTTGTCACTTAGGAACGTATCCCCTATAGGTCCATACAAATTACCATTCTGTATTCACGGTTTCTGTATTCGCGGCATATTTATGGAACGTATCCCCTGCGAATAACGAGCTTTTACTGTACCTGCTAATAGGCAGGCAGTAGGCAGAAATAGGGTAGAGGCACCCAAGCAAATGATCCTAGTAACCCATATCATTAAATTATATTACGTACCCTCCATGTATGCTGTTGAGTAGTTCGTTGGTGGCAAATTCAAAAAATAGTGATGTATTGGCCAGCTTCAAGGCATACTTGTTCGCTTTTGAGAAAGACGCAGCCGTTCCCACAGGAGACTTGGGGTCAGCTCCACCGCCTTTCAAATTATAAAAGAAAGTATTAAAGTAAATCGCAACGATTTTGGCCAAGACCCTGTTTGTAGTTATATAGTCCCAAAAGAATGATGAATCCAGCCACAACAGCAAAGGGGATTCTCCTTGTACGAAATTTATTAAAATAACTGCGTATTTAAATAATACGCGCCCTTAAACTTTGTATTCAGATATTTGCTTTTCATCATGTCTTTCTCGGTTTTCTTAACAATCATCAAAGAAATGATTATTTATACAATAAGCTTACTAGATTCCCAAAGCATGTATTCCAGCCGCTTCCTATCAGCCATCTCTTGCTTCGCTTTTTCCAGCGCAGCCGCTAACATGTCCTGAGAGAGCCTCTCCGCCGCTTTGGCTCCGCTCTCGTCTCTCCATGCGGTTAATTCTAGCACACTATGCTGAGTACATTGTTGAGCTGCGTTTCTGTAAGTTAATTTATTTAAGGTACCAAGCGTATTTAAAGTATGTTAGGTTAGAGTTATATTTTTAATTTCACGCATAGCAAAGATAACGAAGTAGGTATTAAGTTATTTCCTTCTTAAGATATTTTGTTTTCAATCATATGTATAAACAAATACCATACCTCAATAAAATATTTAATATTGACAATTTAAGTGATGAGGACAATTCTATGATAAACTCACAAGTATGGATCCTCTTTGACAAAAGCTTTTGGTTGAATGTTTAGCAGTGATTCGTCAGCAGCGCAAAGCAACCCGGCGAGCGAGACTTTTCTTATTGCGGCGAGTTGTGCAGGCAAGAATGACGACGGTGGAATGTCGTTCTCGTACCAAAATCTGAAAGGTTAATTGGTAATTAACAATATAACTATTTTTAACTTACGTTAAAAGATTGTAAAATTTTATGTTCTATCACACATCTATAATTTATTGAATTTAGTGTGCTATAGATAGTGTTGAAATAAACTACATTTTATATGTGAACTGCCAATTAGTTATTTCCATAAAAAAAATTAAAGAATTATTAGATAATTGTAAAAAATAAAAACTGTCTTTAAAACCATCATTACTACTACCTGTCGGCCTTTTTCAAGTTAGCGAACTGTAGAGCCAAAACACACGCTAGAGTTGGTCCTATAACAGCTCCTGTAGCGGCTTTTTCCATAGCCCCACCAATCATTAGATCCATGTCCTCAGGGTTTCTGACCAAGAACAAAACTTATTATAAGTACATTAACTATTAGGTTTAATTTTAAGCAGCAAGTATTTCATGTTCAGTTAAAATACCAGCTAGTAACGTTACCAGCTATGGCAGTGCTGAAACTTACCTGTACATATCAGCCAGCATTTCCAGTTGAATTCTTTCAAATCCTATTTTCTCCAGGTCTCCGAAGGTCTTCACTGACGTGGTGGGTTCGCACATGCGCACGGCTCTCAAATAAGGGGCCACACCGTGATCCCTAGCTCTGGTGACGTCCCACTCTGCCGAAACTGGAAAGTGCGAGACACGCTGCGCACTTGTATGCACTAAATGATCTAGTGTTATTGTTGAGTTAATCTGAAATTGCGTTGTTGTTATAGTTATTTTGATATGTTTTCCGAAATATTACAAAAGTCCTGTGTAGATTTCTCCTTAACGATACTAATTTTAAAATAATAGATAAGATACCTATTTCTAGTCATTAGTGAGAGCGACACACTGGGAATTCAAAAACTTACACTTCACTGGGAATTAGACCTTCCTGAATTTAGCATCCGTAAATTAAGATTTCGAGTTAAAGACAAGAAATTCTGTCGCCGCAGTTCCTGATTACATGTTTCCTAATTCAGAGATCCGAGTAAGTTGTAAGGACCACTGTACGGAGATGTGGATATTCGTCCGTACGCTTATTTCATATTGCTTGTCTTTGTAATTAAAAATATTAATTATGTATTATCTACCTATGTAATATGACAATTTGAATATTGTGGTCTAGTAAATAGCCTAATTTAAAATTGTGAATGAACATGTGTGGCCAGCACGTGCAATCCAAAAATGAAGTCACTTTTACATTGTCATTTTTTGAACACACAAGAGATAATAGTGTTACGTAACTTACTTATAACTTAATTATAATGGTTCATCTCCATCAGGAATAGAAGAATAACTGGTGAAATATTAAAATAGGAAGTAAAAATTAAAAAGCAAATATTAGAAAGTAGAGATATTCTTTTTGTAGTTACTCCTGAAGTTCATCTTTTCAAGGTTTTAATTGTAGCATTATTATCAACATTTTGAAAACATTAACATGCTGAAAATTGTAGTAGGTTGTATACAGCCCGTTGATGTAGTTATTTCACAAGGTGTACGGATGTTTTGGCGAAGATCACAGCAAAGCGCTGGATGTCAGCAGCCAGACTGTACGATGATCCAACAATGTATATTCGTATAATTTTTGATATTCTTTTCTCAAACATATGAGGTTATAAGCCTTGTATAATATTGAAATGTCTGTAATAATCATAATTTCTTCCGACGTTTCACGAACGTAACATACGCCACGCTACATTAACCAAAACGTACATGCACGGCAGTGCACAAACGGCGACTAAACTGAGCGTTCTGACTGAGATTACACTCTCCTGGACATGATAAAATAAAATCTATATTTCAAAATTCGGTCCAAATGGCATCTATCTATTTTGAATAAAATAATTCTGATATATGTATTTTAGTTTATAAATGGAATGGTATTTTTAATGTGGCGTTATCCGCGTGAGTTATAAATATATAAAATCATATATATCAGTTTTGAAATAATTAGTAGAGATGAGTTAAGGTTTATAAGTATTTGTTATTTTACTTACCATCTTGTTATTTTACAGATAAATAGTACTAGAATAATTATATTTTGTATGTGACACATATTACACAAACGTTAATGTGTGATACACAAAACATGTCAGAATCGACGGGATTGACCACTTTCCCATTTGGTCAAATTCTGGGTGTTGTAAGTTACCGCTTGTAAGGGAAATCTTACAAAACATGTAATGTGGCACTTTGTATCCACAAAGGTCAAAGTAAAAACATGTATAAGAACATTTCTATTGAATTGAGATTGTTATAAATAGTTCTTCGAGAAACAGTATAATATTCGCAATTTTATGTGGTATTCTGCCGAAATAATAACATGCACCGTAGTATTAACATTCAGAACGTAAAAAACAATTCTTTCCTAAAAAACTAATGCCAAGTCGGAAGCTACCTTCCTGAATCAAAAAAAAATCAAAAATCAAAATAATATTTATTCAACATAGACCTTTAGAGCTAGCGCGCACTACGATTTTTTACCGCGCGATTTTTTTATTGCAGAAATGCAGCATATGAGTCAGTAAAGCAGTGCGCGCACATGAAAGTAAAAAACCGCCGCGATTTAAAAATTGTGATTTGTCACAATTTGTTGCGACTGCTCGCGGCGTGATTGTCGCGTAGCTAAAATGCAGAGTATGGAATTATATGGACCCGCGCACACTGCGTTTGTAAAATCGCGGGCTCGCGGCCGGCCGGCTCTTCATTCGTATTCCGTCCGTTCAAGAATAAACATGTCGGCACCTGCATCTTCAATGGAGTCTTCGTCTCCAAAGGTCCAACAATTCTCAATAATCTGTCAAAAGTTAGAATTTTCATTCTATAATAGTTAAAGAATTTTTTAGGATACATCCGAAGATTATGGTATTTCTTATAAAAAAAAAACCATTGATGATTCTGTCTGATGTGAAGGGATGAATCCAATACTGGCGGTTTTTATTCTTTTTTCTTCTGATCCTCCGAAGTAGTAAATAAAGACTAGCAACTTCTACGAAATTCATGGTTCAACTGAGCAAAAGTCACCGATTTTTTTATCGCAGTGCGCGCGCCGAACTCTCTTGCGATATTTTGAGCGTGATTTTAAAATCGTGTCGCAGAAGTGAAAATCGTGGTGCGCGCTAAGCTTTACAGGCACTTATTGACGTCAACAAACAAAACAAAAAAAGGTTAAATAATAAAAAAAAAAAAAACAAAAACCTTGTCCGTACGTACGAATAAGGAAAAAAAAAAGAAAAAATATATTGACTCGACACCTGTTCGGAAATTGGGAGAGCCTTCTCGAGAAGAACAGGCAAGAAACTCTGAAGGTCTATTTTTTATCTCCTCTTTTCAATGTTAATAATTATAATAATATAATATAAAAATACAATATAGTATAAGATACAATCATACCTAATACGATTACAGTCGTATGTATGTTTACATACACATATAAAATAATACAATATTATAAATAATGTTGTTACCAAACATGGCTCTATGAATAGTGTCCCTATTCCCAAATAGTGTGATCATTTAGATAGTCACTTACTTTATAATAACCTTTACTCATGAGTGTATTTTTGATATGGATTTTAAATTTATATAAAGGCAAATCAATGACACTTTGCGGAAGCTTGTTAAACATAGATATACATTTCCCCAAGAACGAACAGCTAGTTTTATGGAGTCTGAACATTGGAACGGCAAGTTTATTTTTGTTTCTAGTATTCACATTATGTAGATCACTGTTTTTATTGAATTTATTATAGTTTCTATATACAAAAACTAAATTATCATATATATATTGACTAGCTAAAGTTAAAATATTAATTTCTTTGAACAATTCTTTGCAATTATACTTCTCCGTTTTTTGATTCAATTATATAGTTGGCGCCTACTATGATATTTATGACTACTACTGAATAAACATTAGTAATACACGTACCAATTTCTGGTTCATCATTGCCTTGAAGATGGGCGCGACAGCCACTAGTTCAGAGTAAGCTCCCGCGCGGTTGGCACTAGAATAGCCTCGCCAGAAGCCGAGGGACTGCAGTTTTAGTTCGGCCTTCGCCATGCCCACCTTCAATGATATCAGTAATAAAATGAAAATAGTAATTACCCAAATGAACCATTCCGTGGGTTTTAAAGTCCAATAAAATTTAAATTAGAATCAACATCTTATAAAATGTTCTAACATATCCAGATGATTTCTTTGTTTTAATCGGTATTACGCTGTTCAATTGTGCAAGTTTTAAATATTTTTGAAATTCAAATTATTTTAATATTCTCCTGATATAGTCGTCATATTAAAATAATTTGTCATATTAAAATAAAATAATTTGCCAGTAAATTTTGAACTACACAATTGTCGTCTGCAATTTTTTTCCCGCGAAGTGCACAGGCTCTGAAATTAGTGGGTACTAATTAATAATTATTACTAATTATACTTTGTTGTGTCCTATTTGCAACGTATTTTTTAAAATACAACAATTTGATAAACTTAGTTTAAACTTACTTAGTGAAGTTGTATAGGAAATTGATAGTGATATAATGTTGAATATTTATTGACAGGAAATAGTTTCTTTTCTCGCTAATTCGTAGGTATTACTCCTTGTTAATTATCATTTGAATATTACATGTTGCAGTCAGAAAGTGGATAATTATATAGTAAGTGAAATATTTTATTATATCTGACTAAATTTATTACGAGCAGATTAACTTATGATGATAAAGTTTGCAATAACATCTTTTAAAATATATATATTTTCTTTATTAACCAGTTGAGTACTTTGATAAATTAGTTCAAGTACATTTCTTGAATAAATCGTTATTCTGAAGGAATAGAAAATTACGTTATACTCAAGGGCGGATCCAGCTGTTGGTCACGGGCCCCCCTCACATAGTCGTGGTCAAGTCAAGACCTTATAATTTAATTTAGATAGCAACAGATAAATAAAAAGTTGATATTATATGAATATACGTAAGTACTGTGCATAAAAATATTTATTCTATATTGTACACTTGAAAAACTTAACATATAATAACTTGTACATATACGCGTACATATTGCCATCTTCTCTTGAAGATATCCAGAGAAGCACTATCATGCACAGTTTTTCTTTTGCCTCAGGAGAGAGAGGCTGAGAATCCTCACGAGGAGCACGAAACGTACCCAGGATACTCCCGCAACGACAACTGTCACGGAGGTTATGTTGGATTCCCCACGACCGGAGCGGTTCGATCGCGTGACCTACCAACTAAACTCAGCCCAGCCTTGGCCATAAGGGCCCTACGGCTTGAATGGATCGCGCACGGAATGAGGCAGTCTATTTAATATATTCCATAGCCGTGGTGAATGTTTTGTCATAACAGCTAGAGGTACATATGTCGAGGGGTATGATGCGAGTTACATAAAATCTGTATGATGACAAAATATATAAAAAAATCATTATATTTAATTAGTGCTCCACCTAAGTCCTGGAACCAGCTCAGGGTCATGACTCCCCCCCCTGGATCCGCCACTGGTTATACCATACACTTATTAACTTTATGCACGTAAGTTAAATTTAGACTCATAAGTAACTTACATTTGACTGGCTATGTAAATAGTGAAATTATTAAAAGAGATTGTAATTCAGCGGACAGCTTCTCACCTCACCCAGTAATACCGGTAGGAACTCATTGAATGTGATGTGCTGGATGACTGCAGCAACTGCCCGTCTCGCTTCTAAGAACAGTGTAGTGTCATCCCAAAATGGGTTGAGGGTATATAGTTCTCCTGCGATACGGTTATGTTCAGCAAGTAATGCTTTGTACAGAGGAGCGGTTGGTGTGCCACCTTTACATCTGAAAACGAAATAGGAATTGTTATGCAGTAATTTTATAGGATTCAACTAAGATTGGTTAACGTGAAGTACAAAATAATACACCCTAAACTAGACTATTTAGTCACCTTGAACAATTTTTGCAAATTCCATTTCAAGGATCGCTTTAGCTCGCTAGTGGGATGCAATAGTTTGGAGAATTAAAACGGTAACTAGTGACTTCATTTCTGTAAGTGTAGATACAATCAATACATTAATTCGATACAGAACCAATGCAAGATTAGGATTGACGTTATGTAACGTTTCTAGTAAGTATTTTCAATGAAGTAAAATGTATATTTATCAGGTAATAAAAGTGAATAAAGTGTAATATTTTAAAAGTTTTATTGAGTATTTCCAATGAGTTTATCGGATTTGGTTTATCGAAACATAATCCCAATTTTAGGAAGATTAAAAATAATGAACTTCTAGCGAGTTATAAGTAACGTTAGATTGGTTTAAGAGTATTGCTTTTCAATTTAATTGAATATTGATAGATTTACACTAGTAAATCTTTGATGAGTGATGGGTATTTCGCATCTTCACTACTATAAATATTATATCAATGCCAATTCGTCAAGTCTATTTGCATACAATCAATTTCTGAGACGACATTAATAATTCCAACATTGTATCATGCAGAAAAATGTTATGTGTTTATATTCGCTTGCGTTGTGTTCAAAAGTGATTAAAGGGACTGAAGTCTCAGGCTAAGAGTATCAGGAGATACATTTTCGACAGAACACAATGGTACTATTGAACGTTCATGCTTTAAGTTTACGATTGACGTACTATAGGCCATTAAGTATAAAGCGTTACGAAACAATAGGACGTGGGAATTGATAAAAATTGACGCCAACAATAGATTCTGACTAAGATCAATTTAACACCTGTGATCGCGGCTACAAAAACATGTTCGGTACTTACGGTAATGTAACTTGTCATTAACTTTTTAAAAAGGGTACGATACGATATTACATGTTTTTATGATTCTGATTTGTTTGTTTTGATATTATAAGCCAAATAGTTTTAGTAACGACGAATTAATTTGATTTGTAATATTTTTTTTATAATTGACATACTTCGTTCATGCCAATAGTTTGTCTAAATTATTGCAACCAGCCTCGTAATTAATTTGATTTGATAAGCAAAATATTCGTAGGTGAATAATTTTGTTGACTTCTATGACATGATGCTTTAACCATCAATTAATTTATGATGGTAAAGTTTGAGACTCGGGGAGTCAGGATAATTTTTATAAAAAAGAAAAAGTTTTTTTCCTATGAAAAAATTCTATATAACGCGGGAGAAGTCGCGGTTGTAGGTCTAGTTGACTATTAATATAATCATAGATGTGTTCTTTCGAAACAATCTAATTTTTTTTGTGAAAACTTCATCAATATCGATTTATTAATTTCAGGGGAGTTTCTGGTCAAAGATATTGATGAGAGTCCTGTTTTTTTTATAACTTTTGCCTAACTATAGGCTATTAACAACATGCTTAATTTTTTTATTTAATTTTCTAGTATGTATATACTAGATTTACGCGTGTTTGTAATGCTCCGTTTTTAGTTTTCGGTAAGTTAAGGTTCTTAGGCAGCATTCTGTTTGCCAAAGTTTACTCATAGATAACATTACACATGCTTAGACACTAATTGTTGATAGTTAGTATATCATTAAGTTGCACATAACATACGTAAGATACAAGCTCGCAGTGATGCACATTATGGTTTAAGTCATGATTTCTCAAAGCGACTAAATGTCAGTACATACTTCCTACATGAGTCTAGATCCAGTTTTCCCGCGTCGTATAATCGCAGCGATCTAAGTTCCTTTTCTGAACTTCCGTATAACGACGATCCATCTAAAAATGCCGTAGCTAAATTCATTTGGTCTCGGTATTCTGGAAAAAGAAAATGTGTAAATAAATTACCAATTATTATAAATAAAATAAGTAAATCGGCTATTATTAGTTATGCCAACATTTAACAAAGTGAGAATAAATTTTACATGTCGTCGTTTTCTTAGAGATTTAGTTTCTAAATATATTATTCCTATACGATTTAATAAAAGAATCAATTTGAAAATTGACGCCAAATTTTCCATACATAAACAAAATCAATAAAAATCATTTACGCTTGCAGCACTAAATCGATAATCATTTAGAATTATTGGATAATGGATAAGATTCATTTTCGCAATCATACCATAATTTTAATTCGCCAATAAAAATTTACGAGTTTCACTGTGTGTTAGGAAGCTAGAGACAAATACTACCATAAAGTTTTAATCGTCATATCATATCGTGGACCAGGAGACCTATTTTTGAATTACGAATGCGATTTCGAAATCACCGCTGACTAAATAGTCAGCGGTGACTTTAAGGTCACGGATTCCTAAACATCTAATTTTTGAAAGTCGATCGCAGAGCTGCCAACGTAGATAAAGTACACACATAAATGTAAGAGTTCGGTTCCACGCAGAATGCAGCCACTGCCGGTTATTGCCGGCTTAACCATTATGGTTATTATATATATGTGTTACATTCATATATATAGACTTAAAAATTAAACAAAACAGAGATAATATTTCCACAAGTATGACTTGATTACGAGTGGGTGAGGGCACTCGTAATGAAATCACACCTGTGACTAAGGTAGTCACATCAGTGATATTCAAAAATAAGAATGATTGAAAATCGGTGATTATTAGTCACATCGGTGATATCGAAGTCGCATTCGTAATTCAAAAATAGGTCTCCAGGTGGTGACAATGACACTTAACCTAAAGAAGAGAGAAGGGTGATAAATAAACAGAATCGTATAAAAGATCACCTTTAAAGTACTTACTACACTAATGGAGAATTTCACTTATTTTACATCTCTCTTGTAACAAATAAATACACGGTGATTAAGCACTTTCATATGTATACGTGAAAAATCATTGTTAATAAAGCAACGGAACATTAACTGAAATAACAGCAATTAAAATACGAATATAATAGCTCGATTTTAATATATTTCCATATTCATGTTTTCTTATAAATTTAATAATTAAAACGACATACTTTTTGAAACTTTTAAACATTTGTCAATATTAAGACATTTAAATAACAAATAACAAATTTTTATGGCAAAATGAATTGTTTTCACCAATATCAGCTAACATAATTATGACGAACAAAATTATAAAAACTTGAGATTCGCAGCAAATTTGCAAGTTTTACAAAAACCATAAATCGATGCCAAATTGTGACAGAAGATGTAAAGTATCCAGTAAATTTACTGCCTTTTGTACCATTCACACTAGAACACAGCAATGGTAACAATGCCAACATTGCATGTTATATGTGTATATATATATCTTAATATATATATTTCTTGTGTGCGTGTGTATGTGACTGAACTCCTCCTAAACGACTGGACCAATTTTGATGAAATTTTTTGTGTGTATTCCAGGGGGTTTGAGAATGGTTTAGATTCACAATACGGTCATATAGATATTGTTTTTCAGCTAAATTATTTATTTAAAAACATTTGAGACAACGTGAGACAACGTGACATTTGAGACATTTGACATTTGAGACATTTGACAGGACAACGTCTGTTGGGCCAGCTAGTATATATATATATATATATATATATATATAATTTTGATTCGAAGCTCTCTGTTGGGCATGATCACTCCTTAAAAGATAAGTTTGGGTGATTTGCCTCATCCATCGATGGAGATGGGAAGAGGACTTTGAGTTTTGAAAGAATATCGCCACACTCACTATAATGCTATAGTTATATTGCCAGGGAAGACTTTTCAAACATCCATAGTCGAAAAACCTGATAATATTTTGGTCCGTCTAAAGCATAAGAGAAGAGAAAGGAAATTTAGACTGAGCTATATGTTGACTATATCACAAAAAATGTCACCTGAATGTTATTTGTTCGTAATTTTTGGCCGATTATGTCAACGTTACTAAATTTGAGAGTAAAATTTAAACCAGTCTGTCCGGAAGTTATTGAATAGTTCAGAATAATTTTGATCTACGGTTACGCACCTTATTACATTAGCATTAAAGTTATACGTAGATTACTGATAGTTGAAATGTAGGCGTAGTATTTTAAGCCGCTTTGTAGCCAGTCACCGTAAAATAATTGGTTGCACCGGTTATTCATAACAGTTGAGAGGGTAACCAATATGCTAATAACAGCTTTAAGTCAGCTTTGTGTTATAGATTTATATTATTATTTAGTTTTTAGTCTCAGTTTCAAGTGATTAAACGTGATAGAATACTATAAAAAATACGTTATTTTGTATTCCTACACCAATTTTTAAGTTTAAAATTAGTTTAAATATAAATTTATCTTTTGGTATTACACTATATTCATGTTTACAGTGGGTTAGTGTAGGTAAAAATGAATCCTGTATTTAAATTATATTTTTTACATAATGAAATGCAAACATTTATTTTCGAAAATGAAGTAGAGAATATTATCGCGTCCATTCTTCCTGACACAACATACAAAAGACGTTCTCAGTGGGATGAAAGTTATTTAGGAAATTAAAAATCTATTGACCATTCAAAAGTTCTTTTAATTATGCCAAAATAGTATACAAATTATTTTTATTAAAATATTATCAGTGACGCATATCAGTGAGCCGGTGGTTATGTGAGGCTCTCCTCCCCAGAAGGGGGAGGCCTACCCTCTAAAAACCTCAGCGATGGCCGTCCTCAGGCGTTGTAGGGGGTCCTCAGGATCGAGTGTCGCATCTGAGGACCCCCGACCTTTGCTCCCCTGGGTGCGCTAGGGGAATCCTTCTCGGGGAGGAGTGATTTTGCCGCCTTCCGGGGGTAAGGTTCCTCCCGGGTCGCCTCCACGGGCGCGAGCTACATCGCGCCCGCCAGCGACGACCAGGCTATCGGGCCCGAGGCTGCCTTCTTCGGCATAGGATCGGGAGATGCCGCTCGGCGACCTCCTTCTGGAGCATCACCGCTTCACAGAAGGAAGCCACAGCCCTCCAACCTCCCTCATCCGCCAGCATTGCCGCAATCAACGCTGGCGGAGACATATCTTACCCGATCTCTTCGACCAAGACTCGGCCTTCGGAGTCCCAAGTGGGGCACTCCGCCAGCGTGTGCTGGGCCGAGTCGAGGTCGGATGCGCAATGGTGGCATCGTGTTGTGTCCTCCCTTCCTATTCGACTCAGATACTCACCGAAACAACCATGTCCGGTGACCAGAGAGTGGACTTACTCATGGTTACTCGAGAAAAAATAGAAGAAAAAAATACTATTTTTTTTTTAAATTACAAAATAAAAATGATTCTTCGAAAATCTACACCTCTTATGGTATTTTTAACTACCATCACTACAATTTTAAAAATAATTTTAAATTACTAACAAAAAATAATTTTTTGTTAGTTTATTAACATATAATATTATTATTATTCTCTTTTTAAGAAAGTATTAGGTGAGAAAATATTGATATTATAATGGTTTTTAGGTTTTTGTAATTTAATTCGACAGGCGAAATTTAACTATTCAAAACAGATACGAATAAAAACATACCGAAACTGCAACTGTCAATGTTTCTTGCAGGCGCTGATCGAGTGTACTCGCATCCCGAGTATTGACATTCCTGTTCACAAAAAAAAAATGGTTAAGTAAGTCTAGAGTGAATTAAGCTGTATAACTTAAAATTATTATTAATGGCCAATATAATCGAACAAGGAATTTCTCCAGTGTACAAGGATCTACTTTGTTATGTTGCTAGTTGTGCCATATGACGCAAAGTAATAGTTTCCCTAATCTTCGAACTGGGCAATTGTCGTTGAAATCTATTGCGTATTAAAACTGTTTAACATACATTTATTTTATTGAATTTCGGATATTATACTATCTAATAAAAAGTCATACTTTAGTATAGTATAAAATTTAGTATAAATATATATTTGTATAGTACATATTAAATAATTTAGTATAAAATAGTATAAAGCCATTTAGTAATTGCTAGGAAAATGTTACGATATTATCATAGATTTACTATATACTGAAAGGTTTATAATAAATCGATGAATTCTACTAACTAATATTTCTACCATGCTATTCGATTAATATTTCGAACAGTTATGTAAGCCTATAACAATTCTATGCTAACAATAATCTTCTACACCATTACTGGCCGAATTTTCAACGGCCATGTATGTTGGTGATAGAATTTCGGTAATTGTACTTTGTGATTGAGAACAGCTATCAAGTTGTTCCAGCGTTTTAATAAATCCATGAGAATGTTTGATGAAATAACACTGTTACCGCGCAATAGATATGAAGACATTAATTAATGAATTAATTTAATAATAATTACAATAATGAGATGATTACAGACATAAAACTTATAACTAGCGAACTCTACACTAAGCTTAGCTTGTATCGTAGAGTTCCGATCACGGTTACCAAAATAATCTATACAATATTTTCACAGCTTGAGCGAACTAAACTAAGTAATTATATATTTTAACGATTCGATATAAAATACATTTTTTACAAAAAATATGTGAGATAAATATACAAATCAAGCAATTTAAATTCAATTAATAGCAACATCAAAACATCAAAAATAATGTAGCTCTAAGTATAAAAATCTGAGGTGACGGTAAGTAACAATATGATGTGTGTTTACGGTCGTGCTTTTGTTTGTGTGAGTGTGACTGCGGATGTGTGTGAGTACTCGTATATGTATGTGTTTATATAGTTGTATATGATTGCCTGTTTTGTATGAAATCGTACGCGTTGTAGCCAGCAGGTTTTCTGTTTCAGAGTAATTTAGAGCCATTAGCCAGGGCTCCAGAACCTTTCTTACATGGCGGATCTTAAGTCCCGACGTGGTAAGAGATATAAGTGGTGACGTCTAGTAAAGATGGTCTGAGCTGGTGGAGCTGGAATTTTGTAAACGCGTGGCGCTATTCGCTTATCATAGTCCGAAGAAGCCACAGCAATGCTACATGTTTTGCTATATTGATATTTTTTTTGGAATAATTTAATATATTTTGTTATAGCAGTGAAACAAAGAATATAGCAACAAAAACAAAATAGCTCAAGTTTAATCTAAGCTAGTGACGTTAAAAAGTAAATTTTCAAGTTAAATCAATGTACGACTTTACGAAATAATGACCTGCTAAGTCGCACGGTCGGGCGAGGAGATGTTATATCATGAGAAAGCAGTTGAGTAACGCTTGCTTTACTTTGCTTTGCTGCTTAAACTTAGTCGAGACATATTGTATATACAATACACTTTAATGCTCAAAGTAAGGCCATAATGGTTATAACAAACGTTTAATTGTATCGAACACATATTGTTAAGAACGAAGATATTAAAGTGTTAATTTGTTTTGAAAACCTTAGCTGATATATTATACTGATACATCTGGTGGTGATCCTGTAAATAATATGTTTATTTTACGTTTCTTCTGCATTTCGGTTATGTAAATACACCGACAACGATATAAACAACAAGATATAAACAACTCAACATAGAAACATGAAGTTGAACTTAAATTTTATGTAATCAAATTATTCCCGTCCCAAGAACTTCAAATTATTGTCGCAAATCGTAATTAGCTTGAGAAATTTGACGCTGTCTTAATTTATTGTGGTGTGGTTATTTTGTAAATTTTGGATACTCAAGTGATATGGTGATAGGTGATTTATAATAGAGTATGGTCTGTATGACTATAGGTCTACGTATTTTCACTATAAAAAGATTGTGTAACATTTCTTGGCCAACTATACTCTGCTCACATTTGTAAAGCTTGTGCCATGATTGTGCATTCATTATGAAATAATGAATTTCCATTTTGACAAAGCCATCTGTTTAAAGGTTCATATGATGTTTAAGTTTTTTTGGACCCTGCTTGCACGAGTCAGACGATTGCGCTTGCGACATCATCAGCATTAACAAAAAGTTCGCGTCCGGTGACCTTCAGCGTGTTACGATTGATTACTTGTAACTTTTAACCTATGTAATTAACGGGATGCCAGGAAATACAACTCATGTTACGGAACACATTATTTATAGCTAGGAGAAGTCAATAAACACAACTGTAATGTTATACTAGTGGCTGTATAAGTTCAATCATAACAGAATATCGTCACATTATTAAGCGACGACATCAGCTAGCGATCTCAAATTTTAATTTTAATTTGTACCTGTTTGTGAGTACTTTGATTCAAATCAGTAGAAGCATCAAGGTTTTATTCATGCTAGAACTCTGTTTGAGAATCATCTTACTTATTTCTGTTGCAAACTCGGTGCAGCAATACAATAACAGTGTCATGTGTCAAGGTGGGCAGATATACTATGTTTCTTGTGGGGATCGTTCTACGAAAGTGTACTAATAAAAGTACTATGACTAAACGAAGATATTACCTTACCTTATTACCATTAGATGTGGCCACAAGATCGCTAATGATAAGCTGTCCCCAGGCGGCCAGAAGGCTGGTCACGTAGTCATGGTCTGCCGGTTGCGTCAGGTGGGTCGCAGCTCGTATAGCGAGTGACGGTTCAGGCAGGTGCGGCGATGACATAGGCTGTGACACTTCTGTTAAAGAAAATTACAAATATGTAAATTTTATATAAAGATGAAACAAATAAATTTGAAACTGAAATTTAAAATTTTGAACTAAGAAGAATCATTCATTCGTTCTGTGTCTTCTCTCTGTTCTTGAGCGGAGAGCGGTCAGAGGAATTGTTTGGAATTGTGTATTGGTCACCTTTTTATCGCACCATTCATTATTACAGTACAGTTCAGCCGTATCGCTTAGGATCGATTTGGATTAGCATTTCAGTTTTAGAATTATATTTTTCATGTTAAACAGATTCGCAATGACTTCCTAGTTGCGGTGTTTCTTGAGCGTTACGTTATAACCAAAAACAAACAAGAACTTAAATAGCGCATTTTTAATAATCCTTATAAAAATACTTTAAAATCTCGTTTCAATTTGATTATATTGAAATGATACGTCTAATTTATTATTTCGATAGCAAACAAGTTGGGGAATCATTGATAATCATAATTATTTTTTTGATTGATGTTTTAATGTGATTCCTGTAGCGACTACGGTTCATATCGGTGTATTGACAGGCTACGGCGTAGTTTAATATTTGTAATCAAAATAAAAATTATTGCCGTCGCTGTCAGTGTTAGTCCCGTAAGTTTTAAATGTGCATTGTTGTGTATGGGATCGCTCAAGAAAGAGGGACTAGTGCTATCGTCCATCACTTATGTCTAGTGACTAACTTGGTATACTGTCAGGTTTTCTTATATACAAAAATTATAACAATTTTCTTAATATATAATTGTTTAAAATGTTATCGTAATGATATTACGAGTATTCATCAACATTTCTTCTTAAAATTGTAGTATTTATATTCTATTTAAATACAAAGACATTCTATTTGACGTTTTAAAACATTATAACTACATTATTACTTTTATTAAATTATTATATGTTATAAAATAACCTTATATCATGTGTAACATGTGTTTGGTTGCGACCTATCTATTAACAGATTGGTTGGTACTATATTATCTATGGAAAAGTGAACACTGGAAATTCAACTTTTATTTTCTAACCAGTGTATCAGCATTGTTGTTTTGTTGAGAGAAGTTACGCAACTGCCTCCGAAATAATTAACAGTAGATGTTATTAATCGATTCCAATCGAATAAGCTTTGTACGGACGTTAATAGTTACCAATAATTACATTATCATAATTCGATATACGAATAGAAAAAGCCGCTGACTGGGCCGAAGGCGTACTTACATAATACATACATTATAAAATGATATTAAGTACGAGTTGAATCATTGTACCTACAATAGTCACAGCCTTGTTATTGCAGATATTCTCGCGCACTTTAATTGTGTTAAAAAAAAACAATAGACTATTTTCTGACTGTAATTAATACACGACTTGGCCTATGACATTTGTGTTTGATTTCATTCTTGTTCATATTTTTAACATTTTAAAATGATTTATAGTTTTTCCTGATACTGTTTCTTTGGTTTTGCTTTAATTTCTTCAAGATATTAATAAGACTCATCGTAGCGACTATTGAAACATTATACTTTATATAAATATACTTTTCAATCCAATTATAAAAGGAGATTCAAGTAAATAATTACTAAAATTGTTTCCCTTTTTTACATTAAAATTTTGATTGTGATATCGTATTTTGCATTATTTGATACAGGAGAAAAAAATTGTAACAAATGCTTGGTACACATCGAAAAGGTTAATATTAAAATGATGTAAAGGATGTTGGGTGAGTTACTTTATTTTTTTTGTATGTGGGTTTCCAATCTCACGAGTTTCAGGTACAGGTCATTAAACTGTAAGGTTTTAAACTATGCTATTTTAGATGTGATTTAGTATACAACATTTATTACAGTTGTCTATACTAAAATTTACTTAAACTGTAATTGATGTTGATGTACGATTATGTTGTAACTAATAATAGTTACAACATAATCGTACAACAACATCTATTTTTTTATTTTTATAATAATCAATAATATCATATATAATATGGCGATTATTGAACACTAGTAAGATATATTTGTAGAAAAATAAACAAACCTTTAAAAACAGGTAACCCACAGGAACTTAATTTAAATAAAAGATTTTCAATAGTACATTTCTTTGGTTGAACATGGACATTTGTATTATTCTATAGACGACGTTGCCAATGATAAATTATTTTAAGCCTGTTATACAATATAATGTGTATGAACGATATCTAATAGTCGAGTTGAGATTAATAAAGGTTGAAGCGTTCAGGTATTTTCTATTGTACGATGCGGAAGTGTCTACGCCTCGATGCGAGTGGGACAAATAACTTGACTCGAATCTTTACTGTGCTTGAACTTTGTTGTGGGATGCTTAGCATTTTTTCTGTGATTTTAGACTTTGTGTGTATTGACGTTGATATGGATATGTGATTAATAATAAAGTACTGAGTTTTAAAACGTTAGCGTCAGATACATAACATACTCAACCCGTACAAAATTTTGATGAAAAGTAATTAATATTGTTATAACTATTAAATTTGTAAGCAAACTATGCTTAACTTCACCTGAATCACCAGGAAATGACTATTTAACTATTTAAACAAAACAATGCTATTAACAGAGGTTATAGCTTGCCAGCCCTGCTTGGAAGCCTTATCACCAACAAAAATCTGCAGAAAAATGAAGGAATCAACCTCAAACCTCCTTTCTGGTTAAGATTTGACGATCTCGATCACTGAATCAATCAACGACGAGTTCAATTTTTTGATGTCATAAGAGAACCGAGAGAGTGTAAAGTTGTAAATGTAACTCAACATATAATAAATAAAAAAGGTAGAAGTAAATAACAACACTAGACTAGTTTGCGTGTTTAACTGGTTTATAGATATTGGCCGATATCCTACTTAAAGTGAAATGTAATGTCAATTGACAAGTTCCTTGTATTTAAGTTTTAAATACAGTTACGTAATCATTTATGTAATTACTACATGAATGCTTAAAAAACGACTTGCATTAATACACGGACATAAATCTAACTTAATACGTGAGCTCTATTTTTAAAATTTCATGCGTTTGCAGGCAGGTTCTGATTTATTCAAATTTATCTCGTTTAGTTTTACAAATCATCACTTTTCTTTTTACTAGTTAGTTGCTTTAAACTGATAATTTATTGAATAAAAATTGGAGTTGTAAAACGTAGAAATTACAATTGTTTAATATTATCTTCACTAGTAAGTAGATAAATTATAAAACCAGCTGAATGCTAGTTTGATGTTTCTTTATAAGATTTAAGACTCAACATACACAAAGTACGTTTATTTTTTACATTAAGAAGTCAAACATACATAATCTATAGTTTAGCAACACCATAATCGGAAGTAGAATCCTAGTCCTTAAAATAGGTACTCAAATTTAACAATTTGGGTGCCTATATTAAATAATAACTTATATCGAAACTATGTATTTTTGTTTAAAGTGATCATACTTGTAGCTCATTAATGTCCCGACCAAGGTACACAAACCTACTTTAACAATATTAGGGCGATTAGGGCTTTAGTCAACCACGCCGACCTTAGTGGTGGTAGATCTGAAAAAGGACATAAGTTACGGGACCACGACAAACATACATCCGAACTGCACTAAGTATACTTTATTATTCCAATCGGCGACTGTTAATAACGACATGATGTATAAAAGAAAAAAGCAATCTATTTTAACTGATTTGAATTGATTAAAATGAGAAACAAGTTGCTTACATATGCCAGAGAAAAGTTTTGTAATCCTAGGTATGTCAACATGTTCCCAGAAGTAGCTAGGCCGTTCCCGAGGGCTCCCTACATGCCTGAGGAAGGCCATTCCTGAGGTTTTTAGTGGGTAGGCCTCCCCCTTCTGGGGAAGAGAGCCCCACATAACCGCCGGCTTGCCACAGCCGGGGTATGCAACTTAAAGCATTTTCCTCAAGGGAACAAAAAAAAATGGTATGTCAACACGCATGCACGAATAATAGCTTTTATCTAATCTAAAACTAAAACTATAAATTACATCAGAATTGGTTCCGTTGTTTTTATCGGAGTTTCCTACAGGAGTGAGATATTTTATCAACGTAAAAATCAATCTATGTGTGGGAAAAAATCTGTTATTATAGTTTTAATATATAAAGCAATTGAAGAAATTTTAAGGTATATCAGTACGAATAATTATTACATACGTTTGTAAAACTAACTAATATATTACACAAGATAATTTTCGATTCAATGCGCGATGAGCTCATTGTTGGTATAAAGATTTCAAGCGTCACTTCGAGTGTCAAGTTCACATCTACATCCAATTGTTGGCGGTAAATCGTGACCATTGCAAAGATTGTCAGTTCAGTTGTCGTAATTCCACGAAGATTGTTATCACACATTGAGGCCGTTTATGTTCTGGAGGTCGAATTGTTTAAATGTTACCTTAGAAGATGCACGAGTGACGGATGTTCAAATTATTTTACAAACTTTAAAGTTAATATGTATGATGCTGTTGCTAATAAAATTCTTAAGTCGTAACAGTAGAGTAGAACTAAATATCCTACAAAATCAATGTGTCAAAAGATGAACTAATGTTTCTCTAATATTTGTTAATTTCCATAAATCTCTTGTTTTTTCCTAAAAGTTATTACTTCGTCGTAGCTGTAATAGTTGTTTAATCAATAAATATTACAGTAAGAGTTTACACCTGAATTATTCTTTTCTGTATAGTTTGTATATATTTCTGTATAATTTGTACATAATAGTCAGTAATAAAACACTTCACATTCTAATTACATTAAAACCGAAAAAAATGTTTAATCATTTTATTTGGTATATTTCTACTTATGACTACTTTCGACATTAATTTCATCTATATATTTTACAAAATTATTTAATTAAAAAAGTAATAAAAACATTTATATAATAATTAAAAAATAATTATTATTTGTGACAATTACCTACTAGTGCTAATTGTGTTTGTAGCAATTTGATGTAGATATCAAGTATGATTGCGTGAAGTCAAACAATTTGTTGGTGTGACACTAGGTTCAGTAGGAATTAACGTTACTATTATAATCTAGTTAGCTACAATGTTGTGTAAACAACAGCTGAAGACAATCGATAATTATAAACTGTCTATTTTACTTCTAAATATAATGCAGATATAAAAACTCAGAACATGACAAAGCTAAATAAAATATGTTTTTCTTATACTTACACCGATAAGCCTAGCCCAAATTAAGCTCTGTAAGGTTGTTATAGATTCTAAGATAACGGATAGATATACATATATTTTATGAACCTTGACTAAAGGTACAAAGGCTCGCATTCATCACATTAACATCAACCCCCACCAGGATTCGAACACGGGACCTCAAAGATGGCGACACCTTGAAACCGGTTTACTAACCACTCGACTACGGAGGTATATTAAATAGTCTTTCTAAACAAATATGTATTGATATTCAGTATAATTAAAATGTTGGTTTATTGATTAAAGCTTATAAAAAGTATCTATTTTATACAGAGTTGTATAGGGTTCTCTATTAGAATGGAGAGGAATTCATATTTCAAAGGAAAAACACGGATTTGTCGGTAACTTGTCTGTCCGACCCTTTATCTGAAAAACGCGTACAGATATCAAGTTGAAATTAACATCTAAAATACTTTCCTTGTAACAGTAATAATATCCAAGCTTTTAAATTAACGCAATTCAGAAATTTATTTTATAATGGTAGTATTCTATTATACTTATGAAAATATAATTAATATACATACACGTGAAAAAGTGACTAAAACTAATCAAGTATTAAGCGAATGTTACATATCTCTACCGCTGTAATGAAATGAACTATTTACATATAAGTTTATACGGATCTCGCACTTATCCGGAGTTTTCATACATTTACTTATTTAATTAAGTTACGATTGAATATTCAAAAAAGTGTGAAGGAATGAACTGGACTGCTTTGGTAGTATTGAATCGTTTTGGAGATACTATATTTGGATTTCACATCATACGAGTATTTTAAGTACCCCGACTTGAATAGATGCTAATCAACATATTGTAGACATTTTAATTACTATTGTGAGAAGTAAAACTGGAACTTAAGGTGGTATGCTACGCGTGCTGATAAACTAAAAATCTTACTGTCAGCATAATTGGGCGGCATGAGCCTGAGGAAAACATCCCCCCGCCGGCCCCACGGCCTGTGTCGCACGTTATTACACTCGCCACTTGCACTCCTGTACTTGCTCGGTGGGCATGGAGTGCTACTAGCTTCATCTTCTTCCAATGTACAGTTTTGTCTGAAAATTGTAAGAAACTCCACTTAGTTTTAAAATTAAATCTCAAGTCATAAAACGTCAACAGTTTAATTTTTGGCCACATTCAGTACAAATCTTGACAATAGGTGTATAGTTATATATATGTTTCTTTTCTCAGGCCAGTGGTTACTCATTGATTTGTCACTGGTTTTCTTTTTCTGTTTTATATTATTATTATTTCAAGTAAATTATTTATATTGTATTCACAGACTAAAAATGGTGAATAAAAGTTTTTGAAAGCTCTCAATTTCAAACGATTTTAAAACTAACGATATATTTTAAATCTACTAAAGCTGAATTAGAAAAAATCTCTTAATGTTTACGTTATTGAAATGAAAACACTTACAAATCCTTAGCTCCAGCTAAAAATCTTCTTTCTAAATTAAGTGCTTCGCTCACTGCTCGCCTCAAGTCACTCGGCACAGCCTGTATGCTGCTTTCATCTGATTTAGTTTTCTGCGCTTGCGTGTATGTTGAGGATACTAATGCTATAAGAAATATACTTCGCCTTAATCTGTAACAAATAAAAAATACTATTAAAATTATTACTATTAAAATATATTGTATTTATTATAAATTTTTGTAATAATATATGATTTTTGTAATTAATATAACGAAAGAGACAGATATGTCTGTTCGTAGGTACTATGAAACCGTGTGATGAAATCGATTGGCTGAAAAAATGTGTTCCATTGACTTCAGTTTTGAATGGGATAAAGGGTTATCCCCTTTATCCCATTCAAAATGGACATGGAGGACATGTTAATGTTGGATGATTTTTAAAAGAGAGAAGCTTTAAATTATCAATTATCAGTACGTATGTTGGTCAAATATATTTAATTGACGAACATACTACATACCAAACCGATTCATTACCCTAATTTAATTATAAACCAACAACAATTTTACTATATAACTTGTATATCCATGAGGAGTCTTTCCCTGCATTTTTGCCCAAGCTCTAATATATCTACTAATATTTCTTCCAGTTTTAATTGTTTTTTACATTTTATATTCAATCGCTGTGCTTTATTATGTAGTAATGAGAAAAAAATATAATAATTTACATAAAAATATAAAGAAAACTAAAAAAAAAATATTAAGTGATTATTATAATATTTAGTCAGTTTTTACTGTTCACATAGAAAAATATCTATCTAACATTAAGATCAGCTAAAGGATATATTTAATATCTACTCTAAAATTAAGATTGTTTGTAACATTCAATTCATGAGCATCCGCAAGAAGAATGTTGTAAACAACAAAGCAAAGAAGCCACATGATTATTTAAAGTCAGCTTATCTTCGAATTGCATCTGAGGTTGACAAACATAATTTATCACTTTGAATATTTTATTAAATTTATACCTTAAGAGATTATGTTAGGGAAGTCAATTAACATTCAAATATAACATAGTGTTAGTTGAAAATTGTACTTTTTGAACGTATATTATACTAACATATTACTAAATAACCTGATTTTAATTAAGCTCATATAATAACTATTACATTTTAAGATTTTGTTATGTAGCTGAGTTCATTAGCTTTTCAAAGTTCCATAAATTTGAATAAATTAATGAAATATAATTGTTATTTTTTTTTGTATTTGTATCTGTATACATATTAAAATATTAACACTATATTTTAAATGTACGTTAATCTGCGTAACTGTATGTTAATCTGCTTAGATGGCTCAGTTATTGTAATTCGAATAAATATTACGCACTGCAATGTACTATATCATTTTTTTTTTGTTGTTAGTTTTTATACAAATCGACGCTTAGACTATATAAGGTCAGTGTTTATTTTTGGAAATGTGCGAGTACCCTATAGGGTACTCGCACATTTCCAAAAATAAATACATTTATAAATGAGAACGTTTATAAAGTTTTTATAAAGGATTTAATTTTGAAATTAGACTTAATGTATGTCGGAATAATTATGTTAATAAATATTTCGTAGCACAATTAAGATGTGGGAAAATAATATTTGACTATTATTAATAAAATTAATGGTAATTAAATATAATGGTAATTATTAATAATAATTATGGTAGGTAATTGTAAGAGTAATTAGGTATCGATGCTGATTATTTTGTATATAAATATGTCGAAGCCTTTTTAATTTATGTCTAGTTACACGTATCTAGGAAGTTCACCGTCATATATCGCTCAAACCGCAAGTTTAGTGGTGACCGCACTGCTTTCGTTTTTATCTGATCGTTTGTGTTATGGCACTGAAGTCACACTGTCTGCTTTCTAACCTTATGTCATTGACATTGTGTAAAAAGCAAGTTGATAATGTGAGTAGTTAAAGTGCCCAGACGGATTTAAACAATCAACTTATCTTGGACGTGACAAAATTTGCAGTTACTAATGGACTTATCACGAAATCGTTTATATACCTAGAAGTGTCAAGTATTTTATTATATTATAAAACGTAGGAATACACTATGACGGGCGCTTTGCGTGATTTAATTTATTTAAAACTCTATTTAATCGAAAGGAAATATCGTTAATATTGCATTATTTTAAAATAAGAATATTCGTTTCGCTTGTAGCTCTATTTAGAATTTGAACCTGCGAAATAAAAACGAAGGACCCCATTGACAATACGATACGTCAATTCTACGAATCTGAAGAAAACCAGAATGATTTAAATCGCCTAAAAATGTTGCTTATATACGAACCGTTGAGAATACCTATCTTCCGAAGTACAAAGGACCTCGATACGTTTCACACTTTAAGTCTTACGTAATAGGCTAAGTTGTTTAAATTTATCTTACAATTATTATTCTAACATACACATCACCGCGCCATCGAGCTCTTCAAGAACATATGCCTACGTACACATAGTATCGTGAAGCGGATTGTGTGTATGTAATATATATACATAATATATAGCTAGGTAGAGAGCCGAGCTGATGAAGATAAGTACAAATCCATCATAATAGTTTTTCTCTTACACACATACATTGTCATGCAATAGAAATAAAACATGGAAGATTAAATTGTGAAACAATTATTCTTCCTCATCGTTACGGTTTTCCTAAAAATATTCATATACATATAATTCTATTGTTTCAATCTTGAATGAAAATCGTGAATAAGCATTTATTTTTCGCGTCGTATTTAATCTCGTCGACAATCTTGGTGCTATTAGTGTGAAAATAAAGATTCATTTATTTTTATGTCTAGTAGTGTTTTTATTTTCCCTATAGATCTCAAGAATACCGTCGACACGAGAACTGACTGATGTTCAATTACAATATCAAATGTGCTTTTTGGGTTATGTCTATGACCCCCACTATCTTGCGGATTTCACAATTTCTGATTAGATCATGCAGAGAAACTTAGAACATCGCCATCTTCATTGCCCTATAAATAACAAAATATGTAAAACCCCCCGAAATAACAAACTAGTACTAGTTTGTTATTTCGGAAATATTTAGAAATTTTCTTACAATAAAGATAATATCAAGGTAAGTTTGTTCAATTAGAAAAGTTGACAAGTGCCAAAGGTCCTTACTGTTTTTATAACTGATCAATGTAGAGACGCTTGCAGGGCTTTGTTCAAGTGTAAAAGAAGAAAAACAGACGAAAATATGAAATGTTTTTTGAATTGAATTGAATTTGAATAATTTCACAGCATACACAACTTGTGGATTTATAATTAATTTATTAAAATTTCGAGCACATAAACTTGTCTCATTCGATTTTAACCTCAGCGGCAAGTTCATTCAGAATATGTAATATTATATGATCAGGATACTAACTGCGTATTATGTACAATATTTAAGCGGTGTTAGCCTTGATTATTTTGGTATAAGCCAAGGGAAAGTGCGTTTGGCACAGAAGCACGTGACGACGGCGTTGGAATACATAAACAGATGGAGTACTGGTAGTTAGCAAGGTCGTGGTGGCGAAATTATACCAAAACAGTTCGCTAGATGGGCCAAGTACAATGAGCACGTAACTGATTGGGGACCATTCTTGCCATGTGAGCAGCTTGAAAATGTTTTTGTAATATATTTATTACACTTTCATATTTTTTCAAACGTTATTAAAATAAATACTGTGATTATTTTAAAGACTACTTTATTGGCATACAATTATGACCATTAATATCATAGACGAAATATGTATGTATAGTAAAAATAGGCCATTGCTAACTTTAGTTAATTACAAATCTTATTCTTCATATGGGAAGTTTGTGTAAAGATTTGCAAGTTACTAACATTATTACCATGAAACATCCAGGTATCTTCTCTTTACAGTTAGATAAAAAACTGGGAAATAGATGATTCAAATATAAACTAGACTAAATATCCCGATTTCACATTATCAAACAGTCATTCTTGCAACTATTCGGTCAATTCATGTTACCAAACCCTTAGAAGGTATCCCGACCCTGTGTCATAATCACCGAAGCGTAATAACATAAAGCAAATTATCACTTAGACTTGTCAAAATAATAGGATAAATTTTAAAATGGCGGTTATATCGCATTATATCTTGTTTCGTTGCTTAAGCTATGGGAGCAGGAGAAGGACTATATCAGGGTAGTCGGTTTGGATATCTCCGTTTTATTTATTTTTGTTACAAAGCAGCAGCATTTACACCCCTGTGCTCCTATACAGTACAGTATATATACAGTACAATAAAACATTCAATTCTTTTAATAATTGCTTTGAAGATTTCTGTTTAAATTTCATATGTACACATTAAACTATGAATATTTGTATTCAGCTTATGTAGTCATGTCAGTCAGTTATGTAGTATCAGCGTTCAGCTTACAGCGTACGTAAATTATATATTTAATGTGACAATGTGGAAAATACGTCATGTTTGATGCTAGAAGTATGAAGGTTTGTAAAAATTTTAACCTAAAGGAAGTAATAATAGGACATGCAAGTTTTTGTTTGATGAAGACACAAAAGTTTAAAAGGCCAAAAGGCCCAAAAAGGTACAGAGAATTGAAAATTGTATTTAATGTGGGAGAAATCGCATGTTAAATTTTTTTTAACACACCAAATGATATATTTTAGATAACATTATTTTAATTTTTATAGGAAGCATTAAAATTTTATTTGTGAGAAGTATTCAACAAAGAAACCAAAACTTGGACACTTACAAAGGGCTTTATAAGGACGCTTAAAGTAACCAAAAGAATAGAGAGGGTTCGGATTTCTTTTTCGATTTCGGATCTTATGTAATCGAATCAGAATTTGAAGGAAAACCTGGATCACATATTAACTAGAAGTATTGAGAGTGGTAGTGGGCAGAACACATTGTTCGCAAAACGTCAGTTTTTGAAGCCGTTGGGGCTGAAAGGTACTTGAACGGTAGGTATAACTTGAGAACAGCCAATGGCATTACTCGGAACCAGTCAAATTAGTTTTTGTAATTGGGATATACTTTAGAAAGGTGTTGAATCTAAAGTAAGAAATGACCGTTGACAATTCATATGAAAGTTGGTTCGAATACAAAATATTCCTAGTTCATTTATCGCTGGTTTGCTACGAAAACGTAATACGTACGTGTTTTGATAGATCTATTCTAGTCATACTGTGCTAGATACTAATTAATAAACAAAATGTTAAAAATGCCTAGTGAATTTAACATTAGGCTAAATAAAATTTATAACAAAGAAAAATTTTGTATAAAAACCTATTGAATTCTCCAATGGCTAACTATAGGTAAAGTTCAACACCAAATAAAAAGACATTCGCGAAATTCAAGAATATTCGCGTGGACTACACGTGTCCTAATATCATATACCGGTTACCGGCACCTCGTATTTGCACAGTGAGCAATACGTCAAGCATTTACATTAGAAGTCCGCTACTATGACGGACATAAGAGTCGTTTGAACTTGCAGATTAAGGCAGGTATAATGGTTATTATTGCTATGACAACCCATTATGGACTGGTTTACGAATTTCATTAAATTTTCGTAGAAATATTCATATTATTTTTAGCACAGAGACCAAAAATCTTAGATGTAATTAATTAATATTCTATTTTTGGAAGAGATTTGCTTAAAAGGTTACTTTGGGTTATGATTATGATGAAGCAGATATAAAAATGTTTATCTCGAGAGGCACATAAAAATTTACATAATGTTTCTAACATTACGTAAATAACATTACCTAAAGACATCATAGAAATATGTTCTAATACATCTGGAAGTCATCCCTGAAAGAAAAGAGCTAGCATGAAATATCTTCGTTGCTTAGTAGTTTCCGTATGCTTCAAACTGAAAAGATCTAATTTATTCAATACTTAATATAAATTATCAATAAATTTTAAATCTTTAGTCCAAAAAGATAAATGCATAAGAAATGAATATCGTAACGATCTCGTGTATTGATCATATTTCGACCTTTATCGCACATCCTGTTTGTGGTGTACAAGCAGCATATTAACATACACATATATAGTTTACATTGATAGATAAAATAGTTTAATATTTATTCACATTCAAGGGATAAATAATGATTCACGAGAAGATGAGACAACTCATAGCCCCACAAAGCTGCATCAAATATCTTTTACGATGCTGTGGCAGCGTATGTGTGTTAAAATGTGTGTACCAAAAAATCACAAGATGTTCAGAGAATTTTAAGAGATTAAAATCAAGAAGAACAAAAATAAAGTTTCCAGCAATATAATGTAATTGTAGATATTATAATATAATATGTTACAATGTAGGTAATGTAATAATTAGGTAGGCACTTATATAAATTTCATTGATAAGTTCGCTAAGGAGAAAGAAGAGATATGGATTTAAGATACACTTTTATCAATATTTCCAAGAATCAAATGTATAGGTAATTTGCACTTTTATTAAAATTTCAAGAAAAATTTATCAAATCAAAATCAATCAATAGATCAGATATTTCTTGAACCTCAGAAGATTATAATGATCACATATCATAACAGAACTTAACTATGTTATAACTTGAAAGATTATTTGTTAATAGAAATTAGTAACGAATGATGGGTAATTTTCAGGTATTTAAACTGCGCATGTGACTTCATCTGCGCGGGCTAGTGTTTGGAGTGGGATATTTTAGCGTGATTTATTTCTTATTATATAAATTGTAATCTATGTGGTATTCTGATGTATAAGCTATATTGTTGTCAAATTTCATTAAAATCCATTTAGTAATTTTTACGTGAAACAGTAACAAACATTCATCCATACAAACTTTCGCGTTTATAATATTAGTAGGATTATGATTAAAATTATGTTAATTTGTAATTTAAAACCTGTTATGAAAAATATTATGTTTAGCTTAATAAGCGATTTATCTCATACGTAAAGTCACAGGAAGTTGAGATTTATCGCCATGAAATATCTTCACATTTTTTATATTAATCGTAAGTTGTACTGAAGACCAGCAGTCGGCTCCTGGACGATCGAGGCCGTTCGTGCTGATATTGTACATGCAATGTCGGTTAGTATGATGATATGGGAGACATTTATGAACCTTGTACCACGAAGAATGGGTTTGGTGAATTAGATTTAATCCAATCCCAATTTATAATACATAGGCGCTGAGTAATTCTGGAGGGAGGATCAGCCGGGTAATTGAGAGATTAGGTGCTGTCAATAATATGATCAGTCTAACGATATACATAATTAGGTAAGTTACTGATACAGTTCTCTTGAGGTTCATAAATATATATTTAAAACAAAAACTTCTGCGACTTACAAACTCCGAAGCGAAAACATGGATTGCATATTTACCACACACCAAGTAGACCTGGCGGTTATCATTTGCATAGAGAAGCGGTTTTTCGCACAGCAACGTTTCCGTATGCGCGTGAAGCGGTGATGTAATGCGTATTTACGTTGAATGCGGGTCTTGGGCAACATCGTCACGTGAACATCTGCTTATGAATATGACCATTTATATACAAAACATAGTAAAATCACATTATAATCTAGCTCGTCAAATGACCACCCAAAAAGTTCGGGTAAAAACGGATCTTAGTCGGTTGCTATGAGGGCAATCATTTTTTGGTCAATTCAGGCGAAAGAAATTAATCTGATAAAGTGTTTTTTAGGCGATTTTCCGAGAATGACAGCAAAAAAGTTTTAATTCTTTGATGGAAATGAGTCATTGTAAGGTGAAGTTCATGTTCAGATTTAATGGGGCAATTAGGAGCTGTTAAGTTTTTGCACTTGTCTTCAAACTCAAACGAACGAGTCTTGGAATCATGTAAATTTTAAATTAACAGTGAATAAAAGACGTAGACAGTACTTTGTTTATGTTTAAAGTTCTGTTACTCCTGGACATTTCCTTTTTTGTATACTGTACTTTATACTATGTCTTGTTTTATGATGGGATTTTAATAAAAACCTGTTTGATTTATATACAAGTAAAGCGATACTGTCAAAATTTCCAGATTAGGACTAACTAAAGCATTATTAAACGTATCACTTGTCTGCAATGGAAGATCATGTACTGGAAAGAAGTAACAATAATATATACAAGGGTAAAAGGCAATTTTTTCTCATGGAGAAAATATATTAAGAGATAATTATTTTGGGTTAAGACTAGATTCTAATCACAATATTTTAAGGATACTTTAAGATCAACTTCTCTTATAATATGAAATAAATGTTAAATTATTTACATAATAAATGTGATACTTCCTAATACAGAGAATCGTTTGTTAATACAGCAATTTTCAATGTTACTAAAAGTTTTAATCTACATATGTATCCAAAGACCTTCACCGATCCGGTGCCGGCAGCTACCTGTACCTTTTTTCGATATTCACCAAATTCTCGTTCACCTTGTAGGAAGCTTTCCAACGTTGCGGTTTCTACTGGTACGGTTCCCTGCGGCGTATACTTGCCATCGGACCGACGGCTGTTGGAGCTGAAGTCCGTCCTGTAGTAAGTAGTAGTCCACAAGTAATGACCCTATCCACTGCTACTTAAGGTTCAACATTCTTCGGGCTATGTCGGTGATCCTTGTTCTTCGGGTTTCATAATTTCTGATTCATTGTTCATCATCTCATCTCAGAGAAACTCCCAGCATAGTCCTCTCCATTTCCTTTTTAGTGACTAGGAGCCTCTTTATAAGGTTCATTGTAAGTAGTGATATTACGGTTCCACATGTCATCACACAAAAGCCACAAATCAAAGACTTTCGCCTTGAGGCATTATGGTATAGATGCTGAGATTATGCTTTATAACTTTAGTTATCTAGATATACTCTAGTACACAACTTCACTATATAAGACTTGGACATCATTATTTCAGGAATCAGGTATGTTCGGTAGGCTGAAATTTATCACATCTGCGTGCTTGTAAACATGACTTAAGAGCATGATAAGTCTGCACTTCTTTAATTGATTTATTGTCGCCTTATTGGTATTCAGATGTTGATAGTTGATGTAGATACATGCTGACGTTTTAATATCTTTGGTTATTGTCGGATTAATTTGAATCTAAGGTTTGAGTGATGAGTGTTTCTGTATTCACTTTCGTCAGCAAACTCTGTTAAAGTGATAAATATCTTACGATTACTATGGAGTCTTTATTTCACTGTTTAATAAGTTCAGTATTGCAAAAGTGATGTCAGGAATCGGCAATTTTGAGATCTCTTTGTTGATTCACCGATGAGCATATTTAGACGTTTGCTGATAAATCACTTTTCTTATAGCTGAAACCTTTTAAAATTCCGAGAGCCTAGAAGGGTGAGGTCAAATAACTATAAACCCACTGTCCACAAGGAGAGCTTCCACAATCATATCTTTATATATTTCTATACGCGTGTAGTTCTCCAGGCAATTGAGGTGATTTTGCAATTGGAGTACACCTGCACGGAGAGTACACTTTATTAATTGATGTTATCAAACGGTGATCGCTGCCCGTATTTATAACCACTTTGCCGCAGATATCACAGAATAACTGAAGTTTAGTCGACATTTTCTCTTACGCCATCCGGAATTCCCCAGCTCTAAATTGTTTTATCTGGAGCTCATTATCACCCTACTTGCCTAATCTTGCATTGAAATTACTTATAATAACGGTATAACGACTTCCGGATGTATGTATTGACTAAGAAATACCTTCATATATTGACTGCATTGTTGAGGTGAGTTAAAGTTGGATCGCTAATTTTGTTAAATTTTAACGAACATTGATGATTCTGAGTATTAGGTACCAACCCTTTTTTTTTGTTACCCTGAGGAAAATGCATTAAGTTGCATAACCCGGTTGTGGCGAGCCGGCGGTTATATGGGGCTCTCCTCCCCAGAAGGGGGAGGCTTACCCACTAAAAACCTCAGGGATGGTCTTCCTCAGGCATGTAGGGAGCACCCGGGAACACCAAGCTACTTCCGGGAACCCCCAGCCTCCGCTCCCCCGCCGATACAGGGGAGCCCTCCCCGGGGGAGGCTACAATACCTCCCCCGATCTTCACCACTGACGACGCCCCCCGGCCACGGAAGGGGCGTGGCCCCTCCCGGGTCGCCGTATCCGCGGGCGCGATTTCCTCGCGCAGGCGCGTAGGGGTAGATTGGCAGAGGAAGGCGAGCAAGCGCTCGTCCAGTGACCCTGCCGTGAAGGCAGCGTACGCGGCTAGCTACCGCGCACGCCGTTGAAGTGCCTCTCTACCTACGACTGATTATGGCCGTTTTTATACTATTATATAATTATCTGATGAAAGTATGTCAATATAGTAATTTCAGTTTAATTTTTAATTTATATTGTTTTTAGATTTCTAAAAAAAGAGGGATTATTATATACGTGACAATGGGGGGTTTTAGTGGGTAGGCCGGTCAGACCGGAGAGCCCCACACACGGCCCTTGCCAGCGCGGCGTCACGTTGCACAAGGAGCATTTCCCCCCGAAAAAAAAAAAGGGATAGTCCTTCTCGGGGAGGAGTGATCTTGCCGCCTCCTCCCCTCTAATCTCCTACGACGTTACCCCCTGGCCATCTGGGGGTGAGGTCCCTCCCGGGTCGCCTCCACGGGCGCAAACTGAGTCGCGCCTGCCAGCGCACAGAGAGGTATTTGACCCAAAAAGCTGGCCAAAAATATTTTACACTTTTAATGGCTGCCTAACAATGTTTTATTTAAGGTTTTGCTTGAATAAGGTAAAAAAAAGGCATACGTAATATATACAATCATTTATTCTTCATTTTTATCTTCAAAACTTACATTTGAAATGTCACTTTCTACTAATAAATTTACAAGATCAGCTGAAAATTGTATTTTTTTTTATTCTTCCTCAGGACAGGGTCAGAGGTTAAGAGGAGCCTGTTTAAAACATATGCGTTGCAAGCTACCCGGGAAAACTTTCTGGTGTAGTTGTGTCTGAACATTCTAATATGTTTGTTGCGTGCTTCTGCAGCTTCTTCAGACAATTGTCTTATTGGAAGAATGGCTTCCGTTATTACTTCAGCCCCATGGCGCAATATTTTATGCAAGGTCGGGGATATAGGGTAAAAATTTATATAAAGAAACGTACAATTTAGCCGTTTCTTGACAATAATTTTCAAATTTCTCTATGTTTATCTTTAAACCACAGCACAATGTGTCTAAAATAATTTTAAATCTGTAAATTAAATTTAAGTCTATTCCGGTAATTGCTGCAGATATGTTATAGTTAACAAAAAAGCGTCTACTCGTGTTCCCATCATTGGTGTTGCCAAAGTTTGCATCTGGTATATCCACTAATAGACCAAGTTGCTCGCGGAACTTATCTTGGATGTCTTTTTTTCTGTTCTCGACTATTTGTTTCTCCTCAGCAGTAAGGCGCATATTCCATTTGTATCCTTTGAGCCACTCCGCATTGGTTTCTGGCCTTTGTTTTGCGAGCAGCTGTCCATCTTTGTTTAAATTGATGTTTTATAACTGACAATTTTTGTTTAATATTAGCAATATTTTGATCATTTTCATCATACTGATTGATCAGTTCTTTTTCCATAAAATTCAACTTTTCGTTAAAAATTGAGGTGTTTGAGCGTTCCATTATATCGAACAAGTCATTTCGAGACAAAAACTTCACTCCAGACGAGCCTATAACAAAAATGCATAAAATATAAGTAAAATTTCGTTAAGTAAAAGTTTATATGTTTACAGAAAAAAATCACGAAAAATAGGCGGGCGTATTCGGGCGGCTGTTTTGTTTTTAATTACATCCTATAAGGTCTACTTTACAACATACAATAGAAATTTTGACTTAGAAATGATGAGAAACTTATTAAAAAGTCCTTTGATTTCTCAAAATGTGTTTTTATACGAGTTTTTTTCGTGGTTACATCTTATGGATATAATTAAAATAATATAATAAATTAGCTGTTGAAATTATGTACTAAATATAATACATACCTGGTTAATCAGAATCCATAATGAAAACCAACACAAAATCGTTCAATCACGAGATAGGAGATATTTTAGAACACTAAAATCTGAGCGCATCGAACAATCGCACGTACACTTTAACAGAACGGTAACTTCCGACTGAGCTTACGTCGTGTTGGGCGGCGCTAGAGCTTTGTCTTTATTGTTATTGTATGGAGAGGTTATACTAATTTTAAAAAAAATTGCTTTGAAGGGGTAGCACTAATTTAAAAAAAAGTGATTTTGGCCAGCTTTTTGGGTCAAATACCTCTCTGTGCAGCGCAGCGCCCCGCGGCGATGCATTTTCAATGTGTCCAACGATGATCGCCATGTATCACGAGAGACACCGATATAGCTTAATGAATTGCAATCCTTAAGTGGTAGTAGGCAGCGTATATTGCTCATAGGACCGACAGCCGTTAATAAAGTGAGGTAACAATACTCGTATATTAAGTTACAAATAAGCATATAAATATTCGGTAAGCTTGTGCCATTAGTCAAGGCAGAAAAAAAATACTCTACTGATTCGGTCTACCCGCATGAATGTTATTTACTATTTATTTACTGAGCTCAAAACTTTACATTGTAAATTTTAAGTCACTATTAATTGTGTCACTAATACAAGTGAAGATTTTCAAGATTTAGCAACTACGTGCTTCAAGCTTTGTATAATTGGTCAATTATATTAACAAAGCGGAAATTTAACACAAATGTTGATCGGCTACGGTCGACCAGCACCCACGGTGATCGAGTCAAGCGAAATACCACGGTGCTTGCCATTAACCCGACCAAATTGAATTTAGTATCCGTAAATTGGTGTGTTAAAAGTTAAATTGACGACATTTATTTGTCGTGCAGCGCCGGCTTTTACTACTATTATAATAAAGGATATTTTCGTTTGTTTTCATTTATAGAACTCTGTGGTCTGAGTGTAACTTACATCAATTAAGTGAGTCTTGGTGTGGCAACGCTACGCTTGCGAAAACGTACTAGAGGGAAAAACGATTACCTAATCTGTTACAATGCAGCTACTGCTAGTTGGACCTGCATATCTGCATAGGGTTATTGTTGACGTTTTAAAATGATCATAGAAATTGTTTGTTTAGGAATGAGGTTAAAATTAAATTCATAAATGATGATTATACCACTTTTTTAAGATAAGTAAAGTTGTTGTGCATGATATCTTCTATGAAACTGTAAATTTTATTTATCATCTACTGATGATATACATATTTCCTTATTGGGGGAATCGAGCCTACTGTAACCATGTTACAGTGATTAGGTTTTTATAATAACTGGCCTAGTTTGAGCATGTTGAGTTCACATATCTTTGAGTTTCTTCGTTCTTCGCAAGTGTATACAGGTCACTTCACCATGCTTAGAAGAACAAGATACTACTAAATTGATAATACTAAGAACAAGATAAGAATAAGAATCAACATAGAAGCATCGGATAAAAAGGAATAATATAAAATTCGCAAATCCATATAAATATATTGTTACGAGTACATGGTTCCGACCCCGAATCTCTCGATCGGAATGCATGTATCGAGACTACAACGTCATTGACGCTTAATACTAATTGGTTTTTATTAAAATTTTATGCCTAGTATCATACTTTATTATAAATTACTCCATCTTTTGATGTGAAAATAATCAAGGATATGGATATGGTAAAGAAATTTTTGATTATTATGGTTGGTGACGAACGAATGAAATGAAATCTAATTATGAACATAATATAATAAACATAAATAAGTATTTCATACATGCATTGGCGTGCATGTATGAACAACTTTTATTAATGATTGCCTTGTTATTATTCATATACGTGAATAAGTTGTTGCTAAAGAAAAATCGGATAAATTAGATTAAATATTGAGAGATATGAAAATTAAAAATTACATTAAAATTTTATTAGAATTTATCACTTAATTTTACGAATGCAAAGTTTGTAGTTGCTAAAGCCAAGGTTTGATATTTTCAGCGATCACGTTGGCAACAGTGACCTTGTCACTGCGCCGAACTTTTTGCGAACTACGAAGTCAATACACTCTACTACCTGTTTTAATCAACGGGACAAATCATGTAACGATAGCTATTTTATATTTTTTATTTTATACTTTACAACAGACACATTAATTATTCGAGTCATCTTTTGAAAAATGGCACAGGTTTTTTTGGTTATAAAACGCAAAGCTGGTATTGAATATCACGTTGAACTTTTCTGATTCATAATATTGTAGTCTCCAATCTCAATTGCTTATTTCTTTAAATAAATTGATTATTTCTTTCAGTTTAGTGACAAAAATTGAGAAATTAATGTTAAAATTATGTGGGTATGAAGAAAGGGTATAAGAAAGATATCTGATTAAAGTAATTAAGGAAGAAATGCAATTGCTCGTATTAGTAAAAGATTACGAGTATATGTGATATCTTGTACAAAAGTCTGTAACTAAAAACTTTAAATGCTACTTATTTAATATACACATTCCTCATCATCATCATTATCATTTCAACCGAGAGACTGCTGGATATAAGCCTCTTTTAAGGAATTCCACATCGATCCCTTCTGCACTGCTTTTGTCGAGAGCCTTTTTCACCAAAATCGTGGGTCTACCTCGAGGTAAACTATTTGTAACAAGAAGATCAAGAGAATCTTCAACCCTCAACTGAACAAGTAACAGTTAATGTCTGCACTTCGAGTTATACATATCTTTGAGTCGAAATAGACATCTCTTGTTTTCCTGAAATTCTTATCAAATTACTTATTTCAGGATTTTATTTTTTACTCTTCTTCTTGGTTTTACAACGAGTTTGATTGAATACCAATAATATTTGCTAAGCGTTTACTCCTTATTGATCTTTTCTTTGATGGAGGCAATGAATGTGCAATTTATATAATTACTAGTTACTACTGATTGCTAGAACAAAGTGAATTCTTTACGGTAATTTCCTCATGCTTAAAGCAATGATTAGTTTCATTACATATGACGATGACATTCTGTAAAAGAACTTTAGACTTAAATAAAATTCAATCTTGTAATATTCAGTTCTCTTTGTAAGAACTAAATGCGAATATAATTAAAATACTCGTACTTCGCAAAACACAATAAAACTTGACATATTTACTGTATTTATAATTATTTATTTAACGTATGGAATATTTTTGTTTTGGTGTGTAAAAGTTCGAAAAGAATAGAATCTGTCAACTAAAATCATATGATATTTATTTCTTTCTCCCATCTGACTTCGTAAGAATAACAATGCAAAAACAGTCTCTATAGAGCCCATTAATCCAATCTCTTCTCACGTTTGTAATGATGTAGTACTTTTGTACAACTGACGTATCGTTAGCATTTTCAGTCAAACTGTCAATAGTGATTATGCAAAATACAAAACAATTTAAATTGAATATAAAATGGACGTTAGACAATTGTAAAGAATTCGTGGCGCTTGGGTTTTCTGTGCATATTTGTAAGCCATTGTATTTGAAAATAAAGAGGTAGGTATTATACCGATTGATTATGGATACTAGTAAACGTTACTATAAATTTGATTTAAAATATATAAATGAGAAGAACAATTCAACTTAGAAAAATATACAGGGATTTTTAATAATTGGTTAACAAATAAAGCAATGCTAAATAAATGAAAACATGAGAAAATTTCGATTCGAACTTTCAATATGCTTTGCTGATGCTTTAACTGATTCGGTCACCTAGCACCTACATCCTACAGTGACGTTCATCCCTATGGAATATTACAACAACATTCATCACCTTATACTTAGTTGCTGAAATAAAAGTCACAAAGACCGTGGGAGAGCCATGCTTCGGCACGAATTGGGCCGGCGCGACCGGAATGATATCACGACCTCACAGAAAACGGGCGTAAAATAGCGCTTGCGCTGTGTTTCGCCGAGTGAGTGAGGGTACCAGAGGCCCAACCCCCTCTTCCCCCCTTATTCCCTTTTAAAAGGCCGGCAACGCATCTGTGACTCCTCTGGTGTTGCGGGTGTCCATGGGCAACGGTTATCGCTTACCAACAGGTGATCCGTTTGCTCGTTTGCTGCCCTATCCTATAAAAAAAAAGAAAGACAAATACGCTGTGATAAATTATAATTATCTGTACACTGAACGTCGCCTTCTGTGGTATTGTACAATATCAATTAATCAATTCCTTTGTGCTTACACACCACTCCACATGTTCACTATGGAGAGTACGTCCTCCACGCTTGTTATAGTAATGTCATATACAATAGACACATCTCGAGGGATGGACAGATTGATTGACTTTACTTTTATTCACGGGAGCATGCAGGTTCCGTCGCGATATTAATCGTATTTATCTCTTTCTATATTAATCTTTTACAATTATTACCTCAGAATCGTGGAATAAATAAATACACATAAAAACCTCTAAAAATAATAAACACGGCATACATGGCAAGTTGTTCGACACCAGACTTTTCAATCATAAAAGCCTAGGCTGAGATTATAGCACTACCGAAGTTCTTACATAATTTATTAACAATTTTGTTTGAAATTACTTGATTACGTATTTTTTTTATCAATACTTAGTTGTATCTGATAGATACGGACATGTGTAACAAATAACAAAAACCTCATCTGTTGCGAGTTTTGAGTAGTCTTGACAAATGTAAAAATAAAATAACTACCTTTTATAGTAATTAATATAAATATTGATTCTGGATTGCCGATAAACATAAATCGATGGTTTATTTCAAACCAATAAAAAGCAGATTAATGTCATGAGTAAGTGGTCCTACAAATCATAATTTTTTAAAATCTATCATTTTAGAATACTTCGTAACGGTTGTATGTCTCGTGATGATAATAAATTTATTAGCCGTATATTCCGAAGATATATTATTAACGCATTCCTACTTATTTTCTTCATTGTGAACACGCATTAAATGTCAAGTGGTCATTCACTCTATATACATCGGATTGACTGCGGCAATGATATGTTTATTGTATATTTAACTTAGTATACACTATTATCATTTTTGTAAAGATGACCCATTGTTGGAGCTTCCTCACTTTATCTATTTTTCAGGTTAGCTGCATACGGGTTTTGCAATTTGATACCATGTATATTGAAAACTTGTGTTTATTGGATAATGTTTGTCTGTTCGTATATCCTTGTGCGATTACTCACTGATATATTGATTCTTACAGATTCTTAGAAATTCTGAAGTTGAATTATTTTTATATGTTATGTTCATTGATCGATTTGCTTATAATATTATTATTGCCTAATTTCCAAGAATCTCACATATCAGAAAGCGCATAGCCTCGAATAAGTTCCGTCTTTTGTTCTAAAGTTTTTACTATGAATCATTCCACTCGTAATTAAAGTGCCGATAATAGTTTCAGAGAGGTTGATTGGCCTATAATTACTTCCTAACATGTGTGACTTGATCGCGACCTTTAGAGGCGAGACACGACTTTGTTAATAGTAAGCGCATTCATGACGTAACTAGGGTTACCAAGGGTCTGGTTACGTATAACTTTATTGTACTTAACGCTGTGTTTCGTTTCGTTACTGTACCGTGATGAAAGGAATAAATATTGTAGTTTACATATATATATTAGATAATATGTAAATATAAGATGTAAGTTAGATAACTTAACTATATTGGTGTCTTTAAGTGCCTTAAATAACAGTCAACAAATTTATAATATTAATAAATTAATTAAAAACAAATACCTACTTTAATATTTCTAAACATATTATTTTAAATTTGTTATTTTTGTATTCGTTGCTATCCTGGAAGAACATTTTGATATCGGTGGTCATGGCTATAGACTCTTAGTCATTGTCTCAGAGTCTCTGTTCTTTTTTTACATTAACTTTTTTGATTTTGTCTCAAAATGAAATTAATTTTTATGATAGTAAAATTACTAACTTTCCAGGCTGAAAAGTCGGACTGTGTAAATAAATATTTCTATCATATTGTAGTGCAAATGTTAATTGTTTTTTAAGCATTATTTTTTTTTCGTTTAATATATCATATCTTAACGCGAATTAATTTTCCAATTCACATTTATTTATTATATCAGCGGAAATGTGAGAGGCGTTAATAAGTGTATTATTGTTCTAAAAAAAAATATAAATTATACACTTTTCCTGGTTTCCCATAAACACATTACTAATGACCTAATTCACACTTGTTTAATCCCGCAACGAAAGAGACAGAGTTGAGTTAATTAAAAATATTAGATGTAGTAGGCAAGAACTGCTTTTTGTTATTCATAAATGTTTGAGTTTTAAATGTAGTGTGTAATAATAATAGAATTGTAAGTTTCCTCCTTTGTTCTTTTGTTAAAAATAATGTTAATATATGAGAATTACTTTGTAGCTGGCTTAATCATTATGGTGTAAGATTCAAATTGAATCAAATAAATAAATAGAATTACTAATGACCTTTTATTTCAATAAATTGATCATTAGCCCTGAAAGAGTAATGTTAGGTTCATATTATTTATATGCTCGGTTACGGCAAGTTACGCGGCATGTTAAGTAAGCCCAAGCACACGCGTATCGTTATAAAGCAATGATATAATTAGACTGTAATCAGATTCTTACTTTGATATTACACAATATATATTAACCAAATCGTAAATTTATTACGGTATTAAAAATATATTATTTGTATTAAGATTTATGTGTATTAAGTTTGCCGAGAGAAAGAAAATAAGAAGAAAAAAATTTTATTTACTTGGTTAACAAGTGTTTAATTGTACATATGTTAAGTATAGATAAAATTAGATACACCCAATTTATATGTATTTCATCTTTGACAGCAATAGGGTTTTTCTCTGCTCAGTAAATATTGAAGCTGGAAATTGCGACTTGAGTTTTCATGGATGCCATTAATAGGCTTGTTGCCTAAATTTCAGTAGTTAGATACTAATATACCTTGATGCCTATTCTATACAAAAAAAAATATTAATTTTGAAAAAAAAATGCTTATTTATAAGAATAATTTTGCATTTAATTAAATATTTGACATTAGTCATCAAAAACGCTCATGACTGTCATGGCGTCTTGAATGACGTCACGCCGTGCAAAACACAGCTGTTTTAGTATCGGAATATTCGGTATTGTGAAGTTATTTTAATAAAAAATGGATTCATCGTATTACAAGTACTGCATAGTGCCCCAGTGTACAAGCACAAGTATAAAAACACCAAAATAAAATTTTATATACGTGCCAAACAATCAGCAGATACGTAAAAAGTGGCTAACACTCGCGAGAAGGAATGATGCCCATTCTTTTTCGCACTTCCACAAGACACTTGGGAATGACTTTAGACTTTGACGTTTCGCACGGCGTGACGTAACACTTTTTAATTGGTGTTTGCTGTCACGTGACTTATGGCTTATTTTGTGCAATTTTATTTTATAAAAATATAAATAATCAAAAGTTATTATTTTATAAAACTTTGTTTTTTCATAATTAAATGAACATCTTAATAGTTATGCAACCTAATGCATCAGATTTGTTCATAGTGGATACAAGCCTATACATTTCAATTAAATGAACATAAAATAAAATGCCAGTTTTTACAAAATAATAAATAATATACATGCACTAAGAAGTTATTGCGTCGGTGTTGCACCATATTATATCTATATAATATAGGTACAATCTGAGTACATGTACATATTCTCACCCAAATATTAAAAAAAAGAGTTGTATCGAATACTGTTTAGATTAGTGTGTTAGAGAAGTGTCTTCTATAAAACCTAAAGAACCTGATCGATTCGCAAGTAGGAACAAGTATTTTCAATTTCTAGTTTTCAAGTATTGTCAAATTTATACAAATGTTTAGGAATGTAATGGTTGTGTAGAATAATGTCTAAGAGTCATCAAAATGGTATAATAATGGTTTATTCTTAGGACACATAAACAAAATAAATGTTTGCTTGATTTGATAAATAGTGATTAGTGATATCAGCACTAGCCGGTTCATCGGGAGCTACTAAATTCTCTCCGAATAACAAGAATTTTTCAATTTGGGCATTGATTCAACGCTCCAATACTGAAGGAAAATAAAGTGAGTCAAACATCATACATGTGAAAAAATGTGAAATCTGACAACTGATTCTGGGTGGTTCATTAAGGCATAAACAAATATTTCTGTGAAGACTTAACATTATGAGTTGTTTTTGATGATTAAGGTTATGTTAGACTGAAAGTTTTTAAAATTCAATTACCAATTTATTTCAAGAAAATAAAATTATGAACACCTTTTTTGGTAACTTAGAGGTAGCAGACGTTATGAACTGAACGTCTTAATGACACGGAACATTCTATTTCATTCATTCTTATACTTATCTGTTATTTAGGAGTAATATCATTATAGTATATATTAATGATTCTACTATATATATTATACGTTTCTTTAAAGCGTTTGGTAGTAAAATAAAACAAGAGCATATAACTTTCGTATTTCGTTATACTACGGAACCTGAATCAGTGAAGTATACCTACTAGTTATTTCGCACAGTTCTGAACTCGTTCACACATCGTATTATCGAGCGCTAACCGATATGTCGTGGTAACGAAAGTGAATCCGCGACGGTGGCTGGATGAAATCGAAAACATGCCTTATGTAAGCTGAAAGTGGTGGGTGGAGGTGCCCGCTTGCGTAAAGCCGATCTTCTACGGGAACGCTGGTATACACATTTGTACTTTTATTGCGTAATGACTACTATAGTAATTTTGAGTATATCGTATCGAAGTTTTAGTCACTTTTATGCATGCGTGCAGGAGAAATATTTTTAAACGAATATTCATTTATAATCAAAACGAATATTAAATTTTTATTAGTAACCTTAATAGGACTTAAACCCAGACAGAGATTTGTGAGAATTCAATACTGATCAACAAATAATGAAACAAACGGATTGGTTATCTAATAAGGAAGTATGCAAGTCTCTTGACACGCTACGGCAATGTATTTTTGAAGTTATTTAAGTTGAAGTGATGCTTGGTATATCGTTTTAAGTACTTTCTATGCGTAATAAATTGATATTTGCTTTAGTCATTGATTCCTAGTCGATCAGGTTTAAGTCACGCAAATACCATTGTAAGAGTGGTATTACGCAAGAGATCATATCGTCGCTATGCGTGGTCTACTGACGGCAATGCGTGCGCAGGGTACAGAGTGCGACCTGCATTCCTCATGGAGTCAGGATGATATTACGTCACTCACATATGACCATTGGTAGTCTCGTAGTATTTTTGCGTGAGTCAATCGATTCATGTATAACAATGAATGAGTCACGAAAATTCAAATTTAACATTCTTGGCGAGATCGCGAACTTTGCCCGGTATGTATTACACATTTCTACTTTGATTTTAGGACTTGTGAGTTGTTATCCACGTTTTTGTCATGTCTTTATGAATAATTTGTATTTGCATGGATATTTTTAGGTTTTTTGTTATGAGCAACAAATAGGTGGATCCTACAAGGAAATACAGTGTAGGTTACCAACTTGTGACACGAGATGTAGTCACTGCACCCAGTAATTTCACTGCATTATCTTTCTTTATAAAGCAATGCAAATTCTGTTGAATTGTCGTAAAAAATACAAATCTTATAAACATGAGTACTTCTTTTTTACATTATCTGGTTAGCTTGAATTCTCACTTCTTTTACAAACAGATGTAATCCCAAGGAAGCTATGTCAGTAGAGTTCTAATGGGTTAAGTTAACCAAATAATAAAAAAATACGCGAATTTAGTTTTAAGTATTACCTGGAGTTCTTCATAGGTATGGATCTGGTTTATAAATGTTTAAACACTTTTAATATTTGTGTTAATTTTTATTCTAACCTCGATAGATGAAAAAGGCCATAAATTGTAATTTAGTACAGTTTGTTTTTGAGAAATAGGCTTTTGGTTTTTGTTATTATTGCGTTTATTAACATAAAGTAAGGTAGATAGATGTTTATTAAATCTAACTTCACTTAAACTTAAAAGTTAAGAAGAAATATATGGTTAAAACGATGAAAAGTATCCTATTAGAAGTTTGACTTATTTCATGCAATGCGTAAATAGAAATAAAAACATATAGATTAGACTTAACTAACGTAGTATTTAAATGAAAATCATTATAAGGAAAATATTTATTCATACACTTAATATACTCAAAATAAACTTAATTTAATACTATAAAGATTATTATCTAATAGTTATGATACTACTGAAAATAAATGGAATATTCTTAATTTGACCTGTCATTATTTGATAAATTGATTTATGTTGTAAATGTACGATATAGAGAAACGCAACTATTTAGGAGTTTATTGAAATAATTTACTGTGCCTGGAGAAATTATTTATAAAATCGCTACTACATAATGTGACGTGAAATATAGACTACTAGTTTTCTGCTTGCAGTTTCGCCCGCATTATATCGGATTGTGATTTTATGTATTACTTCTATATTTTTATTGTCTGAGCCGTTAGCATTTTGCTGATGTCAACACACAAAAACTTTCATCTCTCATTTACACACTTCCTTTAGAGCCAGAAGATTCTTTATGAATCAAAAGCTTGACAAATAACTTTTAAGCTTTAGCTTTAAAAAGCAAGTAAATTTCATATAATTACAGCTCTGCAATAAGATTACAATACAATAGATTGTCTTTTTTGAACCTCTAAAGAATCGCTTACTACAATTTAATTTGAATCAGTTTAGTAGCTTAGGTGTGATTGCGCATTCAATAACCGTCATTATTGCCTAGAAAAATGTGTATACTGTTAAGGTGCAAAAAGCAAATAATAAGAAGAAGCAATAAGAAGAAGAATAAGAATGATCAATATGTGTACATTTTAAATTTAATTGATTTAAATGAAGATTTAAATCATAATTAAAAAAAAAATTGTCTGCATCATTCCTATATACCGCAGCTTTTATGGTACCAGTTTGCTATATTATTGTATAGCAAACTGGTACCATAAAAGCTGCGAATATTATTACTAGAACGACATACTCTGGTTTATACGGAACAACTTGACATTTCTGGATACGGAGTTGAAATTTCCGACCTTGACAATGCAGTCAGTGTCTGACAATAGTTCAACTAAATTGGTTGGCAATAAATTCTTTGTTTGTTCATAAGTGACCGTAGGTACGATCTGTCAGTATGCTGACGAAGCTAAAAGAAGGCTTATATTACAAGTAACTCACAGTTGCAGCTATACATTTATTATATAATAAATTATGGTTGACACCGATTTTGGAAACCGGTTTTGATGCTAAATGTTCTCGAAAAATTTGTGTAATTATCCAATTATAAAATAAATATAGCTCTAAAATGGCCGCTAGACAAAACGTGTATGTCAGTTATTAGGTACAAACATTACAATTTTATTCTAATAATGTATTTTTTTATCTGTATCTTTGAAATAGTGTAGCATGACAACACTACTACAAGATATTAGTGAATTAAATTATTCAATAATAATCGGACTTTACTTACAGATAAATTCTAACTCCTAAATTATCCTAAGCTCCTTAATTATTGGAATACTTGTTAAAATTGGCATTTTATGATTTATCTTTTAATAAGAGATGTAGATAACAATACGACTAAATTTATATAACAAAATCCGGAATGAACTAGACAATATGTGTATACAGAGAATCGTCATGAACAATAACATATCGCATTTGTAATAAAAATTAAAACAAAATATTAAGTGGGTATGTTTAACGTATTCCATAAACATGAGCGAACAACAGTTTGAGTTGTTTTTCAAAGGAAAATTCACCGTTTTATGTAAAATTTTTCTTAATTTCATGCAAAAAACACAGTAGGACAATTAATATGTCGGTTGAATTACACTACATTAAAATTAATTTGTCATGTATTATCGCGATGTGAATAAAACTATTGTATTTATGAATGAAGATTTATTTACGAGTGACGTATTTATGAATGAACTATCATATTTTATTCAAAAAGCAAATATTCTTCATGGCGTAGAAATGAAATAATATTAATTTATACATTTAACAGTAGTTGAATGTGGATATACAATGGTTGTACTAAACAATATCAAAAACTGAATATATTCATAAATTGTCCATACTTGAATTACAGGCGTTAATATAAGTCATTACAATTAAATGAAATATTTCATGCATTATAGTGAGTTGTGTGTGAAATTATATTATGACAAAGATAAAAAGCCATGCATTGTGACAATTGACACGAGCTTGACCCAAAAAACACAGTTTAAATAGTATTTATCGGCTTTTTAACACGACCTGTTGCCTTGGTGCTAATAAGTTTGTATGTGAACAGTCAAGTTGACAAATGAATAGGTCTGAAGTAACGACCATGAAAAAAGAAAGCTTGAAATGGCGCTGATGTTTCAGTTACAGCTGAAGGAATAGTGTTCCTTAATTAAAAACGAAGCTTTTACGCCAGCCAAATGTTAATGTCTTGTCTGAAATTGTATTTATTTGTAAATAAAGAGGTCAAGCCATTGTATATTTTGAAATTGTTCATATAAATAAATTTAATTATGTTCATAAATATATTTTTTATCTGCAACTTTATTAGATTTAAGGCCAAAATATTGATAATTAGGAAACAAATTGATAAAAATAGAAAAATGTATTTGAGCTATTTTTTGTACTATAATGCCAATACTATTTATTTAATTGTCATATAAGGTATAATTGATTCATGAATAAGCACTTGTTAAATTTTTGTTAAAAAAAATATATTACTTACGATGGACTTTAAAATGTTGTATCTACAGTGTTATAAGTCCATAGTATACATATAGCTTAAGATTCATATTTTATTTGTGTTGTGAGAATATATACCAAGCAAGAGAAACACGTTTAATTAACAATTCTAGTCGCAACTTGCAACTTATGTAATTTGTAAAGACGTTTAAAACTTCTATTAATATTCTAAATTATGTTTGAGTCAACACAGAAATATCTTATGCAAAACTTGTGACAAATATTTTAAAAGGTCATAGAGTTATTGTTACCAAGAATGAAAAATTTCTACACACGGGGAATTTGTCTCACCATTACAAGTTGCAATTATGAAAAGGTGTGGTTAAATTGCACTTTTTTCTTTTAACAATTAATGTTTCCACTAGAGAGACTAAGTTTGCACAACTTTACGGTCTAAGGAATTTGTTAACTTTCTTAATTTTTCGTTTATTTGCCAGTATTGTTGTTCTATTCATTTATATTTGCGTTTTCACATTTACGTCATGTTTACAACATCGCTCGAGCTTCGGACTTAATAAAGTGTATAAGTTGCGGAAGAGTCGCTTTGTGTTTCAGTTTGTTCATATAGGTAGGTTATATTATTCTATTTGAGTTTCGGATTTGAATATACTTTATAAGCGACAAAGATCTTAACGCCTCATAAACAAGGGCAAATATAATAATATTATAATAAGTTGAACTTTCAACCTCACTTGACATTGTCCTAGATTTGGTAGACGAGAGGAATTTCGCTGTCACGTTGAACAAACGCAATTTGACTAAGTATTAAACTAATCACTGTATTATTACCAAGCAGACATAACTTATATTTACAATAAAATATAAAGCTTATCAAAGCTATGATGTCATAAGTACAACCAATGTCAGTAAAGTTACATGCTGGAGATTGTAGGAAGCAGCACAAACTCACATCTCAGAGACTCCCATGATGGCACTTGCAAACAATCACTTATAGAACATTAAATTTGAAACCATCGAACCACGACTAGCTTCCGACACGGTCCGACCGTTCGGTTTCGGATATTTCGTTTTTCGCGTCCGGTTCAGCCGATACGCGAGCGCGTGCCGTCCGCGCGAACGATCTCAGACTTCTGAGCGAAGCTGAGGCTGGGCTTCCCGCCCGCCGAGAGAAAGTTGCTAAGTTATCAAACTTCGCGGTTACGTTCGGCGATGACGATGTCTTCCTCGGATGCCGATTGCGTATTCGATGACAAAATTTCAATTCTCGTGTCCGCGATGATAGTGCGCTACTGACACGGTCTTCCGCCAGAGGCCTACTTTTGGAGCCTGAAAGTTGTTTTGGTAGTGGATCACATAGCATTATAAGGAACTTTTTCACATTATACTAGAAATATACTTGATATAATTATAAATTTTAAGCAATTTATCAGTTACAAACATTAAAATAGTAGTAGCAGTCATAGACAAAGGAAAAATTTCTGAATTTTGCAATAAAGATGATATAGAGCTTTATATTAAACGATTTTTAAAAGTATAAGCAATATTCTCTTGGGTTTTAGAAATATCTCTCAATGATCAGGAAATTTTTAGCTACATGAATTTGTTTTGATTTTAATCTCAGGAAATTTAGCAGTAGAAATTGATTCACAAGGTCACATATTTTCATTGTTATTTGTCAAGAATTATTTTTCAGATTTTAACTGAAATCCCAAAGTTAGAAGGGATAAGCGTAAGGCACATCGATGCTATTTAAAGTATAAATCAAACGTACACAATAACATGCATATTTGTGGATAGTTCTTATTTATCAATGAGTTATCAATCTTCTGAAGAAGGCATACCAGGCAATGACGAAACTTTAATTCGGACGTCATATTACTTGCCTGAATGAAGAATCGCTCCACTTATCATTTGGCTTATTATCGCTGGCAGTAATCGGTTTTAAAATTCCATTGACCGCTGTAGTAAGCTTAAGATGCCATATAGATAAATATTACGTATAAGAATTCTGTTGTTGGGTAACATTGCATATTTTTAAGTATTCAAATATATAATAGGTCACAGAATAAAATTTTAATTCTTAAAAATATATATAATAAATATAATATATTACATATTATTATATATTACAATTAAACATTAGCTATAATTAATGTTATGAATTGTATAAACTGTTCAGCGATTTGTCACTTTTTTACACAAATTATCGACTCTTGATTTGCCATTTTGCTATTTTTAGGCGATGGACTTACAAATATGTTCTTTATTGTTATTGGTTATTATATTCGTTTCACAGGACATCATGCCGATATCATTGAAAAAATGCGAAGTTTTATATAACCTTCATCGTATTATATTTCTATTATATTTCATCACTTCACCCGGGAGGCGCCCATTGCTGGACTTATGTCCAGCAGTATGTTATGAGGATAAGAGGATATCCTCATAGGTCGGTCCTACTCTGCTAGTATACAGTGCTTTGCATATCTTCGATTCACTTTGAAATTCCAACGCTGCATTTCTTGGTATATTCTTGCCACTCAAGTACCTTTCTACTCCAACGGACGTCAGTTCGTGATAAAGATTATGAACTTTATTGATTCGGAATATTAATTGCCAATAAAATTTTTATATGACGTAATAAATACCATAATAAGATTAAACTTCCAAGCTAACATTCATCATAGATGTTTTGATAAATATGTTCGACATCTATAGTTTGATCTTGGTCGTTTTAATTTGAATAAGTCATTGCTCTATTTAACCAGTTCTGATTATGTTGTGTAGTAAATTTTTGAATTTATAACATATCCACCATATATTTTTATTACTTTATTATGCTTACATACATCCCGTAACTGTGGCTTGATATTGGTTACGTAACACTATATTTTCTTCACTTCACTTTTGTGAAATTTGATATTAATATTATTAAAATCAGACAAACAAAACATAAATAAATAAAAAAAATCCGTTTCAGTAATATTTTGAGAACTTTTAGTATATTAAGTAGTTGATACTATGTATGTGTACCTATCGACCTCACCTTCTTGTTGGATAAATTAATGATCGTCATTGATTCTCAATATCCTAGTTCTCACGGTTACAACACATTGTGTGAACATAGTACTCAAGTTGTAGAACAAGTGTAGATCGAGGCAGCAATCTTGACGTCAGTGAAGTCTCTAACAAGTTAATCTTAAAATTTGGATGCTAGTACTTGTAAACTATCCATGTATATACAGCGACACGTCAGACGTTACATGTTGACTTTGAGATTATCTCAAGTAGTAGTAGTATTAGATTTGAGCTATCTCAAAGTACAATAATTTAACTACAAGTAGTTATATATGGTTTTGTAGAGTAAATGTAAAGTGGGATGTGTTGTTGTCCCTACATTTGTAAGATTTATCCTGTTAATATTTAATTACTACTTATTAAATATTTTTGATAAACTAGTTTTTTTATAACACGGTATCATTTATATTCTATTTATATTCTCAGCATAGCAATTTAAATATTCTACGTATATAACAGCAATACAACAATATCTTCGATGTATGTCTAATTTAGATTAGAAACTATATGCCAATACAAAGCGAAATCATTCGCTCAGTTCACATTTGATTGTATATATTTCTATATTAAAAAAGAAAAGAAAATAATCAATTTTACTAATTAATCCATATTCCACTTCGTAGGAATTAATTTCCGACGTGCATAATTTGTCTCGCTATTATTACATGTGTACATGGAATGTTATCGTTCAACTCAAAACTGTGTAGGTCGCGTTACGTAATCCGGCTTAATATTTATTCGATTGTGCGGCCTCACACTTTCACTTTCTCGCACAGTGAGCAAGAAAAGTCATGTGATGCACTGAATGTTGCGGGGCTGTGAGATTTTCCGTTCGATTAGACGTCTTGCAAAACGCTATGATCACGAGGTCTCGCTCGCAATTTCCCAAATTTAATTACCGTTTGTTTAAACAGTAAGGTCAAGGTGGCTCTAGTTAATGGTGTAATTGTCAAATACTTTTGTGTAAATGCAAATTGCTTCGAAATTATTGAGTACGATATAATAATTGCACTTATAGGTGTTGGTTTGTGCGGCTATTTCCCGTGTTCGGGGTCATAATGTTAGCTAACAGTATTTTAAAATTAATAAATATGACATGTGATGCAATTTGTGTTCAAGACAGTTTTAATTATTGAGGTAGAACCTACTGGAAGCATAAATCTTGCGAAGCATATAGGTCGAGCCGGCCCCGGGGCGCATGACAGTGGAGTCGCGAAGCGGAACCTGCCATGTGCCCCGCGTGGTCCCAGAGAACACCGGGGAGTTTTAGTGGGTACGCCGGTCCTCTCAGACCGAGCCTCGGTCCCCAGACAGAGCCCCACATACGGCCGCGCCTTGCTAGCGCGGCGTCATGGTGCATAAGGAGCATTTCCCCTCGCAAAAAAAAATATGTGGCTCAATAATATAACTTAAATTTTATTTTAATAATCTGACCGTACATACATACATACATACACTCACGCCTTTTTCCCACGGGGGTAGGCAGAGATTACGTCCTTCCACTTGCTACGGTCCTTACATATCTCTTTCGCTTCATCTACTTTCATAACATTCCTCATACATGCTCGGCGATTGCGGGTACTTCTGACCTGGCCTTTTTTGAGGACACGTTCGATTTGTTCGAAATATGTTCGCCTAGGTCTTCCTCGTCCCGTGTCTCCACTCACTCCAGCTTCATAAATCATTTTGGTCAGTCTACTTTCATCCATCCGTTCCACATGCCCAAACCACCCAAGCATCCCTTTCTCTATTCTTGTCACGATATCCTCTTTCAAACCACATTTCTTTCTAATCACTTCATTATACAAATGTATTTATGAACAACTAAAGTTAACCTGACCGTAATACCTATAATTAATTTCCTAAGAATTGTAATTTATCAAAAGAGACTGAATCAATAGAATTTATACATAGAGTTAATAAAAAATGATGTAGCTAGCATACGGTATGTAAGAAGTATAGGTTAGCGATTTATGAGATATTTTAGTCAAAACATTTTGCGAATAAAGAAGTTGTTTAAGAAAATATCTATTAGAACCATGTTTGTCTGAAGATCTACGGATTCTAGTAAACTATTTTATACTCAACAGATAGTATTTATATATTTTCTAAAATATTAAATAAATCAGATACGGTATATAGAATATGAATTTTATTTTAGGGAAATTTTCTTGTAGTTTTTTTTAATTAAATCAAATAAAATTCTGATTGTGTATATTGACACTTGTAAATGTACGAGTAAATTTACAATATAAATATTTCATTTTTGCCTTAATTTAATGTCTCATGTTTAAGATATTCAAAATATTAATGAGTTTTTGAGTTGACCTTTGGTGCATACTTCTATATTAGACCTATGTGTCGCTCTTTTAAAATTGCAGTATTGCTGCATGGCTTGTAGGATCATCTGTGCTCTTTTTACATCCACGTGGTAAGCAAAATAAAATAATATGTAGTTCTACATTCTTAAATAAAATATATGTTCGCTAAAAAGATCACGAAAGTAGTGATTTGATTTTACGGACTCTGGTCAAAATACATTGTCAATCGGTAGTTACACATGAATTATAATGAAAATAGGTATTTGGAATCCATTAACTGTTCTGATATAATATGCTCTCACTCACATGTCATTGATATGCCTATATAAGATTACTAACAACTTTGATTTTAGTAACAAATGTATTTATGAACAACTAAAGTTAACCTTTATAACCTTAACGAATTCGATTCGTGCATGTTCAATTATTCTGTGGCCAGACTTTTGTCTGCAAAAAGTTATGGTGTGGACAAAGAACATAGGTGACGCAACCATTATGTATCAATACACTGTTATTGAGAGAAAGTGGTAAGGGGCAAGGTCCAAACTTGTCTTGATGATGAGTTCGTACACAATACATTTTTGCAACCATTATTATATATTAAGTTTGCCACAGAAAAGATACATTCTCTGGTTATGGGACAATCTTCCTGCATGTAGAGTATTTAAATTAACTAATACTTCAAGAGGCCTAGTACAAAACCTATTCCACACTAGTGAAAAGATTAGATTCAGAGGACACCATCATACAATGCAAAAATACTCATAAAATGCAAGTATAAGGAAGAAAAAAAACAATGATAAATTACGAAGAATATACGTGGTACATGGGCAAAATACACAAGTCTTCATTTTCAGTTGGGTAAAAATCTGTTTTATAGTAATCTAATTATAATAATTGTATACCTTTCCTTCGTCATGAAGTTCAAAAGACTTGACGTAGTACGCAACCAAATATATAAATAAGACTTATTAAATACAACCTCCGTGTTAATATACCTTTATTAAGTCTCGAGCTACACTTATTTCGGATAGAACAGCGTAATGAATGAAACTTTTCGTATGTTATCTTAAAGATACAACATATTTTGAAGGCCAGAAATTTACGAGTCTTTTGAAGACAGATTTAACAATATGGGAGTACACATTTTCTCATAGTAGTTACACGTGTCCTTAATTAAATAAACCGACGGTTATTAAAAACTCAAACCAGAGCGATGGAGAAGTATTTCTGGGTATAGCAAATAGATGTATGTATGTCACTGAGCTGTTTCCATTACCATTGGAAGGTGGCACACGTGATCGTCCTGAAAAACCGCCAAAGTATGATTATACTCACCTTCTGTAATACTAATCAATTGACTTACTGCTGAAACTGATGTACTCTTGATACATTTGTCTATTAGAGAAACGTACTTAATTGTGTTTAAGGTCACATTGGGAGTTCATAGACAAATTAAAAAATCATTTGGATTTTATTTGCGTGACTTGGTGTGATATAATAGTTTTATTAGTATAATAATCATGTCGTTTTTGTCATCATTTTGTCTTAATTTTCATACGTCAAGCTTCAAATATTTTTCCATTAAGGCAGATAATGATTGTTCATGATTGATTACCTGACTGCTTATATTCCATTTAGGTAATTTATTTAAAATATATTATGTTTTATGTTAGACGTTATAACTGTAACAGTACATAATTTTTAAATAAGTGCTTTTACTTTGAAAATATACATTTTTTATTTTAGTAAAAAACATTGAATAGATTATAGAAACAGATTTCAAGATTGCATTATTGTAAAGTAAGATAGCCTGTTGCTCCAAATATTCATTTAAAGTGCTTAACATATTTATACAACAATCGACAAGTTATAATAAATCTTAATAAAAGTAACAACCCGATTAAATGGAAATGTCGAGTGAAAAATTTGAATAATTTGACTCGTCAGAACAAACTGTAAAGATATTAAGTAATATTTTTAAGATTATTGTTATCGCAAAAAACATTGTAGTTCCATAAACTTTAGGAATGTCACATTGTATTGTTCAATTGTACTGCTTACTATTAGTAAGTTAAGTTTTTCGTATTCTAGCCTCTTTTCATTTAAATAAGATGACATACTAATATTCAATGGTTCCAGCTTGGAATGGTGTAGACAAACCGATATTAAGATCGTCTATATTATTTATGTTCATCATTAAATAAATCGTTTATGTGAAGCCACTATAATCATTTGTTCTTGATACTGAATCTTATTAATTTTTATTCTTAATTTAATTTTGCCCGGTATATAATTACAAATTCTTATTATTTATAGAATAATATACTTTATTTTAATCCTTACCATAGCTTAACGGTAAATATTGTTGTAAATATTATTCGCCAACATTTTACTAATATTTCTGGCCCATGTTAACATATTCTTAATTCGTCATGCTTTCCTCATGCAACTTGTGTAGCTCTCAATCTTTAAAACATAGTTATTATAGTCTTTACGGTAATACCGATCTTAGAATGTTATATATTATAGTTATAATTATATTAACGCTAAATGTTAACAATTTTATTATTGTATAAAAATTGCAACTTTGCCTACAACTGATACATTTGGTGGAGAAAGACAAAGTAGCAAAAAAAGAGGTGGACATGATGAACCGAACGATACAGAACTTTACTCCTGACTAACGCCGACTAACAATTTTGTTCGTACTTCAGATCAAGAACGACATATTCTCAATTCGGCTCTTGATTCCCAGCAAAATAGCAATTTGAATCGTCAGTGATCCCAATATCACGGTGTATAACGATTGCCACTTACCATCAGGTTGATGACTTGTCTAGCTATTTAGTCAGCTTATGACATTAATAAAACATTTTTATTGATGATTGATTCACTCTTTATTTTATACAGAAACATAAAATACTCTCAGGTATTTTGTATTTTAGGTTATGCTCGAGCTAGAAATCGATTGGAGAGGCCTATGTCCAGCAGTGGACGGAGATAGGCTGAGATGATGATGATATGATGTTCGAGCGCAGTGAAGGGCTTATAATTATTGGAAAATGGCGTATTTTGAAACATCGGAACAGTGGCGCAATATCTGTAAATAAGGAAGGCGACATCTACAGTGAATGTGAAATGAGCTCCGTATTAAGTAAATCTACGTTCAAATATTGTGGTTCCTATTTCCGCAAATTTAGTCTCATTTTTGACTAACAAAAATCGAAATATAATAACTTCTTTCTATGCGTCGGTTGTTAAGATATGTATTAAAAGATGACGAGACAATTTAGGAGCTACCTAATTAAAAATATGTATCTACTATATATTATATGTATATTATAGTCTGCACTATAACAACGACTGTTATGAGATCATACTTTGATTTTACGTATTAATTGAATTAAGTCATAAAAAAGTCGTTTAATATATTGAAGCAAACTAAGTATTTTATATTTTGACATTGTTAAATTATTTTTAAATAAATATTACACTCATAGATGGATGTTATTTTTCCTATAGCTTTTTTCGAGAAACGGGATATTCAATAATTAAAGATTTATACATTTCGAATTTCCGGAAAAATCGTGTTCTATCAAACAAACTGTTCAGTTTTACAATATTAAATTATTCGATGTAACTTTTGTATTTCTTTATTGTAGGTACTATAAGTTTTAGTTTAAAATAAGACTAAATAAAATTACATAGAATACGTTAATAATATTTTATGTTTTAGCTCCAGCAGTCAGGGTCGGTAACCTAAGAGCCGGAGAAGGGACAATTTTCAAGGATGCGCGTGATTTAAACTCGTGATCACCATCATTGTTACCCTCGTGAGCCGATTTGCCAATCGATACTTAGTAATATATCCATGTACAGTGGCCGTATAAAATGTAAAGTTCTATTTCGTATTTGACAGTACACGAACAGACGTGACCTATTTCTTAAGCTACGTTTATTGGAATTCGGTTATCAAGCACCTATATACCACATATGTAGGTACATAACATCACAATGTAATGATAAAACAAAGACAGTTTTGGAAATGACAGCACTAAAATAATAAATAAATATTTCTTAAACTAACAAATATTATATAACCCAAAGTAAGTATTGTAAGGCTTGTGTTATGGAATCCAATTACAGAAATTAAAATATATTTGACAGAAACATATTTTAACAATCGTGATTAAGCCACAAATGCTTGCATTCATCACACAAATATCCGCACCCACCGGGACTCGAAGCAGGACCTCAGTGATGACAACACCTTGAAACTGATTGCTTCGCTATGGAGGTCGTCAATGTACGCATTGGTCTTGATCAATGCGTACACATCTGATAGCATAACATTTTCCAATATTCTCAAGAAAAATAAATATTCTTCATGTCACATCCGATAAAAAAAAAATATTTTCCTTTTAGCCTTTAAGTGGCATTACAAAGCATATTGTAAAACCTGTCAAGAAGAATATAATTAATTAAATAGGGAGTGAGATTGACTGATCCTTCATCCGCATATAAAGTACAGCTCGACAGCTCGACCTTCTTGACTTCCTGCAAAGGCGTGCTTCCATATCATCGGTGATCATAATATCACTGCCTTAACAAAGTTCTTGGTTCTCTGTGCGTTCTTTATATGCTATCTAACGCAGTGCTGTAAGGAACTGTTAGCAATGGTGCCTTCGTAACCTTTTTGTTATCCTACCAACCGCCGCTGTAGCAGAAGAGCTAATCCGTATTAACTGAAACTGATATGTTTCTAGCACATTTCCGTTTCAGCTTTTATTTCTCATGCCGTACGTGTAAACTCTGAAATGAGCTCCCAGCTGCGGTGTTTCTTAAACGCTACGATATTTCCTTGACCAAATGTAACTAAAAAAAATGATTTCTGTTCAGTTAGGCTGTGACTGAGCTATACCATGACATTGCAGATGTGTATGAGCGATGGTTATGACTTACCATAGGTTGGGCTATTTGCTATCCGTTTATCTTCAAAAGCAATAAAAAAATGAAAGTGAACTCTAGAGTTGCTTCTGCCATTGACTAGTTTTCGAAGTTAGGAGATATATCGACAAATACAGCATTCGAACTCGTGTCTACAAAAAATCGTATTGATGCCTTAGTCATACAGCCGCCGCAACCAAAACAACGGCAACGCAAGCTCATGCAGTATATGTCAAACTATTCAATATTTAAAATAGAAAAACGTATAAATTATACGCCCTAAAGATATATACTTTTTCCTTTTTCTAAAAATTAAGAAAGTTCTTTGTCTTCTCGAAGGTTCCAGTCTGAGAAAAAATAGTCTATGCATTTAAGAAAGCTATATTGCAAGCAGTGAAATTATTTTTAATACTTATTTGAGGGAACGGAAAAAATGTACTAGATGTTTTTAAGGTTCTGGTAGTGTTGTTTTTTTCAAATAATAAAACTTAAATGACAACCTTTGTATTTTGGGTCTTAATGCGCCATAGTGAGACTCGCATTACGTGCTATGAATTAATTAACGATCAGTCAGAAGTTGAAAATGTAGTTACATAATTAATGCAAAAGATAAAGGTAAGAAGTCTGTTCGAAAGCGGATTCTGTAAGAGCTGGAACAGATAAACAGACACATCTAATCAATGTATGGGAGACTGTTTTACTACCCTAAGCCAAAAAAATCCGATGATAAAGCAAATAAGTTACATGGAGTTATCAATATATTATAAAATGTTGGTTATATCGATCACAGTAAGATGCAAGACAATAAAATAAAATTGCAAGACTGTACATTGCTACGAGGTGTTTTCCATTATATAGTGTTAGGTGAGTTGAATTAATCGCCGCAGTATTAAGTGTAAATGCACATCTTACAAATTTATGGTTACATTATTCGTGATGATGCATGATTAAATAAATATGTAATCCTTACACATGTATCTAGAATATTAAAGTTAAACTATGTACACTTACTCATTTATTTAAAGAAAAAATACGATTCAGCGTGTTTCAGAGCAGTAGTTACTGTGTGGTAGTCTATAGGTTTGTAATAGTAAAAATCGACTTTGACTAATTGATATTATAGTATATACTCGTATAAATAACAGCGATGCTCGCGATTGATTAGAGACATTAATTTTGAATTTATCTATGGCGGCCTCAGGTCTACAAGTAATTTCATACATAGAATCACGTGATGATGCTCAAAAGAGCTACTGTCGGAATTAATGCAATTAATTATAAAATGATCCTGCACTTTACAATTACTAAAGATATTATAAGTGCGAGTGGCAAATGTTATTCGGGTCGGTTGTGGAAATACAAGACTCATATAAAATGATATTAATAAATTAATAAGAAGACTAGATAGCAGCAATGTATCTACAATATTTACATTAAAATTTTTCGATTTTTTATTATCAAACTTGGGTAATTTTAATATTTAGTTATATAATATTAAAGTAGAAACTAATCATTGATCATCTTTCATTAATCTTTGGTAGATGTATTTAAGGTCAGGTTCCAGGCCTTTAAGGTCAGGTTCCAGGTCAATACTTGGCAAGAAGCTACCTCTGTTGTATTAGAACTTAAATTACTACGGAACTTATTTAATAACAATACATAACATATATTGCTTAAAAAAAGCGTTGTTAATGTTTAGTCAATTGTATTCACATTAGATTGCATCACTTGATGCAATCTCAATTTGGGATATTCTTCTTCTTATATATTTACATTATAGTTATTTGGAGTTACCATATGGATCATTTTGTGTTAATTTCAAATATTCAAGACTTCCAGAGATTCTAAAAATACGAGTACATCTTTTATCCAGCGTTATACTGCCACGACATTTATCGAAACAGCATACACAGTACCCATTTTGTTATTTTTCATTATAAATGGCCCTACAATTGCGGGATTCTATGATACATATTATACATTTAGCGAGCTCCAAAGCCGCTACATTTTGGTAGTCTACATTAGCAAAATGTAGACTTACTTCACGTAAGCGATTCCGATACGATCTCAATTATAGTAATACTCAAAAATATACTGATCCCTTTCACTTTTTATGTGTTTATATACGTAAATTGTCCACATAAATTAATTATTACATATATATTAATATGTCTTAATGCTAAGTTTACGAACTAATAATCCGGTGAATATGTTAAGTAGTTCTTGATGGATGTAGTAACAACGATCTAATAATGCTTCTGTTAGAGGGAGCGTTTTAAAGTATGTCACACCCACAGCGATAACAATCAGAGGCCACGTAATAATGTGCTACACTACAAGAAGATACAATAATAATAAAAGCTTTATTTTTTTACCCTATCCGGGTGCATTGACCGAAACCTTGGAGTCATTGACTCTTCAATAATCGGTAGTAATAGTTTATTTAAAGTAAAACCATTTAAAAAAATTATATGTTGAACAATTTGGTATTGAAATCAGCTGTATTGTTTTGTACTAGAATTAACCTATTCAGAAATTTATCAATCGATATGTAGTATTTTTGCTAAATACCATTAATTATCATTAATTTAAAAATATAAATTTAAACCATTTAATGTGTCTGATTAGTGAGATTTAAAGTGACTAAAATTATATATAATAATATAAATAATAGTATTAATAAGAAAATGCAGTAAAATCATGTTGTTTAAATCAGTAGTAGAATAATAAAGAAGACATTATTTGAACTTAATTTTAAAGTTCTAATAGTGTAATTAATTAAATATTTTTATAAATAAGATCAGAATTTTAAGTTTTAATTTTTTTTTAAATTAAATATATGAACCTAAAGATTTTTTCCTTTAGTTTCAAAATCACCAAGAATATTTTAATGTAAGAATTTTCCGCGATTTCAAATTGTAGGTACAGACTTCTCAGTAATAACGGTCGCGTCATCCAATCATGTGATTCGAATTATGACCAGCAAAGCCAGCGAACTTGTTTACGAAAACTATAAAATGTATAAGGACTTTACGTAATAAATTATCGAGATCTCGCTTTAAAACATTTATAATTTACATATTATATACATTTCGCAGTAGCATTTTGTATGTTCAAATATATACAATTGCACATCTTTCATAATATTGCTTAGCAATATTAAAAATATTGCAACACATTGATACGTGAAACAATATATACATTTTTAAAACAAATATGTGAATAAATTAAACAGATTTTTGTATTAAAGGTCCCAATCGGATTTATAGTGACATTGGTGGAAGACCAAAATATCTCTGGGATAATGCTTTACAAAGTTGGAAATACGTAAACCGAGAGAAAGTGTTTCTTCCGCAACCACCTTGCCCAGGCGCATGTGGCTCCAGTCATGTGACTGCGCATACTGTTGCGTTGCTCACAAGGTTGTTAGTCAAGCCTTTGTTTGGATGTAATAAATACGCATTTATATTCTTAACTAACGATTTCTTATATAACTAATTGTCAAAATCAGTAATTCCATAAAACGGTGTGTTAATATGGTTACTTAATTACGCCTATTTCTGTATAAGTGTTATGAATTTTTTTATGAATACTATTATTAGCAAAATAACAAGATAAATTAATTTAAGTTATCGCCTGAATTGAATAAATTATTAATTGACTTACGAATGAACCGGGTTCAATTGCATGTTCATGTAAATTGAATGCCAATGTTGAAAAAAAAATTTTTTTACTATCAATACCGGGAGTGTGTGTAGTTACACATTTAAAGAATAACATATTAGATTGGTGAGTACTTTGCTGTACATTAGTGTACGAGTGAGGTTATGTGAAGTAGTACTCTCGTCGTTGCTTCTATGTTGTTGTCTTCGTTGGAATGTTGCCAACAATTGCAGAATCGCTGGGAGAAGTGTCTTTAGAGTAGAGTATTTTGAGGCTGGTTGGTGTTCAACGCTCCCAATATACAAATATTTTTTACCAGGAATAAGTGAGCACGTACGCGTGCGCGGACGCGGTGGCGCCTGAGGACGAGATCCGTTCAGTGTCGCTTTTTAACTGGTAAAAATAAAGGTCAGCGTGTCACCTGTTCGGCGACAAGCTCACACGTGCATTTTACTTCTAGTGTTATTATTTTCTATGGCAGTCTTTTTTACACACACAATAATATAGGGCATAAGAAAAACTAAAAACAGACTTCAAAAATCACAAAAAATTTTAATGAAATCAAATAGAGAATCTTTATTAATATTTTGCTTTAATGCCTTTTTATTTTACATTTGATTTATAGTCAATACAATCGCACTTATTTTTCAATTGTTAGTGCTTTATTGAGACTAGTGTTTAATTATCTGTATTATTAAAATGTTATTAATTTATTCCATTTTATTATTAGCTCCAAAAGTTCATCCATTCATCTTGCTTAAAGAAAAAAAACACAAATTAACAATAAGTGAAGTAACAATAATATTAAAAGATGTATGCGCTAACTTCTATTTCTAAAAAAAACTTAACATCATCAGCTAAGTAACATATGATGTCTATTATCAGTATCAAGAGATTGTGAAAATGTCGAAAAAACGGAAATGGAATTTTTCTTTTAGTTTATGACACCATCGCTGAAGTATGATATATTAAAAATAATGTAAGAAATAAAACATAATGGAATAATCATATACCATACTCATAAAAAAAAAATTCGGGTGGGGCTGTGCCGGGGCACACGGCCGTTGATTTTAACGTGAAACGTCTATGTTAGAGAATCGCGTTTAAAGCAAAAGATTGAAATAAAATCAAGATTGACGGTGTTATAAGATTTTTTATAAAAAACTCAATATCACAACAGCGAGCTGACTATATAAGTAAAATATTCACACCACATTTTTTTTTTCTAAGACTAATAGTTTTTTAATAATTAAGGTACGATGATATAGACCTTTTCGTTACGGTCCACTTTTTAAACCTGGTACCCGTATGTTTCGGCGCGATTTTAAAGACGTTTCACGTCAAAAACATAAAAACTGTATTGACAACTTCCTTCTTGTTTAAAGTAAATAGAAAATTGAACATTTATTTTCGGTGATAAGCTCAGGTATGACGTTGATTGGCAAATAGGTAGACTCTACCACAGATTAGATAATACTTCGTTTCTTACTAACAAACAACTCGTGCAATTTATTGAAAATCATTTGATTACACTCTCTAAAAAAATTTATTATCATTTCATGAATTTTACCATCTTACTCTTAATCTCACACATACTTAAGGTTCGTATGGTTATGTATATCCCACTATCTTAAGCTCAGTGATGTAACATGATATATGTTCTACATTATACATCAATTCATTATCCTTATTTCAGTTATATTAAAATCATAATCAATTTAAGAAGCCGCCTTTATCTAAAATACTCTAACATCGCCTTTACCTTTTTTCGCAAATTAGCTGTTATTGTGGTATTGCCGTTTCAGTTTTATACTTCTGAAGCACGGAATATGATTTGACCATCTATATACCGCATGTAGGCATCATCCTTTGTAAATTGTTAATTGGAACCGTGAGATAAACGCACTTGACCGATTTATTCGTCATCGAGTCGCAATAAAATATAATGTTTACATGAACATTGAAAACACAAACTTTATTTTGCATGAAAACGGTGGAAGCGAGTGGACTGTTATACCTATTACTATATTAATTGTTTTCTATATATATACATATATAATTATGTAGTAGATAATAATAAAATTAAAATCAACATTTTATTTTTACAATTACTTTTACACTAACTGCACGGTCGGAGACCTTGTACTGGAAAGCACCAGCAAGAAAATCAGCAAGGGCTATTATTTTCTTCCTTTATTGATGCAGAGTCGTCAATTAGAAGCGAACTTCAAACACAGGGTCTAAACCTAACTTCCTTTCCAAATTAAATAAGTTAATATTATATCTATAAAAGCCATTAGTTTTATTGTATTTACTATATTAAAAATATTTGGTAACGTAACTATTGAATAATTAAAATTAAACCCAACTTTAACAGCAACATAACCTTTTGCCATAACAGTATTTTTGACAATTGATTTAAATCTATGAAAACGTAAATCGGCACTTTGATTTAAAAAGCTAAGCATTTCTAGGCTAAGTATACCTTTGTATATGATTTCAATATCATCTTCAAGCATCGTTAAGGTAAAATGCCTGTGCTCTTTACCCTATAAAAAGGATCATAATGTTTAGCTGTTGCGTATAGGTTCGGGCTTACTTTATGTAAAATAAATTACAGGTGTTCATGTAGAATAAATTACTAAACTTGAATTATCTTAAGCTGCTTACATTGCTTCGATGCTATGTTTAAATTTGAAAATTGAATTTGACAACTGACAATTCTGTTTATTTTATATTGATAGCAAGATAGCAAGGGAAGAATATTGGTATTCTTATGGAAGGATGTTAGAAGGCGTGACCGTAATTATACTTAAACATCCGTCTTGGGCAATTTAAGACAATTTGAAGCCGGAATCTGGTGGACGTTGCGCGTGGTCAAGGCAATAGAATCTGAGCTAACGTTTCCAAACGAGGAAACCATTTGGGATAACAATTTTGTTATTTCATACGTTGAATGTAATGGATAAGCAATTACGTATAATAGATTTCGTGCTTAGGCTTTTTCATTAAAGGTTTTCGAATTAATGACCTGAGTTAAGTACCTCCTTATCAGTAAAACTAAGGAATATTAAAGTCCTATTATGCAAAAGTTAAGTCGGTTCCTAAATAGGAAATAATCTAAATATTTTCATTCTATTCATTAAGTATTGGTGCATTTCCTGGAGACTTAAAGCTGGGCTGTATAAAAAAAAATAAGATTCTGATGCGATGTATATAGATTTGGAAATTGATTTTATGAGTATATACCGTATTAGTCTTAGACATAGTTCAACACTACAAATAAAGTATCTCGGAACTCGTTTTATAGGTGTGGGTTTGTAGTGACGTGGGTTGTATCAAAGCGTGATACGATCAATGGTACCTAACGGAGTCCCAGTCTGGACAGTGTGCCTCTACCATCGATTGGTTCTCTTGTATAGACTGCAGAGAATAATTGGGGGCCATGCGAGCTATTCGCACTTATTACCCTTGGTGTGTTTTGCGTACTGCGTAATAGTTACTCCATAACATTAATGCAAGACGTATTGTATGCAGATGCATATCAGCATCGAATCACAACAAAGAATCGGAGGCAGTGATTCGCCGCACAAAAGATACGCCGAATCCTCATTAAAGCACAAAGGGAGCGTTTGTGCCGGTAATGTGTTCAAGAGGAAGGTCACTACCTTACCTTATCAGTCATCATAAATAAGTTGCTGATTGGTGCAATCACCAACCTATGGCTTAAAATTAAAAAAATATATATTGATCTTAATCTCACTATATAATTATTTTCAGTACTTCGATTTAGAATTAAATTTTAATGAAAGAAGCAGGGGAGGATAGCAGTTGGGCCTATGTAGCCCACCCTCCGTGAGCACCTTAGGTGCATCTTACAAGCTAGAGTGACAATAATAAATCAGATTTATCAGTTCCTAGATCTTTGTAATGGAAAAGACTATACCAACGTCAATGTGGTTTAAGCGATAAGCAATATAAGAGTCCTATGCTGCGCAAAAGAATTCTATGCCACCCACCCATCCGTCGAGAGTGAAACTTTTAAGACGTCGATTAAGACTGTTTGGTTATGAAACCATTAGCTCAAATTAAGACAGTTAATTAAAGTGTATTAAAACAGCCCTTGCAGCACGTTGTGGGTTATTATTATTTTATATTGTTTATTGTCTGCGGTATTTTCTTTATTGCAGTACCAATAAAAGTACGTAAAAATGTCTTGAATATGATTTAAAGTAATATAATTGTTTATTGATTTATAATTATATGGTTTCAATAATATAATCATTAAAATTAAAATTAAAATGTGTGTTGTTAATTTATACCACACAAAATTTTAAATATATAATAGTATTGATATAACCAATCATTTTCTGACAATCCAAGATTTAAATCTATTAAAATTTTATAGGCTAGTGAAGTTTCAAGATTTGATCTTCGATTTTAATTTATGTGCTACTACACTTTATTTGTTCGTAAAGTAGACCCAATTATGGTAAACTTCTGAGAAGCAACTAACTGGAGTATACATTTTATGTTACTTATTTTATATCATGAAAATTGAAACACGTCAAGTTTTAACAAAATTCAATCAAAATATAGGGGAACTTAGCGAGTGATATCTCTTTGCCATTAGACATAATTAAGAAAATAGAATTATGTATTTTGAAAAATTAATCAATACATAGAATATGTCAATTATTCAATAGATATGTTGACTAAAAAGTTATTGATTCAAATTTAATGCTTAAGGTTAAATGTGGATTCATTGTATCATAAATTCAACTACACCAACGTCATTGGTATCAGAGAATTAATATATTTTATCTCTTTTCCCTTATACTTATGTGTTAAGCATGCTTCGAGCGCATCTGCCTTATGGCTACATAAAGAAAATGTCATTCGTACATGTACGTATAATCAGCATCGTCCTGTATCCGACCGGTCTCATCTTCTGAAATGTCAAGGCTGAGGCCGTGCTCCGCTGGTCGCGTGATGCTACGGTCGTTCTCCGAATGGCCACCACATTCCTTACTTGTTAGTTTAATTAATTAGCAAACACTCCACTAATTGTGTGAATCCGGGTATCAGTGACAAACAAAAAAGGAATCGTAAGAAATAAACAAGTAACGGATGTTCTAAACATTTTTTTTTGGTCCCTACAGATTTGTAATAAATAGTTAAAGTTGTATGATTCATATGTTTCTCGGCCAAAACTCAATTTTTCTTAATATCTAATTCAAATGTCGAATTTTTTTACGAAAATATGATTCAGCATCTTCAACTGTTTCGTGTGAATACTAAAATGTTTTTATATTATGCTTTAAATGTAAAAATGTTCGTACTGGAAGAGGCTTTCTTGCCAGCAAAATTCCGAAAGAAGGAACGCAGTAACAGTGAAAAGTAGATAATGAGAATTGATAACTTACAAATTAGTTAATGAAATAATAAATACGAATTTCTTAATTAACATTAAAGATTGTAAGTCTCTGAAAGACCAACTGTGAAATATTCTTATGTTTAGTATCAATAAAAACAATAAACTTAGAGTATAAACAAGTTTGTACATTATATCAAAATAACTAATCATACATTATATAAAATATAACTTAAATCACTTTCTGCGAAAAACTTACAAGCCTTTTTAGTGACCTCAACTTTAAAGGATGGTAATAAAAATATATTTTTTTCTATAAACTTCGTTTATGGAACGATTTACCTTACCACATTCGGGCGGCTACGACCAAACACACATTTAAGAAATTAGTTCGTGAGCACTATCTGAAGACACTTGCTTAAACACTTCATTTTCTAGATAAATTTATTTATGTATGTATATATATATATATGTAGGTATATAGCTGTATATATGTTTGTTTATGTATGTATTTGTATATATATTAAGTAGTATGTAAGTTTAGAATAGTTTTTTGTCTGCGCCAAACAAATGTTTGTATACCTACTAGCCTTTCGGTTGACTGGTAGAGAATGCCGCATGTTGCATTAAGTCCGCCTATTGTATATTTTATATGTGCAATAAAGTTTAAATAAATAAATAAACTTTTGTCTTAACAGTGATATACTGTAATAGGTTAAATAGTAGAATAACAACATATGTTTATAGTAATTATGTTTTATTTATCATTTGGTAGTGTCAAAATTTTTTAATGTAGCTTGTTTCGATGAAGGCTGAAACTTTATTTTTATTATTGACAATATTTATAAAATTTTCTCGTTGGCAGTTAATATCTTTGTTAGTTACTAAGACTACACATATTTCTTCATCCAAGATATTTGAATTCAATAATTTTGTAATCACCTAATTTAAGCAATTAATGAATTTAATGGGTTCTTGTCAATTAAACAAATAATTTAATCAGATTAAATATTTGGTCAACTGATGGAGACCAGCGGGTAAATAAGTAAACTTCAATTTATAAAAGAAGGAGACAATTTATATAGAAAGAGGGAATTCGACATGATTTTCATCTTGTCCATGTCCAGGTTATCTTATATATTTTAGTAGTATTTGATAGTAATACCACACAAAAATTAGATCTGTACTAAAGTGTACTTACTGGTTTTGGAGTTGTATTTAGGATAAGTTTGTCTGCGTTGCAAAAATTACTTATCATTATATTAGATCGAACATAAGAAGGTTACTATTCTAGTTTTGGTCGACTACACTAATGCTTTTAATACAGTACAGTAAATCACAGAAATTCTTTTATTGATCTTATCTCATCTTTCGGCATCTATCATCTACTGGAGCGGCTCTCTTTATGTCTTCAGGAATACAAGCATTTGTTATCTTAAGAAGTTATTCTGCTTGGAGACTAACTTTATAGCTGGTTGCTAGCTGATATAACTTATTAGGTGGTTCCACATCTTATTCTCTCTTTTGTTCGCTATCTTCATTAAATTTTTTAACTATTGTCTTGGCTGCTCATATGATTAAAATGCCGATGACTTGCAACTATATTTGATTTCGGACGTTGAAAACATAGATTGTGCAATTGCTGTAATCAAACAGGACCAAGGATCTATATAAATTTGGATTAACAATATGGTATTTTTATTAAACGAACACATATTCAAACTATTCTTGGAGATTTCGAAATTATGTCTCGAGTGGCTTTAGATAACCGTCACGCTATTGTTTTTGGTAATAATACTGTCTGTTTTTGCAATACCGTGAAGATTTTAGGGATATAATGGATTATTAAATCAGTTACTTTTGAAATGGTAGCCAGTACGACAGTGCAGGCACATGAGAACGTTGATAAAGCTCAATTCTTTAAACAGTCGCAATATTCCTAGGTACCTTAGTAATAATATTATATTTTATGTTCCTCCCATGAAAGATCTCTTTATGTATTTATAATGGTATTCTTAAATGATATATATGATATAATACACTTTTGAGTGCACTTCTACATGACAGAAAAACATGTTAGAAAGTCTACAAGTAAACTGAGCTATGGATATTCGAATATACATAATGATGTATATAAGAAACATCTTTTATATTTCGAATATTTTTTTAATGGTAGAAAACGTAGACCAAGATTTATTGATACCTTATTAAGAATCGATTTTTGAATGGAAGTACTTGCCAATAGGGTAGACGACTACAACTGATTATGGCCGTTTTTATTCTATAATAATCTGATTTGAGCAATTTATATCTCATTAAAGTATGTCAATATAGAAATTTCATTCAGATTTTTTATTTATATTTTTGTTAGATTTCTAAAACATGTGCAATTTTTATTTACGTAATTCTAATAAAACGAACACATTTGTAGCATTCTCACATTAAATGTAACATTTTTTTTTATATAGAAAGTATACCTATAAACGTACAAATAACAAAGTTATTTTGTTATTTGTTTATACTCTCATACAAATTAGGCGAGTTTACTTAATTATGACGTCACGATTGCAGTGCTTTTAGTATGGAGCGTTTTTGAGCAATTCGCGACAGCGCCGCAAACATATCGATGTATCTTCAAAAGTATACTGTAGGTTCTACGTTATTTCTCAGTTAAAGGAGTATTCTTATTATATATAGAATTTAAAAATTGTCGTCTACCCAATTGAGATATTAATTTTCCAAAGACAAATTAGGGTATAATATTTACTCTTATTAAACGTTAATTGATTTAGTTTTTTAATTTTCATTTACTAATTTGTAATATAGTACTAAAGTTGATAGAGAATACAGTATGACGTCAAAATTCTTAAATTTATTAGATTCACCTTTTTATTTAATATGTCCTATGTTTGTTTTAAAACGTAACGTAAACGCCATCTATAATTTCTGTGCCGTACTTTAGCACACATGCGGCGTAGCAGGGCCATTTACAGAAAGAAGAAATCGAAAGTTAATAATACTTAAAACATTTTGCGCGAGATGGCAGCACTCTCTAATTTTCTTATATGGCATTTTCCGAACTACTTAGTAGAGGTGCTTAATAAAAAATTTAAGAGTTAAGTAGGTGTTGTGTATTAGAAATGATACAAAGAAAGCCAATGAACTGTAACTTATCATTATAAACAATTACTTAACTGTCAACATATGCACAGTTTGCATAGAATATTACTTTATATAATTTTTAATATTTTATTACTTTATATAAAATTATCTTCCATTACAAAGAGTGCATAATATATACATATTGATTGATTAATTTAGAAATAATCATCCTTTACTTAAATTAAGTCTTTTTCAATTTTAAATTGTTCTTTTGCACTACATTAAAATTTGGATGTCACGCGTTGATGTCTTTTATTTGAATAATGTTTTTAATTGCTCAAAATACATTTATCGTTGCTCTTGTCTTTAAAATTGATCGGAAAACGTGAATACGAATAGTGTACAATATTTTTATTATATTGCTCCTTTGTGTTTTTATTATAATAATCAGTATAATTGTCTGAGGTTGTTTTTAACAATAAATTGTTCCAAAAATAACTGCGTAGCTTAAATATTAGTGACACATGTGGTGATTGAATTCTTTTTTAAATTACTATCAGTAATCGAAGGCTATATAAAGAAATAAGAAGAATTTTCTGGTCATAAATATTATGATTATTCCATATGTTATAATTGTGTACAAAACATATTTTTGTGCGCAAATATATAATATAGAACAGTGTACGAATTACAATTATAAATGTCAAGGTTTGTTTAACAAATTAGGCAGTATTGTCGGTTATATACTCTGACACTTTACAATAGGTCCTTTCTTTTATATTTCTTTAATTTATGCCTTGAATTTGTTTATATTATTTATATTGAGGCCTTGGTAATGTTTATCTATAAATTTGTCTATTGTTCACTGACATCACATTTAATATCGAAGAAATGTTAATTATACAAAGCTATAGAAAAAGAGAAATATATATAGAAATTGAAAATGTTAACATCACAGTCTGAATATTCTGAGCATTTTTCCACAATTTTGAATATAGCGTAGGTTTCAGAAATGTAACATAAGTCCACCTATGGCTAGTATCTGGCTTATTTCTCCTTATCTAAGAAATGTCCCTTGAATAAATACATGGACTGAAGATAGGGTTGACATTTGTCCAGATTTTCTGACCGTAAAACTATATAATAGTACAATAATAATTTTGAAAATCATAAAAGACAATTACTATATAACTCACACAATACAGATATAAAATATACAAATGTCTTTAAAGCTTATATATCTGTAACATGGTCCCTATTTTTAGATAAGCGAAACTGTTTCATTAAGGGATATTTCAATAGGTCAGTACAAGTTTGGACGTTGACAATACGTTCAATTCTTGTCCTGGATACAGCAGCTGTATGCATCTTTTGGGCCAAACGCCTTTGGATATGTTGCCATTTATCAGCATTACGGAAGCTCCAACGCTAACTTTGAGAATTAACTTTGAAGGATCATTTCTTTTGGGTTAGTACCCAATATTGCAGGGTATTTGGCACCCAGCACCGACAAAAGAAATTAGGGAATCGAACTGCTTCTCTCTAATTAGCACAGCTAAAAAGATCTAGATTCCAGCGTCGCAGATATTGAGCACCCTAACGATGATCCCAGAATAAAATGAAATAGCATTAGTGATTTCATAGCTGAAATCTGCTGGCATGTAGGTCAAGGACTATGAGTTTATTACAGCTTCAGTTCCTAAGAAAATGTATGCAAAACTTGCAAATGTATGCAAAACTTCTTCTATACTCGTAATCTTTTTGCGTAGTGCAGCCTTGAGAGTAGTCTTAATAGATTGAACAAATTTCCAAACACCGCCCATAAATTGAGTTGATAGAGATATAAAATACAATCTAATGTTCTCCATAAAATTCTTGACAGAATTTTTGTACAGATCCATGTAAATACAATTTGTGAATTCTAATTAAAATTTTGTAAAGAGTCCTCACACTATTCGAAAAACTCATTCAATCCACGACTTGGGAACCCGTAGCCAAGCTGTACATTTGTAAATTTAAAAATAAGAACTCACATTTGGCCTGTTTAAATGATTGTTTTCCATACGATCATATACAGTCTAAGCCTGTATGGATAATTGGCATTTAACAATTGCCCGCGCTACACGAAAGGGATCGCCGTGTCAACCCGCTGCTACTAATACTGCTGTTGGTTGTTCTTTCCGGGTTAGCGTTAACCGCGACGATTGCTGTACATTTTGTAGATAGTAGAGTAAATATTTTCGAAAAAATATCTTCCCTTGACAATTTAATTAGGGAACATTATAAACTAGATTTAAAGGTATCGAAAAAGACACTACCACTGCACTACAGATACTCAAGCGCTTAAACCGTTAAAAGAGACCACTTTCCTATTCCAATGGTCTTGCCTGCCTGCCAAAATGCCTTTCCAATGGTCGGCTTGAATTCGGTTGATCAAGTTTATCGTTTGCGCAGTTGCGTTGTCGATAGGGAAGCGGGCTGCAAATTGCTTTAACAACATATTAAGAGTATCGGTATTCTTTTGGAGATAATACTTAAATTGAATAATTTTTACAAATAACACATGATAGAGTTCCATTTATATGTTCCACGCGCATCTCCCTCTGCTTTGACCCGCAAAACTAGGCTAGGTGGCCTAGGGTAGGCCATGGGACCCCGGGACCGGACGGGGTCCCGGGAAAGGTGCTAGCGCTGGCGCTCAGGGCGTTCGGGAACACGGTGAGGCAGCTCTTCACGAGCTGTCTCCGCGAGGGCGTGTTTCCCGTCGACTGGAAGTCGGCCAGGTTGGTGCTCCTCAGGAAGGAGGGAAGGACCGGCGACGTTCCATCTTCGTTTCGTCCGATCTGCTTGCTGAACGAGGCGGGGAAACTCTTCGAGAGGGTTATCTCCGCTCGTATCAGCGAGCACCTGTCGCGTGCGGGTCCCGACCTATCGGACTGCCAATTTGGATTCCGCCGGGGACGATCAACGCTGGACGCTGTCCAGCGTGTTCGTTCCCTGTCGGAGTCCGCAGTCCGATCGGGGGGGTGGCATTGGCGGTGTCTTTAGACATCGTCAACGCCTTCGGCACCCTCGCCTGGCAGGCCATTAGGGAGGCGCTCGTATACCACGAGCTGCCTCCCTACCTGCGGGCCGTGGTCGGGGACTATCTGCGCGACAGGACGATCGGCGTGATGGGACGGGACGGGATGGAAACGTCAAGGAGGGTCGAATGCGGCGTTCCGCAGGGGTCGGTGTTGGGACCCCTGCTATGGAACCTCGCATACGACGCGGTCCTTCGCACCAGCCTTCCTCGCGGCGTGAGTGTCGTCTGCTACGCTGACGACACTCTCGTCGTGACGACTGGGGCCGACTTCGGGCCGGTGCTCAGGCTTGCGAGCTTGGGGTGGCATGTGTCGTGCGGGCGATCCGCCAGCTGGGTTTACAAATAGCGCCTCACAAAACCGAGGCGCTATGGTTCCACGGCCTTCCGAGGCGCCGGGAACCACCCAGTTGCCGGATCCGGGTGGGTGACGCGGTGGTCCCGGTGGGGCCGTACATAAAGTACCTGGGCCTCACCCTGGACCGCCGCTGGAGCTTCGAGGAGCATTTCGTGCGGTTGGTCCCCGAGCCAAAAGGGTGGCGGGCGCATTGCATCGCCTGCTGCCCAATCTCGGGGGACCGAGGGATGGAGTCCGCCGCCTGTACGAGGGCGTCGTGCGATCCGTGGCCATGTATGGGGCTCCCGTGTGGTCGCAAGACTGCGCGAGGTCCCCCCGCTGCAGAGCTCTGCTACGGAGCCTGCAGCGGATAATGGCCATACGGATCGTACGAGGCTACCGTACAATCTCGTACGAGGCGGCGACAGTTCTGGGACGCTCCCCCCCATTCGACATCCTGGCCGACATGTACGCGGCGACGTATGCGTCGCGGCGTGTCGACCGGGGGGGCGATGGGGGAGCGCCCTGGAACCCGCGCACGAAGTGCCTAAGCGGGAGTGGCACCGACGGATTGTGGCGGCCTGGCGTGCGCAGCTCGAATTACGGATCTGCGCGCGCCAGCGGGCCGTCGGTGCCGTACTCCCGCACCTCGAAGCTTGGCTCAACGGGAAGGAGGAGGTCACCTACCGATTGACTCAGATACTCACCGGGCACGGCTGCTTCGGTGAGTATCTGTGTCGAATAGGACGGGAGGGATCGACACATTGTCACCACTGCGCATCCGACCTCGACTCGGCCCAGCACACGCTGGCGGAGTGCCCCGCGTGGGCCTCCGAGCGCCGAGTCTTGGTCGCAGAGATCGGGCGAGATCTGTCTCCGCCGGCATTGATTGCGGCAATGCTGGCGGACGAGGGAGGTTGGAGGGCTGTGGCCTCCTTCTGTGAAGCAGTAATGCTCCAGAAGGAGGCCGCCGAGCGGGGTCGGGAGATGGCCGATCCCGCTCGAAGGAGGCGGCGCCGGGCTCGGTAGCACAGCTGCGGCGCCGCCGCGGGTCGCCGGCGGGCGCGAGGAAGTCGCGACCGCTACGGCGACCCGGGATGGACCACGCCCCTTCCGTGGCCGGGGGCGTCGTCGGTGGAGGGAACCGGGGGAGGTGGTAGCTTCCCCCGAGGAGGGCTCCCCTCTAGAGAGGGGAGCGGAGGCTGGGGGTTCCCGGAAGTGGCCGTTGTGTTCCCGGGGGCTCCCTACATGCCTGAGGAAGGCCATCCCTGAGGTTTTTAGTGGGTAGGCCTCCCCCTTCTGGGGAGGAGAGCCCCACATAACCCCGGCTCGCCACAGCCGGGGTATGCAATTTAATGCATTTTCCTCAGGGGAAAAAAAAAAAAAAAAAAAAAAAAAAAAAAAGGGTAGGCCATGGGAGCTTGGTGGGTTTGTTCTCTGGGGAATGCTCGGGATGAAAAACGAGAGAGAGGAATAAGAGCTCTTATTCCTCTCTCTCGTTTTTCATCCCGACATCATCCTTCACATCGTACCAATAAATTCCAACGTCAATTCCAATATTGTAAGGACTATTGTCTTTTTCAGTGATTAGCGATTTTTATTTTAAGCATAGAGCACATTAAAATCCTGATTATTGGAACAGTAACGCTAGGTGTGTTTAATATTTGTGTTGCTTAATATAACAACTTTAGCTAACTTTATAAACTAACTAACATTATGAAAGCCCTTCTGACGCTGAAGAGTAGTGTTACAATTCGTCGCCAACGCCGCAAGCGGGCGAATCTCATTTAAGAAAATTGTTCAAGCAAAAAAACGTTTTTTTTCCCCGATGGCGTGCATATTTTAGCTGTATTTCTATTTAGAAAAAATCTATTATAATGATAAAAATCAATTGTAATAGTATACTATGGAGACGTAGCTACTAAATTAATACAGCAGTAATATTTTACATTGCTGTATTTTAGACTGTTTTGTATGAAGTTCGCCCCTTTGCGGCGTCGTCGGCGACGAATTGGTGTTTTTCTGTGCGAAGGATATGAAAAACAGCGAAATTATTATGGACCGTAAGTTTAAATGTTATAATATGGCAATGAAAACTGTGATTTTTGGGGTTGCAGATTTGCTGCGCATGTTCTGAGGTTGTACTATGTGGCATGTACTACAGTCGGCTGTAGCCACTTTTCATCAGGCACTCTGATTTTAAGTCAATATAAAATAATAAAAAAAATACTCACAAAATACAGTAGGTATTGTAAATCATTCATTTTAAGATGCTATGTTTCTAGAGTTCTTTATACTATTAGAATAATAGAACTAATAGAAGTACGAGTATCATATTGAAAACCTTTCTTGACATTACAAACACATTAAGTTTTATTATTATTATCTAGAGTTTACAATACAAATGTTAAGACTCAAAAGTATGATGATAATTTTTATGTATAAGAAATTTATATTTATTTCTAAAAAGCTAGTTTTGAAGAGTTTTAATTTCAAATATATGTGCATGTAATTATTCTAGTTAATGAAGTAGCCCATCATATTCATATCCTTTGTACCGTACGGTTGGCTCCGTCCTTGTACCGGTTGCGTGGAGGCTCGCGACACAGGGCTGTCACTAGATTCAATTATTCGATTTATATTCCTCATTTTTTCACTAATTAGTTACATTCCTCATTTTTTCCTTTCTTCGTTTCAGCCGAGTGACGACACATGACGTTGTTTGATATAGGCATCCTCCCAAAGATCTTGACACCGGTTGGTCTTGCACCATTAGAGACCCGTGCGTTACTGCGATTAGCACCAAATTGGTACTTGTTGTGGTAGACTTACCAACGTAGCGTTTCCTGGCATATGCGTGCAACTCGAGAACTTTTCCGCCGCAACGAACATCAATTTCGGGACTCTGAATTCTAAATCCTGAAAATGTTCCCTACCTTCTGCCACTTAAGGTTCGCAATTCTTTTTGAAGTTGGACGATTATTTGTACCACGTTAGTGACTATTTGCACCTTAACAAAAGTGGGTGACACAAGCTTAAAGAAAAAAATGTTATTTATGTCTCAAACAGTAATATACATGTTCTTATAATATGGATAGTGCAGTAAAAATTCCTGTAATTGTGCGAAAATGTAAAGAACAAAAAATATATTTAAAGAAAAAAGAAGAAAAGGACATTTACTGTTAAATTTTTATATACATTTAGTATTAGTTTTTAAAGTAACGATTCATAATAATACCTAAAATATAGTGAATTAATTTTAAAAAGAGTGATTAAATTCACCTTGTTATACATAATTCCGCATTAGTTTCGAACAAATAGTGACGTTTGGATTAACCAGTCCAACCCATGTTTAGACAACCATGAGTTAAGCGGAAGTGAGAAGGCGAGAAGAAAGTACTGGCTCGCAGCGACCGGTCGGTTTTGTGGGGCAGTGCGGCTCAACCGGTCACGGGAGCTTCATTTTATATGGGACTATCTAATTATATACATTATGTAAATACAATCATTCATTATATTGCATAGATCTGCATCATTCATGTAATCTAAGTAAGAATGAAATTGATAAAAACGAAGCGACTTATTAAAGTTATTAACTTCAATACTTAAAATAATTTTCTATAGAAATTGGCATATGATTTGCAAACAAAATTTTGATTTCCTATCACCTATTCGTGTTTGAACAAGTTAAATTATAAGTAAATTAAATTTATGATATAGTTATTGAATGAATAAACCAGTATTGTCTATTTATTTTTCATTTAATAATTTATGCATATGTTGATTTAAATAGAAATAAATTAAATAAAAAAATAAACAAAATAGCAAACCTGCGGGAGAAGTTTTTTTTAAGAAGTTTAAGTTTAATATTAATTTGTAATATTACTTGCTAGCAGTAGATAGAAATATATCTGTTATAATTTCAGATTGAGGATAAAGGCTACAAATTTCGTCGGTTTTCAGCCTTGATAGACAACACAAGATGGATTTCTATCAGTTAGGCATCATCACTGAAGTGTTCTCTGGACTGAATAGTCACCAGGCAGTTTGACCCTAATGAGGCATTGCTTCACTTTTAACATATTATAACTAACTCCTCTTCTTTAAGTACAAAATAAATTGAAATTAAATACTATTTAATAATTTAAATTATTTTAACCTTCACATTCATTCACAATACAATTGTGAAAATTCCTCTATAATAAAAATTGAAGCAAAATACAATAGATGGAGGTTTATTGCCTTTTGGACGGGAATATTAATGCAGAATGTTTTAAATAGGACACATTTAAATTCATTAAAGAAAACAGAAAGCTGTTTTAAATACGTCAGCTATGGCGCAGTTATGTAGGTTTTAATGTAACTTAGGAGATGGATTTGTGACATAAGCTTTACACAAACAAAACTACAGACGGAGAAAGTGCATAAGCATCTTGGGAAAGACTGATATTACAATAACTATCTTTGACGTAACTAAACACGCTCAAAAAATACCTCATATTAAGCTCACAATGTCGCGCTTCGATTATACTTGAAACATATTTATTGACAGGTTATTTAAATAATACTTAATAATGATTCTTTTTATTCGTTACTATATTATATACATACTACACATATACTATATATTACTATAATTATTTTTTAATCTTCGCTATTGTCAAACTAAATGGTAATAAAATCTTTATTAAATACTTCGATGATATATAAAACTACTTTTGAAGTTTCTGCAAATATGGTGCCGAAAGTTATTAGCTATATTCGCCTACAAGTAATATATTTTTTTGCTATTCTAATTTATTAAAGGTACTTAGCTCATACACTATGAATAATAGAATTCGAAACAGGCATTTTCTGCTTTTAAGACAACCTTTGTTTATCAAGGTTTTATAGAGAAATCACTAGGTAGCGACCCCCATACATGGGTATAACAGAAAATAAAAAATAAATAAAGTATATGACTCTATTAAGGTAGGCTATCTGCTTAGTTGAGTAATAATGTTGATTGCTTTCATTTCCCTATGCGGATTATTCGCATAAGTAACAATTCTCAGTCCTATTCGAATTCGTACGACGAAAATATAACCTTTCGCTTCTTTTACGACTTCCGTTCTATAATAAAATGTTACATAATATTACATGTTTAAATAATGATCTAATTTAAATATCTAAAGATTAATACTTTCTCCATAAGTAAACATATGTATTCAGTTTCGAAATGCAGTATAATTATTTTGCTTGCTTACATACACGTTTACTCGTTAATGTGCAAGATTGGTGGCGCAAGGTTCATATGTACTCTTTACTTTGTAATAACAGGATATAATTCTACGTAATGTCTAAGGTTCCAACCACAATTCAGAATGTAATCAATCTAAAAAAAATTGAATATTTTCTAAAAATTTAATATTTCTAATACACTGTAAGGTCTATTGCAGATGTATAAGGTGTTGGAGGTTTTATATCATTTTGTCTTTAAATTCTAAGAAAACAAAATGTATCAAATTCTCTTTGCCCAATGTAAGGCAGGTTGATACTAGTTTAAATATGAATGGTGAAGTCATTGACTTGGTAAATAATACTAAATTCTTAGGCATTACGTTAGATTCACGACTACAGTGGGATCCACATATTGAAACTTTGGCAATCAAACTTAGTTCAGCGGCGTACGCAGTAAAAAAGATTAGACTTTTAACTAATGTTGAAACGGCAAGAATTGTTTATTTCAGCTACTTTCATAGTGTTATGTCCTATGGACTGCTGCTATGGGGATCAGCGGCTAACATTGAAAGTATTTTCCTTTTACAAAAAAGAGCGATTCGTGCTATTTACTGTTTACGGGCTAGAGAATCCCTAAAAGAATTGTTCAAAGAAATTAATATTTTAACTTTAGCTAGTCAATATATATATGATAATTTAGTTTTTGTATATAGAAACTATAATAAATTCAATAAAAACAGTGATCTACATAATGTGAATACTAGAAACAAAAATAAACTTGCCGTTCCAATGTTCAGACTCCATAAAACTAGCTGTTCGTTCTTGGGGAAATGTATATCTATGTTTAACAAGCTTCCGCAAAGTGTCATTGATTTACCTTTATATAAATTTAAAATCCATATCAAAAATACACTCATGAGTAAAGGTTATTATAAAGTAAGTGACTATCTAAATGATCACAGTATTTGGGAATAGGGACACTATTCATAGAGCCATGTTGGTAACATTATTTATAATATTGTATTATTTTATATGTGTATGTAAACATACATACGACTGTAATCGTATTAGGTATGATTGTATCTTATACTATATTGTATTTTTATATTATATTATTATAATTATTAACATTGAAAAGAGGAGATAAAAAATAGACCTTCAGAGTTTCTTGCCTGTTCTTCTCGAGAAGGCTCTCCCAATTTCCGAACAGGTGTCGAGTCAATATATTTTTTCTTTTTTTTTTCCTTATTCGTACGTACGGACAAGGTTTTTGTTTTTTTTTTTATTATTTAAGCTTTTATTATTTAAGCTTTTTTTTTGTTTTGTTTGTTGACGTCAATAAGTGCCTGTAAAGGTCTATGTTGAATAAATATTATTTTGATTTTGATTTTTGACATATTAAGGCAATGGTCGTAAGATGACATTGGATGTCACTTATTCAAATTTGACACTCTTGTTTATATGATTCTCGTAATTATAATGTACACATATTTTTTATTGATTAAAATATTTCTATTTTAATATCTACGGCATTTCATTCCACTAAGGAACATCTACATAAAGGATTAACAGTAACATTAAAGATATTAATCATATTTTTTTGATAACATAACAGCCATAACTAGGACATAAATTCTAATCACACAAACATCTGCCCCCACCGGGGTCAAACCCGGAACCTTAGGAATTGTGCGACCGGTGTACGAACAAATCAAAACCACAATGAAAGACGTTCATATAAAATATAAATTTGTATTTGTGAATATTAATTGATCCCACGTATATACAAATAATCAAATTTAGACATCGCTATCTTAACGATGCTATATTTATGTTTACCTATGTATGTTATCTATATTTTCATATGGCTTAAATAAAATCGAAACTAATGTTTAAATATCTGAGGAGTAGGTGTAAATGTGGGGAAGCGTGAGTAACACAAACATCAGGGTAACTATGTCGTACATGCGAATACATTGACCCTTAACACAATGTGCGATTTGTTTGTACGGGACCGCGTATAGCACACATGTTGCAGTTTCATCAGAAAATCAAATAATTTGTAAGTAAGCAGTTAACATGGAAACAAGAAAATATAATAATTTCGCATCCTTCATGTTGAATTGAATAATATTTTATTAATATTATTCACTTATGTTACCACTTATGTCACCTTACTGTTATTTGAAACTAACGTTGTTTTTCGAATAAAGTTCAAAAGAAGAAATTAGAAAAACAGAATACATTATAAACGCGAAAGTTTGTATGGATGGATGTTGGTTACTCTTTCACTAAAAACTACTAAATAGTTTTTAATGAAACTTTACAATAATATAGTTCGCTATACATAAGAATAACTAGCTACGTTAATATAAGCAATTCGAAATACTAATGTTGCACAGACGAAGTCGCGGGCACCAGCTAGTTATCCATATAACTAAGCAAACTTGTATGTAGAAATATAGAAATTGATGAAGTCGAACAAATCCTATTTTTTATTTACAAATGCTTGGTTAACTGGTAAAATTTTTATTAAAAATAATGATGTCTATAAAAAAATACGAGTCTGTCACTCTTTGACTGTATTTATTAAAGTTTATAACTTTTTAGAAATATCTAAAATACGGTGAAAGTTTTAATTTTCCTAAAATTAAATTAAATTAAAAGAAAGTCGTAAAACAAATGAAGCAGAAAGTGTAACAGTAATATTAAGATAATTTTAAATTTCGATGATTTGTGGTTATGGTCACTGCGGTAATGTGTGCTTTTTTGTTTAGCATGCTATATTTTTATTGTTTTGGTATATTCTAACTTATTCTTAGTGCTATAACACTGTAGAATATGAAGTTTTAGTGACTTTTTGAATATTGTAGTAAAATAAGGTTTACACTTTATTCAAAATAAAATTCCTCATACGGAAATTTCTACCCAAAAAGAGCTCATGTACTTTGATTTTCAAAGATGGTTTGATGATTATTCACCATATATCAAAGATAATAAAGGCACACATATCGTAAGTCAGATGTCTGTGGAAATTATTTTATAAGCAGATAATGTACTCTATAAATAAATAAATTTTCGTTTTTATTTATAACGTTGATGAACTACTAAAATAATATTAAAATAGTTTCTACAAGGAAAAGTAACTTTGGATTTTTTTTACAGAATTGATATAAATATGAAATTCTCTGTTGAGTACGTGTTATAGAAATAGTATCAAAGCTGTGTGTTTAAATTATTCATAGGTAAACAACAGTAAAAAATGAATTCTTTCTCACGGCATTTACTAATTGCAATTATTGACATGCTACGGAAATACCTCGTCATACCTCGCACCACGGCATTCGAAAATCAGAATTGCATATTTCGTTGCACTTCTCAGACTGAGTATGATCGGTGTACCAAAATATTAAAAATGATTATTACACATATTATTTTAATCAGTATATCTATTAGTGATGTTAAGATCCAATTATTAGTAAAACAGATTGACGTTATTACGTACGGTTATTATATGCAATCGGTATATCAGCATATCGGTAAGAAGATATTTCATGTCAATTGAAGGTTAAAAAAATATGTATGGGCTTATATATATATATTGATTAAATTCGGCAATTCACGAAATGGCTGATAATCAAATAAGTCGTAACGTAACGTCATATGTACACTGTAGGTGCACTGGTGTGGGTGTTAGAGACTCAAGAGAAAGTACACGAGGTCCATTCACAGCACGCATACAAATATTTGTGGACGCCTTCAATACCAAAAACGGGTTTAGATCTTTCTAGGTACGGTCTCGATATTGACAATACATACTATTTATTGTTTCGAATATGTGCTAGGTAAATAAAAAGAAACATAGCCTATACGCGGATAACTACTCATATAAAGTTACACTTAATCACATAAAGTCTAATTTAAATTAAAGTCTTGCTATTAACAACAATAAATAAGTCTGTTATTTTTCTAATCCACAAAATTAGCAAATTATATCGTGATTACTTTTAATTGTAACAGTATTTATGGCCAAACTAGGTATATATATTATTCTCCGTGAAAGTCACTATCCCTATCTTATGATGTGATAGAATGTATACTATGTTATCAGAGATATCCTTCGAGAGGAAGTCTATAAATAATTAAAATATTATAACTCGTAGAATTAGTGATTGGTTAGAGATTAGAGAAGATATATTGTTTATCTCTCAATAAATAATGGAGATAAATATAGATTGATTCAGTAATTAATTTTTAAAAGTGTTTTTATTACATTTGATTTAACTCACGCATGTTAAAAGATCTTTTGACAAGTTATTACAACTCATAAGGTCCACTTAATGGTCTATGTTGTCCGTAACTCCGAGCTGCTATCGTTAAGTTGGGTATAACTTGTTTCTATAGATTGTTACCTTTAAAATGAATTTTTCACACTTGCCCCGCTGATTCGTAACAATCAATGTTGAAGTTACTCGCAGCGTAGTAGCAGCAATGCCAACACATAAGCGAGTGTTCAGTAAGCGGCTGTTGACCAATATAAAAATTTATTCATTTGAAGTGGTTCATGCATCCTGGTTGCCTTGTATATTAATAGGTATAAGAATATTGAAAAATCAAATCTTTTACATGAAACATGATATGTGATTACAGTCGCTTATGATATGCTTCCTGTAACATTTGCAGGAGATGTGATCCTAATCACAAGAATAACAGCGTACATTATGAACTTATAATATAATGTAACGGTTCCTTATAAATTTACAGCAATATTGCTTTGTGGCAGATATAGGTAGTGCAGCATAATATTTTAATCATTTTAATATAGTTAGGGTAGTTGATGATGTTTAACCTCAATCTGTTTGAAAATATACATCTTCTACTTATATTTCAGTGTATGATATGGGATGCTTGGGTGGTTTGGGCATATGGAACGGATGGATGAAAGTAGACTGACGAAAATGATTTATGAAGCTGGAGTGAGTGGAGATACGGGACGAGGAAGACCTAGGCGAACATATTTCGAACAAATCGAAAGTGTCCTCAAAAAAGGCCAGGTCAGAAGTACCCGCAATCGTCGAGCATGTATGAGGAATGTTATGAAAGTAGATGAAGCGAAAGAGATATGTAAAGACCGGAGCAAGTGGAAAGACGTAATCTCTGCCTACCCCCATGGGAAAAAGGCGTGAGTGTATGTATGTATGTATGATATACACTGTGTAATAGTCTTGGTAGTAAGCAAATAAGTGAACGAATGTTTACCAACGAAATGTTGCCTAGCAACCACTGACAGGCATATATTAATAACCTTTTTCTATCATAATACAATTTTATTGCTTTTGAATTTGTGATACCTAATACCCTGTTTAATATTGTACAGTTTATTTCCGAGTGGCTGTCGTAGCCAGACTATTTAATAATCCCTACTAATATTATAAATACGACTCTGTCTTTCTGTCTGTTATCCTTTCACGCTTCAACCGTTGAACCGATTTGGATTAAATTTGGTTTAGAGGTACGTACATTAATATTATAAAGAGGAAATATTTGTATTTTTGTATGTCTGTAATGAATAAACTCAAAAACTACTGAGCCAATTTCAAAAATTCTTTCACCATTGGAAAGCTACATTCAAGCTGAGTAATATAGACTATATTAAAAATTTTACCGCGAGAAAATATTTCTTTCCTATGGGAAAATTTGTTATTAATATGTTCATATGTATTGCGGTCAGTTACAATAATATCATTTAAGAACATTCCAATATGATATGATTTTTAATAACCCACGACAGTACTCTAAAACAGGTAGGTTATGACCACAAATCATGATGGCCATATTGCAAACATAATACGACCAAATAGTGTTAGTACGTTTCGTTATTCCGTTCAGTAATTAATTCCTTTATAAAATGAGACATTATTATAATAATTTTATCTAAATAATGTAGTAATAATTTAACCTAGTAATTTTTACTTAATAACTTAACTATCAATTATATAGTTGCCACAGAAACATTTGTAAAAAGTAAAAAAAAAAGATTTGCATTTATGATTTACAACAAACGGAACATAGAGCATTTTATTTCGATCGTGGTCGGATTAAAATGCAAATATATGCTATTGATTTGATACCTTTTCAAACTTCTACCTAAGTTGAAGCGAGTACGTAAAAATGTGGTGTATTTCAGTTGATAGATTAGCATAAAAGTGCCAACCAAAAATGTTTATTACATCTGAATTTCACCCATGTCGTCAAGATTATAGGGTTATCAAGTAAAATTAATTATGTTTTGTTTTATTTTATACATTCATTTATATGGAAGTTTCTTAAATGTTTGTAGTATGTGGTAAAAAATAAAATAATAATGGATCAGTCATGAAAAACAGTTTACAAATACAAGATAACGATAAGATTATTGAGTTTTTTTTTAATTGAGTTGTGATAACCCTAAAAATGGTTTGTTTACATTTATTCGTTTCCTTAATAACACCAAGTATAAGTGTTTAACCAGTTCAATATGACGTTGATGTCTTTTTACTTGGCGACTATTTAGCTAATATTTTAATTCAAATATTAGCAATGTAGCAATTGTTTTTAACTATCTCAACTTTCAACCACCTTAATATATATAAGATCATTTCAAACTAATCAATTAAATTCTAGTAATTATCATCATTTAATGAAATTGGAGTGGGAATTTATTAGCAATAGCAGTCGAGTTTATCATATGTATACGGGTTGGAATGTATTCAGTTACATCTCGATATGCTTCGGTTGTATGTAAGATTGTAGGACGAAGGAATAATAATCTAGTTTGAAAGTTATATAGATAATTCAATTGTAACAAAACTGTTTCATTGGTAAGTGAATGTTAGTCAGCATATTTAATTTCAAGAGTCACTAGTAATTATTAGAAATTAAATAATGGGCAATATATAGTGCAGTAGTTTCGACACAAAACTATTGAAATATATGACACGTAGCCCATTGTCCTTTACGTCACGATATCAATTACTTAAAGCGAGTTTACATACATAACCTTAAGTGAAAGTATGGGGCGAGTCTACTCATACTAATGCTCGAATGTGTTAAGATTCTGATTCCACACGAGGTGACCATACATTTCTCCAGCACCACATAGCTCTAGTAAATAAATCGATTAAATTGCATCCATCCAACCCCTTTTTGGTCAAAGAGTATGTAATAGATTAAATATAGGCCACTGTATTGTAAGTATACTGATTAGATTTTTAGTAAAAAACTTATTCAGTAAAATGTCTAGCACCATGTTTTATATTACCAAAATGTTTAATTAGTTGAGTAAACGATTAAAATATTAATTGATAAAATAATAACATAAAAGATTTGTTTAAGCACATGGCACTATTTTGGCCTTCATGGCTGGCCATTTTATTAAATATTGATTTAATAAAAATTAGGATATGTCATTTTTTTATTATTTTGGAAAATTCTTTTTTATTACATGAAGAAACTACAGAATATTTTTGTATATTATCTTTTAACCAAATTATTAATGTTTCCGCTTAGAAAACTACGAATTATACGGATCAAACATTTAAGACACATACAAAAATATACAGTAAGAAAAATATTGTGAAGTTTTATGGAAGATATGTGAAATACTTCAGAACATTTTTATTTTTCTTCACATTTTGGTTAAGTTATGATGCGTTACTAATAATACAAACATTTGTATTATATATATTTCTTATTATTGAAGTTTTTGAAGTAAAAACTTTGTGAAAATTAGACGACAGGCCTTTTAATTATTATCGGTCACATACCATGCGATTTCACAAGATATTATAGATTGTATTTATTTACTCAAAGGAAACATGAACGCAAATTTGATTTCTACATAATTAGACATTTGTTTCATAAGCACTTTGTAATTTCACATAATCATTAGAAAACATCAGAATCCTTTTAATTTCGCATCTGTTACATTAATATTTTAATGAAATCACTAATGTATTTAAATCATAACAATTCGTAAAAACATCACGAAGAAAGCTCGTAGGTCTGCGTGGTCGGTGATCTGTGGCGGCATTGCAGCCATCACTACTTTCCTTCCCTACGTGTGTGACGTAACTCTATAAAAGAGTGGTCGGTGAAGACGCCGCCGCTATACCGTATCCGCCAGCCACGGCCATAGCGTCCTGACCACCGGCACAGAAGGACGCGGGCGGAACTCTTCCGCCGGATCAGTGTCAGTTCACAGTTCCAATAAAGGTGAAGTGAAGTGCACGTGTTGTGTTCGTGATAGTGTTTGTGATCGTGACGGCGAGGCAAGGTGCCCGCTATTGAAGGGACACAATTAAAAGTGATGTTTGTTTCAGATACGAGATGAGGTCGTTATTGTTCTTAGCGGCGTTGTGCTGCATAGTTTTGTCGGCGTATGCGAGCCCCATTGAGCGGAATGGGCAGGAGGAAAAGCAGGTGGGCAGGCAGGCCGCTGCCGCACCAGCCGCGCCCGCCGTGCCTGACGATGACGATGACGACGACGATGACGATGACGACGACGACGAAGATGACGTAGATCTTGATTTGCCAGGTTGGTCGAATTAGGCTCCAATAAGAAATTTAAATAAATAAGACATATAAGCATAAAATATAAGAACTAAATATATTTGTTTTGATTTTGTGTAAGTTAAACTTATTTACTTTTTCATTAAAAATATAAAATAACTAATAGAAATTGAAGTGAAAAATATAGAAATGCAATAAAGTGTCATTCTTCATTGCTATGAAAAATAATTATTTGAAATAAAACAAAAATTTGTAATACATCCCAATTAAATATAATTTTAAATTTAAAATAATAAATAAAAGTATTTAATTCAATTAATAATGTAGGTTTCTTAGCTATATTTATAATTTTATTCTTGTGAACTGGAAACTAAAAGCATGTGTATCTAAAATAATTAGAAAATATGATAAAATATAAAAATATTATGATTCCATTTGATCATATTAATCTAATTAATAAATTATGTTTATAACTGTTCTTATTTTGCACTTGTGTTGCTATTGAAATTGGATTAGAAACTAATGTAACGTGAATAAACGGAAGTTTTTACCGTTAAAATCATAAGAAACTTAACGGTTAGACTGTAAATATAGATAAGTTGATACGGTAAATCGTTCCATTCACATTTAATGGCGCAAATAACTATACATTTAATATAATATGAGTGCTAATGAGAATATAAATTCTTAATGTCATCTTTGAAATTCGTTATGATTTATGAATGGGTAATGATTATTAATGTTCAATGTATCGCGTGCGTGTTAAAAATGATATATCGGCTTCGTATTAAGATTTATAGTCAATATACTTTAAATTGCTCTAGTAAGAAGCGAACGTTCATACGGATTTTTGAAACTGATATAATTAAAACTAATAAATGATAATTGAGATGAAGAATGAGGCTCGCAAAAGATTTAATCGATTATAGTGGAAAAGTATGAGAGTTTATCGATAAAAATTCCATCAAACCAAACTAGACTAGAGCGGAATGTAAGCCGGACACCGTGACAGCGCTCTCAATAATTAATTAATTCAAACAGAAAGACTCAATCAGAGAAATTGATGGCTGCTTTCTAGACGCTAGGCCCGAGCAGGACGTCACGCACCGAGACGCACAAGTGGCGCGTACACTGTTTAACTGTTTGTTTAACAGTTCATTTGCTAGATTTGTTTGCGATAGTTATATACATACATGTAGTAGGATTATATTAAATAGTACTCTATCATATCTATAACATATAGACTAATTACAAACTATTAAAATATATATAAATATGCCGCCTATCTGCCTATTTTCCAAATATATATATATATATATATATCATATATACATATATATATCAAAGAATCTCTGTGTATGTATTTATATATGATATCTTTTCTCTGGTATATTTTAAAAAGAAAATATTTACCAATAAGAAGATAATTACTTTTCATTATAAAATGGTTGATTATTATTTAACACAGGTGAAGACGATGATGATGATGATGACGACGAGGATGAAGAAGATGAAGCAGACGATGATGACGATGAAGATTATTTGGAGAGATTCTTTGATGACATTTTGGGTGGTAAATATTTAAACAAAATCTATATTGTGCTACAGGTTGATTACACGATTGATGAGATAATAATTCTAACGTTGTTTAACAGATGATGAAGACGACGAGGACGATGAACCAGCAGTAGCTGCTGTTCAACCCGTAGTCGCACCCGCCGATACTGTGGCTGCAGCACCCGCAGCGGCGGCTTCTGAAGAAGTTGCTGCAAACGCAGCTGAGGAATCTGAAGCGGCAGAGCCTGAAGCTGCCGCGGAAGCCGATGAACCCGAAGCTGGACAGAAAGAGCCCGCCACTGCTGAATCAGAACCAGCAGCTGCCGAGACCCCTGCAGCTGAGGTTGAAGACGATGATGATGACGAAGAAGATGATATTTCGGAAGCGTTGGAAGAAGATGACGATGATGACGACGATGAAGAAGAAGAAGACGACGACGATGAGGATGACGTCACTGATGTCTTAGGAAGGAACACATCGGCGAAGCACTCACGTGAGTCTAAAAAGCTGAAGGCGATCGTCGCGGTGCATGCGAAAAAGAGTGGAAAAAAGGCAAACTACATCAGCAAAGTTAAGAAAACCAAAGCGACTTCCGCTGTGGCATCGGCTCCAGAACACAAAAAGTTCAGATAGTGAGTTGGCGGCGGAGCCTTGGCCGAGACACGCCACTGAATCCACCTAAGTGACCCCGTGGTCCCTTCCTTTAGCTTAGATATTTATTGACTATTTATTTATTCAATCTAATTTATTTTATTTATTAAGTGCGTGCGTTTGATGTGTGAAAGTTGTAAGTATGAAAATCAAGAGGGAAACAAAGTTAAATTAATGTCTAGATCATGTCACACTGATCTCGTGGCAATTTATTGGAAATAAATCTGTTGTTCTAAATTATTGTGTGAAATTCTTTGTCTCACCTACAAGATTAATTGTGCGTACTGAGTCTTGTGACAAAAATAGTGCATCGGTCAGAATACTAGTTGCCTAAATAAAGTTCGCCTAATTAAATTGTCAGCTAATCGAGTGACATCATCTAGTAATATTAATTTAATTTACGTATATTACCAATAAAATGTATACTAGTCAAAATACAATATTTATAATTACACCATAACCAATATCTATTTCATTTCATATACTAAAGTTAACTACTAAATATCCCGCATAAATCCATGATATGTTTATATAATAGTAATATATATATATAGAAATTAAAATTAGATGTAATAACTAGCTTTTTGACCGATATACATTTATCTACGTATTTATATAAATTTAACGCACAACCAATCTTATTCCTAGTCCATCATCCCCGTCTAATATGTAAAATGATTTATTAACCATGGTGATCATATAATGAAATAATTGGGGAGCCACCGTGGTAAGTGACCGGTGCCCAGGCGATGAACAGGTAGTCAAAAAGGAACTTGTAGGTTGTACGAGAAAGATGTGTGTTAAGAGGTCGACGGGCTGTGAGTACAGCTCGCATACTTTCCCGTATGAACGCGTTCGATGAACCCCTCCGATTTCTTCTACAACCTTGACACTTTCTTTGACCTTGCCGGCTACGCCCTGTTACGACCTTGATGCATTTCATCAGCATTTCGGCAACACTCGATAGAAAGTAATCAGACGAAATGTTTACTCTCACTTAATGACGAATTTACTGCGAAATTTGCGTGTCGCACGTCCGGCTCAGTGAAAACGAGATAATGAGATGCGAAAAGAGAAATTTAAAATGTTTGCCTTCGAGAAATGTTGGGAGAGTAGTGAGGAGTCATATTTGACCTAAATGTGACTTGTTTGTTTCCGGTAGCTACACATAAATATTTAATCACTTGTTTTGCTGAGCAGTGTTCCTTTTGTAGCTGTCCCGTAGTAAGTGAATATAAGTTATGAATACTGCAATTGATTGATTACGACTAGGCTTGTTATATTAGTTTCATAAGAAATAAACATAATTTGCAAATTTTAAATTATGTGACAAAAAGCAAGCCGGACTTTAAATAATAAGTATTTCGTAATTTTAATAACAGTCACCGTTAGTTTTGTATATAAAGAAATGTAGAAAAAGTGTGTCGTAATTACATTTCTTTGAATGTTCACCACCGGCACGCAGTTTCTTTTACGTGTGGAAAATAGAAAATTCACCGTTGACTGGACGTATTAATTGTAACCATGTATTAGAATTCAAGTGGGGCTCCTAGAGACTGATACAGTTAGTTCGCGTGCCTGGGGAACGTGATTTGAATTAGGTAGATATTTTGTTGAATAATTGGTTAACTATACAATACATTCGCATGTGATTATGGACAAATAATTGGTGACAAATTATGTGACAAGAATTTCACTATCGTTGAAAGAGAAATTATTTTTTTACAATATTCGTGGATGGGATTGAAAATTATTTTGTTTTTAAATGCAAATACTACATTAAAAGGTCACGACCATCTGCTTAAATAAATTGAATCCATAACTTCGGTCAAATTTGTAATGATGATTTTTAGTTTCATGATTATAATCAGATATGAATATTAAGAATAAAAGAATGAAATCAAAAGAGATTTGACCAGTCTCTAAATATCGCTAGGTAGTCAAAGTATAACTATTTCTATATAGTCACAAGATGCATATTTGAAAATAATATACAGATGATCATGAAACTTAATATATTTTATTTTTAATAAGGAATATTATGATGTAGTAAAAATTGAAAGTGCTAATCGAATTAATTATAGGAAATAATACAATCAAGGAATTATCTGTAATAATAGTGAGTTGAGAATATTATATAATATTAGGTGTATGAAGGATAACATAAACATAACGTTTCTAAGCTGTATTTAATTAAAACCAAATATGTGGATTTTAAGTATTATAGTGTATTTACATTGCTTTTGTTCAAAGTTGGAACTAAATACAATAAATACAGCTCCGTATGTCTTACAACGTACATTTATATTCTCACTAAAATCAAACTTTAGGTATACTTTACATTCGTCTCCTGATTATTAGACCTTAACGGAAACTGAGATTGTACTAATATTTGCGCGATTTATTGTAGACCATAGTTAATTTGTAAACTTTGAAACTGTATATATGTAAGAATAATAGACATTGTTGATCGAAATGATGAAAGAAGAAGAGTTATGGAAACCATATAGGTACCTGTTATATATGTAATAGTACATACTTTGTATTATATTATGATTACAGTTTACTTAATTAGAAATAACCAAATCCGAATATAGCTGTAAATTTTTCGTCAGAAAATTTTTTTACAGAGTTATAGTCCTTGAATTTAAGGACTGTTTTTACGGAAAAAAAATTGTTGTCTTTAATTTTTGTCATTTGTTCGTTTAGTTTCTTTTGACATATGTAGAAGTTTTATAAAGTTTTCTTTCTTGGTTGATAACAAGGAAAATGTCAGAACGGAATAGCGTAATATTTGAAAACGTTCATATAAAATAGCTATTTTATAGTTAAAATTGACTTCGCAGGAGCATTGAGCGAAGTAGTAACGAAGAAGCCGCCGGTACCAGCAATCTACATCGTGAAGTACAATCGCTTTGTAGACAATATACTTGAGAAGATGAACGATATTCTGAGGAAGTCATACGACCCAGTGAGTGTGAAGCTGCAGCCCATCGATGCTAGCAAAAAAAACGCTAAGCCAAAGAAGAATAAGAACAAAAAAAATAAGAAGTAAGTTAAATTAATTTGTTAGTTATTTTATTTAAATTAATTACTACTAAGCACAATTACTTTTCTATAGAAAAGCACTTGTGCTTTTCTATTGAAAAGTGTGCCTACGTCTCTTGTTCTTTAATCAAAATCAATCAAAATTAACTTTATTCAAATATGCCATTATAGAAAGCTCTTTTGAATCGTCCAATTTTTTCCCCTACCACCCATTCAAGACGTATTTTTTAGCTGATAAGAAGAATGGGCGCAAGAAACTTTTCAGCTTTATCAAAAGTAATAAAAACATTTACAATAAATTATGTCGTTATCATACAATGTACATATGTGTTTACAATTTATACTGGAAAACAAATATTTACAATTTAGAATGTAATATCTTCAAGTCGTTTAAATAATCATTGACTTTGTAATAGCCCTTACTCATTGGCGTCTTTTTAACATGTACCTTGAAAAGGCAATTCAGCTACACTATGTGGAATCTTGTTATAAAAATTAATACATTTGCCCACAAACGTACCTCTAGTTTTTTGTAGCCTGTACGTTGGAACGGCGTACGTTACCAACGTACGTTGGTACGTTGGAATAGGTAAACAAGTAGAGTTATTTCATGATTATGCAGTTTTCTCAAAAATAATTTACACTTTTGCACATCGCTCATACGACACGTATTTGTTAAGATAGATATGATCCTGAAAACTTTGCGTGAAAAAACTATAAGTGGGAAATCGATATAAAGGAATTACTGTTATGTCCACAATAATATTCCATATACGTTAAGACCTGGTTGGCTAGCAGGGGATCCCCTGAAGTCACCTGAAAAAATTGGTTGGCCCTGACTTATGACAAAATAGATCGGAATGGTTTGGTGTGTGTGTCTTACGGGGAGAGTCTTACACACCTGTTTTGCTTGGCGATTGCCCATTGTCAGTTATGATGCGCAACAGAATTCCACCTCGTGAAAGAGATAATTTGAGGTAATTTTGGTAAAACATTTTATGTTACTGATAATTTAGAAATTAATTCATATTACCTAATTGGTCGTCATTTTGTAATGATCTCCAGCAAATCAACATACGTAAACCTTTCTGTACTTCCTAGAAGGGTAAAAATTGTTTATACCAATATTTATTTTTAGGAAAACAGCTCACAAAAAGAAGAATACTGGTCGCACTGGTGACACAAAAACAAAGGAAATCTCAACTCAGATTCCAGATACTATCAACAATGTAGAATACATACAAAAAGAAGTTATTGTAGACTCCAACATTAATGCCAATGTTTCACAAGCTAGAGCCAATAAAGATAAATCAGAAAATACTAAAGCTAAGCCCACTACTATTCGAACCAAGCCACCAAAAAAATCAAGTAAGCCAAAACCGAAACCTCCAACAAAGACCACCACGAAGAAGCCAGTGATCAAGAATAAGACAAAAACATCTGAAAAAAATAAGCCTAGAGCTAGAGGAACACTTTATGGGTTATCGTCTCTGAGAAGAGTAGGAGATGTATCAGTTAATATTATGACAAATAAAACTATGGTCAAGAGCAATTTTGCTGTAGGTCCACTGATCTTGAGAGTGGAGAAAGAGGTAAAATGTTTGAATTAGGCTTTCTTGATTAGTGTGCATGTTATCATTCATCTTCATACGGTTAATGATTGCAGCCTAGATCGTACAGATTTCAAATACTGCAATACTGATAAATAGGAAATTTTTCAGGTTGGGCGAGGTGCCAAGAAGGAACTTAAGTCGGCCACAGCGACTACAGCGGAAATGACTGGAAAAATCACTCTTATGGTGAATACGCAAGGCGTCGCGACACTGCACTCCATTAAAGTTCTGCAACCAAAACAGGTAAACTTTATTCGCTCTTTGGTTGTGCCTGTTCCGTAGCAGAATCTTCTAGTTTATGGTTGAGTTGTAATGATAAATTAACTAGTCTTTTTGTTCTAATGTTTAAAATTTCTAAACAGAGTGATGAAATGATGAGAATCATAACTTTATCCATTATTTTAAAACTAAGTTCAGTCTTTTTTACTTAGTCTCTTTAGCTGCACATGCATAGTCTATTAACTCTAAATGCCCTCTATAAAATTTGTTTCTTCAAGGTCGGCAAAATACTCCTCTACAGTAGCTATAATGAACGATAACATTCATTTCAAATTTCTATCCACCTAAACAGTTTTAAAGTTAGGGAACAGGTGGAAAGCCGATGTAGCTAAGTCAGGGGAAAAAATTGGATGGGGCACCATTCCTAGTGTAATTCGTAGATTTTTGCTATTGTCTAAATGCATATGTGAAACCTCGTTGTCTTGATGAAAGATGATTTTTAAGTGCAATTTTGTATGACCCTTTTGTAGATTATTAAAAAACTTTTGGCACCATAAATTTCTAATTTTGAATTTGCATAGCCAGAAACCTCTTTTGTATAATTACACATTTTTTAAAATAATGTATAATTAATGTGGTTCCTTATATTAAAAAAGAAAATAAACCAATTATTGATTCTGGGTTCCCAGAAAGAATATGAAGCAAACAAAGAAATGAATAAAGGTCTGTACTGATTAAGGGCAAGTAAACCCAATGTGTTTTGAAAACGATGATTCATCGATCAAAGCTCTCATTTCCTCTGGATATATCTTGTTTTTATTCTTATTTTACCACAGTCAGCATTTCTATACATAAGCGTGGGGACTAGATTGTGTCTCTTTCAAATTTATCAGTTTAATTACGTTTACCTTTTATTCTTTTTCTTTTTCTAATGCACCATGTTAACGTTTAATCATGTCTTGCAACGCTTCCTTCAATTGTGCCAAAATTATTTCATCATCAGCGCATACGCTTCTTGTCTTGACATGTAACTCGTTAATTGTTGATGCCCTATGATTTATTAATTTACAGTACTGACATGATAGATATTAAAAGTACAAAAAAGTAACTTATATATATACAAAATTTTCTGATTTGCATCACAATAAAAACGTAATTTTTCAGTTTTGTACAAACACGGCGAGACTATACATACCTGTCCGACACCTTTTTCGGTATGAAAACAGTCTGTGTGTGCCCAATTTATCCTAACACAAGTTCTAGAATCTTTGTATACTGATTTCAGTACCTGCGTCAGGCAATTGCATACCCCGGCCTTTGAATACACGGATAATGTTGTCTTTAATTTATCACTACAACATCGTTGGCGTTTTACAAATCTATGAAACCACAATAGACTTTTAGATTATTTTTCGTCAAACATTTTTTGACTATGAATCGTAAGGAAAGACCTGGACCATACACCGCCTCCCATTCCTAAAACCTGCTTGTACATCCGAAATTTTCTTATCAGTTTCATCCATCACTCTTTTAATCAGTACCTTTATATACAATTTACTCACAATGCTGATTATGCTAATGATGCGGCAGTTTCTATTCCTGCTGTGAACCTTTACCCTTGTACAATGGTATATAATCACGGATTTGCACCAGTCCTGCAGTAACTGGCCTTTTCTCCGATAAAGGTTGAATATGTAACTTTATTAATAATTTTGACATTTAAAGAAAACACAAATATAATTATTTAATTTCACAGGTGCGTGTTGATAGCAACCACGAGAGAACAAGAGAATTAGTATGGAGGAGAAGTGCCAGAATAGCTCATGTTGTGTCAGAAAAACTCTTCGCTGCATCGAAACCAATGTTTCTACACAGCGTTGTTCATCAATAGTAATTAGGATGCTGACATGGTTCGAAAGGGAGACATTTATTTAAACGTAAAACTAGACCTTTTTATTTGTTCTCGGATATTTTAATTACTCTACGTCTATAGACGACGTCATTAAAGTTATCACTAAATAGCTTTTGAACTTTATTAAACAAATTTTTATTATTAATTAAGAATCAATTTTTATGATACTCATAACGAAATAGTCAGAAATTGCATTTATTACTTTATAATTATTAATGGTGCTAAGATGAAAAGATTTATTTCTAGATTTAAGATAATTTATTTTAACAATAAACATTTTAAACTATGATTAATGTTAGTTTTTATTGCATTCATAACGGAACAGCTGTCGGTATGACAGATGAGGAGAATGATGTAATTAAAAGGACACGTCAAGATTTCAGCAATTGAGAAACAAGTATATTGCGCTCGAACTCGCCTTTAAATCCTTTAAACACAACAACAGTTTGGGCAGAAAATACCTAGGAATAGTAGCTAAAATAAACGTTACGTAGTCGCCTATTTATTCATCCATCCATCAACTGAGCCGACTGTGTGCTTAGGTTTTGCTTTTTTTAATTGTCATGTGAAATTTATTTACTAGATAGCGACATCTAGCAGATAAAGGAGATGTCCTCTTATTACAAGGAGGTTGGTTTTTTGTGATCAGCGTTAACTAACAAACACCAAACTACATTAAATTGAAAGCCGAAAAAATATGAAGTATGAAACAAATAAAAGAAATATTTTTACCACCCCCAATTATTTTTAAATAAATAAAACATGTTTATGAGAAATATTTCATTATGGCAACACCTTAATGATGTTTTTATTAATCTGTGACTACCGGTATCTTACTCTATGTTTGATATTTTCCGTTGAGTTGAATCATAGAATACCTACATTTACTAGGTCTGATCCTGAGGTCTGATCATATCATAAAATCAAAACTATGACATTGACAGCAGGTGCCTGACTTGTCAGTTGATTTTTTATTAATATTTTTTTCTGGCACTAGATAACATACATTAAGTAACATAGCAGTCCCTATATTTTGTTAGTTAAAAACTTCTCAAAATTAGAAATATTCGGTTCATTAAAGCAATTATGTATGTATTTAGATTTTTAAAAGGCTTGTTGATAATTTTTTTTAAGCAATGTGTAATTATTGCAAAAAAATTTTTATTATACTAGAATACGAATTATTAAAAATCGGGGGTCTTGAAAATAACATGACTTACGGCGATTACTTTCTTTTAGAGCCTTCTATCCAAATATATCAAATTTACCCGAGTTAGTTACTATAAACCAATATGGGACATCTCCTTTTACATGACAATTGTATATTGTATTGTGTGAATGTTAAGACGAACACAATAAAAAATCTGAATATTTTTATAGCTCTCTGAACATTTATATTTCTTAAAAAATAATTCATAAAAAAAAAAACTGGAAAATATCGATAGAAGCAATCTTTTACTTTGTTGAGGCAAAGGAGACATTTTCACAATTATTATCGACATATCCAACTTGTCAATAAAGCAAGGTATACATTTTGTATTTGTGACTGCATTTTATTGAAAGGCGAAACAAATGTATAGATAGAACTAAGTGGCTTTGGTGAGAGAACTTGAAATTGTTGTCTGGTAAGATAATTTGATGAGCAAATATTTTTAATATTTACAAGTGGTAGTAGTATAAAACATTTATTTAAGTAGTTGCAGATAATATACTGGTTTTGTTTAATACCCATCAAAATTAACTCTTTTTGACCCTATATTATTTTTTTAATAACTGCTATCATCTGAAATAATAAAAAGATCAGTAAATTTAATTATTTATGATTCGTTCACGCAGAGAAATTCCAAACCTCAACATTGTCCTTAGGATGAATTTGGAACCTCTTCATAAGAAGTATCTGCAAAGTTATTTCACTGTAATGAAACGCATCCAAATATTTATCCTATACTGACGTGTTCACATGCTCCGCAAGCAGTAGAAGTCGAATGACAAAAGAAAGGTTAGGATATTTAAGAGTAAGAATATTCAAATCTATATATTTATAATTAAAGATTTAGAATTGCATTTATTTTTAGAATCTGCGTGCATTTGTTTTGCATCTCAGAGCACAGGTTAAGAAATTATGTATTGCTGGTTAGTTTAGATTATATTATCGATTATTAGGTCCTTCACTAGGAAATCTGCCATTTGAGGTGGACATTATTAATAATTTTGTACAATGAAATTCAATGTAAGGTACATAAATACGTAGGTTACTATATCTGTTGAACATACCATTGAATTGTTTTATGTAGAAATAAACTATTTCATCATACATTACTCCTGCCAACAGACTCGTATAAATTACTTTAAGTTTGAATAAGCAATGTAATATGCAAAGAAGTTTTAAGAATAGTGACCCGATATTGTTTGTGATCCACCTGCTCTATTTTTATTGCGTTTAAACTTTCATCTATATACTTTCATAATACGTCTTACATTGAATTATATCATCAATTGTGTATTCTATCACCAAAATTAATGGAATTTAAGAATTATTAAATATTTGGTTTAAATTATATTTTGTAGATTAAACTGAAATCCAATATAATATATAATGTAAGTGCTGTAAAGGTGTATTTTTCAAAAGATTTATTGCAGCATCTACATAAGGCATAGGATATAAAAAAATATTAAATACATAACATGAAATCAAAGTATTAATAAACATATAATTATGCACACAAATATTCTTAACATTTCGTCCTGATGCATTGCCAATCTACTCCTAACGAATAATTTAAGGTCATAATGAAATAATGAATGTATATAGTAATAATTAATAAAATATATTTCCAGATGCGTAATCCATATCTATAAAAATGTTAATTTGTAACATCAATAAAATAATGTGTAAACAAAAAACAAAACGTTATAAAAATCATTTATATCTTAATATAGACATTTAAAAACAAATACATGTCTTTGGCTTTATAGTCAGCTACTACGACACGAAATGAAGACAAATAGATATTTCTTCAATATTGTATTGAAAAAAAAAAACTGTATAAAACAATTAACAGGAAGCGAAGCAAAGAAATTGCATCAATGATTTTGAAACGAGCATAAAAACAGCAAAAAAAATTAAGATTACAATATAGATATTTGAAGACTCAAATCATTAGTGCATTCTTTGCAATAGACACAATTCAACACATATAGCTGATAAGACAATAACATTATAGGTATTTCAATAAGAAATAGAAATGAATTCGTTCACATCTTATGTTGGATAGTTTGTCCATTTGCATAATCTATTGAAAGTGAAAAAAAAATCAAAAACCCTTCAAGATAGAATAATATAATAAATCTACGAATATAATTGTATTAACGACAAAACAATTAAACTATTTTAAAAACAAATATGGATTGTAAAAAGAGGTTATTATAGCCACAGTTCATACGCGTGGTTCGGTGTTAAAGGAACTTTAAATTTATAGTTTGCATTTAAGTTCGTGCTTATTTAAGTACAAAATATTTATTTAAATCTTATATCTCTAAAACAACGTTGCACTATAACATGATGCTATCTTGTATAAAGTTCATCATCATCATTATCGTGCCCATTTCCTATTATCTGGGGTCGGCGCAGTAAATCTTTTAGTAAATCTTGGATAAGGTTATAGTTTATATTTTTTATTCACTTTGATAGTATCGAATTACTTAAATAGTATTTTATTTATGTAATAAGATGAAGAGAAACGTAGAAAACGGATACGGATAACTTAACCTTCTTACACTTGCAATGCGCGGCGGGTTTTTTTTGTTTTGTTTTACTTTAATGTGACACTGGCCTAGGCAGCATTGGTACATTATTTAAAAAAAAAATGTCTACAAGGAAGTTTAGTAGTGTAATATAGAATTATTTTGTGATAATAAATGTGCAAAGTGTAAAACTTATGATGAAAAGTATTCTCGCAAGGGTAAAGGCTCAACTTCCTTAAATAAATCATTCACAACGGAAACATTCTCAAGAATATGAATTATTCTTTAAAGAAGACTCTGCTAAATAGAGCCGTAAAAGATCCGGCAAAAAGTAACGGATACGGACGCGGATCTTTCTTCTGCCGCGGATATCCGGAATATCACCAGTCTATATATAGACATTATAAAATTTATTTATTTCTTCAAAATATATTGATTTTGAACATCGTTTTCATCGTTTAAGGAAAATGTTATATTTTAAAAATATACTATTCAAGTATTATCCCCAAAGTTACAATAGTAAGTAAATATATAATGTGCGTTATCAAGATGCTAGGAGAGATTTAATTAACAGAATAAAAATTATTATTATGGATATTGGTATGTTCCACAGTATTTTGGCCCAGCCAATCTCCAAAGAGGCCCATATATTATACAATGTATTGTGCCCGCCGCGACTACCTTGAGATTAACTGTGATTGTATATGTTCCGTATTGTGTATGATATGTTCCGATAGGACTGACATATCCATTTGGATAAAAGTCCTTTGTAAATTAAGAAAAAAAAAGTAAATATATAATATTAGGATTGATAACATTAGGTAAATATAACAAAATTAGTGTTTAGTAAGTCATGTGTAGAGAGAGCGGATGGTGTTTCACATAAATCTTAGTACTATTTATTTCTACAACTTGTCATATAACTTAAACTTACTCCAAATATATAACAATTAAAACAGGTAAATAATGGTAACAAGGACTGATTACTTTCGATGCCACAAGGAATCGAAAAGTATATCATCGTTTATTTTTTAACAATAAAAAATAATTCGATATAAAGTGATTCTATCTGACAGTACTCTTTATTATGTTTTGAAACTTACACGCTGCCTACTTTTAGTTTTTACACACTGCGATTTTTAGCAGCGATGCAAATTAGATACAGTTAAGATACACTCGTTTACTGTCAATCTTCACACATCCGTCTTACATTTAATAGTGATGTTGTCATGGTATAACATAGATATAAATGCGATACATCGTTTTAAACCTGATGATACAACATAAAAATGTCACTTAGAAACTATTTGATGAGTCAATTGTCGATAACCGTGAACTGCTAATAACATTACAATGATTCAGCACAGACATTAAGAAATCAGTCAGATTTCAATGACCAACCCATAGTGATAGATAGTGATTAAAACTGTAGTAACCGAGGTAATATTTACGCCCCATTTTAAATAGGATATTATAAGCTCATATTACCGACTAGTTTTGCATTACCAAAATGTTCTACAGTACTGGAATTCCGGGATTTTTATTTATGGAAATAAAACAAAAAGACAGTTCCATACTTTGTCAAAAACTAAATTAGGTAAATAAATAAACATCCGGCTATCTAATTCCGCAATCCCGGGATTTTTATTTAACAAAACAATAAAAAGCCGTTTCCATACTTTGTCTTAAACTAACTTTAGGTAAATATGCATCCGATTATCCGATCTCTAGTTATTAGAGAAACGTAAACACGGTGTGGATATTTTATAAGTAAATTCATTTACAATTAAAACAGCAACACGCGATTGTTCACACGCTAAACTGGTATTAAAAAAGCGAAGTGCCACAGTAACATATCATCGATTTAACAATTACAATAGCAACCTTGATTCGATTTTTTTAAATCCATTGCAACTATCGGCGATTAAATGATAAAGCATTTTGGTCGTGATTTTTTATATGGATGTAGTATCATCGTATTTGTATCACTTTTGCATTGTGAATACGTCGCATTTGTTTTGTTTACAAACATTAAAAACTATATATTTAACTAGTAATGGTCGTTATTTCAATAACAGATAATCTGTTATTGAAATAATGAATTGTTTTCCCGTAATGAATAACACGTTATTTAACAACGGCTTATACTGTTATGCTGCTGTTGCTGTTGACAAAATATCGCCTAGTCGCATTGTTGTTGTTGCCACTTGCGTGTGTGCGGCACGGAGCGAGCGAGTACGACTGTGCTACAAGCTACAAGTATGAGCGAGAGAAAGCTAACCGTTGTGCTGGTGTAGGCGCTCGCTCTGTTGCCTGACTGCTTATTCTTATAATATTAACCTTGCTCACAAGGAAATAAAGTTCCTATTTGTTTATTTCTTATAGTAATTTTACTAATCTCAAATTCACAATTTTGTACCTTCGCTCGTGTGACAATTAGACTCATTTTGATTTCCAGTGTTATTTGGAATAACAATTAGGTAAACTGTTGCTGGCTTGCTGGTGCCTAAGCTGCTGTCATTTTTTTAGTCACGCATTATTTGCTGTTATGCGATCGGGCGTATGCAAATTAAATATAAAATTATATTGATTAGATAATTAGTTTCAAATTATTTAAATTACTGCCTAATATTCTGACAGTCCTAAGCCATATCATTGTTAAGAATAACTAAGCTAGCTATAATAACAGTAACAATCGTACTCAACAGCAATATAACCGGATAACAGACAACAGTTTACAATAACAGTTATAGGAAAAAACATAACAGTGTTATTCATTATTACAAAACAGTCGTTATCACTGATTGTTACTAACTATACTATATATTAGTTCGTACAAATCTAGGTCTCAAGTGTCATCTACCGCATTCTTGAATGTTTTCGATCTATGGACATTCAGTAAAGGTGTGTTGTGACCTGCTTCTGCTATGACCACTTCTGTGATGCCATCGTTTTGTTTAAGGAATTCGTAGTTCGGTGGGGGAGTATTGTTTCTTGTTGAGTTTATATCAGGCAACGGTATTTCCCCCGTTAGACCTGTAAGTAAGAACATTACTTTAGAGGAGATGAACTACTTTCAATAATAGTTTTGCACTTGTATAGTAACATCTGAATCGTAGTTAGACTAAACATTTTAAATAATTTTACTGCAAGCCTTTGAATCCTATTTATTCTACAAAGTCTGATCGCCAGTAACCTTATTCTGTTATATGGCATCTACTCCGCAGAGATCATAACCACGACTAGGGATTGCAATCCGGATAAACGGATCCGGTAATCCGGCGGATCCGGCATCATTTAATGGTTACCGGATCCGGTACCAACATACCGGATCTGAAGACCGGATCCGGTGCTAGCAGTTAGTAATCATGATGGTATCTGACATAATCATAAATACCTATAAGACTTGTTTGTTAGCGTTCTCAAATACTTTAATAATGATTTTGATCTCATTTCAGTTAATTACGTAAGGTTGATTGTATCTATTTGATATTATAGTTACTTGATAATTAATATTGTTACTTATAAATTGATCTATCCGTGAAAGTGAAATCTAGAAAGACTGAGCTACTCGTTACGTCGTAAAATACTAGTCTAGTTACCTACACTACTAAATTTTAATTGTTTTCTTGTTGTATATTTGTCTTAACATTGGTTAGGAAATAAAGTCGATTTTATATATTTGTGATTTATTTTTTTATAAACTACCTAGATATAAGTGCAGTGCAGTATGACACTTGATTAACTCACTTATTTTGTATTAAAAAGTGAAAATCATGTTAATTTAATCAATCTGGCCGGATCCGACCGGATCCGATGATGGGATTCCGGTCGTATCAGGCCAGACTGAAAATAACGCTGGATTGCAATCACTAACCACGACCATGGTAAAGCGGGGTCGGTGATAGTGATATAAGAAACCGCTGGTGAGTACATTATTTTTACTAGCTACTAATTTAATTTGGCAAAGAGTAGAGATAAATATAATGACGAAGGTGGAGTACCGGCGTTTGTATTGGTCTACAATAAACATCGGATAGCTCGATACTTACCCTGCAGCGTGCCTTCTAGTTCGGCGGTTGTCATGACCACAACCACGCTGGATCCGGCGCCGTTGAAAACGGACGCGACACTGGCTCGTGGCGACAGAAGTACCATAGGTTGGCCGCGTGACGCCATCGAACTGGATAGAGCACAGAGTCCTTTTGCCGCAGTGAAATCTGCACCTATGTAAGATATTTTAAATAAACCTTAAAAAAACTATTACAAGTTGAAATTTAAGAAAATCAATTTGAAAAAGTTGAATGTAATTCAAATAGTCAGGTCTGCGTCTCTTCTAGCAGTGAAAAAATGATACTTCTAAGTCGATGCAATCAAAAGTTATAATATATATGTAGAGACACAAGGGAATCAAAAATTCCATTGACCTAGAATTATGAAATTTGGTATGAAGCAAAGTCACGTCGCACAAGTACGGAAAAAGTCCTTAAATATGTAGTTGCAAAAAATGAAAGATAGTAAACTTATTAGCGGTACACTCGATACGTAAGTCCGAGTCGCATTTGGCCGAATTATTTAAAGTTTGTAACTAATTTGTGGTATGCAGGTGGTTACAATTATCCCGGGAAAGGTGCTGGCGCTGGCGCTCAGGGCGTTCGGGAGCACGGTGAGGCAGCTCTGCACGAGCTGCCTCCGTGAGGGTGTGTTCCCTGTCGACTGGAAGTCGGCCAGGCTGGTGCTCCTCAGGAAGGAGGGAAGGACCGGCGACGTTCCGTCTTCGTTTCGTCCGATCTGCTTGCTGAACGAAGCGGGGAAACTCTTCGAGAGGGTTACCTCCGCCCGTATGTAGTGGCGAGCACTGTCGCGCGCGGGTCCCGACCTATCGGACTGCCAATTTGGATTCCGGCGGGGACGATCAACGCTGGACGCCGTCCAACGTGTTCGTTCCTTGTCGGAGTCCGCAGCCCGATCGGGGGGGTGGCGTTGGCGGTGTCGTCAGACATCGTCAACGCCTTCGGCACCCTCCCCTGGCAGGCCATTAAGGAGGCGCTCGTATACCATGAGCTGCCTTCCTACCTGCGGGCCGTGGTCGTGGACAGGACGATCGGCGTGATGGGACGGGACGGGATGGAAACGTCGAGGTTCTTTTTTTTTTTTGCTGCTGGGTTTAGAAATAGCGCCTCACAAAACCGAGGCGCTATGGTTCCACAGTCATCCGAGGCGCCGGGAACCACCCAGCTGCCGGATCCGGGTGGGGCCGTACATCAAGTACCTGGGCCTAACCCTGGACCGCCGCTGGAGCTTCGAGGAGCATTTCGTGCGGTTGGTCCCCCGAGCCAAAAGGGTGGCGGGCGCGTTGCATCGCCTGCTGCCGAATCTCGGGGACTGAGAGATGAAGATCGCCGCCTGTACGAGGGCGTCGTGCGATCCGTGGCCATGTATGGGGCTCCCGTGTGGTCGTAAGACTGCGCGAGGTCCCCTCGCAGCAGAGCTCTGCTACGGAGCCTACAGCGGATAATGACCATACGGATCGTACGGGGCTACCGTACCATCCGTACCACCGCACCTCGAAGCTTGGCTCGACGGGAAGGAGGAGGTCACCTACCGATTGACTCAGATACTCACCGGGCACGGCTGCTTCGGTGAGTATCTGTGTCGAATAGGACGGGTGGGATCGACACATTGCCACCATTGCGCATCCGACCTCGACTCAGCCCAGCACACGCTGAGGAGTGCCCCGCGTGGGCCTCCGAGCGCCGAGTCTTGGTCGAGATCGGGCGAGATCTGTCTCCGCTTTGATTGCGGCAATGCTGGCGGACGAGGGAGGTTGGAGGGATGTGGCCTCCTTCTGTGAAGCAGTGATGCTTCACTGCTTCACAGAAGTGAGTCGGCGCCGGGCTCAGTAGCACATCTGCGGCGCCGCTGCGGGTCGCCAGCGGGCGCGAGGAAATCGCGCCCGCGGATACGGCGACCCGGGAGGGACCACGCCCCTTCCGTGGCCGGGGGGCGTCGTCGGTGATGGAGATCGGGGAGGTTTACCGTGGGAGAGCCATGCTTAGGCACGAATTGGACCGCCTCGACCGGAGTGATACCAGGGCCTCACAGAAAACCGGCGTAAAATAGCGCTTGCGCTGTGTTTCGCCGAGTGAGTGAGGGTACCGGAGGCCCAACCCCCTCATCCTCCCTTATTCCCTTTTAAAAAGCCGGCAACGTATCTGTGACTCCTCTGGTGTTACGGGTGTCCATGGGCAACGATTATCGCTTACCATCAGGTGATCCGTTTGCTGCCCTATCCTATAAAAAAAAAGGTATTGTAGCCTCCCCCGAGGAAGGCTCCCTTGTATTGGCAGGGGAGCGGAGGCTGGGGGTTCCCAGATGTCGCTTGGCGTTCTCGCGGGCTCCCTACATGCCTGAGGAAGGCCATCCTTGAGGTTTTTAGTGGGTAGGCCTCTCCTTCTGGGGAGGAGAGTCCCACATAACCGCCGGCTCGCCATAGCCGGGGTATGCAACTTAATGCATTTTCCTCAGGGCAACAAAAAAAAAAGGTGGTCACAATTAAACCTAGATATTAATTTAAAAACCTTATCGCACCACTACCTATTTTAGGTGGCATTCGTTATGTAAGATCACTCATAAGTAGGATATACTACTAATCTTAAATGCTAATTGCCTTGTTGACTTCATCATGAACTGTACCTTCGTGCATGATTTTTTTAAATCTGAATCTTTAGGTACGTCATATTAAAGTCTGCTCTTTTATCTATAAGGTAAAATTAATATATCGCCGTTCAACCTTCCCCAAAATAATCAATAATTTTGTCGTTTACATGTATACTGTGTATATAAATAAATGTTACATGTGATGTGGAGAATGCTTAAAATGTAAGGGTAATAAAGCGTTGTCAGAAGTTTATTATAGATCAGACTTGTAAATAAATGAAAGAATATTACTGATAGTAAATTTTAAACCGCACCTTTGTTATTTGTATGTACAGTACATGTGTTATCTAGCTCTCAAGTGTCGATGGTCATCCGTTTGACAGTAAAACACCATAGAGCGTCAATCGTCACCTAATGGAGAAAGGCAACAAAAAAAAAAACAACAACAAAAGTGTTTAAAAATATTTTCGAATTAAAAATCCTAGTTTAAGGTATAAAATTAACAGTAATACTGGCAACAAAAACTCAAGGTCGGCAAATATTCTCAAATTCTTTCAAGGTTTGGAGTTATTTTTCGTTAATATATTTTAGGAAATAAGAATAAAACATTTTTTTTTTTAATTTGTTCTTATAAAAATTAAATTAAAATCTTTGATTTAGAAAATTATAATCAACACACAGTAGTATCTATGTATACACATAAGTAATAGATTTCAGTAACAATATAGCGAGATACAGGTAAAAAAGTGCTAAAGTCGCAATTTTTTGCTTTATTTTGCACACTTGATAGAGTTTCTCTGATTCATATTCGCACGCGTGTTCTGTAGCTGTAACCTCTCGCGTCGCCGCTTGGGAGGTTAACGACACTACACAGAGTGATTTGAAAGTATTCAAATTCTAACGAAGGTAATAATGCCAATGTTGCGATACGCTACATCAAGAGAAAACATACCTAGTACATATCGACAGTCAATGACGACAGGCATGCTGCATCCGCCTTGTTTTTTGGCCGCCCGCTCGACGTACTGCCTGATGTACTCTACGCCAGGGAAGTACAAGCTGTTACCCACAGTAACTAACACGTAACTCGTGCCAAAAGAATTCTGAAATTGAAAGACCCGTATTAATTATCTTTTTATAAATAAATATATTTTATTTATATTATAGCGTGTCAATATATTTATGAAAATTTAATATATGTTTATAAGAACTGCGATACATTTAATACAAATTTTCAAATTCATCATTTAAACACGAGAAATAAAAATAAACTAGCCGTTCCAAGATACAGGCTTCAAAAAACTAGAGGTTCGTTCTTAGAGAAATGTGTAACTTTTTATAACACACTTCCAGAAAATATTACTGTTTAACCGTTTCATGAATTTAAAGCACATGAGGAAAGATGATGATGAAAAAACATGATGAAAAAAGGGTATTACAAGGTTCATGATTTCTTGAATGATAAAAATGCTTGGATGTCATTTTTACGATATTTTATTTCCTGAATGATTAATAATGCTGGATGTAAATTTTACGATATATAATTTTAATGATTCTATAATAAATAATATTTTGTTTTGTACCGGACATATACATATCAGATTTGTTTAATGCGATATGACTTGTGACGGAAATATATATTTGTTAGTTGTTTTAACTTGTATCGGAGGTTGGGTTCAGACTGTGTATCTGAAGCCGGCTTCCAACTGACGACTCTGTAATGATACAGGGAGAAAAAAAAATTGCCCTTGCTGGTTCTTTCCAGTACAAGGTCTCCCGCCGTAGACTTGTGAACCAATGGCGTAGCATCTTTGACATTCAAAAGTGATTGTAAAATCCTATTTGAAGAATAAATTTTTGATTTGATTTGATGATTTTTGTTTAAATTCATGTTAACGTTTTTTATTTGATAATTTTCCATAACACATTCAATTCTCAACGATGTTGATATCTCAAAATATGAGCGAAAACCATTTAAACATTATACCGCATCTATATACAATACATAACATACGAAGGGAAAAATACCGAAATTGTGAAATTAAAATTAATGTAGATGCAAATTTGTATATTAAATGTTATTATGGTCCGTGATGTTCGCATTTTTTAATTTAATAACGTATTACCTGTATATGTGCGCGTATTTAATAAAACGTACTTTTTATTAACGGACCCACAAAAACTGGCACATTTCGAATATATGCACCATATAAGTACTCACCGTAACAATCTCAGCGTCCATTTGGGGTCTCGCGTTGGGGTAAAGCAGAAATAAGACATTGACAGCGACTCCAGCTAATATACCCAGTTCAACGCCTACAATTAGGCACACAGCGAATGTGGCGAATGCAGGAACTAAGTCAGCACGTTTAGAACGCCACATTGGTTTCACAACCTGACGAGAAAAAAGAAATAATCAAAATATCTCAATTATTATAAATTATTTGAGTTATGATAAATGATTCATTGTAAAGTTTTGCAACACTTCAGACACTGTACTATTCACAACTTCAAAATCGGCATTCCCTTTATCAGCCCAATATTAATAAAGTATCATCTTACCATAGTACTATATTCTAGAAGAAATTTGTGAAGTGTGGATGATCATTAATGTAAATAAAAATAAATGTATTTTTAATTTAATAATGATCATTCTTTTTCTCTACCCGTATTACTTAATAGGGACAGGTTTTGTGACCCAGAACTGAGTTCCATTAATTACATTTTTTTGAATCCTATTAATAAGACTCAATAACACGAATTGGTTTCGCAAAGAATCAATAATAATGAATTAACTTTATAAATAAAAATCCTTGACAAGATAAAATATATCGATTACATCCTCCCAAGCTACAAAAATATGATTGAGCGGTGAAACTTCAGCATCAGTAGTGCATCGACTCATGATAAAGTCAAATTGATTGATATGTATGCAAATGTTGATTGCATCTGAAATAATCTCTTAATTAATTAGAAATATTTATTCAAAAATTTTGTTTCGTGCAGGTAACATTAGAAATAGGGACTGTCCAGGGGTTCTCGGACAGTCCCTCCTTTGGCGGTGGCTTGACCAGCTTTTGGTAGAGCCGGCCCCGGGACACATGGCGGTCGAATCGCGAAAGCGCACCCCGCCATGTGCCCCGTATGGGCCTAGAGAACTCGGGGGGGTTTTAGTGGGTAGGCCGGTCCTCTATGACCGGAGAACCCCATGCCAGCGCGGTGTGTCATGGTGCATAAGGTCGCATTTCCCCCCCACAAAAAAAGGTAACCTTAGAAATAGGTCTATAATATGAAGGGTAATTTTTTACTTTATTTTTTAACAATATTAGCACCAATGCAATTAGAATTCAAACTTTACTGTCTTTCTCCACATTTTTCTCTACGGTAGCGACAGCCACGCTGGGGTACGAGTTGCATTTTGAGTTTATATAGATATATGAAGCATAAAAATCAAACCTAATAAACATATGCCCGGCGTAGCACAAATAATAAACTTTTTTACACTAAACTATGATAAATAGATTATTTATATAAGCATTTGTCATCAAATCCCATTATTTGCGAAAATAGCGACAGGATTAGAGACATTAATTTTGAATTTATCTTTACGTGTTTGAATTTTTCTTTAGGTATGTGGGAAAAAATCTTCAAACGCATTGGTTCTGCATCATCAGATTTTATTGTTTTATTATTATTATTGAATTCAAATAAAAAATTATCAGAAGTCATTGCACCATATAAAATATATATGGGCAACATGTAGCAGTATCCTTTATAAATAAGAACTCACCTCATATTCAATCATAAATATTACAGCACAAATGACGACGGCAGCAAGCGATGCCTTTGGAATGTAGTAGAAATATGGCGTTAACAAACTCAAAGATAAGAGAACAAGCACACCTGAAAGAATAAGTAGTTTCTTATCAAGATATTTTGTTTCTAGTTATATCATATTAGAATCATTATTTCATGCTCGAATATAATCTACAATGTTTAAAAAAGTAACATAATAACTTCGATATTATTTTTACTTACGGATTCAAGTGGTGATGGGTGATGTATATAAGTTTATAATATATTAATGATGTATAGGTGTTTGCGTGTATATAAAGATATGTACACGCCGATATATATATATATATATATATATATATATATATATATATATATATATATATATATATATATATATACTATATATATACTATATATATATATATAGTATATGTATATATATATAGTATAGTAATCTGCCTAGAATAGCAAACTCAAGAGTTAAAGAGCTATCTGGCTTAGGGCCATGAAAGTTTTCTTTTCACTATGGTTATATATATATATATATATATATATATATATATTCTTCTGACCTGGCCTTTTTTGAGAACACTTTCGACCTACATATAATATATATATATATATATATTATATGTAGGTCGAAAGTGTTCTCAAAAAAGGCCAGGTCAGAAGTACCCGCAATCGTCGAGCATGTATGAGGAATGTTATGAAAGTAGATGAAGCGAAAGAGATATGTAAGGACCGTAGCAAGTGGAAGGACGTAATCTCTGCCTACCCCCGCGGGAAAAGGGCGTGAGTGTATGTATGTATGTAGGTCTACGGAAAATGTTACTGATTTTGAGAATAAATAAATGTCAACAATAGTAATAACGTTAAACAATACCTGTATAGATGCTGCCCATTTGGGTGGCGACGCCACTGGCATGGTTCACTGCGCTCCTCGAGAAAGACCCAGTTATTGGCATGGCACTAACAAACGATCCTAGTGTGTTTGCAAGAGACAATGTTAGGAGTTCTTGCGTCGCGTCTACAGTTTCGCCACTAGCTGAAAAGATTTGTGTAGGTTTAGAAATTTCTTGTATTAGATCCAATATGAGATTGAGATAAACACCGATAAAAACTACGAGTAAAAGTTTTAAAAATATTTGGCTTTTATCAATACCTCAATCAACTTATCATAGTAATTGTAATAAAGCTACGTCGTGTAAAATAGTTTCATGTACGTTTTTGTTGTCGTACAAAGTACTATCGGGGACACTGGCGCCTTACCAGTCCTAGAGCGTTAGTCGCTTGCACACTGCACGATGCTACGGCTCCAAGCCACGCCTTCCGTTCATTCAACTATTGAGCTCGCGCGGAAACATGCAAGCGAAATAGCGATAAGCGAGCGATATTAAAAAATATCTCTATGGAAAGGGTATTACAAAATAGATTTCAAAATCGTTTGTTTGAAATCTCTTTTGGTATAATGAATGTTCGTAGTAAATAGTAGTAAAATACGTAACCAATCAGGGATAGCTACGGATCGCGTAGTCGTGCCCGGTGCGAGCCGCTTGCACACGAATATTTCTAAAAAGTGGTAAGGCGCGAGAGACCCCGATAGTACATCTAAATTCCTTAAACTCTTTGCTGGTAAATGTAAAGCTATGCGGAACATTATCAGTCTGCAGTGTGTTATTTGTGTGTGTTCTCGGTGATGGCATAGGACAACGTAGTCTGGCAATTTATAACGGCCCTTACAGGGAGGCTCAAGAGGGCTGGGAGGGAGAGAGAAATTGTGAAATTAGCAATAGAACCAGGTGCATAGACATAACCCAAAGAACTGCACATATTAAGTGGCAGTGGGCAGGGTTTGTCGCTTGCAGGATTTGCCGTTGGGGCGGAAAGGTCCTCGAGGTACAGGAGGTGTACTCTTAAAAACTATGTTCGATAATATCGTTGCGTATCCTACTCTTAGTTACTATCGTTTAAAACATTTCAACGGACGATCGAACGAACGATATTAATTTTGACATACGAAAGCCTTAAATGACAACGATGAATTGAATTTGACAGACGAACATTCGCAAAATAAACGTCAAATTTACGATGATGACGACACCTCAAACCGTATCGTATTACTTTTCGCAAATTTGACGTAAATTTTGCGAATGTTCGTCTGTCATTAGTCATTAGGTGAGCGCTTGCTCGCCTTCACCTGCCTGGATAAAAGGTACTCAAGTAAAAAAAAAAATCCAATACTTACCAAAAGCTTTGGCAATGGCAACGTTGCCCAAAACGCCAATCACTGGGACAAGAACAATAGATGATCCTAGGTCCGAGCACATTTCAATGAAAGTTACATTCCGGCTCCCGAAGGAAGTGCTGAAAGGTGGCGGAGACCACGATGGCAATCCTTCCCTAAAAAATAATTTGTTTCACTAAAACGCATTGTTTAAGACAATCTTCGAATTGAGTAGACGACAATTTTTTAAATTGTATTATAATAAGAGTACTCTTTTAAGTGAGAAATATTGTAGAACCAACAGTACACCTGCACCTATTACTTTTGAAGATACATCGACATGTTTGCGGCGCTGTCGCGGGTCGCTCAAAAACGCTCCATTCTAAAAACACTGCAATCGTGACGTCATAACTATGTAAACTCACCTAATTTGTATAAGCGTATAAACAAATTTTAAAATAACTTTGTTATTTGTACGTTTATAGGAATACTATCTATATACAAAAATGTTACATTTAATATGACAATGCTAGAAATGTGTTCGTTTCATTAGAATTAAGTAAATAATAATTGTTCATTTTTTAGAAATCCAAAAACAATATAAATTAATAATTAAACTGCAATTTCTATATTGACATACTTTCATTAGATATAAATTGCTCAAATCAGATAATTATAGTATAAAAACAGCCATAATCAGTTGTAGTCGTCTACCCTATTAGAGGTAGCGCTGAATAGTGGTACCAACAAAAACGCTGCAGTGAATTGCCTGCTGGGTTGTAGGCGTGTGCCTGCAACGTTGCAGAAAAGGACATTGTTCCGGCTCCATACATGTTCTGCCTAAGAACCGTTCTAATCGAAAGTGACTTATATAAACTCTTAAAATTATATGGAATCCTATGAAATAAGTTTTCACGAACGGACACTTCAAGAAACTAAAATAATTACGAAAAAAGTTAATATTTTGAGGTTATAAATAAAAAATAAGTTGCTTATTTTTTGCGTGAAATATCAGAGTAGTAATATCAAAGTAATATTAACAATATTATGTACAGCTATATATGTTCTCTTCTAGAACTAGGAAAGGACTACTCTACTAGATACTAGGAAAAGAAATAGTACCTAGTCAAGTTTAAGATAATTCTTTGACAATTATCTTTTTACAAAATCCAGTCCTTTACACCTACGCAATGTAATCGGAGTCCGTAATCAAGCCAAAATTGTTAGAATAAAACCATGAAACGCATAGAAAATCACAAAAGAAACGATAGTCGCAAAGCAATCAAAAATTAAATGAAACGGACACAGATAAGGTATGAAGTACACCAGTGTTGCCAATTACGAAAACTATAATACTTGAATGCCAAGCTTTCGTTTAAAAATTATATAATACTAGTTTTTTTTCTAGCTAGTCAATTTAGGTATTTAAATGAATAAAGTGTTATCAACTAATTTTAATAACCGACTTCAAAAAGGAGGAGGTTTTCAATTCGATCCGTATTTACCGAAATCGCGAAAACTTCCGAAACTGGCAGCACTGGCTGACGGAAAACATTTTATACGGCATCAATAATTGTGACCCAACTTTTTATTTGGAATTTATTTATTTGAAGTGTCCGTGGAATACTAAAATATGTTTCAAATAATATAAAAATAAATAAAAATTATAGTGTAATTTATATTCACATCGGTTCTTAGGCCAAAATTGAACAATGTCCTTTATAACTTTCACTAGCTGGCCCAACAGACGTTGTCCTGTCAAATGTCTCAAATGTCAAATGTCTCAAATGTCACGTTGTCTCACGTTGTCTCAAATGTTTTTAAATAAATAATTTAGCTGAAAAACAATATCTATATGACCGTATTGTGAATCTAAACCATCCTCAAGCCCCTGGAATACACACAAAAAATTTCATCAAAATTGGTCCAGTCGTTTAGGAGGAGTTCAGTCACATACACACGCACACAAGAAATATATATATTAAGATTATATAATAATATTAATAAATATTGTGATATACTACAAAAAAATATTATATATTTCATTATACACGATGTCACTATGGTCGTGCTACGGACGCACCGTAGATATTGTATGAAAATTACCAGTGTGCCATAGTGGCGCCAATTCGCGGCCTATACACGCCACTATAATTATTCATATAAAGTTAAGTGCGTTCATATAGACATCATGATGATGGTTACCATCATAACTAACTTCATAAAACAGTTAAATATATATATAGTAGATATACTGGATCTACTTTATTTTTGCATTACATTTAAAATTCGACTGCTAAATATTTGAATGTAAGGTTAAAATTCTATGTGCGCTGCACTCACCTTACCGTGCCTGTCAATTGGAATGAGTAGCCAAAATATTTCTCCATAAAGAACGCCGTAACGGAGCACAAAATCACAATTATTGCATTTCTAGATGTTGATAACAACCATAATGCTTTCTTTAAAGTCTTCTTTTCAGAAGACAAATTCAAGTCCTTCATTTTCTGAAAAAAAAAACAAAGCAATATTAAACCATTTGTTTTTATGTTAATCACGATGGAAAATCAAACGAGTCGCGAGAAGAGGGAACGTAAATTCACGATGAAAATCATGAATTTCACGGGGATTGAATAATAAGTAAATTTAGCTTAAGTATTTATTATTGGACGAGCTCGGTTGCTAAGCAGATTATGCTTTCGGAGTTTCCCTCGTAATGTCGTTTCATATCGATTGTGACTGAAAATATTGTATAAGGTCAAAACGTTTTCAAGAGAATTAATTAGAATAAAAGTATGAGTCCTCCTGAGTACATTAATACAATCATGATTATTCTTGATAAATTAATTTGTATTTGTTTATCTTGGTTTTTGATGAAACATAAATACTTACTCGCATCAACAATAAGATTATTATACACGATATTCCTAGAGTGCTGTCAGCTAGCCGGGCATTCGGAAGATTAATAAGAACCTGAAAAATTAATTTACTTCTTTATGCAAAAATTGATTTCTTGTTCTTTGTGATGCTGTCATAAATGATTTGAAACTATTTGATTTCGTCATCATAAGACATTTTTAACGACGGAATCAAACAATTTCAATCAAAAGTGCATAAATTGTTTGCACTACTCACGAAAGTACTCATAAATTTTGGACAGAGAGGACTGTGTATATGTCGACAATCGAAATAACAATTATAGGGAGACGTCTATGTATCCGAGGATCCATTTCCATCGATCACCAGATCTATTGTGAATATTTAAAATAGTAATATCATATTTATATTTTATCAACTATTTGGATGCGGAACGGAACGATCCGGAATGGAAAGTCCCAATTAAACGTCTGTATTCTTTCGTTTCTTTAAGTTTTTTCTTTTTTAATTATTGATATATACTTTAAAAAATAAGGACACAGTGCTTTAGCTATCGATGGCGTCCTCGTTTATGTCAGACTGCTTACAGTCGCACACATCAGCAATTTTGAATCAACTATTTGAATGCCAATAGCTCACACGAGGGCTGAATGCAAATCTTGCATTGCACCCAAAGTTATTCTTAGTATTGTCAGCCCAGACCCCGATATCCCCTAGTGGTAGACAGATATCAGAGTTACACTTTGTTATTTAAAAGATACTTCTCTATATTTCTCGACTTTCCTTAAATCTTTTATACAATTACGTCGCCTAAAGTTATTTAATTAAAAAAAAAATGATACTTTGACAACATGTATCAATTTCAATAATCTGTTGTTTTATTCTAATCAAATTTGGCTGGTATGGCCTTTACCAATACGACAGTCACGTTAGTAAGGTGCGGATTGTTTGGAATATGCATAGAACTTGCCTTTTTGACGGTGTCTAGAAATCCTGAAGATTTGAATTTCAGTCCAAAGAGGCTCTTTATTTGTGACACTGCAATAATTACAGACGTCGCCGATGTGAAACCCACAGTGACAGGTACTGATATGAAGTCTATTAAGACACCTGTACAATAAATAGTTATAAGAATACATCATCACCATGATCAAAAGGCCGGCGGTTCACTATAGGATTTATATTATATCCCGACATATTCCCGACGTATCACAACAATAGAGGATAATAAAATGTTTTTACACTACACATTGTCGGGCATATTTTTAACTTACAGACACGTTATTGGCGTTCTCGACAACTAAACTGGCTTAATCATATATGTTATTGTTAGCCTCACTAAGTATTAAATTAAATATATCTCGGGATGTAATATACAGATTGTTACAGTGCTGGCGAAATAACATTTAAATTGTATATACTACATAGACTACAGATGCATGTCTAAGACGTGATGACTTAGTATTTTCCGATTCGATTTACTGAGTTCAAAATGAAAGCAAAAATACCCGTAGACTGACTCTTTATAGAACAGAAATGCTAGCTAGCTGTAGCTCCAATATCCCGCAGTAGAGTATTCTTCGTACGCAAATGTAGGACTATTTGTACTTGTAACAAGAATAATTTTTTAAATTAGTAAACTATAATCAACTTACTTTTTTATCTAAAAAGTAAGTTGATTATAACTACTATTTTTTACAGAATATTCACTTTTAATGGATATATGGACGTCTTGTTTCGTCAGATCTGAAACATTTTGTACATTATGTCTCACAGTGAAACGGCCGACTTCGACCTACACACATTTACTGCATAAATTATAAAAATAAACACAAATATAATCGAGATAAATTGTTCGGTGAAACTTTTAAATGATAATACATAATCATATAAAATTAGAATGTCCATTTAAGGGTTCAGTTACATGTAGTTAACACGAAATAATAAATTTCGATTCTGTTTACAATAGTTTGTGAAATTGATAGATTAATGTTTATAACGTATTGTCGCACGTTTTAACAAAACTTGTTACGTATCTACGTCATTGATATTTTTTGTCAGGATACAGGAAGTGAATTGTAATGTAAATCATTTATATTCTAAATCGTTGTTTGCCTTGTATTATTGTACGGTGGAAAAGCCTGATTTAGCTTTACTAGCCTGATTTTATACTCTAGAGACAGTTATCTGTAGATCAACCACAGAGTTGTAACAGTACAATAATTCTGTAGGAGGTGATTTTGGATTCAGGGGTGTTTACAAGGCCCTAAAACAATAGGCGAAATTGTTATTACCGTTCCCTCTCGCTCGCAACTTGACATTGCCTATAATTGTATATTCGACTTTACACCAATGTTTCAAACGAAGCTATTAGCATATACAAGAGTATTGGGATTAGGAAAATATTGAAGTAAAATTGGATTGGAAAAATATTTGAAATATCTGTTTTAGAGAGTAACTAATTAAAAATAGATTATTACGGGTAACTTACTTAATAAATAAATAATTTCTAACAGGTAAGTTACCCTACCTGATTCAAGAAAACTATTGAATTTAGAAGACATAAATTATTTCATAAAAAGAAACTGTAGAGACAAAAACTTGCATGCTATTAAAAATTAACAAAACAATTACTGTTTGCTAATGTTATCGTTTATTGATAGAGTATGTGAATGCATTTTATTAGGCGGTAGTTCCTTTAACTTTTGAATAGATTTTATAGGACCTAAAACGTCTGCATAAATACTATATAAAGATAGATGTAGAACGTACCTAAATGAAGCAACCCCATTACAAATTGCACCACGCCGGTGAGGAAGCAAAGTAGCACGGCATAGTCGGCATTCCTGTTCTGTATTTGTTGGTACGTCATAAGGGCCATTAGAGCAGTGGGTCCAAGTGTTATATCTTTGCAAGAACCAAAGAATATGTAGATGAAGCATCCCATAAACGAAGAGTATAATCCGTACTGAAATAAAAGAAATCAATAATAATAATACGAGCAAAATTTTGGATACTCTTATGTCGTTTGGATCTTACAGAGAGTTGCAGTGTTATGACAGATTCACGAAAATCCATTCGATATAATTCTATCTATATCATATACATATAGTTCGTCTAATATTATAAAGTTGAAGAGATCAAGAAATTCTTTCAGCGTAAGCCCATTTATTGAAGAGTCCTATAAGACTAATAAGAATTGAGTAACAATGATGAATATTTTGCAAACTGGGACAATATTTTATTGAGTTGGGTGCCGTTCTACTGAGTAAAAAGAAACGAAAATAACAAAGGCTTATTAACACTTAGCATAAGGTGAATTACAAAAGAAAGCTCTCATTTCCTGTTGTTAACACTGTTTAATCAGAATGTTTACCTGAGGATCAAGACCACCAAGAGTAGCATATGCCAGCGCTTGCGGTATAACTGTTAAGCCGACAGTGATTCCGGCTATAAGATCAGCAACAGCTTTTTCCGAGTTGTATTCTGGAAGCCATTTTACAATTGGTACTCGTTTGTATAAAAATCTTTTGTACCAATTATGTTTCTTGAAACGTTGCTTGGAGGGAGACGACATATTATGAAGCCTGTAGATAAGAAAATATCAATATTTTTAAAAGTATACGGGTTATAAGAGTTCGACGCATGGCATGCGCTGTAGAGTTATCACGAAAGAAACAAGAGCTTGTATGCAAATGTAGATCCTATGCTCGTGACTGTATCTTGATATAGAATTCGTTGCAAAGATTATTTTTAACTGTATTTAGAGAAATACAACAGAAATATGTTGCCAATCAAACCTTAGCTATTTGCATTTGTGATGTTGCATTTTATTTAGAAATGTTGCATAAATGTACAATGATGAAGACGTGGATTAGAGCCCCGGTCGATAATATAAAAAATAGCGGTTATGATATTTATACATACCGTGGTGTAAAATGAAAAAGCAAGATTTTTTTATAATTGCGGGAAGTTGGCAAACGACACAACTTAAAAGGCAGTCCTCGTAATATCCGTTATTCCTTAATTTCTTCAAAAGCTTAGGTAGGTACAATTGATTTATGGTCCAAACTGAATAATATAGTGGGAATTCTTTTATTATGAACATCATCTATAGAAAACCTTTCGTAATTATTGTCCACGATAAACAATACAAAAGTAGACAAAAAGAAGCAGCGCACAACTTCCTTAAGCTTGATGTAATAATATATTGTGGGGGGAAACTTCTTAATATTGTTCATTCCTCAGTTGCAAGAACTTTTATTTTCAGAAAATAGTAAGTCGAATCAAGTTTCTCGCTTAATATAGAAGTTGTTACAAACGCCGACAGATCAGAAACAATAGTCTCTTTTCTAGAAGACACGATGAATATAAATTACATTTAGGTAAATTTGTGTGTCTATACCCAACCAATAGTCAATATGGCTGCGACACGCGTCCCACCTATGCGACAACTCTACAGGGAATAGGGCCAGTTGATTTAATTTAGGACCTTTTGTGTCGCATACTTCCAATTTCCTAATAAACGCCCAGCCTAATACTACACGCAGCCCACGAAAAACAAAGGCCCAAATATATAAAAGAAAAGGGTCACAATAATCGATGTCTCATTGTTTTATTGTTTGCTACAACAAATATTAAAGTCCTCTATAATCTTTTGTTGGGGATAATGAATGAAAACACTCGAAGGGTTACGCTTGGATGTTATCTGAAATGTTTAGGAAAATTTTAAAGGAGGACATAACAACCATTTGGAAAATACTCAATTTGCTTTGATCACCCTCCGTTTATTGGGGAAAATTGTACAACAAAATGAAATTAAAATAAGACGTACCTCGACCTATCGTAATGCGAATATATATCTTCTTTAAAATAAAATGTTTAGTATATTAATTAGGTGGATAATATTTTTGCAAATTGTTTATAACTGCACATATTACACTCTTTTATAACTGTATAAGCCGAAACTGTACTCAAAAGACATCAGATTTATATTTCTAAGTCATTCTATACACAAAATTTGCAGAATTAATATAAAAAATTGAGAATACTATATATCTATTTATTTAGAATAATTTGTATTAAATATCACAGCCACTTCGTAGTTCCGGAAAAAAAAAACAATTTGTGCTTCCCGGTCACAGATTCCTGATAGAGAAAGGGATTTGGAGGAAACAAATCAATTACTGTCAATTCACCTCTTACAAGATAACTATTGGGGGGAAAATTACCTATTAAGGTTAAGGAAGGCGGGGCGTTGGTCATGTTCCAGATGATATTGTGGCCGGTTGTGTTAATTTGCGATGAGATGTAGCATTGGTCTAATAAAACCTTTGCTGAACAATGTTGGCGAGAATGCTTTGTTGCTGAAACCAGGTGGGTCGAACCAATTATTCGCCAAAATTGGGTTGAGGATTTCCATTAACTCTCTGCTTGTGTTTGTTACAACTTCCATTTCTAGTTTCAAGGTTTGCAGTTGATACAGTTTATAAATAAAGGGATTTTGTGATTACTCTACTTTAACATTCATTTCTTTTTCATAATTTTATATATTTTTTTTATTTATCAAATGTATCGAGAAATAATAAAATTATAATACTAATACTAGATGTCAAATATGTATTATCATTTTATAGATATATAATATTGAGATTGTATCAAAGGGAACCACATAATTCATATAACCTTCCCAAATTTTATTAGGTAAAATTACATCTAAAAATTGTTAAAAATTGATTCATAAAAATGCAAAGAAATAATAAATTTACATAAAATTTTTTTAGAAACCTTTCTAAAAAAGGACGTTAGTGCTATATATAAAATCGAAAGCTCAACAACTTTCTAACGAGATGCGTTGCTGAGCAAAAAACTCGCTGCACAGTTATATGCGCCTACGTGTCATAATAAGCGAAACAAATGAACACGTATGATGTATTCGAAAAATATCAAAACTGCTTAAAATCGTTTTTATTTTACTTATAAAATATGTCTCAAACTCACAATGAACAACAATCACAAATGAGAGTGTTCTGTAATTTCGCAAAATCTTTATTTCGATTTAAACTTTAAGAATTTTCAAAATATCCCTAATAATTTATTCAAATAGATGCCATATCTAAAACTGTTGTATTATACATATACGGTAACAATAAATAAGGCTGACATTATTATCAAGTGTATTATTCCAAAATTCAAGTGCACATTATTTTTTTCATAATTTTTACTGAAATCGTATATAAAAAATAAAAGGTACAGTGAGCAATATATTAAGCTTTAGCACAACAAAACCGGCATTGTATCGAACAAATCTTACACGACACAATATTTTACTATTTTCAAACCTAACTAGTTTGTTTAAAATAATTGTTCTAAAATAAATAATAAATGACGACAAAAAATTCCTACTAGTCCTTAATAGTATGATTAATTTTAAAGTACGTCTGTCTGTCTATTCGACTTCACGTCAAAGGGACTGAACCGATTTTGATGAAACTTGTAATGGAAATTGTTCGAGAATTGGGAAAGGCTATAGAAAGATTTTACCACGGTAAAATGTCACATTTTCGTGTAAAAATACAATAAAAGCAGCTGAAGCAATTCTGATGTAGGTAATTTGATATGGACAAAGTTTAAGGCCGGAGGAAGGACATAAGATAATAATTACCATGGGCGAGTAACTAGTAATTAAGGTCACTTATGATTTTGTCGCTTAAGTCTCAAATACACTTTAGGTTTGAAAAAGTTTCTATAAGAACTCTGTTAACCAAGAGTTATATAGTTATATAAAAATAAGTCATATAAGATTAATGATATTGTTTAAAATTATAATTTACTAATAAAAGTAATAAGAAAAATATTAAAAGTGGTATTTTTTTATACTTATTTACAAATTCTTATTAATAAGACATAATTTACGTGAAATAATAACTTGCAATTTTTTTGATAATGTAAATATTTTTTTTAATTACTTTGATTTTCTTTTAAATAAAAAAGAAGCTTAAAATTAAAATTTATCGATAACGTGAGGTTAATTTTTATTACTTAAGAAATACTGAAAGTTGTTAAGCGCCGCTACGCTCGATCGATATCGTATATCATAATTTGAATACGTCGTTGGAGCATAGGACTTTATCAGGACTATTCATTTGGCAGTCTAGCCTAGCGCTCGTCATCAAATTCAACTATCTCTGAACCCTGGGGATTGCAATCCTTACACCCGCACTATCTTCCGGATAGTCATAAATCATGTTAGCTACGTAATTCGTCGATCAATCTGTCTGTCCGTCTTCTCGCTATTCGTCAACGTCTGCGGGACGAATGTGTCGAAACCCGAAAATAGAGATCAGGGACATTTGTAGCAGCTATATTTATGGTTTAATCTTCATTTCGTAAATGATACTGAATTTATATTAGATTTATAGTGCGATAAAGAAATAATGCAAATATGGAGTTGATCATCTCGCACTGGACCTGCGTGGTTGATGACACGTTAAATACCGTAATATGCGTAGGCTTACAGAGCTGCTGTTGCTGATGATTGAAGACAGTAATATAATTATTAGATCAGAAAATAATCTAAATACGTTAAATACAGCACAATAGGCTTGTATTTCTTAACGTTGAATTAGCTATAGCGCGTGTATGTACGTTGACACTAATTTACTCATTACCTACATAAAAATGGGCGAAGATCTCAAATATTGTGCGATCAGTCAGGGTCTTATCAGAGTTATTTTAATTTCCAATTAAGCGACTGCCTCGTTATTCCGCCTTCGGTGCCATTAAAGCTATTAAGATATGAGACAAATATAGTCAGGCTTATGTTTGATATGATTGTTTGTTATTAAATACTTTGTATGGTCATAAATACATAAAAATAATCAAAATATGTATTACATTTGAATTTGGTATCTGTCTTACATTTATACATTTTCTCATTTACGTCTCTAATTGGCTGTTAAATATTTCTGTTATATTAAAATGGAGAAGAGTGAAGAGTGGAATAGAGTAAAGAAAGTAGGTATCACGCCAAATCATTATTTTGAAACTTTACATCCTCTTATTAGTCAAATGTGTGTCCGGAATATAGTTTCATTGCACCTATTAATATTGATTGGTGCAATTAAACCGTTTTTTTCTTTGTGACAGAAAAAGATTTTTTCAAAGCAATACTCAAAGCAAGATTTTTAATAGGTGGGAAATATATCTCCTACCACCCAGATTTTGCCAAATATTACTAAGATAGAGCATAACTACCCCAACTTGTTAGGGTTTTGGTTAACTATTATCAAGCGAGGTATATTTACCTTTATCTCCCGGATTCCTCACCTCCATCTTCTAACGGTTATCTAACACCTAAGAACACTTACGAATTAGTCCCACCTGCAGTACTCGCAGAGGATGTACCTTTTCTAGATATATAGGTAGAATAGAGCGGTCCGCTCATGTTTCGTCGATCTCATCCAGCGAGAACAGCAAGGTAATTCTATCAAGTTCAGAGGATACTCTTATCTGCGGTTTGAGCAGCCCATAAAAAAAGCGTCGGACAGATGATTTCGTAAGTATGCAAAAAATAGCAAGTACCGTTCAGTTCCGTTATTTTTTGCAATATTAATTTTTTATCAAGCGTATCTATTTTCCTTTTTAATGACAATTCTGGGTTATAAACATGTATAATATATATATATACGGAGATATAAAGGTTATAATTAGAGACTATTTCGGCAAAGAGTGAACGAGAAAAAAAGAAATTTGTATAATACTGATATTTAAGTGATAAGCCAACGTAAGTAGTACTAAAATTACCTCTTGTTTGAAAATTCACAATATCATGTTTCAGTTATTTTTACTTTAATAATATAATTGAGATATAATCGAGTTCGCTATCTGATATTAACAATTATCAAAACAGTTTGTAAATACATCATATCTAATTTTATGTTTAACTCCATACTTTATTGATATCTTAACCATATAGGCGGCCAAGAATTTTGTAACCCGATTTTATTGTTATATTTTGTTCTTCCGATACTGTGATGAAAAATCAGCTTAAGATTCGAAAATATAGAACCCTTACACGATTCACAATATAATTCTTGCCCACCACCAATAAATCCTGCATAGCTATTAAAATAAACAAGTAGAATAATTTACAACTACCGAATGAAGGGTCGTGATTAAAGTATGAAGAAAAGTTACTATCCACTTAATCCAATGTTGACAACACCACATAAAAAATCGACAACCAAGCAAATCGCTACAAAACCTATTATGTATTTCGTACACGTGACAGCAATAATAACAAGGCTTCGAATGTCAAACAATAAGGACCGCTTATAAAATTGTCACGTCTATCTTGTCACGTACGTGATCTAGTTATCACTTTTAGGTCTATCGCTTGAACTTTTACGATTATATTTTGTGGAAACGCTTTCAAAGTAGAAAACTAGTACTGACAGTACGCATTGCTGAATTTTCATTTATTGAAGAACTTCTGAAAGTTTAAGTTAATTTAAAATTTATCTTTAGGTCTGGAGATCTGATTATATTTATGTCTACTCATTTAATTAGATTAATGATAATGTCATTTTAGAATATACTTATATACAAGTTATTTGGTCAGGTCTATTAAATCAAAACCTATCAATGTTAACATAATAATAAATGTAAGCTGTATGTATGTATGTATACGTGATTAATATAAATCATGAATATTAAAAAATAATTACTATATGACCTGGACACGGGCAATATAGGTTAACAGCCCAGAAATATAAATAGCAATTATGTAGTTTTCTGTGGTTCGCTCTCTGTTACGCTATACGAATTGAGAGTGTTTATTATACGAGTACTTCTGCCTTCGGTTAGAGACGATTAAAAATTAACAGGTTAAAGAGGTGTTAAAATGTAGTATTGCATTTTAATAAAATACTAATGTATTTTATGGTTTTGCTTAAATATATTTATTATATATTGGGTTTCCATCTGTAGCTTAATTCAGATTATAATTATCGTTTTCCCCCTGGAATTCCTCCTGTTCTAAATTTACTTAAAGTCAATTGTCAGTTGTCAGTCAAAAGTCAATTGATGATGTAAGTCGGCTGACAATCCGTTTAGTTGTTTCGAGATCCTCACGAATATACAGACAAACAGGTAGACGCAGAGGGAATCTCTATTTACACAATTTTAAAATATTTGCTATAAAAATATATATTTGAGATAGATAACTTCATGAACAAGATACTACAAATGAAGATTTAAAAATATAGAATCGAGTGTGAATTCAACTTAAATTGTTGAGCACGAAAGGTAAAAACTTCAGTGTAAATTATTTATATTTTAATTTCACTACTCTGTTGAGTGTGAATACAACATTCGAAGAATTTGTTACGTTCAAAAAAAAAGTTTATCGATCAATATAAGAATTGCAAAACAAGTATACGTAACAAAATAAGTAGTAAGTCCTCACCCAAATATCAAACAAATTACTTCATAACTTTTTAAAGTACTCTTAAAAATTTGAGGGTATTCAATGTAATCGATTTTTTTCTAAATAAACATGTTTACCAGTTTTTATGCTCTAAATACTCGTATAGCTAACTAAAGTGACACTTTAGGCCTAGGGAGTAAAAATCAAAGGAATATAGAATTTGCTTCTTGTGTCTGAAATAAGTTCAAATAGAGTTTCAAATAATTACTAAAGGAAAAATAGCACTTAAATCAAAAACTACTCGTAGTTCAAACTTTCAGATTCAAATCTAAAGTTCCTAGGGATGTTTAGTAATTTGGTATAAAGTATAATAGGCCTTTAAATATGTATTTGTTTTTTTTTTTCGTCAGAATTGAGTACATTATTAACTATAACTTTAGGATAAATATTTTGATTGCCTTTAAAACTTATTTATTTATAACTTATAATAATGGCTATTGAAGTGTGTAAAAATTTCAAAAAATTTGCTCTCTTGGTTATTAAATAAATAATGAAAACTTAGTATGGAATAAGCGAAATTCTCTAAAGTATCCATACAAAATGTCAATTTCATACTTTCAAGCCCTATTATTCTAAGGTTAAGATTGAGCTTTTAATATTTCCATAAAGGTCAAAATTGTGTTATTATTATTAAAACGTAATCAGATTAAGACTAGTAGTGGTCTAATATTACTTTAGTGTGATCAGAATATGTATAGCAATCCATAAATAAGGTTCTTACTATTTTTATAAAAACACAACAATGTAAAATTCTTTAATTTGGAGACCATTATTACTACGTAAGTAATTAAGAGGTTTTATTTTGAACTGCTAGTGTAACATTTGAATTTCATTTTCGAACTTTTTACCCATTTTAGGTCATTGTTATTTATTTACCAAGTTGAAGACATGAATTGATTAGTTGGGGGGCAACCCTTCCTACATGACAATGACAAGACAGAAGAGGCGAAACGACTTATAAACTGTTTTTTTTTTGTTCTAGCCTATAAAAATGAAAAGGTAAAATTATGCGGTGAAATAGAGAAATATGTTGTTCGATAAAAAATCGAGTAAAAAAATCGAGTAAACAATTGTTGCGATTTTAAAATTGACAGGAACTTTATTGCATTTCGGATTAGCCCTTCGTAATTTGTTATATTTAGTACAAAAGCTGGTCTACTAGACGTGCGAATGAATAGAAAAACAAATATGAGAAGATTTTGAACATACCTAACTGGTCTAGTTTATTCAAGTTGCACATTAATAGTCTTTTTCTCGTCGGTAAATGTTTTTCTTTGTTCCGACAAACGATTCCAAACCCGTTCCAGTACTAAGTACCTTATACGGGTCACTATTTCTTTAGGACATTGTTGTAAAGTCCTGAAGGAAAAAACGCTCTAAGTTCTGTATTAATGATCGGTACGTGCTTCGCCTCCCGTGCCAACGACAAATCGTCTTGTCGTAATCGAAGCGCCTGCTTTTCGGGCAATTTGTCCGTGGAAAGAATAAGGCAACTTGTACAAACTATCGTTTGTAATCTGCTGACTCTATTATTTGTAGAATCATTTGTTTAGTTGGTAGGAGTATCTCTATATCTTTTTATAACTATAGAATTACGTACAATTATTAAAGTTTAAAATAGTCTATTTCGACTTGTAGAGTTATAAAAAGTTCAAGAAATACACCATGTATATTGATATGGTGCTAATGAAATATTGGAGATGTTGGGTTATTATAAGATTGAAATAGATTAATTGTTAGTATATCAATGGTACCTAACCTTTGCCAATCTCGTTACTCCTATGACTTAATTAGAGAAACTTGTTTCTTCCCAAAATGTAACAATGAATACAGTACCGTGAGCAAAATTTCATACTACATTTACATTTGCAAAACGAAAGCATAATCTATTAGGAGCGATCTCCAGATCAACATATGAAGTCTGGCTTATAACTGTGTATGATGATATAATAATACACGAAACAGTTACAGTTACATAAAATCTTTTATAATCTTCGGTATTACTCGATTCAGATAAAATGTATTATGGGATAATGTACCGATTTTTACGACAGGAAAATATCTAATAACTATTGTAAAATCTTATATAAAGCAGAAAATTTACAGGCGGAGAGTAGGTTTGTATTTTTTAAGTAAAATTATAAATGACACCCGTCTATCTGTTTAGTCACAAAAATAATTAATAATATGTTTATATTAATATTAATTTTTCGAAATATGTCTTTAATGTGTCTGTAATACCTATATTTTTCTTTTTCATTACCCGAAAGTTTGTTCTGTATTCAGAAAAATAAATATATACGTACACAGAACTATATAATTAATCACATATAATACGGGCCAAGCTACCAGAGTTTCTTTTAGTGAGAAAGTTGAACAGAAAAACGGTATTTATCTATTAATTGATTAGAAGTAGTATTTATAATTATTCAATTACTTAATTTTGTTCAAGGACTGCGTGGTAATTACCAGAATTAAAAGAAAAACATCGGATATCAGGATAAAGATAATGTTTCTTTGTCTCCTTTAAAGATTATAAGACATGTCCGTCTAATCTTTTATTCCGTATCAAGCAATAAATTTCGATATTTCATGATGTTTAAAGAACCATCGTAAACAATTACACAGCATATTTGTTAGTATGTATTATCAATATAAGTTTATTCTACTTATCCAGACCTACGAGTTAAAATTTGTGTAATCTGAGGATGATATTGCACATCTGCGAATGACACGGGAATTCGGGTTCTTCCTTTATAATAAATGATAGGATCCATGTTAGTCCACGATTACCAGAAGCCGATTCATCAAGTAAACGCCGAGAGGCCTAGCACGTACTCCGCTCATCTATTTGGGACGCCAAAACGCGATCCGCCGATGCTATCAAGTTTGGAATTATAAAACCTTTTTATAAATTGAAAATTTCATAATTACTACAATCAATGTGATAATAAGCATATGTTTGTTTTAAAATATCAACTAGGTTTAACCTAGTAGATGTTTACTAAGACAATAAACAAGCACGTTTCTTCCTTATTACAATCCAATACAATCAATGTAATTCTTATTACAATCAAAACTTCCTGTGGTGAGTGATATTTTTTTTTATTATAGGAAATGATTAAAAATGTTTTACAACAAAATTTACACAAGTTGTTGTCTACATAAAATTATAACAACAAATTTCCAATAAAATAATTATCATGAAAGGAGCTTTCATTTAAATTTAAGACAAAAATTTGCTGTGCTTAAATTTTTACATGAAGGTTTGAAACAAAATTTATAGTATAAATATATCAATAAATTATGCTGTATTGAAACTGTTAACTGAAAAGACATTATTTTGCAATGACCTGATATTATATTATAAAATAATCCTCTTCATAATGTCATTCCCCTGCTATTTTATATATTTCAATAACTATTGTACTATTCTGGATGGAGGTGAATCCAACTATTAGGTAGTTATATACATAAATTGGTTCCGTAGATGTATATGATTTCTTTTTCTGATTAGATTTTCTTAATTGAAAAAAAAATATATATAATGGGATATCACGCGGGATTTCAAATTTATATTTAAATCCGATTTGCATAGTATGTTCTAAACAAGTAATTATTGAAGTAATTGTCATTATTAATACTTATAACAGAAATTTATAGTAAGGAAGAATGAGTAAGGATCTCAAGATTCACTAGTAGTAAATATCATTCGACATTAACTCCTCCAATTCTCTGAAATGTGATAAACATTGTAAATACATAAATGAATATATACATAATAGAATTAGAGTATCCATAACACAAACAAACAAAAATAAATATACGTTATTGGCTTAAGCCGAATTTTATTGAAGCAATTTTCACACAAAGATAACGATTAGCTGAATCATGCAGTAGAAATTGAAAGATAGGGCACGTACTTAGTCCATCTATCTAGATCAATCGCTTGTGGCCACTACAACCTCAACTGTAACCCTCTCTATAAAACTATTGATTGACGACCGTAGTACACAAAACAGCAGAAATATATCTATATATAAATAGTAAATAATGATCACTATTATTTTTAATAAACAAGAAAAACTTCCGAGTACATACAATATTATGTTATAAATAAAACAAAACAGGTCTCAGCTTTTTATTACTATTAGATATAGAAGTCGCATAATAATTGTTCTCGTTTTTTAATCGCACTACGCATTTAAGTGACCAAATATAGCTATAAATAAGCTTCCAATTTTTTACAAATAAAGGTTGTACTAGTAGAGCATAATTAGCAGTTGCTAAAAAGGAAATATCCTGGCAAGTAATTTAAAAGCATTCGCATTGGTTTCAAATAAATAGTATCTTCTAAATTCCCACTGCACGTTCTAATAGTCTATAAGGTGCGGGCGTGGCGATCTCAGTTAACAAATTGCCGGATTTGTGTTAGTTCAACGATTACAAGTAGCCGATTCATCAGGTCAACATTGCGCACCACGTCACGTACTTTGTTCATTTATTTCGTCCCACCGAAACAAAATCCGTCAACAATGTCAACGTTATCGAAAACTGAACTCTACGATACTCTTCCAGCAACAAAATTAATTTTATTTCGCACACAACGGTCCCAGGGTGGTGATTAAGCTGATCCATTTTTATGGCATCGACAAGCAGATCCATTTTTCACCCGCACAAAGTAAGGTATCAGCCTACCGGCTATTGATATTTATTTTCAATACCGGGGCAGAAGAATTAATAGGAAATATGCAAAAACACTTCATTGTAAACTTATTGCAAATACGGTTGCGATTCAAGAATTGCAAGGCAAAGGTGAAGGCATGGAATGACATTGCCGCTAAAGAGCTTAATGTTACCTACTCGTATGTTACGGGAAAAATTTTGCTAAGTTCAAACTAACCGAAATGATAGGAGTTAGGCCTATGATTGAAAATGTAAGCAAATATCGAATTGGAACAAATTAGGAGGACAATCCTCTAGGCTATTATTGTCTTACAGGTTGTAAGTGCTTCTTCTTCCGTATATTTATTAAATTTCATAAGCGAAATAAGTAGAGTAATTCCGCGATAGTAAACATTTAATAAAGCAGGAATATTTTAAGATTTATAAGAAGAAGATTAAAAGAATATTGCACATGTGTTGCTAGGACGAAAGTCGAAAGATATGTTACACTACCAATAACGATTTGCTACTGTGTCGGGATAAAACACATTTAATAAAATGTTAAAATGAAATTATGAACATTATAGGCAATAGTAAATTACTAGAATTGTTATAGCACGATAAATCAAGTTAATGAAAATTATTATTGTCTGGTGTAAAATGTTTATTGCCAACATAGAGCGAGCCGATAGTGCAGCAATTAGGATACGGTAGCACATTTGAAAGGAAGTCATAAATTTACAATGCTTACTAGTACACCCAAAGCTTGCATTCAGCGCCCCCTATCGTTTGTATAGTTCATTTATTGCGAGTGCCAAGACTCATGTTATGTGCTTAGGAAGTCATTAAATCAATTACATTATTCGCTATATCCTTATGAAAGTGATAAACTGTTAATTATACAATACCTGCTTTGCACAATACTAGCAGTTTATTAATCCTTAAGCTTTCTCGTGGAGATCTCGTTGATGGTTAGTTTTATTTTATATGTCTAGTATCACGGAAATGTTTAGATATAAGATTATAAGTTCTGGAGCACTTTGATTAGACGTTTACTTTTATTTGCAGATGGAATATGACAATATGCTTATGATAACTATGATGTTTGTGTATGCCTTCGGCCAGGCATACACAAACAGCTGAACCCAGGATATCTGGACTAGTTACCTAGCAATTAAAGCCAACAACTTGAATCTTCTATTGATATATGCAGCCGACCATCTACGACAGCCCGAACTGTTCCTACTGTATTGAACTCTGTATGTATAAAATTGTAATTCCCTGTACAGTCGAAGTTGACTGTTTTGAACTGTATATATGGCAGGCCTTGAAAAGATTACCAACATATTTATATATGTATAGTCACTAAATGTAAAATAAAATCGCCTTTTACAGGTTATAGTTTCCAATAAGTAATGGGATAGTGGGTTTTAGTTGTAATACTACTAAAAGTTTTGACTCATGAAGCACTGACTCTTATTATTAGCTACCGTACCGTAAGATTACATTGAAACTACGTATCGCTCCTCAAGCCTTTGAAAACTATTGGGAAACGCACTATTCGCTAAAACGTAACGTAACGTGACTTTTGAGTTCATGGGGTGTATTATTAATGATATATTTCAATCGAAAGTAGAATTATATAATTCTTTTTCACAGCTCGTTGATAGTCGCAAAGATTTTTAAACGAACCGATTTTTAAATGAAACCGGTGGAAGTGGAGGTGGAATGAAGAATTACGACTTATGAAGGAATTATAGATGCCGCTAAAATTACAATCATATCATTAGTGGACGTGGATCATAATCCATTGGTGGACATGGACATATTCAAAAAAAAGCATTTTCCTGCACATTATATACCTATCTATTAACAGTTTACATTGAGTTAGGACAATACTTTACTTCCCATATTTCTACTTTATTGAAAGAATTGCCAAATAATTGCTTAATAGAGTACTTAGGTACTCTAACAATGCCACGCTATAATTAATAATGTCATCTGCCGATTATCAATAATATTCCGTACGACAGATAGACAGAATCCTTTTTTTAGGCATAGTGTGGTGATTACGCACGTAAATAGGCTATGGCTCACAATCAAATATGACTGCCGTGGGTGTACCTTGACGGGTGAATAAGTAATTTAAGCTATTTATTTGCCAATTTCTATCTGACTCGCCTTAATGGTATATAAGGGCGACCCAGTTTCATGTCCCTTAGGAACAGGCGAACACTGTACAAAGTTTATATACGCCGTATTATGTCTTATGCATGTCTAATTTTTGCACATACAAATCCTAATATCTTTCATTAATTACAAATACATAATTTAAAATAATTTATGCCGAAGAGCAGTTAACGCTCCATAGGTGGAATCCTGGGTACGTTTTGAATTGCATGTGAAGATTCTCAGTCTCTCTCTCTTCAGAGAGAATAAAGAAATTTTTTATGAATATGAAGGAGTACTTTCGCAATTTGACTAACTCAAAGACTTTGTAAATATTAAATTATAACCTAATTAAGGCTGGTAAAAAACGCTTCACGTACCACATTTATCGCATTAAATTATTGAATGAATAGATCCATGGGATGTGAGGAATCAGACGATTACTCCTTACATAATTTTGACTCATTCTCTAATTCACATTTCGACGTTCGTATACATTTCGCTCGCGTATCGCAAAGGATATTTGATTGCAAATGAATATGAAGAAGTCGCTATCTCTTTTTGGTTTTTTATTGCGTCGTACGTCGTTTCTTTACCTGAAATCTTTTGGAATTCTTTTTTGAAACAATCACCACTTGACATATTTCCATAGCGTTGCTGAATCATGGATTCCACATATAAGGCGGTCTTTTACTGATTCATCTTTTAAATCATTGATCTAACTTACGTAAATGTTTGGGCTAGCTTACGTAAATAGATATTTGCGTGATGAATATGAGCATTTGTACCTTAGTCATGGTTGTTACATATTTCTATCAAAATCATTTATATCTGTCGGCTCGCCACAGCCGGGGTATGCAACTTAATGCATTTTCCTCAGGGGGAACAAAAAAAAATGGGAGCGACAATACAGTTACCATTCCGTATTAATGATATTTGTTCGTCGCTTTATTGACAAACTAAACTGGGCGAGCCATGTGGAAACAAAAACAAAGACGGCATGCCTGGAGTTTAACCAATGTAGGAGACTCGTTGGCAAGAAATGGGGCCTTAACCCAAAAATCACACTTTGGTTATAAGACCCTCTATAACTTATGGATCATTGGTATGGTGGCCCAGAACACAACTGATCACAGCAAAAGCGAAACTACAAAGACTACAACGCTTAGTAACCATATCCACTACTGGATGTATGAAGACCACACCATCAGACTCCCTGGAATACCTCTTGCAACTAAGGCCCTTAGACCTAGTAATACAAGAGGAGGCGAAATCAGCTGCCCTAAGACTGAGATCGCAGGGACTTTGGAAAAACAATATAGGAAAAACACATACGATAATCCTAGACTGGAGCACGAAAGACACTCCTCTTCTAGATGCACCCATGGATAGAATACCATATCAACATATCTTTGACAGGAAATACCATATTCTAGTTGGATATGGTATTTACAGCAGAATGGAAAGACTACTCTAACATCCAAGAAGTTAGGATATACACCGACGGCTCCAAGACCACCTCTGGAACCGGGGCCGGCGTCTTTTCAAATGACCTAAACATCAAATTATCCATAACCTTAGATAAACGAAATTCGATCTTCCAAGCAGAATGCATTGGCATCACCCGAGCGGCACAGGCGATTGCGGCCAGAGGTCCTACAAACTCAAACATAAAGATAATCTCGGATAGCGTATCGGCCTTACAGGCCCTCCAAAACAATACTATCAACTCTGTCCTTATACTGGAGTGCCATAATACACTCCAAGCCATTGCAGACACAAAGCGGGTAACCCTGCAGTGGATAAAAGGACACAGTGACTCACACGAAACGACGCGGCAGATGAGTTGGCAAAAAGGGGCACCAACACAAAAGTGTATGGACCAGAACCCCTAATGCCCATTCCACAGGCAGAAGTTAAAACCTGGCTGCGAAAGAGAACAGAGGAACTACACCTAAAAGAATGGATAGCCAAGGAGGGGTGTAAGCTAACGAAGGAAGCAGTCCCGGTACCTTCCAAGAAGCTTGCCCGTTCCCTTATCAAACTAAAGAGAGACAAGATCCGAAAGGTCATAGCTACCATAACTGGACATTGCCTTTTAAACAAACACCTGTACACAATTGGTATAACAGACAGCCCCTTGTGCAGAGGGTGCATGGCGGCTGAGGAAACGCCACAGCATGTTCTTATGGAATGTGAAGGTGTGGCCGACCAACGGGAGAAACTTCTCCATTCCCCGGCGTCCCTGCCAAAAACATGCAGCAGCCCACGGAGGCTGCTGGCATTCTGGGAGGAACTGGGATGGATGGAGTAGGAAGGAGGCAGACGCAGGCGCCTTCTCCTATGCGCACAATGGCCCAATCATGAGGCTAAGTGCGGTGGAGCACTAACTCGTCGCTTTATTTTGAATTTTACTTGAATTCCAATGATGCAAATGTGAAAAGCAGAATGGTAAACTATGTACATCCATAATTAGGCCAGTCTTCTACAAAAAATTGCAAGGTCCTGATTTTTTTATGATGTTGTTAGGATCGATACCAATAGTATAAATCTAGATTTGCAACCTCGAAAGACCTGTGCTAACTTAGTGGTGCTCGAAAAACCTCGAAATTATCGATCTTTTTTCAATTTTTGGCTTACAACTTCTAAAATATGCATTTTGTAGCAAAATCATCTATGAAACTTTTAAATAAAACAAAATAAGCTACAAAATGAGTGCAACCCCAGCTCTGTATGTTTAACAGATCTCAAGATATGACATTTTGAAAATGGCAATTTTTCCCAAATATATTCAAATTTGTAGTTGGCTAGACTTTAGATCGAAATACTGACTTAAATACTCATCCTACAAGGAAAGTCAATAGAAGTTAAGTTGTAGAGCAATTTTTTGCGACTTAACGCGATTTTTATGTCTTAGATGACTGGGCTAAATAAATCCATCGATTAAGAATGATTAACTTTAGCGACAGCTACATCGAAATCATATCACATTACGATTACACTACTTATTAACATAAAGGTCACTATCGGTCTGAATTTGTGATAATGAATCTAAATTACATATTTTTACAATTGTTATCAAGATAACGTAACGTTAATTATTGTTGTCACTACGCCATGACGATAGATTGCCAATTGACTATAGATGTAGGTATTGTTAGATATATTAGGTATTCGAATATTAAAAACAATCATTATTTTTTGACTGGGTAGTTTAGGTGTCCTTACTAATATTATAAATCGGAAAGTGAGTTTGTTTGTTTGTTTGTTCCGCTTTCACGCCGTAACTACTAAACCGATTGCTTTGCAGACCTAAAGATAAAAGTCCGGATTAAATAATAGGGTACTTTTTATCCCGGAAAAATCGACAGATCCCACGGGATCCGCAATAAAGGCTTCGCTCAAAAACTACTGCAAAGATTTTCAAGCGGTTTTCATCAATAGATAGAGTGATTCTTGAGTAAGGTTTTGCTGTATTTTTTATCTCAGAAAAACGGATACTCCTACGGGATGCGCGATAAAACCTTCGCGCCATAAACCGACATATAAGCCGTGGGCAAAAGCTATGACCCTTAACCCTCTATAGATCCAATCCCGAAATCCACGCAGGCGAAGTCGCGGGTAGAAAGCTAGTATATACTAAAATTATTAAGGTCTAATTAATTGAACGGTTATGAATAAGTTAATACAAAGCAATTCGCAAAAATGGAAGTTACTGTTTCATAGCGCCCACTCATAGTGATGATGTGATTTACTTTTTCAACCATAAAGATGGTAAATATTAATAACGTGGTGTGGGTCTATACGATATATTGTCATCGACATCGCCACATTCACACTCGCTTTTCTTTATGTAAGTTAGAGTGATGTGAAAGGATCACTATACCCAGCCTATATGCCCTAATAAGTATCGCAGCGTGATAAAATCTCTTTACTCTCCTTTCGAGAATTCTCCGAACGAGAATTCTGCCGTTAAGGATTTCACAATACATACATTGAATTTGTAGATTTTCCAAATATGTCAAATGTAGGATTAAGCAAAATTCAGTTTCAATTGGGTTATATTACTACTTTGAGCTAGAATAAATAAAACAAAAAAGAATTAATAAAAACTTGGGTCATTCGTTTTTGCTCATTAATAATGTAAACGGTTGAAATAGCCTATAACTAGTAATGTCAGTTACAATTAGTATGATCGAAATGTTTGCGTTTGCTCTTCGACATTCTTTAGTTACGTGTTTTACGTCAATTCTATATTTATCTAGAAAATTTTATTAAACATTATTCAATATTCTATAAGTTTCATGTAATAACAACTATTAAATAAAACGATATCATGATCATTACAGTTCATAAACCTCTGCTCAGAAAGAAAGATAACTCATGATGTACTTTTTTACTGTAGGAGCATTGGATGTCATAGTGGATTGCACTAACGAAATACACATTAGTAGCAGTAAATGGTAGGTTTGAATACCTCTAAGACTTTCCGTTTACCATGCCAATACCGAAACAGAAGAACCACCAACGCTCAAAAAAAAATATTTACATAACAGACTGCCGCTATCACATGGATATCACTTACGAAAGAGACTGGTAGTAAAAATTATTGTTTTGCCCCGCGACGCTGACTATCCCCACCCCAAATGAAATCAAAATCGATTCAACAATTGTTATCGTATTTTCCCACAGGAAACAAATATTGGTTCGTAGGAAAGATCATGTTATGTCCTGGTTCTCAAACTAACTCCATACAAAACTTTATCAAAATCGGTTCACCCGGTTTGATGTAATAACGTAACCGACAGACATAGTTACTTTCACATTCATAATATTAATATGGTTTAATGGGGATACTAAGGTTTACAAATAGTATGTTTCATTAGCTTCAAAATTTAGTCAAATTAAAATTGGGTAGCATATTTGCAATGTGCGATTAAATGACTTACTTCAAATTATCTGTAACGTCGAACATTCAATAATTGTTTGCACTAATACATTATTACAACAATATTTTACTGCGTACGCGCGTGGCAACTATGCGCCCGAGTCGGCGGCTGACTGACGTTTGGAGCATGCGCGTAATATTATTTTCTGCTTCCTTAATATAGGGCTGCCGAAATATATTTTATACTTCTTCGAAAGTAGTCTTATCACATCATCGATACCATTATTTTTATCGATACCATTAGGTATGTTTAAAAAACATAATCTCATGTTATTGAAAGAACTGGCTGATTGTTATATATGAATCAAGAGAAAGTGTGACAACTATTTGGTAGAATATAGTTTTATTCACAAAATTTGCAAGAAAATGTGCTTGGGTATAATTCATTTAGAAAATATTGAAATACAACTTAAATAGTAAAATGGTAACTGATGACTAGCATCAGTTAAAATAAAAATAATATTGGACATCCCTATTTTTTTATCAACAAAACATTACTGTCAATGTAAGTTCATCTACATTCCGAGTGTTTCAGTTGCATCATCTTGCGGACAATTGCCTTTGGAATTTCGCTTTCAAGATCAATTTTGAAGTTTATTAGAGCATAAAGTAATATAAATTCACAAGTCTTATGATTTGCATTCAATTTGATGATTACTATGGGTCTCTTATTTTGACTCAAGTTTGGCATTTAAATTGCACAGCCTTGCAATTTTTTTCTTTATGTAAGGTATTAATGACAGAGTCTAAATATATAACTGTGTATTGTTAATAATTGTGGTAATTATACCATGGGAAATAACCATCCCCTAAAACCATGTAATAATAACCCATAAATACTTTATCTCACAAACCATTGTAACAAGCAATTGCTACTATGTTAGTTTTTACAGGTGCGAGGGATTTACCGGGTAATTTTCTTTATATATTGTGTAAAGATTACAGTTTGCTCAGAATTCTGTGTGTATTGTGTATATATTGTGTATATTGTATACTGGAATACACAACAACAATAGCCCTCGAATAATAGCAAATTTGATGTAATGCCCCTATATGTTCGTCGAGAAAGATGATCTGCTTTGCCTTTATTAGATATTACATGCATTGATTGACTCTCCCACTCTTTTGTCATCAATAAATATAGTAACTCAACGCAGAACGCGAATCACAAACACTTTTCCTGTTCGGGTATACCAAAATAATACATCTTATTACAACCCTCTTGTAAGGATGTGTCGAACTTATAATGAGGTGGCCAGGAACAACGGTGACATAGACATACCTATTGACGGTTCGCCCAGTTCAAAAGCATGGTCAGTGACCTTTGGAGGCCTAATGTTTTTAGCACCGTGGTATCCACGAATTTAATTTGATTCAGTTTTATGTTAACTAAGTTTATGTAACCAGGTATTCATTTTCCTGGATATGTCCATACTATATTTATAATTTTTATAACATTGGGACATAATAATAAAATAAACACAGACATCTCAACATAACACTATCAATCATGCTGTTTACATTTATATTGGGTTACAATCTATCTGTTAATGTAACTATAATAAATAAATAAATAAAATCATATCAGATATATCTATGTATAGAGAGTAGCTAGGGTAGTGCACACTCACTCATAATATATCAGTCTAAGTGGTGAAAGGAGCTAGGATGCTGAAGGGAAATATTACTACATTATATAGGACCCCTAAATCTATATGTGTATAAAAGATCCTAGAAACACCACTGATGGGAGCCAGATCCCTTTTTTGCAACATAAGGATTTGGCACCTGCACAGTAAATAGTGGAATGCAAAAACATTTTATTTTATGTAAGCAATATCACTACAATTGCAATTCTAAACTCAGGGCAATTGATTGGCAGTATTATAGTTTAAGCACAGGCTTTCCAATCAAGAGGGCTGAGATTTAGTTTTGAGATGTAATAATGTGTATATTACTATTTTAATTCAATATGTACATTTAAATGATGCTCCCAGTAATTCCATCAATCCATACTGATCCAGTGTGGTCTGCTAAAGCCTAACTACCCCAACCAGCTTAAGTAGGTTCACACTCATTGGGAGGCAAGGAGTTGTGATGTAAATGTGCACAAATGGCATAACCTAAGCCTGCGGCCTACTGCAGTACAGAACCTATTCTGTACTACTTAACTAACTACCCATGGCGTAGGATTGATCATTGCTCAACTAATAATCCTAAGTAGTATTTAGGACTATATGTTCTCAAGTATATTATTTAATCATAATAAACTCTTGTGGAATTGATGGAAAGGCATGGTGCACTCATTCTATAGCTGGTTCACAGATAATTTTTGACAAATACTAGATCAACTAGTAGATCCTAACAGTGGATTGTGTGGTTTGATGTCTGTATAGTATAGAAGGAATCTATAAATTGTAGTTTCTGCAGTGCAAGGTGTAAACATATTATTATAACCACACCTATACTTTCATAGATCTATTTTCTATATTGATAGGAATATTCTTGATGAATTCTACAGAACCATGGAATCATATTTCAGATAAATATGATTCCATGGTTCTGTAACCTTAGTAAGCTCCCTTATAATGTAGAGCTACCAAATGTGTTTTCACATCTTAGTAACATTCAGTTTTATTTTTAGTTCTGTGTAAGGTTCATAGTATTGGGGTAAGGATCAATAATATTTGTACATGGAATTTGAACTAATCTATAATCAATTTAACTATAATCTACAACTATAACTATATCAACTAATAACTATTATCAATTTCAAAGAAAATAATAATATATAGCTAAGTATGTGTGTATATAATTGAAGTGTAGGCATGGAATATAAAAATTTACAATGAATAATTCAGAAGTTAAAAAATGTGGTATGTTTGTTTGCTATACTCCATACACCTTACATACTTTTAAATGTTTTTAAAGGACCCCAAAAGCTTCTTCAATGGGATTGCATCTCTGTTATATGACACAGGTTATAAATATTTAAAGTTAAGTCTCGGAAAATATGAAAACATTGTAAATTTTGTGAATATACTGAGGTTTTTAGGCCAATAAAATAAGCTAGGTTTCGGTAAAAATCAATATAGTAGATTAACCGTCCTATGAAGACTGTCCAGGTTATATCATAATAAATAATCTCGGATTACATAAATTAAAATTTTACCTTCTTTTCGAAGTATCAAAAAATTCTGCTTTTAAAAATACACATCCTCGGGACACTTCACCTTTCTGTAGAAATTGTAAATAGTTATTAAGTCTATTTCGTATACATTTTCCAAATAATTACTGACTCTGGGAATGGCCGATTCAAAATTATCTCATTACTTGTAAGAAAACTAAAAAAAATATGAATCTATCAATCACACAGTTATCAATTACTCTGTAAAACAATCCGTATTGATCAACATACCTACTTATTATTTCAGTAATGTTGGCTGACTGACTACTGAAAGTGACAGTAGTGGTTTTTTCTTTCCATTGGGAAAGGCAAAGGCTCTGTGCCATACAGCTAGGTCTTAAAAGTACTGAAAGTGACAGCTCAGTTAATGTCTTTTATTTTCACTTTTATTTTTTCCATCCAGATGCAAGGCAATGGAATCTAGCACATAGAGTTACTAACACAAACTTTCATGTTACGAAATCAACTTAAATTTATAACAGAAATTATTACGACATTTATCTACTTGTTCTAATTACATTACGATTTCTGTCTGATTTCGAGACCCGAGACTCTTTTAGATCACGACGTCGACGTACAGGACATACGGAGTACGTTTCGCACGAATTCAAGAAGTAAGTTAAAAAAAAATGGAGCACTGATATTAAAAATTTATGTTCTATACACACTTTGAATAAATATTTTATAAAAATATTATAAGTAGATATTATAATTTCGTGGTAATTGATAGACTACAATGATGTACACGCGTCATTAGTTAATTATGGTTTTGTTTATGTATAGTTATTATTTTATTCAATTATATAGTTTTACATTTTTAATATGGATATTCTGATTATGTTGTTGAATCTATGTATAATTATCATTTATAGAAATGTTAACAACAATAAGTGTTATGCGATATGATGACAAACAAGTAGACTGCCCACCTGATGGTAAGTGCTTTCTGTCGCTTATGGTACACGTTATTCCTGTGTTTCACAGAATATATGCAAATGCAACCCCCACAAAAATCACAGTGTGCTTTGGCAATATGTGATTTAAGATATAAAGTACAGTCCTTCATGCCGGAGCACAGCACAATGTCAATGTTAGGGAAAAATTGTATATATAAACAAAGGGCTGGTCCCTGTTATCGTTGTTTGTTAAATTCTAAATCAAGATGTTACCGCGTTTTTATTACGCCTTCGGAAAACCCTAGGTCGACAATATTTTACACACTCAATTGTCTTCTTTTCTCTTCAATATTCTCACTGGCATAGTTTAGGTACACTCACAATAAATAAAAATAAAAATTTAAAGGCGCGGGTCAGTCCAGCCACCACGTTGTAACACACTAATAACTACTAGGAAGTGCGTGCGGGCAAGAAGCACGATACAGGTTTTTGGCGTAAACACCCAAAAATGCTATTATGTGGCAGAAATAGATAAGATGGCACTTCAGCGGATGGCACTGGTTTATAGTATGCCTCTAGTAAAAGCATTTGAAGGTAATTTTCGAATATTGTTACCAGTATTATTTAAAATTTAAGTTTATTTAGCGGAGAACTATGTATGAACGAATGTTGTCCGGAACGGACTATTAACTAATTATCAAATCACAGGTTTTAAGCGTTTAAAAGTTTATAAACATTTTACAGTACATTTAGATATATTTATCTGCTTACAAATTGCGTTATTCATAGTGCCACGAAAGATATATTTACACGAAAGATAGGTTATCATTAAAAAATGGAAATATCACAAAGAGAACATCAACAATTTACATGGAAGTTGATAGAAAAAATAAACATGTTTGTTTTCTTCCCAGAAAATTATTATTTTATTACGTAAATTAAAAAGCTTTATATAATTTTTTATAAAATTTTATTTTACTGAAAGTTCAATACGATTATTCTCATGGAGAATGAATAGGAAATAACGAATGTGCTTAAAAAATGTTTTGATGTGGGTATTTTGCTTTTCTATTTTATTTCAAATTATTTAAGAAAAATTAATATATAAGAAGCAACTGATTGTGTGATTAACTGATATATTAATGCACTGCTCAATGCCGCTAGGTATTTGGATTTCAAATTTGGAAAGTAGGTTCCGTTGCCGGTGTACTAAAAGATTCATCAGAATTCATACCCTAACAGGATGAAACTGGACTCCAATATTTTAATATGGAAGCAAGATTGCTTTGTTTATTTTATTCAAAACTTGCTCCGAATTATAAATGATTTTTCGTGGCAACATTTTTTATTTTACATTAACTTACGAGTATTAACACTGCCAACAAAAAATCATATCTATATATATACAATGTGTCCCAAAAGTCAACGATAAACGGCCACCAGAGAGTGGACCTACTCATGTAGCCATGAGTAGGTCCACTCTCTGGTGGCCGAGGTCGAGAAAAAATAAAAGAAAAAAAATCACATTTTTTTTAATTACTAAATAAAAATGAAAGTCTAAACCCCTTGTGGTATTTTTAACTACCGTCACTATAATTTTTCAAATATTTCAGATATTTCAGATTTTTGTATTGGCAACCTAAGTAGCTAGACGGCCCAACCTAAGACGGCTTTCGTCTGAACGCCAAGAATTTGCCTATAACTTGCCGAATGCTGCCCAATTAAGTGAGAAAAAAAAATATTTCCGTCTGTTCATGTTAATTCGAGGATCCACTGGTTCGTAAGTTACTGAGGTCTTCGAGTAACTTGAGGCCAAGTTTTTCACGGTCTCAACCATAACTACCATGTCAGTAGTAAAACGTAGGATAGTCATCTTCTTGCCGTTGATGTTAATTTCCAGTACTCTCCATACTTGCAGCTAGAGCCATATTTGCTTTAAGTTCTAATACTGAAGAGGGCCGGACATGGAGCCGAAGGTTTTGGCTGTGCACTTGCAGACGAGGTGATAATATGAACGACTTTATTATGAACTATCCAGTTCATAATAAAGTCAAATAGGAAATATCCAGAAGAACGGTATGGTCGAAATGTGGCGAACATGCCGCTGACCAAGTATTAGGCTCTTTGGTTGTTCAAGTAGTAGTTTAAGTAGTAGGATAACGAGAGATATAGGCACAATTATGGTAATTGCTATGTGGGATGTTATTTCGAAGATTATTGTCATCTAGTGGGATTGGAATCATTTATCGGAGTAATAAGTAACACAAGAGTTTAAACAGTAAGTTGGCACAGAAGGGATAAAACATTTAAAACGGCATGACACACGTTGTTCATTTTTACTAGGTTCTGTAGGATATGTAAGGAAGATAGAGGCGAGAATGAAACACTTATTGTTCCACTGTGATGTTCTAGTCTGTTGAAGATTTAGATTGATGGCAATTGGATATCTACTACCAGAAGACCAGAGGGCAATGGCATTGACGTACATCATTAAGCTCATGGCCGTGATTCACTTAGCTATAGGTGATGTTGGCTCCATGGAATGATATGGGGAGGCAGCATACATATTTAAATGGGTCAAAGAACAAAGACTTTTATTTTTATTCGTATCCTAGATAATCCTAGATATCGTATGTAATATGTAAGAACGTATTAATATGAATTTCAAACTACATCGAATTTGGCGAGAGAGGCAAAATATATTTTAATCAAGTGTAATAAATACGAAGGTTTATGGATGTGTTATTAACCAAAACAGCAGTGTCGTGTCGACTAATGTTTCAATTTTTCAGTAAAGTTTGCTTGGGATTAATAAATCTTTGTACCCTTCTACTATGACAAATAAATAATGCTTCATTATTTTATAATATTTTATTTATATATATTTTATTGATGTACCGAATACTTATAAGTATTCGGTACATTAATATATTAACAACAATATATTACCTAAATATGTATGGAGCATATTTTTCGCTTACTACTACGTCAACTTGTGGCCGGGCAGGATCTGAAACGAAACAAAAACTTGCACATAAATCGTGAAAATGAACAGAGTCCTCTTCAATAGCGGTCAAAAACCGTGTGTTAAAATGTATGTGACCATACATATGTATGTGGGTTGGATCTCAAACGAGATAAATCACAGACCAGGCGTTATGCACATAACTCTCGGGCTTCGGACCACTTGACATTAGCAAGGGCCCCAACTGGATACAGAAACATGCTGGAATTGCTATGTTTTTGTTGTAGTTACACCGGTGATATATTTTTAGTACAGTAGCTTTTATTTTTTGACCAATATAACAATGCATTTATTGTGACATTAAATAAAATATACTCCTAGGAACTCTTTATTACTATTGATTTCTCTGGGGACGATCGGGGTTTTTGTACGTTAATTAGTAACATTGTATTTTTTCTTTTAATATTAAAATGCATTTATTATTCTTCAGGAGTGTCAGATAACCGTCAGATATGAATTTGTTAAACGAAAATCTCTCGCCTCCGTTAATCATCAGTTTCGTAGACCATTGTCGAGACCACAACGCCACCGACACTACAGCAAAAATAAATATTCATGTTCAAAATTATGAAGAAGACTTAAAACGTAAAATAGTAAAGGGCTGACTAGAGAATCTGGATCATCATATTGTAGTTGTCTTGTACCAATAAGCTAATGTTCGAATTCGTTCAATATTTATTAGATAATAACTTAAAAGTGTGGATTTCCACTGTGTCTGCTACGTAAACGGACCGTGAGTACTCGGTGACCGAATTGGTGAAGGCATGATGAAGATGCGGATTCAAGTCAGAGTCTATAATAATTGTGCCTATTTAATATTTATAAATTAATTATTATATTATATTATTAATGTGAACAATATTTTTTACTTGTATGTATATTCAGCAACACGTCACACAACACAAAAACCGATGCTATTAAAAGCCCCACAAGTGTTGTTTTGAGGTCAACATATAAAACTACAACGTATTTATTGTGTCTCATGATGGGCCTTATTACAAATTGTTACGATCGTATTGTATAACATAGCTTAAACAGTAAATTGCTAATTGCTAGTGCGAAAATTGTATAAAAACTTTATCAACCTAAATACGTAACGATTTATACGTACAATAATCGTATTACGATTTACAGGCATTCAATTACGAGAATTCAAAAACATTGCTCGCATTTGTCGATATAGTCATAGCTATTTGTAATAATAGATATGTGCTAAAAACTACGGAAACAGTAACATTACTAAGTAATATTATCTCATAATATTAATTCTTTTAATTTAATTTAAAACATTATAATTCTAATTAATTCTGGTTGGGTACTAGTAAAAAAGTTACCTTGACATTTAAGTTTATTCGCTTAACTGTAGATAGTATCTACTGTTTCAAAAAAGCGTGCTGTAATTTTTTTTTGTCGTTGTTAAAAAATGTATTGGAATAATAACATATTCGGAACGAGTGGGTTTCGAGTTTAAATAATAACGATAATTTTATTGATGATCATTTGACTATTACGTCATATAATAAATCTAATGTAATATTTATTTTATGTCTGTCTATTTTATTTGGTATACTTTAGAAAGATACATGAACAGTATGTGTATTTTGTTGCTATCTCAGTTAAAGTGACAAAAACATGTGTTCACAGGGTCGAAAGTTAATGATTTGAGGTCTGTCATTGAAACTGTCAACGAAAACTTGTCATGTGAAAACAAACGATAATAACTATGGAATATTATTTATAAATCAGGTCAAATGATCTTGTATATATGTATATCCTATATCACCCTCAGTGGAATGGTAGGAAAACTCAGTACCTAGTAAAAGTTATGAGCTAAATCAAAAGACAAAATCTGTTAATCTGTTTATGGATAATGGACAGTTCAACCGATAGCTCAAAGATTTAAGTTGACTGATACCATAGTTAGTAAACATTTATATGAGTGTCATTTCGGAAACACTTCTAGAGCTATTCAAATCTTTGTCTGGTCCCAAGGCTCCGAGATTGTGCGGAGAGGTTATCAGTGGGACCTAATTTAATTCATTACGCCCGCCTTGTGTCGACCCTTCCAGGAGAAAGCGAAAATGTCCCTATGCAAAATTCTTTAATCGGGGATTATTAATGTGTTCTAGTTAACGGTCGTGCGTTTCCTTTGCCTTTCAATGCTGACTTATATGATATTGTTGGACAGTTTTGTTTAATTCACAATAAATTATTTCTTTGAATACTATATCAACGCATATTTTTGTATCTATTGACTGAGATGTTCAGATTTGTTTATTTGATAATTGCTTGTGATTATATATTTTTTGTATATAACAAACAATGAATAATGACTATATCTGATCAAAAATTAGAAGAGCCTTCTCTAGAAGACCAGACAAACGTTGTGTTTAACGTTGTTATTCTATTTGTTATCTCTTTTTATCGATATTTACAATACATCATTCAATACAACATATATTGTACAATTATTTATAGGTATAAATTATTTATTTATATTGTATAAATATTTTATACATAAAATTCTGGAAACATCAATTGTAAGCACAAATTCCATTACAATACATATTAGATCAATATAGGTACCCCATATACATTTTCGCAATTATATATATAAAATTATATATATTAACTACTAAGTCTTAAAAATTAAACCCAAAAAATATTATTATTAAAGTAATCACTGACAACGGAATAGCTTTTTTTTTGTAATAGTATTATCAACAAGTGTTTTATTTTTGAGTGAAATTGATAAATTTGAAAATTTGTATGAAATGTATTAAAAATGAAAATTTTATTTATGTCTATGTGAATATATACGAGTAAATTAGACTCAACGAATATTCGGTTATTATTCGGCTTCGGCCTATTCGGCTAATAGCGCGAATAGGTTTATTTTGTAATACAAAAATATTTTACCAAGAGTAAAGTATATGTTATTTCCTTGTAATACGTACAAGGTAATACGTACGTATGTATAAGGTTAAGTAGCTCTTAATGTTCTCTTATTTTTAGTTTCATTATGACGGCAATAACTTCCTGTAAAGGCCTATGTTGAATAAATATTGTTTTGATTTTTTAATTCGATATTTGTTAGTGGTTTTGTCATAACATTGATATTAATTTGTTTCTGCTCGGTTTGGTTGCAATTTGTTTTCTATATCTCTTGGCTATTGAAGTTTTCTTAATACCTACAACACATTTGCTCAAAAGCAATCCTCCTTCTTCAAAGAGCTGCTTTCTCGGTGTTTTACACAATATTAAATACTATACCGCACTAATTAGAGAATAAAGACATATCGATGGACTTCCACCAGAGTTGACCACGTGCAATGCTCGTGGATCCACTACAGTCTCTGCTTCCCTTAAATTAATTCTTCACGCAAAATTTTAAAATGTTATTATTTCAGCTTAGGTCTATAGAAAAAAACCAAACAAATTCATCAGAATAATATCAATAAGAAACAAACGCAAATTATTTTATCTATTATAATAAAAATAAACAGGTCTCGCAGTGTCGGATTAAGACAGCTTACTTGTATTATTAAACATCCTCTTTGTGTAGAGCTAACAAAAGGAATACCGTATGTAACATTATTTGTTTGAGAGCGGAGGGAAGGCTACGTCCAACATCCTGTGTCTAGTATATTTATAAACGTAATTAATTACTTACCTAAACATTTCCTAGACAAACAATTGAATGCTTAACCTACACTGTACTTGAGTCACACACAAAAATATATTTTTGCTACGTGGTTTAGAACGTACTTTTCGAAATGCAAATGATGAAATTCAGAGGTAGGAACAACACTTTAGACATATAATGAAATAAAGTATATGAACAGTACAGAATGAAATGTTGAAACAGAATGAAAATGTTTGAGTTTCTAGTATAAAAATATGCTAAATTCTACTAGTTATACTAAAAATAGAAACAAAGTAACATTAGGTATAGTAGAACAGAAATTTGAAGAATGATTCCTTCATTCTTCAAATTTCACCATTCTAGAAGTGACAGTACTTTTTGTTAGTTTTGCTTTGGGTATCTTTTTATTAAATTTATGTTGATTAAGTAAGTTATATATACGAGTATTATTGATACTGTGTAATAATTAAAGGTAAGACTGTCAGTTCTTCAGTTATTGAATAATCAAGCATCTGGCTTTGAAGCTGTTCATCACAATTATCTTAATTACAATTTGTGATGATGCCGTGGGTCATATGTATTCTTGTTCAATGTGCACAACATCTAATAGAATATATGAATTAGTTAGGAACAAAAGCAGCAATCTGGTATTTGCTTAGAATCAAAGCAAAAATCTAATGTCAGTATCAAAAACAGAATTCTGAATTTTTGTTTTTATTATATTCATTTATTTTCAATCCAATCGACTCGATTTTCTATTTCATCAAAACACAAACTTCGATTTAACTAAATTACAGTGTGTGTGGTGGATTTGGCAATTCGTTTAGAAAAGGGTATCTTTTTTCTTAATTACCATAACTTAGTGAAATGTTAGATTGCTGTTTTTGATTCTATACGACTCATATATAACATTTTTATTATTATACCATTAGTACTTAATAATCAGAATAGTTCTATGATAACTGACCTAGTAAGCCAACAATCAATTTTTATTACTTTCCATAATAGTATCACGAGCAGTCACACTTTGCCAATTCTAATTAAATCACTGGGAAGCAAAGAGAAATTTTGTGTACTTTGTGCCTGGGTTTTTCTGTGGAACGGTGGTTACAGAATTTGGACATTTGTCGCATTCTGTCCTTACTTCATTTCCAAACTATACCGTCTGGTAAATCGAATTAATGTTTTGCAAAAGCAATCACAAATCGAATTTGCAGCATCATTCAACTCAGAACTAGAATTTTAATATTTATTTATATATTAAAATTCTAGTTCTATAATACATCTATTAATGAATCAAATTATTTCCTTTTTTGATTGAATGGTTTTAATAAAACATTATGCTAGAGTTTCATAACAAAATCCATGTTAATTCGATGTCATAATATATTAACAAGTAATACTCGTATATTAATCTGTATCCATTGTAACCCAATAAAATAGAAACCTGCAAAAACAGAACAAAAAAGTACTCGTATAATATAACATAGACAAATAGACATGTCCTAACCCGAGCTGTTGAAAAGTACTTCGTATATTATTATATATATTCTGAGCTACAGTGCCAAAGATTCTGTATTACTTTCTTTTAAAATCACTTTTCGAAACTTACTTAAATATAAATGTAAATTAAAAATAATCTATTTCTATATTTAAATCAAGTTTGGCCATTACGATTGTTTACTGTGTCAGCTGATCTAAAAAAAGATCCCTAAGGAGATATAACGAAAGAATACAAAAAGATTCTTGGCATTTATTAACAATTCTGTGGCTGTATCTGTCTTTTTGTGCAACAAATTTAAGCACCTAACTAAATAACAACAGTAAAGACTATTTCACAAACGTTGCGAGACTTATTTAACAATCATAATAAAATAGAGCACAAACGCATCCATCATTTTACTTGGGTTCGGTATTTGCATACTAATCGAATTATGTTAGTAGGGCTGCAACTTATCTTTTATGTTATACACTAAAGCTATTGTTTTAGGTTCTATCTACATTTATAATTATCTATTTATTATAACCGTGCTATATTTACATAATAGCTAAATAATCAATATCTAATAATTATGTTGCTTTGACCTAACCAATTGTCCCCCTTTGCAATATTGTTTTACAGCAAAAACTTGTAATGATGGGTATTGACCCCACTTATCTAAGGCCGCAGCATTGGTGGACTCAGATACGTCTTTCTATTTTATAAAATTGTAAATAATTCCTTTAAACGTATTATTGATTAAAATATGTATGAGTAAACCTCGCCAATGAACTGGTAATAGAGATCTATAATACCAGACTCACCAAATCTATTGCACATTGAAATGTTCTTTTCGTATTTTTATACAAGTAAATAGAAATAAAATAAAATATATGTAACGAAGGCGAAGCCTGCGTCTACCTGAGCCCTCGTCAGGACCAACCATCTGAATAATGAAAAATTATGTAATAATGAGAAATAGTAATTTTTATCCAAATCTAAGAGTTTATCTAACTCTTGTTGGTGGAGTAATAGCTAATTATATAGTAAATAGTGTACTTTAATTAGCTCGTTTTCATTCATGCTGCCTTCATAATAAATATCAAACAAGGATATAGTTTACAGTTATCAAATTTTAACAAACAAATAAGCAACCCTATTCGAATGATATTCATGAAATTGCTTTACTCTTATTTTCATTTCACTCTAAAAGACCTATTGAGAGAAAAATGAATATTTATTTTGTTTATGGCTTTCGTTTCTTCGTTTTTGTATGTTAAATGACCAATTGGAATGTTTATTAATAGGTTTCAATTCTTAATCTTTTTTAATTATATATTACATTAAAGTTGAAATAGGTATCATAGAATAAAAATAAAAAAGTACCATAGAATACTACATACAAAAATAAAATATATCGTAATAATAGAAAACATATTGCGGTATTCAATAAATTTTGAGATAAAATGCTATGATTCAAACATATTCAAACATTTGCTAACATATCAAGAGCATTGTATACATATACTCAACATAGAAAAGACACCATTTCCTGGGTACTAAATGTACTTAGATACTTGTAGAAAATTGTACACTTTCGATCGCTTACACACCGCGTGCCAGTCATATGTTGTTAGCCAAAGAAACTTTATCGTAAAGTGGCACGTGGAAGTGCTATTTCTAACATGATCTCTATTACCAAAGCTTAAGGCCCAAGAAGCTCTGTGCCAAGTAACAACATAAATGTCACAATATTCACGCTATTACCGTCTCTATGCAAAAGCTATAATGTCTACGATGGCGTAATAGACGAGTATAGTCGCTCGCGTTGGCGCGTGGCGTGTGTACACAACATTTTATGTTCAGGAACATGAAAAATATTTTCTTGTGTAAGTAGAAAAGTAGATTCCTTATATAGTGATATCTATACCTTTGCTAGTTAGTTATTTATATTGTGGGATGAATAACTACTACCGTATCTTAAAAAAATAGTGCGATGAATGTTGGAAGAGTTAAATTGGTTCGATTTTTTACATCATGTTTAAAATGTTTTGTTTAATAATAGTATTCATAAAAATCGTTAGAAAGTCGTTATTTATGATAAAATTTTAGTAAGTTGATACATGTTTAATCTCATCGTTATCGTTTGAATTGGAAAACATTTAAAACAAAAACATAATTAACTTACAATTTGTAGACTTGTCTAGCCGAAAATTTCATCTTGTCCTAAGTCAGCAAGCACGTTAAGTCCAGCTGTATATGAACGATTCGATGTATTGATCTCATTGATTAACTTTAAGCTCTTGACGAAATTGTTATAATGCACTTTATACTCTTCTTCATCCTTGTACACCTTATTGTAGTCCTTAAGATATTTTTCATATAACGCTGGAGCTTCTTCGACGTTGTAAATTTCCCGAGTAGGTTTCATCGTAACTTCGTCCAGAGGTATGATCGGTTCATCGAATCCATCATCTTCATATTGAACCGATTTTACAATGTTCATAGTAAAAAAAATTACTAAACAGAATAGATACGTCTTCATTTTGCAATACTATAACTTGACTGAGTCGTTTGATCATAATTCAAATCATTAATACAACAACCTTGAGGAACTAGTTATATCAGTCTTTCTATTTTGATGCAGTACAAATTACGTTATTGTTTGTCTCATAAAGCTTATATGTCTTTGTCATATTGGATCTTTTTGACAGCGACCTTGCAAAAATATAATACGTTTTGGTCTAATAGTGATATTATCCAAACACATATTCAAAGAAATACATCTGCTGCAATTTAGAAAGAGTCATACCGAGGTGCGATGTTACTAATGTCAGGCAATATAACCTTGACTTTTGCTTTACCTTCTTGTAAACATTTAAGAAATATTTTCTTGGATAATCCTATATTTATTAATCTACATTTTTATTTTTTTCGAATCTATCAAATAATGTTGAACCATAGATACCCTATATTTTTTTCTTGTGAATAGTACAGTAAAAGTTCCTTATTCGCGGGGAATACGTTCCATAAATATGCCGCGAATACAGAAACCGTGAATACAGAATAGTAATTTGTATGGAACTATAAGAGATACGTTCTTAGGTGACAAAATAAATATATATATATATATATAAAATCAATTTAAATGAAGTTTTTGAATATTTTGATTCATTATCTTAAGGCTTAAATAATGGTTTGAAGAATTATGTAATATTCTCTTGCTTGGCAGTTTTTAAAAGCTTCTTTAATTCAGACTAATACGCAGCAGTCGCATTTTCAATTTGCCTCTTAAAAATAAGACTTCGTCCCATAGACATCGTCACATAACAATCAATGTTGATATAGAAATCGCAAATTGGAATCCTTTTATTTTTATATATGTACTTTTTATTAGATCCGCGAATAATAAAATTTTTAGCCGCGAATAAAAGAATTGCGTCGCATTTTTTTGATCCGCGAATAGTGAAAATGCGAATGAAGAAAGCGCGAATAAGGAGCTTTGACTGTATATTCATTCTTTTTGTTTTATGCTTTGTTGAAAAAGTAATTACGATTTCAATTTATAACTACCAAAAACAAAATAAATACTTACATGAAGAGAAAAAAGGAATACAAATGTACATGTGGATTATTAATGTAAGATTTGTCGGCTCCACAAAACCTTTTATTAACATTTGTCGGTCTGTCGGACGTGTTGCCACAAATTTAGGAATGACATAAGTAATGTATTTTCTATGTACTCAGGTAACGTAGGGTTAAGGAAAATTTAATATTTAAGCAAGTTTATTCATCTTCCTTTTTGCCTTACGTATAAGGGGTGCTGCGTATGAATTGTGGCGTAAAAATACATTAAATGGGTGGGAATTTTGAATAGCAAATGTAATGCCGTGAGGTAATAAGATTATGCATTTCAGATGTTTCCTGGAAAACCTGTTAAGATTTGAGGTTAGTTTATGAACACGAGTACTGTAAGAACTAAAGAAGTAGAAAAGTGTGTTTTAATTGTGAATTTCCGAGTTTTACCTAGTTATATGCCAATGACGTTTATGAGCAGATGTTAGTTATGATGTTAAATCATTATAATTTACCTAGGTTATAGCCGCAACGAATGGAGATTTTTAAGATTTTAAAGTTTATTTGTTTAATTACAGACTTACTAGTTTAGAGCAAATTTTTAAAAATATGTATTTTAACAGACAATAAATTAAGTAATAAAATTTGATGGTAAGTAGATTTATATTCAGAAAGTTGCAGACAATAAGAACAAAATTCTGACGAATAAAATAGCATTCATTTTGGAGTTTATTTCATTTAATCAATTTAAATAAAGAAATTGTGTGAATCAACAGTAATTAAAATTACGTTGTAGGGTTAAAGTAAAATGCAAAAATAAATAGTTTCTATAAATCTTAAATTAAAAAACAGTTATAAAGTTAGATGTATGAACGAAAAAGTTACTGTTTTTTTTACAGGACACTACAATTATTTTTTTACAGAATGGCATGTACGTTAACGTTGCTATTACATATTTAATAATAATTTGTTAAATTATTTTCGTAAAGGAATTTATTCAAGGACCTCCATTGTCTACTTTAGGTATGACACTTTAAAGTATCATGCCGGTTCGGGAGATAAGCTCGAACAAAAGGCTTATCTGCAGTAGGCAGTAGGCACAGAAAACCAGGCTTGCCGACTGCGGCTGTGGGATTTGGCTCGGCTTTATCTGTCAACAAAACATTTGTAGATAATTAGTTCATAACTATTTACAGATAAATTTTAAGGAAATAGTGGAACTGTTGAAATCTGATTTAATGCTAGTTAAAAATATGTGAGGTAAAAATATTTTTGAAGGTTATCTTTTGGCATTTGCTTCATTGTACATGTTTGATGATACATTTTATCAGAAATTACAATATTTTTTTGTAGTCAGTTTCATTATTAATGATAATCACTGAATGCAAACATAAATGCTGGGCTACACGTAGTCCACACGTATGAAGTTTGTTAGTGAACTTAATAAAACGACAAACCAAAGAGGGTGGGGAAAATGAAAGATTAAAATTACGAAAGCTTAGGCGAAACGAAGTTCGCGTGCTCAAATATATATTTATAAATTTTATTTCTTAACGACCTGTGCTAGATTTTGGGTCATATGTCACTACATATATATGTACACACATACTACATATAACTAAGTGCAAAATGGTACTAGGAATTCACACGATTGCTGTACTGAAATTGGTTTGGTGACTTTTCTTTTGTGTGGTTGCACGCGTCTTTTCATCATAAGTATATTATTTTTTGTATAATAATCGCCTCAGATATTGAGGGCTATAGTCCTTACATAATTTTCTTAAGAGAATCTATTTCATAACATACGTTTGCTTTCTGCAAATGCAATAAATGAAACAATTTTTCATTGGTATCTTGGGGATACTAGTAGTAGCAATGCTTAGACATTCAAACGTGACCCACTAAACATGAAAGTTTTATGTAAATGTGCCTCTGGCCTGGGGCATCCGTCGGTATTGTATAAGTTAACTAATAAATTAGTGAGTTGCTCTTGTTTTCTCCAGATAAGTGGAACAGACAAAGGATTACCTCGCTCTACCGTAGACACCACAGAGTAAACAATTTTAGAGGTTAATTGAAAAAGTATTTGTGTTGCGAACTTTCGCTTTCAGAGTTAGTGAAAATTGTGAGGCGTTTGTTGTTATTCCGAGTATGATTCAGATAAGTTTGAAGTGTTCATTTTGATAACGTTGTTTCAATGTTTTATTTCAACTACTGTTTTTGACGAGTTTAACAAGATGAGAACCTTTTAAGAATTATTTGATGTGCACTTAGCATCAAATGTAACAATATGTTTTTCCAATACAATAGGAATCAAAATAAAAACTCATTAACTGTTCATGACAATCGAGTGTTTTGTCAGTTAAAATTTATTAAGATCGAATGTGAATGAAAATATTCACGTCATCGATGAAGAAAAAAGAAATGGCAATAAAAGCGAAAATAAAACAGATGTTGGAAATGAATATTTAGAGCAAGTGAAAGAGTTTTTGTATCTGAAATTATGTATGAAAATTCTGAAATTTTCTTAATATGTTGAATAACATGTAATATTCTTAAATTGTTCAAAAACATAAAACGCAAAGCTCGATGATTTATTTAACCTGAAAAATGTTTAAATAGTTTTCTAGTGATTTTGTAATACAATAATACTCTTACTCACCAACTAGATTTATAAAGAAAACACAAATAATACAAAATAACAAAGTGACTGATTTAATTATCAACATTAACAGGAGAAATGTATATTTAAGTTTTTCTTTTAACAATTAAAATAACCAATTAAAATTAAAATAAGTGTACTCTTTATTATGAATAACTTTATTATGTACTTAAAATAACAAATTTTAATGAGTAGACACAAGGGCAGGTTGGTTCTGGTGCTGTTTGATCAATCTCGGCAAGGATATTTAACAACAATAGTTGATCAGGGTATTGAAATAAACTATTTATTATGGTAATTCTAAAATCTAAGAAATAACATGTATTCTAATGCTAAATTCCCATCCCCCGGTGGTTAGTACTGAATACCTTCCTTGAGACTGGGTCCAGTCTAATTTTAAACATTAGTATATGTGTAACTTGTATATGTATTGTTATGACCAATAAACGTTTTTCTTTCTTTCTTTCTTTCTTTCAATCACAAATTTCTCTTGAAATAACCTGGACATGGACATATCGGTACCAGTAGGCAACTACAACGCCGTTTTCTGTGTTTAAAGGTATAAAAGACAGAAAAGTAACGAACTTAACCTGATTCTGACAGTATATCTGTGCTTTTGTAATCTAATAATTCTTCTACTCACCAACTAGAGTTATAAAGAAAACACAAATAATACAAAATAACAAAATTACTGATTTAATTATCAACTTCCATATAAGTATATATATTTAAGTTTTTTAACAATTAAATAGAAATAAAATAATAATCAATTAAAAATAAGTGTACTCTTTATTATGAACAACTTTATTAAAATAACAAATTTTAATGCTTAAGCATAAGGGCAGGTTGGTTCTGGTGCTGTTTGATCAATCTCGGCAAGGATATTTAGCAACAATGGTTGATCAGGGTATTGAAATAAACTATTTAATGGTAATTCTAAAATCTAAAAAATAACATGTATTCTAATGCTAGATTCCCATCCCCCGGTGGTTAGTACTGAATACCTTCCTTGAGACTGGGTCCAGACACTCTATTTTAACTCTTCTTTTAATATATTGCAGTTATTCTTCTTAACTTTTATATAATTTTCTTCAAGGATATTGTATTTTATATATTTTTCTTACATAAATTTGTAGGGCCGGGCCTTTCAGGTATAACTACCTCCCGGTACCTTTTTGCCCTTTTTATCGGGCTTTCAATATGTATATATTTTAGTTTATTATTTTTTCCTTAAGTGCCGGTGGCAACTCAGTTAAATTATGTTCCAACAGATATGGATAATTTTGTGAAATAAAATACTCCTGAAATTTGTGATCCTGACACCACTTTCCGTAACTTTTATACGTTTTTATATCCCGAAATATGCGTGAGATTTTTACAATAGATCGATTCCCAGATTTCAGATCTGTCCAAGTCACAGATTAGTATACCATTACAGATTGTTTACCACCGATGAGGCAAAGACATTCACCCACGTGCATCCCAGACTAGAATGTATGTATGTAATGTTTGTTATACGAAACTAGGATGATGTGGAAACTTTGTCGATCCGCCACAAATAAATCAATTCTTCCTAAATTTAAGTTTAATCCTAAACGATATTTTTGTAATCGGCAGTGCAAATAATTTGTTGTTAATTAGTATCCGGTATATAATCTGTGGGCAGTTATTAATCTACGACACTGTTTTTGATCTATGAATTCCGGAGTGACGTTTCAGTATTATTGATAAAGAACCTATCTTTGTAGACGACGCTTGGCTAGATTTGGTTGCCTAATTTGCCCATAGATAATGGTGTTAGGATCATGATAAGCGGCCCACACTATAGAACTGTCAATGTCAAAGTAACAATTCGACGAAAACATAACCAATGCAAGATACAATTGTAAATGTGAATTTAATCAATATGAATAAAAAAAAAGTGTCTTTAATAGTACTTAAAATCAGTGAAAAAAAAGTGTTACAATTTTAATTATTAATAATAATTTTTTTCAGAATATTTATACAACCACAACCTCAACTATGGCTAATAGAATAAATACCTAGTCAAAAAAATATTTTGTTTAATCCAAATTTAGTAATTTTTATCTACTTTAGAAATGTATTTTTTAAAACGCAATTTTACGCATAGAACAATATTACTGTTAATATTTGCTAAGATAATTTGCCTATCGACTATGTGAAATTAGCGCAATTATAAATGTGTATTGTGCCCAGATTGTCATAGCATGACACGGGATTTTTCCCCGACGCCTTTATAGGGCGATAACGATGCTTGACTCAGATACTCACCGGACATGGCTGTTTCGGTGAATATCTGAGTCGAATAGGGAGGGAGGACACGACACGATGCCACCATTGCGCATCCGACCTCGACTCGGCCCAGCACACGCTGGCGGAGTGCCCCGCTTGGGACTCCGAACGCCGAGTCTTGGTCGAAGAGATCGGGCAAGATCTGTCTCCGCCAGCGTTGATTGCGGCAATGCTGGCGGATGAGGGAGGTTGGAGGGCTGCGGCCTCCTGCGAAGCGGTGATGCTCCAGAAGGAGGCCACCGAGCGGGATCGGGAGATGGCCGATCTCGCTCGAAGAAGGCGGCCTCGGGCCAGATAGCCTGGCCTGAGGCGCCGCCACCGTGGAGGCGACCCGGGAGGACCTCACCCCCGGATGCCCGGGGGGTGACGTCGTAGGAGGTTGGAAGATCCCTCCTCCCCGAGAAGGGTTCCCCTAGCGCACCCAGGGGAGCAAAGGCCGGGGGTCCTCAGATGCGACACTCGATCCTGAGGGCCTACAACGCCTGAGGATGGCCATCGCTGAGGTTTTTAGTGGGTAGGCCTCCCCCTTCTGGAGAGGAGAGCCCCACATAACCACCGGCTCTCCGCAGCCGGGGTATACAATTCAATGCATTTTCCTCAGCGGAACAAATAAAAAAAAAAGGGGCGATAACGATATCACGATTTCCGAACTATGTTGACTGTTTTTTTTTACATTACCTGAGTTTGCAGTTTACAACCGGTATCTCGACAATTAGATACCACCGCCACCAGGTAGACCACCGATTCGGAGTTGATCTCTAATCCATCTCTCTTTCTTATCTTCAGGCGTGAGAGATGCCAGTATAATGGTGATATGCTTTGTCTCCCTTCCCGTGGTGACTGGTAGCCTATGTCGCCTTTAGCGCTCCGTCGTTTCAATCACGGCTACGGCATATCAACGGCTGACCTTTAACGGCGGTTAATGCCAATGACCTTGCTGTCCAGCCCCAAAATATTCTAGAGCATGCCTTCAAAAGGTCTAGTTAGTTAGTAGGACTAGCAGTTATTTAATGTTCAGATGACATATGTCGTCGTGATGACTGAATGTTCAGTCTTCACTCAGTTATCTTCTATTAAGCCGTCGAGAGCTTTGTCCACGATTGATTCCATAGGACGGTATATATGTAGCACTGTAATTGAAGCATGTACACGGACCGAATATTTACGGAAATACAAAACCATAAGGGATACATTGCTTTTTAGAAAACAAGCAAAATGGTAAGATAAAATCTAACAATTAGAAACAATTACACTTATGAAAAAATGCAAATGAAATAGTCGAGTTATGTTTTGATTTGGAAAGACAATATTAAATATAATAAAGGCCAAGAAACAACGTAAAATAAATAAAACAAACAATTTTTAAATAGATATTTAATTTCATTTGAGTTGCGTCTGACGATGAAAATATGTTAAGATATTGAGTTTCGAAAGAAGATGTATTTTTGTTTTATTGATTTCACTTCGAAAAGATTAAATTTAATTTTTATTTTGAAACCGGTGATTTGACATTTTGAACCTTGGTTTTCAATATGCCAAAAGCAATGTAAGTGTGTAAAATAGTCATTTAAGCTTGTACAACTCATTCGCTCCCGTATCATCTTGCCCGCTCGGCGTTTGTACATACATACGCCTATATGTTTGTGTACATCTCGTAAATAAAGTTTATTTGACATAGGTAGTTAGCATACTTATCATCTGATTTCGAGTGGTTTCTGGTTTCACATCTTATTGATTCAGGTCATTTTGCCCGTCCTTAGACAGATAATGGGGAGTCACCAAGGTCGCGCTTTTCCGCGGACGCCTGAGAACATGTCCGTACCAGCATAGAGGTCTTTTTAGAACCTTGTCAACAATGTCCCCATTGTCTCATTTTGTACGAGAGCTAATCTTGATATTGATTTTGTTAAGACGGGTGACGCCTGCTGGCCAGCACCAGAGATATTGCTGCAGAGATGAGCAGCGTGACAGATCGCTCTTTCATACAGTTTCCTTATGGTTTTGAGCAGCTTTTTTTTTGTCGCACATCAGTCTTGTGAGCTGTGTTCATTTATATCAGTTAGCTGGTGTACGAAAAGACACTTCGCTATCGATATCTGTGACTTTATCGAGAGTTTAATTGATTTCGTAGGTCTACCCCAGTATCTTATATTAGTACAATGTTATCTGCATACAACATATTCTACGGTACGCGTCTTTGACAGTATCTGGTCAGATTGTCTATGACGACATAGAACAACAAATAACTGAAAGCAAAGTCTTGGGTTATGGGTTCTCGACCACCGCCTATACTCTATTATATTTTCCGGCCTAAAAGAGATGCTCTGACATAGCTTCGTCGGGGTTTTATCCATTCTGACTACCCCGCCGTGCTGACAATTATCATATCCACCTTCATAGTCATTGAGTTCTTCGCCTGTTATTTAGAGCATACGACCCATGTAATATTCCATGGAGCTGTAGCTACACCAGAATTTAGTTTCCCTCCGCTGAGGGAGCGAACGCTCAGTTAAAGCCTTTGGAGTTCTGTCAGGTTAAAGGAATCAGACAGTATTTTTTTTTTTTTTTGTTTCCCTGAGGAAAATGCATTAAATTGCATACCCCGGCTGTGGCGAGCCGGCGGTTATGTGGGGTTCTCCTCCCCAGAAGGGGGAGGCCTACCCACTAAAAACCTCAGGGATGTTATATCTTAACTTTAATCATGTAATTAATTAATACAATACACACGGAAATTGACCAAATCACTTGACAGTAACAGATAATACATATTTTTCAATCCACCACAGATAATACATATTTTCAATCTGCCAGCATAGATACTTAATGTTTGTGAGATACAACAAATACTATTATAAATACAACAACAATACAATATATATAACACTCTCCCCCACTTTACCAGAAAAAAAAAACTTAAAACATTTACTCATCTTTAATGACAATGACAAAAAAAAAATGAATTCTTAATCTAAATTTTGGCTGCATTCCAGAAGTTGATTGACATGTCGTTTCCGTTTAAGACCATCCACTTCTACCGTATATGTAACTCCTGGTACTAAAATATCTATAATTTTACCCAAAGACCAATTCTTTTTATTCTTTCTTGAATCTTTCACCATTACTTTTTCTCCCACTGAAAATGATTTATAATGATCTTTACTATTTATTGTTAGTTTTACTTGTTCAAAATCTATTTTATCATTTACTGGATTTGGTCTTAATAATGAGAAACGACATCTCAACTCTCTTCCTAGCATTAATTTTGCAGGAGTACAGCCAGTGGTTTTGTGAACAGTACACCTATAATCAAAAAGAAACAAATTACATGCATACTCAAGTTTTTTTCCACTCTACAATTTTTGTTATATGAGACTTGAATGATTCGACAAATCGTTCTGCTAACCCATTTGTTGCTGGGTAGTATGGTGGGGTGAATGTCTGTTTGATTCCCACTATTTTACAAAAATTTTTGAATTCCTCACTAGTCCATGTAGGTCCATTATCTGTGACCAAATGTAAAGGATATCCATAACGAACAAATATACTTTTAAATACCTCTATTGTTTTTTGTGCTGTTATATTACTCATAACAAATGCTTCCGGCCATTTTGAATAGGCGTCTACTATTACTAAAAACATTTTTGAGTATAGAGGCCCCAAAAAATCTGCATGTAACCTATGCCAGACTGTTGGCGGTTGAGGCCACATTGTTAACTTAGATTTTTCTGGATTTTTATGATTTTGCAAGCAATTAATACATTTTTTTGTTATATTTTCTATTTCATGATCCATACCTGGCCACCAAAAATATGACCTCGATATTTCTTTCATGCGTGTCACACCTAAATGACTTGCATGTAACTCACTCATGACACTTTCTCTAAGATTCATTGGTATTATAACTCTGTAACCCCATAAAAGACATTCCTTTTCTACACTTATTTCATTTTTTCTCTTAAAATATGATTCATAGTCATCCCCAAATCATTTTTAACTGGCCAGCCATCTCTACAATATCTTATAATATTACATAACATTTTATCTTTTTTAGTTTCATTTTGAACAATTTGCCAATTTAATGTCTGCAGCTCTGATTCAGTTATATAATTCATAGAATTACATTCGAAACTTTTATCCATCATCTCAATATTTTTTGAATTGTCTTGACAGTTGGTAGCTACCCGAGATAAATAGTCTGCTGGATTATTTTTGGATTTTATGTGCTGAACTTCATAATTAAACCCACTCAAGAAAATTGACCAATATTGTAATCGCCTTGCTGCCATTTTTGGTATACCATATTTTGGTCCTAATATTTTTGTTAAGGCCTCATTATCTGTTTGCAAAATAAATTTATAGCCAAATAAAAATTCATAAAATTTACTCACTCCAAAAAACAATTGCATAAGCTTCTTTCTCTAAAATTGGGTATTTAATTTGAGTATTGTTTAATTTTTTACTTGCAAATGCTACTGGTTTTATGATATTATTACTGTCTTTTACAGATAGCACCGCTGCTACCCCAGTATCTGCAGAATCACAAGTTAATACAATGGTAGCATTATGATCAAAATGTGATAAAGAGGCTGTGTTTGCAAGAGCATTTTTAATTTCTTGAAACGATTTATTGCATTCCTCTGTCCACTCAAATTTATCTTTCTTTAAACACTCATATAATGGTTTTAATATTATTGCCATATTTTGTAAAAATCGATTATAGTAATTAACTTTTCCGAGGAATGATCTCAACATTTTGACATTGGTTGGACAAGGCAATGACAATAAAGGTTCAACTTTACTTTTTATAACAGTAACTCCAATTTTATTTACCTCAAATCCAAAAATATCCAGCTTCTCTTCAAAAAATTTACATTTATTAATTTTTAATTTTAATCCTGACTCTAGAAGTCTTTGCAGTACCTGTTTTAATTTCTCATTTGTCTCTAATAATGTTTTTCCATATATATATATGTTATCTATGTAGACTATTAAATCTAAGCCACTTAATTTTTGTGATATTAGTCTTTGGAATGAACCAGGGCCTGTACTAACACCAAAAGGTAAATATAAGTATTTGTAGATACCCTCCTCTGTTACTATTGTGACCAGTTCCTGAGATTCTTTATCTAAGGGAGCTTGTAAATATGCTTCCTGCAAATCTAATTCACAAAAATAACTATTTCCTTGCAATTTCATTAAAATTTTATTAATAGTAGGTAAAGGGTAATGATCAATTTGCAAATACCTATTTATTGTAATTCGAAAATCACCACACAGGCGAACCGTTCCATCTGATTTTAGCACAGGGACCACTGGAGTGCCCCATACAGAGTACTCCACCGGTTCAATTCGTTTATTTGCAACCAATCTCTCAATTTCTTTTTTAACTTTGTCTTTTAATGCAAATGGAACGGTTCTCACTGGCATGAATATTGGCTTTACACCAGGCTGAATAGACAAATGGATTGGCTCTCCCTTAAAGACCCCCATACTTGGTTCAAATAAGGTACAAAATTCCCTTTTTATGTTGCTTATAAATTTTTCTTTAGTAATTTTTTCACAAACTTTTTGTTCAAATCTTGGCGGCCATAATTGCAACGAAGAGAGCCAATCTTTGCCCATTATTTTTGGCAGCCCGTCCTTTACAACAAACAATCTTTGATTTATTACATTAACAGATTCATAGCTGATATTTAAATTTTCGATAACCCCTAAGGGTGTAGAAGTTGACTGATCAAAATTTGTAAATATAACGTTACACTGTTTGATTTTTAAATCTGGAAAATATTGTTGTTTGCCAGCTAAGGTAATTGTACTCACATCTGCTCCAGTGTCTACCTCAAAGTCCACAGGCTTTCCATTCACACTAATCTGCAATGTTGCAGCTGGAATTTTGTTTTTCTCACTGAAATAAAATATATCAAATATTTCTGTTTCTTCATTTTTTTTCATTTCTTCGGTAACTTTGACATCTAGGTCTGTAGTATCTACCACATTCACATTTTTCACTTTATATGCCTTGTATTTACCACAAACTTTGAAGATGTGTCCCTTAACACCGCACTCACTACAGAACTTTTCTCTGAGTGAACATTGTATTTTCATATGCCCATTTTTTCCACAACAAAAACATACTCCATTTTGTTTGTTCATAGATGTGTTTGAGCGAAAAGTACTGCTTTTATTCTTGTTGAAGTTTTTTCCTTGTAATTGAAACATCTGTGTTTGTTCATGCTGACTTTCTTGGTTAAACGCTAATTTATAGGCTTGTTCTGTTGTTTTCCCAATATATGTCAATTTTTCCAACGGCTGGTCAGCTTGTTTCAATAACTCAAATTTTACTGAATCACAATAAGTGCCATTCAACAACCTTTCCTTTATTTCGAGATCTAAATTTGTGAAATTGCAGTTTTTTGATAACTTTTTAAGTTCAATGATGTATTGTTCTATTGATTCATGTTTAGTTTGACATCTTTTACGGAATTCTGCTTGATGCAGCGCGTCGTTTTTGACTGGATGGTAGTGTTGTTTTAGCTTTTTACATATATTTTCGTACGTATCGTTCAGTGGTGATTTTGGTATACATAAAGTAGTTAACAATTCATAAACATTCGTGCTTAATTTTGTGATAAGTAATGGCACTTTTTTTTCTTCTGATATTTCGTTCAATAATACGAAGCATTCTAATTGCTGTTGATATGCGTTCCAGTTTCCACCCGTAAATACTTCTAAACTAGCGATGGTCGACATGATGGCACCCTGCTGGGAACAATCCTTTGTCTTTATTCCGTCTACGTACTTACGTAAGAATTTCCGTACCTCGTCAATAGTATGCGTTTCCACAAACAGAGTTGTCTCTGTCAGTTTATTAGCAATTTCGATTAGCTCTGTTTTAGTTTTATCTTGAATCCAAGCTTTTTTTCCTCGTTTTATTTCTTGTTCGATTATATCCATTAATTAAGGTTAACCTCACAAGGCGCACGCGGTCGTTAACTGGAGGCTACGTATATGATACCTACTCGTTATTTAAACTTGTAACCACTTGTAGTTACAGAAAAAGAAATGGTTCGTTTAACTCGTCGCCAATGTTATATCTTAACTTTAATCATGTAATTAATTAATACAATACACACGGAAATTGACCAAATCACTTGACAGTAACAGATAATACATATTTTTCAATCCACCACAGATAATACATATTTTCAATCTGCCAGCATAGATACTTAATGTTTGTGAGATACAACAAATACTATTATAAATACAACAACAATACAATATATATAACAGCCTTCCTCAGGCATGTAGGGAGCCCCCGGGAACATCAAGCAACTTCCAGGAACCCCCAGCCTCCGCTCCCCTGCCTAGAGGGGAGCCCTCCTCGGGGGAGGCTACACTACCTCCCCCGGTCTCCTCCACCGACGACGCCCCCCGGCCACGGAAGGGGCGTGGTCCATCCCGGGTCGCCAAAGCAGTCGCGATTTCCTCGCGCCCGCCGGCGACCCGCGGCGGCGCCGCAGCTGTGCTACCGAGCCCGGCGCCGCCTTCTTCGAGCGGGATCGGCCATCTCCCGACCCCGCTCGGCGGCCTCCTTCTGGAGCATCACTGCTTCACAGAAGGAGGCCACAGCCCTCCAACCTCCCTCGTCCGCCAGCATTGCCGCAATCAATGCCGGCGGAGACAGATCTCGCCCGATCTCTGCGACCAAGACTCGGCGCTCGGAGACCCACGCGGGGCACTCCGCCAGCGTGTGCTGGGCCGAGTCGAGGTCGGATGCACAGTGGTGGCAATGTGTCGATCCCTCCCGTCCTATTCGACACAGATGCTCACCGAAGCAGCCGTGCCCGGTGAGTATCTGAGTCAATCGGTAGGTGACCTCCTCCTTCCCGTGGAGCCAAGCTTCGAGGTGCGGGAGTACGGCACCGACGGCCCGCTGGCGCGTGCAGATCCGTAATTCGAGCTGCGCACGCCAGGCCGCCACAATCCGTCGGTGCCACTCCCGCTTAGGCACTTCGCGCGCGGGTTCCAGGGCGCTCCCATCGCTCCCCCGGTCGACACGCCGCGACGCATACGTCGCCGCGTACATGTCGGCCAGGATGTCGAATGGGGGGAGCGTCCCAGAACCGTCGCCGCCTCGTACGAGATTGTACGGTAGCCTCGTACGATCCGTATGGCCATTATCCGCTGCAGGCTCCGTAGCAGAGCTCTGCAGCGGGGGGACCTCGCGCAGTCTTGCGACCACACGGGAGCCCCATACATGGCCACGGATCGCACGACGCCCTCGTACAGGCGGCGAACTCCATCCCTCGGTCCCCCGAGATTGGGCAGCAGGCGATGCAATGCGCCCGCCATCCTTTTGGCTCGGGGGACCAACCGCACGAAATGCTCCTCGAAGCTCCAGCGGCGGTCCAGGGTGAGGCCCAGGTACTTGATGTACGGCCCCACCGGGACCACCGCGTCACCCACCCGGATCCGGCAGCTGGGTGGTTCCCGGCGCCTCGGAAGGCCGTGGAACCATAGCGCCTCGGTTTTGTGAGGCGCTATTTCTAAGCCCAGCCGGCGGATCGCCCGCACGACACATGCCCCCCACGACACATGCTCGGCAAGCCTGAGCACCGGCCCGAAGTCGGCCCCAGTCGTCACGACGAGAGTGTCGTCGGCGTAGCAGAGGACACTCACGCCGCGAGGAAGGCTGGTGCGAAGGACCGCGTCGTATGCGAGGTTCCATAGCAGGGGTCCCAACACCGACCCCTGCGGAACGCCGCATTCGACCCTCCTCGACGTTTCCATCCCGTCCCGTCCCATCACGCCGATCGTCCTGTCGCGCAGATAGTCCCCGACCACGGCCCGCAGGTAGGGAGGCAGCTCGTGGTATACGAGCGCCTCCCTAATAGCCTGCCAGGGGAGGGTGCCGAAGGCGTTGACGATGTCTAACGACACCGCCAACGCCACCCCCCCGATCGGACTGCAGACTCCGACAGGGAACGAACACGCTGGATAGGTCGGGACCCGCGCGCGACAGGTGCTCGCTGATACGAGCGGAGATAACCCTCTCGAAGAGTTTCCCCGCCTCGTTCAGCAAGCAGATCGGACGGAACGAAGATGGAGCGTCGCCAGTCCTTCCCTCCTTCCTGAGGAGCACCAACCTGGCCGACTTCCAGTCGACGGGAAACACGCCCTCGCGGAGACAGCTCGTGAAGAGCTGCCTCACCGTGCTCCCGAACGCCCTGAGCGCCAGCGCTAGCACCTTTCCCGGGACCCCATCCGGTCCCGGGGCAGTGTTGCGCGCAGAGAGCCGCGAAACGGCCCTGGCGAGCTCGCTCTCCGTCACCCGGAGGTCGTCCGACCAAGGCCGGGCGACGGGGCGGCGGGGGGACTGTCCCGGACCCTCGGGAAGAGCGTATCCACCGCTCTTCCCACGACGAGAGGGTCCAGGGTCTCCGTCAGCGGAGGGACCCACGGTCGGAGCTTGCCAAGTACCATCCGGTACGGGCGCCCCCATGGGTCCCTCTGCAGTCCCCCCAGCAGCTCGCGCCAGGACCGCGCCTTGGCGTCGGCGATGGCGACGCCGAGCGCTTTGGCCGCGGCTCCGTACGCGCTTCTGGCGCTCAGGACTTCGTCGACTGAGCAGACAGTATTTACTAGGTAGGTATGCAATTTTAATGCATTTTCCTTTCTCCCTTCCACTAGAATCCAACATAACCCTCCGCATACTGACTGCGGATGGTATCCAGTGAGCGGGCGTCTGCTAACCAAGGCGGGAACACTGCCGCAGGTGGAAAAAAAAAACTAATTCCTAAAATTTCAATCAGTTTGCTTAAGGAGTACTAAAGGCAATACAAAAAATACACAGTATGGAGAGTCACCTACTAGATTTGAGACTGCGCGGGAACCGAATTCCTAGATCCTCGTTGATCTCAACCGACGACGACATTCAACCAATATCGCTCCGCGTTCAATCTATACACTTTTTATTGCGTAAGTACTCGTCCGTCGCGACAGCAATCTTTTGGTTTACGTGTAATTTATATGATTGTTTAGCTTAGTGCTTTGCATGTCATTTAATATTTGTACAGAATGAAATATTTAAAATGATTACTTTTATAATGTATATATGTGAGTTTGTATATTGTGTAAATATTATTCAGTTGTGAAAGAATTGTAATTTTACTACAAGATATTACATAATAACAGACAATGTAGGTGTAGTATTAAAGGTATCTCCCCACCACTAACAAATATTTTTTTATTATAATAGGTTAATAAAGAGAGAGGTATTATTATAAGAATTATCAGGTACGGATATGAAACTGATAATTCTAAATTAAGATAGGACAGGTAATATAAAATTACATCCGTTAAAAATTATAGTAGCTAATGTTCTCAAATTCAGAATTTACAAATTGAACGGCTTAATTTACTTCTAAAACTTATTCCAGTTCAAAATTATTGGGAGTAAGACTGGTAGCGCTGGCAGTACATGTCTAATGAAGGGTAATGAAGGGCGAGATTGTAGTTTTATCTTATAGGACTGGAAATATAATTATGTACATTGAATGTCTCCGACGTGGAGTTTGTAACTTACAACCGTTGAAGTTGATGAAACTTTTAATAGATGACTTACTTCGAACACGACATAGAAAATGAAAATTTTTTCGCATAAAAATGGCTCCCATCCGTGTCTCCGGCAACACATTTGCAAAATGGAATTTCCTTATTAACTCTTGAGAAGATAGTGTTATTGCGATTCCTCTGAGAAAAATATCAGCGTTCTCGTTTCCGAACCCACAACTATAATGCGCGATACGGGTATTTTTTGCGGTTCGTCCCTCAGTGTCCGCGAGTAAATAATATACTGAGTGACAAACGTCCCGTTCCTCTTTATTCCGGGTCACCCTTGAACCGAATAAATTGCGAGCAATTTTCGGGGTCGTTTACCACGCGCCGGGATGCCAATGATACGCTTCTCAAACTTCTCTTCGGCCCTTACGTATACACGTATAGGCCGTACTTACGTCATGCCTACAAATTGCTCGATATAGCCATTTATTTTCCACAATTGTAAGCGTCACTGTGTTAATATCTTTATATCGTTAACGCTGTCTGCATACTTTATCAGTACTCCTATACTTTCTTTTAATTGGGACTGAGCCGTCTGAATACATTGTTTTTGTCAACAATCACACTGTGAAAGCTTAATCATGAATGACACGTTTAAGTATTCAAGAGGCCCGTTCTAGCCGCTAACTAGAAGACGAGATAAGTTTACAAATGTCGTATTGAATTCCCGAAGGCGCATAGTCCTAGCGTTGATTATCCGGGATTTGAAATTAACATATTAGGAGTACCGCGTCAGCCGTAGATACGACTCTACAGACCATGTTGTATACGTACATGTTTGTTTGAATAGTGGATTGAGCTTCGATGCCGTCCTCTTAAGACAGACTCATAAACAATGGGTGTCTTGTATCTCCCTGTGCCGCGTCTCGTGTTTGCATTTAGAGGAACACGTTTAACATACGTATGAATCTTGTTTAATTAAACGTATCCATCGAATAATGAATGGTGTTCACGATTGCTTCAGATCTACCTATCTTTTCAATGGACGTCATTAGGAAAGTTTAAGATTATTAGATATGGTCGATTAGATTGTGAATACCGACGCATTTTAAGAAATATTGCAAATTTTATTCTGTCTTGAAATTATACCAATTACTTAAAACTTTGTTTTACACTTTGGATTTGGTACAACAAAACTGAATAATTAAAGCCTCTTTCAAGAGGCTTTAAATTTATATTATATATATATATATATTTAAATCTATATATTCTCTAAATATTTATATTTAGAACAAACAATTTGCCATAAGTTCAAAATTCGATTTCTTTGTAACCAGATTTTAATGACGGCACCGTAATTTGTAATCGGAGCTGTGAGTGAATTATTAGCTCCGTCATTAGCCCCGAACTAATGTAAAGCTTGTTGGCCAAATAAAAGGTTTCGGGGTGTACCGCTAACACAATCAGAGGTGCGCGACTAACCTCCGATTTCGGCCCGTGCAAACGTTCTTTCATTTCCTAATGGATCGGCACTGAGGGAAGGAATATTTGTTGGCAAACTTTCACCAGACACGGATATTTACATAACAAAGAAAAGGGGTAAGGGATCTGAGTATCCCTGGAAACTTATTCTTGTCAGGAATCCGGGTTTTGTAAAGGATTTGTCGGTCAATTTCGCGTCAGTACGTTTTTGTTGTACTAAATTTTGTATAATCAAAACGGGTTTAGCGGGGGGCATGAACACGTACTTTATTAAGCTCCAGGATACGTTTCACACCGACGTATTTTTTATCGTAAACAACGTAATGGAGATAAGGGAGGATATGAGATTTTTTTCATTTATTTACTTTTCTTAAGGGTATTATATACGACATATGTCACATCGGTAATGCACATTGGTTTGTTTTTATATCTTGTGATCTATACATAAATAGCTACCGCTTCTATCGTATAGTTAACGTATGTACAGGAAAATCGTTATCGAGGTAGATAATCAGGTTGATAACCGGATATGATACTATGGCTGCCTTCCTTAAGTGGGTGCGAAAAGAGTAAATGTATAAATTGTTTTTATTGTATTATTATTTACAATTATGAAAATAATAATATTTTATTATCTCTTTTATGATCTTATTCAGTTAGTTCACTTAATTCATCACAGCGAGGCAGTGCAAAATGACAAATAGGATTTTATAAGAGTTATGTAAGGTTTTAACCGGAATTATATATGTATCTGCGAAGTGCCCGGTCAGTAGCAATAAGTGAGCTTGCTAACATAATAGGTTCTAACATAAATCCCAATATATAAATCAATATATATATATATATATATATATATATATATATGTGTGTGTGTCAATTATTATAAAATAAATTGGTTTCTCTATTTACAAAGCTATGCGACAATTTCTTTGTCACTATCATCCCAGCTCAAATTGAATGCCATCACAGGGTACGAGCTCATTAGGGTAATTAAGCCTTAGTAAAATACGCTGGTTCATAATATAGCTAGTTATAGTATAAGTTTGGTACATGGCAGAATATCTTCCGGATCTCCCGACTGGAAGACTGGTGATGAGAAAACGCCAAAACTTCTTAACATAGATCAAATCATTATTTAAGCTTTTTTACATCAAGTGAAACAAATTAACATACAAGATACGTTTAATACAAATTTTCGAATTCATCATTTAAACACGAGAAATATAAATAAGCTTGCCGTTCCAACATACAGGCTTCAAAAAACTAGAGGTTCGTTCTTAGGGAAATGTGTAACTTTTTATAACACACTTCCAGAAAATAGTACTGCTTTACCATTTCATAAATTTAAAGCACATATTAAAAATACTCTAATGAATAAAGGGTATTACAAGGTCAATGATTTCTTGAATGATAAACATGCTTGGATGTAAATTTTGCGATATATAATTTTAATGATTCTTTAATAAATTATATTTTTGTTTTGTACCGGACATATACATATCAGATTTGTTTAATGCGATGTGACTCTTGTGACGGAAATATATATTTGTTAGTTGTTTTAATTTGTATCGGAGGTTGGGTTCAGACTGTGTATCTGAAGCCGGCTTCCAACTGACGACTCTGTAATGATAGAGGCAGAATAAAAAAAATGCCCTTGCTGGTTTTCTTGCTGGTTCTTTCCAGTACAAGGTCTCCCGCCGTGTGAACCAATGGCGTAGCATCTTTGATATTCAAAAGTGATTGTAATATCCTGTTTGAAGAATAATTTTTTGATTTTGATTTTGAACAATAGCATTAAGTATGCAAATAATTATACAATGGTAACTATCTAAATGTATGTATATAATTTTTAACGATGGGAAATGTCTTGCACAGGCTATGTTGAATTCGCTGCGTGCCAGCTGAGTGCCAGCTAACCTAATTAAACTCATTGATGCCCGAAGCAAGAAGGGACACGCTGCTGCCATTCAAGGTCAAAAAACTTGTTACTCGTATTTCGAAAACCATTTGCAAACATATATTAAAAAGATAAAACGTAAGCAAGCAATTTAAAACAAACTGTAATACAAAATAATAAACTACAAACTCAACTCCCATTATTTTTGGATCCAAACAACATAAATGTTAATTTTCTTAACACTCGTGGCAAAAATAAAGAATCCATACCTCAATTATTTTTTTTTTAATACCATAGGTTCTTCTTACAACCAATTAGTGAAATATATGTGTTGTCAATAATATCAACACCTCCTAGAAATAACGGCTTAATTATTTAAAGCAATGGAATACTAGCGTGACTTTTATGACTTGCACTCCTCCATAGTCGAGTGGATAATACACCGGTTTCAAGGTGTCGCCATCTTTGAGGTCCCGGGTTCGAATCCCGGTGGGGGCAGATGTTTGTGTGATGAATGCGAGCATTTGTACCTTAGTCATGGTTGTTGATATATATTTCAATAAAAATTATTTATATATGTATAAAATATGTATGTCTATCCGTTACCCTAGATCCCATAGCACAAGCCTTACAGAGCTTACCTTGGGCTAGGCTAATTGGTGTAAGTGTAACAAATATTTATTTATTATTTATTTATTTACTCTTCCCGACTGACTGAATACTAATCCCAACCAAGTCATATCTAATTATTACAACTTTTAAAATCAAATGTGCAACTGTGTTTCGCCACGTGGCTCATTGTGCTGACAACTATAGGATAATGTCACAAACAAAAAAGAGACAGATCGGCAATCTATCATCATGGTATAACCTCAAGCATAGAAGTAGAATTGCATATTTGTATTACAATGACTGCGTATATTTTTGAGTAATCATGAGCTTGCAATGATGTTATACTTTAATCTGTTATTTTTAATAGATCTTGAAACAAACAGAGAATGCGAAAATAATACAAAATCCACCAGACCAAGTATTTACAAATTTTTCCAATCCAAATAATATCAAAAAATCTACATTGTATTTCGTTACTGTCAGTAAGAACATTCACGTAGAGCTTGAATGCTCTCAAAAATAGATTAAAAGAAACGTGAAAGTTTGTTGTCATACCTCCGTTAAGCCTCCAGGGAAAGTGTATTCCTGTGAAGTGTTATCGAGACAGAAAAATATAGAACAACAACAAAACACAACAATTTTGTTTACAAAATATTATTTTGTTAAATAATCTAAAGAGTATCCGCCTTTTTATGGGATGAATCTGTCAAATATCAGCTCACAGATTTTAGTTCAGTGGAGAGATAGTGTAATGGAAGCTCCACAGTTTCTCTATGGCGTTTATATTCCCTACGATATCTACCATCGGCGGTTACTTGCCTGGTAATTTTTGAAGTAGTGTGTACAAATTCGATACGACTTTAATCTAGCCGTCCTATTTTTTATGCTGAAACATAAAACACACTACAGGTTGCTATTTGTACATAGACAACGTGCCCTTTATTACGTATACTTTCTTAATATATGAACTTATTACCGGAAAATTATCTTTTATTCTTCCCCGGGTCGCAAACTATCCCTCTAACAATATTTTATTAATATAAGTAGTTATTGGATGAAAGCGTAACAAACATCCATCCATCTATCCTTATATATTTCGCATTGAGAATATTATTAGTGGAATAAAGTTGAACCTACAGGTCATCATTTCTACTTTCTACAAATTATACTCTTATGTGCTCACGGAATTATAAACACTTAAAAACAACACGGAATTAAAAACAGATTAAAAGGTAAAAATACACAAGCTACAATCCAGGAAATACACAAGCTTCCATCGTTCAGTTTATTAAATACTACTACTACAATTATTATCGCATAGACCTAATCTATTTATTTTTTAAAACAGCTTTATTTATGTATAAATTTGAATTTAAATACGTATTGTACGTGAGTGGGAAGAATTTTTTACTATGCCCTTATTTTACAGGAATTGTATAAATTATTGCCTGAGTATAGATTTACATACCTATTACAAAAAGTTGGGGAATATTTCATAAAATTGGATTGCATTTGATGAGGATAAAATTTTAATTATTATTTAATTATAATTTTTCCAATTATCTCCTATAATTTTAAGATTTACTAGTAGTAACATAATTTTTTAATCAACATCCTCTGATTGTATATTAAGGAACTATGGCTAACAAACGTAACATCTGTAACAATTATTTGTTTCCATAATTGAATTCCGTGGTATCTTTGAAATTTATTCGTAAAAATAATTTTCTTTCCTGTTTACTTAAATATAATCCCTGCAGATTATTTTAACATAAAGAAAAATACTCCAACGAAGCCTTTAAAACAAGATTAGGGACCATACTGTACTTACAATGACAATATAATACGCAAGGGGGTTCTTTGTCAATAGTGCTTCGTATCAAGTTTGCCACATTACAAAAGTTCTGCCACTTTAAATATCCACTTGCATCTTGTGGGGAAATGGAATTGTGTTAGAATGATATCTCTAACTATATTCCACATTCATGTAGATATCTGTTCAGAGCGGCAGTTATGATATATTTATTATTATTATTTGCTTTGTAATATGTATCTTTAATTCTATTCCGTTAGAGTGTTTTTTCGTCAACATATTCGAGTTACCCATTTATGAATTATTCTGGGTACGTGTTGCTCTTTAAAGCTATTTTACATGTAACAGTCTATTACAAGGCATATATTAATTACACATTTTGGTGTACTCCACATGAATATAAATCATAAGTGCCCGAGTATGAAAAGATTGTTTTGGGTTTTTTCTTTATACTGCGATGGAAAATTATAGATGTTGTTTGTTATACTCGTATGTTTACAATTATTTTATCAGTATTCTACTTTCTAATGATTATTTCTTATTACAAAATAAAAGAAATAAGGAATATAAGGAGTAAAATTTACAGTCAATTGCTGAATTTTTATTACACAAAGATGTATTTATGATATAATATTATTTATTAACGTTTAAATATCGTGTCGGTTCGGCAATACCTCAGGTGATAATTTATGTCACAGTTTCATAGAGCGAGGAAGAAATTTCTTGAAAAATGCAATATTATGGAAATCGTTTAGGTGGTAAGGGTGAAAATTGTAAGTATATAATTTGTAGGGGTAAATTAGGGATCAATCCGAAAAATTCTTCGTATTACTCTCCGAAATATATGCGTTAGAGGAGATTTAACTAGGCTGGATCTCGGATTGGGCCAGGGCGCGGTTCGAAATATTGGTATAAATTTTGTACCAATTTCACTACCTGTGATGCTTATTTATAGGCTGTTATGCATTAAATAGAACTATGAAAGATAAGAATAAATGTTTTATTTATCCTTATAACACTAAATGTTATACAAGGTAAGTCATAATACATGTTTGTAGCTGTTAATTACTATTTAGCTATACAGTAATAATAATTAGATTTTTATATAAGATAATAATAACGAGAAGTAACGACCAAGAGTAAGAAACGACCGCCCGCTGGAGGGACATTTAAAGTCCCTTAACTGCCATAAATGATGCGGCACCATCACACTCAGTGCACTCAGTCTACCTCAGGGTAGCTTGTGGCGATCTGTCAGTGATTTGAGACGTTGAGGGTCCTAATATGCTTCAGGGGAACGTATACTACGTTCTTCTCTCTTGCCGGACAGAGTGGAGTTGCAAGAATAGATGTTTGACAGGTGGAAGTGTAATAATACAATAATGCTGATGGCGTCTCGATCGTTGTCGCAGACACACCTCTCTATATCCTTAGCCAGTGACACCAATGTTGCTCCCTTCGCATCAATATTGCTCTGCTTTTTTGGGGGGGCCATTTAGCCAGCGGCGCGTCATTACTTGTCATATTTAAATCAATTAGGAGGCTTTTAGAAGGCAGATGGTTGGAGTCTCTTCCATAGCCCGGTTCTCATTACCATCAAAATCGAGATGCAATAGTCCACAGACGTTATTACGTAGATGGAGATTACACCCAGTTGGTGCACTCCATGCACACTTTCATGAATTTTTTCTTAAATGGCATTGGATCTTTGTCTATATTTCGCATTCATTTTATAATATCTCCTAAGCGTTACCTTAGGGAAGCACAAAGCCAGCAAATACCTTGGCTTGGCCTACGAGGCAAATGCGATTTGGCATGTTGATTCCAAGATTATTGTTCGGATAGGCCGAATGGCCTAATAGTGAAGAGCCGCGATCAACATCTTAAGAGATCATCATCACTTGACGAATGGATCAAGGGCTAGATACAAACAGCAGAGATTCTCTACACGACGTATAGACCGGAGATTCTTTTCTCTGTAACCCTAACCACTGATAGCTTGTCTAACCTAACTTAATCTAATCCCGCTACCGTCTAACATGCAAACTAGGTTTACGTTTTTGACAGTATTTAAGTTTATTTCTATGTATACTTTAAAAATCGTCATTTTTTATTTTTTTTATTGAATAAAAGAAAAACAATCATATTACGAATTTATCAAAAGATAAAATATTTTTATTTTTCACGATAGTTATAAGATAATATTTAAACAATATCTGTCAATATATTTGAGTTGAAAAACACGACCAATATCGAAACAAGAAACGGTGATTGAAACTGTTGAAATTGAGAATTTATTTTCAGTCGTGCCACTTTGTGCCAAGTTTGTTTTGTCTTCAGTTAATGTTATTTGTCACAACAATAAAAAAAGCAATAAAAACTACAAAGACGAATAAAGTAAAAGACACATGAACCAGAGTTCGTTAGAAAGGCCCTGAAGTGTAATCTTTTATTTCGACATGATGCGCAGAAACCAATGTTTTCATTACGTAGTGAGTAAGGATGTTGGATTTAAGTTACTCCGCGTATTCTTAATGCTAACATCATTTTGGAAAATATTTCATCACATATAAAACATATTTAATTAGTCCTAAAATAAATATATTTTGACAAAAGATTTGGCAATTTCATGCAAAACTAACTGCATCCGTTACAAACAAAAATGACGATACAGACAAAAAGTGATAGGTGTTTTGTCAGATGTTGAATGAACTTTAGTTAATTTTGACTTTAATGTCAATGACAATTATTAATTATACCACTCTCAAGCTGAGAGACCTCTTCCAGCCATCCGCAATCATACGTTGTGAAAGAAATGTGCGGGAAAGTTTCATGTGCAATTTTGGATATACCTTAATACTATATTACTTTTAAAATAATAAGAAAAAATATTTACATACTTATATATAATTCATAAATATATACACACACACATACATATAAATAATTAATATGTATTTAAATGTATATATATGATTATAGGAGAGTAGAAAAGAAATGATCTTTAAGTACTTTCTTGAAAACATCAACGGATGAACTGTCGCGGATACTTGCGAGCAACTTGTTCCAGAGCTTCGTTTCTGACACAGTGAACGAATTAGCAATGTATCGTGTTTTATATCAGGACTGTTTAAGTGCTTTATTTATCTATCCTAAAAGCAGAAATAGTTAATATTATTTCTTACTCACACCAATTAGTCTCGCTTAAATGATCATTGAAGGGTTATGTTATGAGTGTACGAGTACGGCTAGATTATCAAAAATATAGAGAATAATATTATTTATAGAAATATTTTAAACAACTAAGACTAAGACACATATGCTCGTATTTATCATATTAACTCTTATTGAGTTCGAAGTTTTTGATACTTCAAAGATGGAGCACTATTGGAACTAGTGTACAAACCAATTAGCCACGAAGGTCGTCGTCGTTGTCATAAAGGCAATTATATCACACTATATAAACTATATCTCCACTAGAATTAAAGTGATCATATATGTATGGGGCATAAAAAAGCTTTGAAAGTTCAAAACTTTCGAATGAAGCTCATGTCGGGCGATAAACAACAGGCGTGTAAAACTTTGTGTAAATATGCAGAATAGGTGCTCCGTTTGCTGAAACCCTAATCTTTCATGCGAAAATGTGCTCAGAATGTTTAACTCGGTGTCGTCACGGATTGTCTTGTAACGTTTGCCGTTGCCGCGGGTTTATGAGCTACGTACGTGGAGCGGGGCGCTTATATGTTTCTAAGTAAGGGAATAGAAGCGGATCTGATATTGTTATGTTTGAGGATGTAATACGAGTAGTGTTAAGTTTTCCAACTTTTGGATTATTTTCAGGTTTACTTTTAAAGCTTCCATTAATAGCGTTTATTTAATGTTGAGTCGCTACGAAACCATACCATAACATACTCTGGAAATGTTTGTATATCTAAATTTTAATAATAATAAATTTTAATAAATAATAAATTTAATAAATTTAATAATAAATTTAATTTTTGTGATGAAATAATGATTACTTATAATACACGTAAAACAAAAAAAAAAACATCAATTAAACCCGTGTCACCAAAAAGAATTCTTTTACTGTATTTTAACTGACCCAAAAATAATAACGGAATTCTATAAAATTCCGATATTTTTCGAGAAAAATTTCATTGATATGGTAATTGTGGGAACAATTTTCATGGGCTATTTGGCTTCCGTGGACCGTTGCGTCGGCCGAACTGAGACCCTTGTACCAACATGTGTAAACTGTCTCAGTTATATCTTGGGATAAAAAAGAATTGCTTCTAAGCAGCTAATTTATTTTCTCTTATTTAAGTTATTTTTATAAATGTTAACACTTCATATATTGTTAATTATGAATTGTACTGTCAATATTAATATATTTATTAATTAATTTATTTAAGCAAATATTAGAAAGATACAAGACAAATTTTGGTAAATGTAACATTCGTCTACAAAATTTTATCACAATAGCTTTAACAAAATGTTATAGAACATAGCAACTAGATAACTATTGAGTTCTAACTATTGAGAAAAATAGTAAGAGCTTGATTAAAACGAATATTGGTTCCTTACTTAGGTGTTTCGTGACTATTTAGTAAATTTATTTATTTAATAAAAATCAACATCCTATTAATATATTATATATATGTAATTATGAAATAAGTTATCTTAAACAATACCAATATTACAATATTGTTAGAAAAAAATGACAGTCACCTAATGTTATTTTTGTGCGATTTGCAACAAATTTGCAACCTTGTTAAGAATCACAGTGTATGTTGCAAGCTAGTGACATGACATATAAAGTCACGGCATCCAGTAATTTGACTTTTAGACAGTAATAGACAAAATTATTAACGACGGTAACCGATTCATATACAGAAAACAATAGTTTGAATTCAAATTGTTTGCAAAAACAACAAAAAATAATACTTGAGGTATTATTTTATACCTTCGGTAAAATATATTTTGTGAAGAGAAAGTGGTACTATGTTTTTTATGGTTAAAAAAATTTGCCTCACACTAGGATTTATGTCTAAAATCTAACACCGTCCCGTGCAGGAATTGTTAGCCAGAATGCAAAGGCACAGAAGTCGATCAAAAATTGATTTGATGATATTGGGACAGTTACATGACATTTTAGAATTGATTAGAAGTCTAGGATATCTCATGAAATCACAAATAATATACTTACTCATAACAACAGAACATAATTTTAGGTTTAGAAGCTAAAATTATGACTTTTCAACAATTTTTGTATTTCTGCTTGCACCATTTTATATCACAACATATAGATAGGTATGTAGTATAAATACAGCACAGCTTAACATCTGCTATAATAATACACCCCTTTGAGATATGATGTGAAACAAGAATGTGCTTAGAACAAAACGACTTGATACTTTGGGGAAATTTTGAGCAAAAATGTGGTATAATTTACTGACTGTTACGAGACTGAGTCAGATGACAAAACATTTGAGTTGGGACGCTGACACGAAATAATGCATAGAGTTTATCAAACGGGCTTAGGGCTGAGGTGGGGAAAGCACCGCTGCGACTTGGCGTAATGTTGAAATTTTGACAAATTGCACTTGGGAATTACTGGCGGAATATGAAGAAAACCACGCATTCCCACAAATTACTGGGCTGTGACAAATGCCCTCTTAGATGACCCGCGATTTATTTGGCTCTCAGCTGAATGTGTTTAATGTCAGGAAATAGGAAGTTAGTATCACTTTAAATTAGTAATGCACAATAACTGTTGTGCGATATAAATATTTGTTTTCTATTTTGTATGTAGATATGTATTTTTAAATGAAGCGAAACTTTCAATAGAAGTTTGACTTTGTTTTGAAGAAGAAGTGACTTTTTAATGCATTAACATAATCATCCAAAAATATATAAAAAAACCTCTTAAATGAAGAAATTTTCACGATGGATGTTCAAACAATTTGCAATCTCGTAGAAAATAAATAGCTATTTAATACTTTCCTTCCAGGTCTTTCAAGAGAGAAATTGCTAGGGTTAAGTTATAGCAGATTCGTTGAATTGGTGAGAAATTAGTGCGTGTCCTTGCTCTTCAGAAACTCGGTCATTATGTTCGCTTGTCAAGGTTATTGGTGCGAATTTCTGGCTCTACAAAATAGAGGCGATTCGTGGTCCCATGACGCATAGGAGAAAACTAATCTTTTAGGCACATTTCTTGTCGCCCAACTCGACGTTGGATGACAGGGGATAACGGTCACCGACCTTAGCGACCGCGACGTAAGATTGCGGTATAGAGGTATGCCAGATATCCATTTCCACCAAAGCTTAGTGCTTTCAGTACTTTTTTTCTAGACAAATACAAGTCAAGTGAGCCCTATGGAATCCCTTTTATCACGTTAATGACGTGAATTCCAGAGTTAGCACCAGTTTATTACATCCCTTTCAGCTTTTCGACTTTTCTGGTGTGGATGCGACCGTGGAAGACAGCTTTAGTACACCCGATTCTAAAAAAGGCAACTACCCTAATTCGCCCAACTATTAATTAACAGACATTAACTCCCTGTTGCCTTACTAGAGCTTACGGACAACATCCACAGAGCTCATGAGGACAGGCAAATAGCCGTCTGTGCATTCCTAGATATAGAAGGAGCATTTGACAACGTGACCACCACCTCTCTAACCAAAGGGCTGAAGAACAAAGGGATCGATGAAACAACGACCCGATGGATAGTTGCAATGCTAAAAACAGAATAGTAAAAATAGACCTCAATAAGGTAACTAGAAGCTTCAGAGCGACAAGAGGTTGCCCGCAAGGAGGCGTTTTATCGCCATTGCTATGGTCCCTGAATGAGTCTTGAATGAATCTTAATGTACAGAGCTATGCAGATGACGTAGTGGCCTGTGTCATAGGCCCTTGTCAAAGCACTGTGACCTCAATTTTACAGAAAACCGTAAACACAATTGTTAACTGGTGTTCAGAAAATCAACTGACTGTAAATCCTACGAAAACTATTGTAGTCCCTTTTATTAGGAAGAGAAAGCTGGACAAACTCTCACCACTGACTATTAAAGGAACAACAACACCATTTTCAACAGAGGTCAAGTACTTGGGCGTAATCATCGACAAGAGACTGACCTGGGAGTCACACCTTAAGAACACGATAAAAAAGGCTAAAACTGCCTTAGGTATATGTCAACGGCTTGTAGGGACGAGATGGGGACTAAACCCAAAAATCACCTTATGGCTTTACACCACCATTGTTAGGCCGTCAATAACTTACGCCTGTACGATATGGGGCTCGAAGGCACAGCAAGTTACGGCTATAAAAAAGTTATCAGGCCTGCAGCGCACTGCATGCCTGATGGCTATAGGAGCCGTTAGATCAACACCAGCCATAGCCCTTAATGCAATCCTCAGCCTCCCACCTCTAAACCTCTTTATCGAGAAGGAGATGATGGCTGGCATCCTATAGGACTAAACGCTGGCATAGAACACTGGAATCCCAGACAATAAGGACCTACATCAAAAAGTGTTTGAATGTCCACTTCTTGCAATGACGACAGACGTCTTGCTTCCAGAAGTTAACTTCCACAAGAATTTCACTGTGGAAATCCACCAGGAGGGAAGACTGGGCGCAAGGCCGACAGTAGTGATCCCTTAAATGACGGGAGTCTGGTGTGGTTCACCGATGGCTCAAAAATGGGGGCTAACGTAGGATGGTGGCATATATGGGGGCAGACCCAGGGTTAGCAAAGCATAAATCTGGGAAAGTAGCCACTATATTCCAGGCGGAAGTCTGTGCCATAATTGAATGTGTACAAGCGAACCGCCAACGAAACTACGTAAACCAAAAAATCGTAATTAATTCAGACAGCCAGGCAGCTTTACTAGCAATAAACAATAACACCCTTAAATCAAAGCTAGTAAAAGACTGTGAAAAAACTCAATGACCTGGGAGAAAAGAACAAAATCACTCTCAAATGGGTGCCAGGTCATTCTGGAATAACCGGCAATGAGAAGGCCGATGAACTAGCCAGGGCTGGGGCTCAAGGAATACAGTTCGGCCCAGAGCCTATCTGTGGTATCTCAAAGACCAGGCCATGCAATACCTGAAAACTCGCCTTCTTAATGAGGCGAAAGCAGACTGGCACAGTACGTCCGGGATGACACACTCAAAAGCACTAATCGAACCATACTCTCGCAAACGCACTGACGAGCTATTAAAGCTTAACAGGAGTAACTTGAGCGTGATGGTTAGGGCTTTGACCGGTCACTGCAAGTTGAATAGACACCTTCACAACATGAAACTTAAGGACACTGACACTTGCAGATTCTGCGAACAAGAGCGTGAAAACACCAATACACCTCTTGTGCTACTGTGAACCGCTGATTCACAAAGAAACAGACACCTGGGGAAACACATCCTTGACCCAGATGAAATAAAAAAATCCGAACTGGGAACATCCTATCTTTCTTGGTCAGTGCCCAGTTAAGGGAGCTACTGTAGGGCCTACATAGAACCTACATAGGAGGCTGGTCACAATAGATCTTAATAGGTCGCAGTGATGCATATCAGCCCCGACTTACATGAAATAATAATAAAATAACTCCCTGTTATCGAAGATAATGGAGTCCATTGTCAATAGCTAGCTATCTTAAGAATTAGTATGTTTTATGACCAATATGAAGGTTTCCGTATAGGTTGGTCGGCTTGAGATCTTTTAGTGTACCTAATCTCTACTCGGCCCAGCACACGCTGGCGGAGTGCCCCGCATTGATTGCGGCTATGCTGGCGGACGAGATTGGGGGAGGTAGTTGTCTCTTCTGAGAATGGGTTCCTCTGGGGTATTATAGGGGAGCGGAGGCTGGGGGTTCCTTCCTCCCTCCCTATGTGCCTGAGGAAGGCCATCGCTGGGTTTTTAGAGGGTAGGCCTCCCCCTTCTGGGGACGAGAGACCGCCGGTTCTCCGCCGCCGGGGTATGCAATTCAATGCATTTTCCTCAGCGGTAAAAAATGTTATACCTACATAACCTAACACATCGTTGGGCACTACGTTGGCGATTGGAAGTATAGGAAATGTTTCGGCGGTGAATTTAGAATGTCAGCAAATTCTGAAAAATTCTCTCAAGGCAGTGTACTATCGATTACACTATTTCTTCTGTATATCGATGATATGTTGCTGCAAATCTGTTGTTATGCATATAGGAGTACAGCTACTCCTCTCCTCTCTGAACATCTACATAGTAAGGATTCAAGTAGATATCTCGGACTAAGCATAAACCTTAAGTGAAGTTCTATTGTAATTATACGAAATACTTTATAGTGTTAACTGTTATGGGTTTCATTATATTGAGTGTACTTCTATATGATATGTTTATTTTATTATGTTTAGTGTTAAGTATATCTCTGATTTAAACTATGTTATGTAAGGGTTGTTGCTTATATTTATAGTAATAAATAAAGCTCCAAGCTGAGGGGAGACACGCCACACTTTGTAACTTACTTGGCTTAGGCCTGTAATTACAGTTAAAACCAATATTGACGCTAAGAAATTTATAAGTGCCCAGTAATAATATTGATTTATTTGCGAAAAACTTATAAAGATGACCACTTAAAAATGTAAGAACTTATATGAGTTATTCAAAGTTGTCTATAAAGTATCTTTGCTGTACTTTCCAAAACATCGATTCATACGGCCATAACTATAAGAGTAGCCCATATTCACATAATGTGGCTATATTGATAACTAAATCATTTATATGCGCAGACCATGTAGGCTGTATTCTTACATATGTCAGAAGCTAATCAACTTATTTTGTTGTGTTATAAAATGCGGATGTGCTCTATTATCATCTAAAAGGAAATAGAAGCGTTACACACCCCCCAAAAGGAGATAAATATTTTATGTCATAATTCATCTCAACCATAAAAAGGGTGAATGGTGACGCTACGCGACGATTTCGGAATCGCAAAGGGATTGCGAAAATTTTGTGTTGATATTTTCTTTTATCTTAGAATGAGAACGTTCCCTTGCATTGCAGAGTTCCAAATTTCTGCGAATTTTGATCATTGAAATAAACAAGGAAAACTTTTTGTAAATACTACCCAAATATGTGGTTTAAACAAATATTAATATTTTAGTAAATTAAGCACTTTAGGTACAAGTATAAAACCTATTAAATACTTTGTATAATATCGAATTTCAAAGATAGCTTGTTATCTTGAAATAATATCGACGAAAGTAATTTTTCGTATGCTCCAATGATTCCAAGCTTGTAATTGCTAAAGTTCCATTCGGAGGGTTGGATGGTCACGAAAGAACTATAAAATTGCAGTTATCCTTCTCCAACGACTTCCCGATACGGCCACAATGAAATAAGATCTGATTGAGTGGCCCAGGGGCTTAGTCATTACATTGTAGCGAGTAAATTATATATATCTATCGACCGATTCGGACTTTTATTGTCTATATGTCAAGCGCATTAAAAGTTGCCAGAAGCAATAATATAAAATGCTATTAAGTAAATAGTATCAAACCAAAATCATTGATTACGTAATTAGTTATTATTTGTCGGGAACAGAAACAACTTGGCACTTATTCCCGATAAACAAATGAACGTATACCAGTCACTATACGACGATCTTAGCCACGTGTCCAATTTTATTAAAAATATCAATCATAATTTCGAGATAACGATATGCTCGATTGTTATATATTTTTTGGATCGTAGCTATAGCTCCATATTGCGTCACCTGTAACTACCACACATACATAGCACAATTTTATTAAAATTTTTAAATGACACCACAGTGTTAAAAGGCTGTTTAGTTTTAAACAACCTCATACTTATTAAGTAAGCTTATTTACATCCCTGGTAAATTTAGATCACTAAAAACAAGTCCAATATACTACATAATATGCTCGAGAAAACTTTTAAATGAAGACTCTGAAAAGAAAATAACATAAATTATGGAAATTATATGGTAATGAAAACTGGGAGGTTCTATGGAAAATACATGAAAACATAATACTACAGTAATTACATAAATTATGACGAAAATAAAATTAAATCCTTTCCAAAGTACGTCTTCACACGAAAAGGCTATAAAAGTAAATAATAGGTTATCAGGGGTGACTTTTAAGAAACAAGATGATGGCGAAAAAATATGTAATTTTACACAACATACTATTAAACGTAAGTTCAACGTAAATTACATATCAGAAATTAAATAAGTACTTAAAGAATTTTAGAACATCAATCTCTATTTTACACGAAGATGTGCTGATACGTTAACTGCTCTTTTTTTTTTGTTCCCCTGAGTAAAATGTATTAAATCGCATACACCGGCTGTGGCGAGCGGGCGGTTATGTGGGGCTCTCCTCCCCAGAAGGGGGAGGCCTACCCACTAAAAACCTCAGGGATGGCCTTCCTCAAGCATGTAGGGAGCCCCCGGGAACGCGAAGCGACTTCCCCCAGTCTCCGCTCCCCTGCCTACAGGAGAGCCCTCCTCGGGGGAGGCTACACTACCTTCCCCGATCTCCTCCACCGACGACGGACGCCCCCTGGCCACGGAAGGGGCGTGGTCCATCCCGTGTTGCCGTATCCGCGGGCGCGACATCCTCGCGCCCGCCGGCGACCTGCGGCGGCGCCGCGGCTATGCTACCGAGCCCGGCGCCGCCTTCTTCGAGCGGGCTCGGCCATCTCCCGACCCCGCTCGGCGGCCTCCTTCTGGAGCATCACTGCTTCACAGAAGGAGGCCACAGCCCTCCAACCACATTGCCGCAGCCAATGCCGGAAACGTTAACTGCTCTACTGTTCATTTTTAAACTGCCATATAGAACATGAACGGAAACGAGCTTTTATAATATCAATACTTAAGGGTGTAGTTAGTCAGAGTAAGAAGCCCACCTCAATGCTGTGTCAATTTGGATATATACAAAAAATAATTGTAACGTCAGTTAATAAATCAAGAGAGTTATTATACCAAAACAACATAGTTTCTGCAAAAAACGCGGAGTGTAAAGCTTAGTTTTAAGAATAAGTTGCGTAAGCTTTTCTTCCAGGAAAGTTTTGGGCAATGAAACTTAGGTTATTTAGAAAGTAGGCTGTGAATATCTTCGTTATAAATTTTCGCAAATAAGATTTAGGCTATTATATATTAGTGTATTATAATATGTTTTTATTTATGTATTAGGATTATAAATCTATTATTTATTAGTATCAATATTGACTCGTTTTCTATCTTTTTGGTACATCTACCACATTGTATCTCTGCATCACCCGAAGGTTAACTGGCAGAAAATGCCTCGGACAAAGTCCGCCTTTGTACACTTTTTTTAATTGTACATGAAGTATAAATAAAATAAAATAAAAGCAATTTGGATGTTATATACACGGACTTCGCCAAATGTTTTGACAAGATCTGTTATAATACTCTCTTCAATAAACTTTAGCAACTCAGAATACAGTGCGATTTATTGCGTTGGATTAAGTCGTTAGATTAAATCGTAGTCAGGCTGAAGTTGTATCTAGTTTTCGGTACACATACAAAGATGTTACTTCAGGAGTCCCTTAAGGTTCCATTTTAGGACCATTACTTTTAGTTTTGTATGTCAACGGTCGTGCGAGTGTTATATGTCAGTCTAATGTACTCGTTTATTCTGATGATCCCCAAATTTTTCTAGTTATTCAAGAAAACCGAGACATTTGGTTATTACGGACTTATTTATGTGTATTTATATGTGCCTTGAAATTACATTTACAGGAAAAAATTCAAATGTTAAAAATACAATTCGCGTAAAAATTGTGTGAAAAGACTCTTAATTGCGTTACCGAAATCAAGGATGTGGACGTGATATAAGACTCGAGGAAAGGATCTCTCATTTGATGGACATATGAATAAGTTAAATGAATATGGGTCATACACAAAAATTAAAAAAAAAGCGTTCACTTACTTTAACGCTAACTTAGTATTTACTTAACTTGCTTAGTTTTCTAATTTATGTAAATCACATTTATGTCCATTTAATTATATAAAAAGGAAAAATAAAAATATTCAATTAGTTATTTAAATTTAACTTTATCATTATAAAATTCTCCTCCTGTAGACTGTTCAGATACTGCGTACAGATCTTTGGAGGGCAATAAAAAATTCTTTTGTGGTCTTAAAATAACAGGTATTTTTATTATAATGACATGTATGTATGTAGGTACACACTTAATGAAGATTTTCAGAAATAAGTGTGTTAATTATTCATTTAAAATAAATAAAAATGTTGTTCTAAATTTTGACATCTTTCCTGTAGACTAAAAAATAAACGATTATTTTTTTCGTAACAGATCGCATATTCAACTTTTATTTTTTGTGTTGGTAACACTGAGTCACGCATCAGTTGCCGGTTGAATGCTGAGAAGAAAGTCCTATACGTTTTGATAAAATATTATCATAATTAAATACACAAGTTTTTGTCAAACATCAGTGCATCTTTTCTTAGTGATTTATTGCAAAGTAATTATGACTATTTCTTATGTTAAACTACTTTGGCATTATGTGATTTAAGAACTAGTTTATAACTGTGCCATTGTTAAGATTCTAACCTTAAAATTTTGATTGTATTATTATTTTTTTGTTTCGTTTGTCTCTCCTGTAGAAATCTCTTCTGCAGATATCATGTCTACAGAAAAGATAAATTCTACAGAAGTGAAATTTAGACTTTTGTGTTCATTCTTTTGATAAGTTGGTATTTAAATAAGCTTTATTATATGTCTTGACTTATTAATTTCAAGTATAAATGTACATAGTTTATTGTTTATAACCTTTTCACTTGAATGCTACTGAATTAATTTTGATGATTTAGAGTATTACCGACAAATAACTATCAACTTTATTCAAAACTAGCTTTGTTTTGCTTTATATAAAATTTTCCCGCGAGGTAAGTTGACGTAGGCAAAGTCACGGGCGTGCGATAATATAAAAATTATAACATTTTGAATCGATTGCGTGACTTTTATTTTGTGCGTTTTCTTTTTCGAGTGTTTTGTGTATGACCCATATATCAAGTCAAATCAAGTTAAATGAATAAGTTAAAGAAATATGAATAACGTCAAAAATCTTGTTGGTTCCAGTGCACTGCACTGCATATTTAGTGGTAATAAATGTATATACTTAATGATTTACCTTGTATTTGATAATTTATAGAACTTTATAAGCAAAAATAAAGATGATAATTAACAGACAGATGAAGCTAATAATTTCTATGGTTAAGGAGTTCTATTTTTAAATGTAGTAATAACACAATATCTAGGTGACCGTATTGTGAATCTAAACCATCCTCAAGCGCCTGGAATACACACAAAAAAATTCATCAAAATCGGTCCAGCCGTTTAGGAGTTCAATGACTAACACAAGTACAGAAGATTTATATATATAAAGATTTGTATAGCCTTATGTCCTTTTTTTTATGTCAGGAAAATGCTTTTCGCATACCCCGCGGTTCGGGAAAACCGCGGGGTTATGTCAGATTCTCCGCGCGCCTGGGACGAGTCCAAGCGCGTGGCCTACCGACTAAAAACCTGACAATGCCCCTTCCTGACGCCTTGCCGCGAGAGCTTCGATCGTCGATGTGTCCTCCCCCCATCCGATGAGGGGGGGCGCACACGCCGAAGATAGCTACATCGCGGCGTGACAAGGTCATGGGAACTCACAAGAATACTTTCATGACTCGCGTCTTGCGCCCCCCTGTTGTGTTGGGGGGGGGGGGAGGCGCCAATGCCCCGGGGCATCCGGGGGATCGACGACAGACGATGATGACCTTTGAATAGCAGGGACCGGCCTTCCCGAGCCGGGCCCCCGCTGGTCGCCGACAGGAGGAACGAAGCGCGCAAACGCGCGCCTCCTTCGCCCCTACGGCCTACGGCGGCATGCCTGCGCGCCAGGGTCATCTTCCCTGGCGCGCTCCGCCGCCTCCTTCTGCGTCGATGTCATGATGAGTTCACCATCGCCCACGTGTTCTCTCCCTCCAGCATGGCACACACCACATTCTGGAGGGAGAGGTCCTCGCCCATGACGGCGACCAACTCAGCGCGCCGCACGGAGAAGGCCGGGCACACCGCTAGGGTGTGCTGCGCGGTGTCCTCGGCGGCGCCACAGTGGTGGCACTCAGGGGTTGTCTCACGCCCTATGCGGTGTAGGTAGCGGCTAAAGCAACCATGGCCGCTTAGCACCTGCACCAGGTGGTACGTGAGCGACCCATGACGCCGGTTCGCCCATGTGGTGAGGAATGGGCGCATTGCCTCGACGCTTCGGAACATGGTGTCCGAAACGGAGGCAGCACCCATTAGCTCACGGAGCTCCTCGAGCCACAGGCGAACCACTTCCACTTTGGCCTCCTCGGTCGCGGAGGCCCTCTTCCGCGGCGCTAGGCGCCGCCGCCGGTCGCCGTCCCGCGCATCCGCACGGACGCGGTAAGCGGCGGCTAAAACATGGGCGGTGTACTCCCACGGCGGAGTTCCTGCGATCAGGCATGCCACCGTATGCGACACTGTGCAGTATCCCCGTATTGCCCGCAGGGCCACAGCTCGCTGGGCCCTGTGCAGGGACGCCACAGCCCGGAGGCCGAGGGCGTCGGCCCATACAGGGGCCCCATACAGGGCATAGCCTTATGTCCTATTGTCTTTAAATTACAATAATCTTTATAAAGAGGCTCAAATTCATCGAAATGCCAATGAAGTGGACTATGTTCTAAGTATGTATCTCGAAAAAAGTAAATTCGGCGAATCGCAGTGCGTAGCACACGTAGCATGTAGGACTGAAAGACATTGGGGCGGACTAAATGCTGGGAAACGTGGGATTATCTGTACAGGGCGTGGCTAATTAGAGGTAATCGTCCAAATTTAGAGTAGGGTCATATCCCTATCAGTGGAGACATGTTATAACAATTGTGATGATAACTTTGTAACATAGAATAAAAAGAACGTTTGAGTACTGTACTTAATATATTTTTGGTAACTTTTTTTGAAATAGTATAGTAACACATTTATTTATTTGGGTAATATGTTGTCAATATCTAGATGGGTAGTTTCTTCAACTATAAATGCGAACATGTAAATGGAATAATGGTCATCAGATTATTTTAACGAGTATGTTAGTCGCGATATATCTGTTGATGTGTGTACCTTTGTAAGCCAGACACTAATACTTCTATATAACCGAAAATTGTACACCCTCTTCTTAAAATTCAAATGTTAATTTAGGTGGGAAACCGTTACAGGCAAGAATTGTTGGAGTGAATAAGGCGGATGTGATGAGAAGGGTATCAGTACTAGTAATTACTAGTTTATTTGACGTGAAATGTGGATTTATGTCATGAAATGTACATAATTATTGGAAATGGTATGTAACATAGATAGGTGAACTGAGATAAGGAACAATAGAAATGAGTGTATTCAAAGAATGTATGGGCTTTCCAACACATGAGTTAAAGATGGATCGCATATGATCATACCGCGATCATAGATTAAATACGAGCAAACGATCTAATCTTTTAAACTGGGTATCCATTATTTATTAACAATTACATAAGAACTGAACTCATGATTAGATTTTAAGGTCATAAACATAATACAATACATATAAACAGAAAAGTAATTATAACAGACGCTATCAATTCCAAGCCATCAAAATAATGTTGCACGCAACATAAATCTTAAAAAGGGGTGAATTTAAAAGTAAAGTAGGAATGTTACATTTAGGAAGAACGTACTTATTTGATTTACGATGGGGCGGAGAGCTTTTACAGCCGTGCGTACATTCACAAGCCTTTTTGTCGCAGTTTCCGTTCGGATATTTGGTATATTCTTTTGCCTTTATTTAAAGGTCGTGGTTCACATCTGAGTATTCTATGTGGTTAAAGTAAGTACAAGCAGATTGGTAAATATGGCGAATTGGAGTTTTAAGAAACTGTTCTATTTTAAATTATAGCCTTCTTTTTACTATGTTTTATTATCATAATTGAAAGCAAGCAATGGTAAGCGGAGACAATTGCTTATAGTAGGTACATGTGGTTCTTGTGAGATTTGCATTAAAAACGTAACATAAAATTATTAATATTTAATTATAATAAGCTATGTAATAAGTATGTAAATCGTGTCATTCATAGTTAGTCGACTTTCAACCTCTTAAATAAGTCGAAATCTGTAAAAAGGATACAGTTATTATATATATATATTTTTTTTTAATAACTCCAATCAAACCATTCGCGATATATCGTCCAGTAAATTGCGTCGATCGATTTTCAATTTGCTCAACTACAAAATATTTGTTGGCCGATCGTTTGTCGATCGGGCCTCGGGTTGAACCTTTCTATAAGTAGTTTCCCATTTTCTTAGTGCCTCCTAAGCGGATAACGGAGGATCTCTTTAAATTGTTAGTTCTGCTAGGAAGGTCAGACAATTCCTAGTTTGAATATGTTCAATTATGACTTTCATTGTTAATTACGCATTTTTAACTTCTAAGTTAATTGATACTACGGAAATTAAATGGTAATAAAAAATATAACCCTACATCCTTTAACCCTTTTTCAGTCACAGGTCCCCGACTTGATTATGGCTATATCAGCCCAATGATTGTAGATATAATGATGCAAGCTGTTGCATTAATCTATATTGGATTGTCTTCTCTTGGACATACTACATATTGCCACCATGCCTTCTTTAACGTGGTGTCCACTTGTTGCACTTTTCTTTTTGTGAGAGGCTTCATATTCTTAGTATTATCAAAAATACACGTCAAAGTCAGAGAATCAACAACGAATTCAGTATCATATAGTAAAAGAGCTCATCATAAGACAGAGTCCTCTGCCCGAAGTTACGATGAAGTTCCTTCACAAACGTACCAAACGTTTCAATTACCCAACCCCACCAATGGCGCTGCTGAAGGATTAAACCGCCATTTCATCATCCGAATGAGTAATTTCTAATGAATATCTACTATTTGTCGTGGTTAATAGTACAAACCATACTTTCAATTCTGTATACATAAGTGAAGTTAATATGTGAAGAACCCATATCAAAAGCAATATATTGTTTTAAAACACATATGTCGTCATTACAAGATCAGATAAATATTAGACCACTACAAACATATTTGTTACATTTTGTGTTAGATATCTGATTCTTATAAATATCAATTTATTTTTTATGAATATAGGTACCTCTTAATGTCAATATATAATTTTTATTACGGTTTATATAAGCACTAGCTACTTATTACGACTTATTATGTTTACATAGGCTAGCTGCTTACATATGTACATTGATACAATAGTTTCTTCAATGACTACAGACTATAAATTCCAACTACAGTATAAATGTTAACAATCTCTATATTGAGATATTAAATTATAATTGTGCACCAAACATTGTATCAAATCGTAAATCGATTTTATATATTTTTATCATACAAATTTTTAAGTAAATTTAAATCCTGTGTAGGAGTTTCTGTAAGTTTTATACAAACTTTAAAATATTGTAGTAGCTTGTATAATGCTAATATTTAAAGGAATTTAAGATATTTTTATTAAGACGCTGACGTGAGTAAAATAGACTTGTTTAAAATGTAAAAAACATTGTTTAAATCCAGACATGAAACAAATGGCTTTGCCAAACTTCAGTTATTAGTTTGTTTTACTCCAGCTAGCTGAAAAAAAGTAACTAATTTTATACAATTGTTGTAATAAAGTATTAACTGGTTTGGCAGATTGTCGTTTATATATCCGACACTTTGAAACAATTGACTTAACCAATTTCTTTACACCCGTGATCTATTAAAATTCTCTCATATTTGCTATCAGAGTACGGAACGGAACAAACGGAAGTATTGAATTGTTAACGATAAGTTGTCTCTTTAGTTAAGTAAATTTTGTAAATGAAATTTTGAGGTTTATCACTGTAAAGTAATTTGGTATGAAACCTTATAAACTTTCGTCATATTTAATACATTATAAATTTTTAATTTACTCTTATTTTCTTCTTTACTAATTCTATATCAACCTCAGTAATATTTCTTCAGCCTATGATCCCTGAACGTTTCTACAATTATCTAATAATCTATAATAAAATATAACACAAAATGTTACAAATTTTGGATATCTTATTTTTTATTTTTGATAAGTAATTGATCTAATTATACTTGTTACAGTAATTTTATTAACATTACGTAAGTAATTGTCGATAGACATCTCTAATAGTTATGTGCGCTGAGCTAAAATAATTTCTTAAAAGCATCTGTATAATACATAGTTATGCTATCTATCAAAATTATTGAGTAATAAATCCATACCACACCCTTTCCAGTCACCTGAAGCCTATTCATGTCTAGTTACTTTTTATGATCAAATAATATGGTTTCATTGGTTTATCGAAAATAAAAGCTGCGAAAAAGTTGATTTGCGACGATGACGCACCTCTATTAATAAATTATCGGGAAAATGCGCCTATAAAACAAAAGGATCGAGAATAACGTAGTAAACTAAGCCCAATGTTGTCAGTGTATTCTATGTTTATAAATATTAGGTTTGTAAGAGATTCTTTCAAACTCAATATTTATCGATTTCATATAAATCGATACATCCGTCGTGTGTCTATGGATTTCCTCTGAATTATCTTGAAAAAGATTTCTTTCACATATATTTACATATAAGACAGGACAAAACTGACTTTAATATTATTGTTACTTGTAGAAGTAATTTTTTTATGTATTAAAAGAGAATGCCAAGATCTGCCCCAAGGATTAATTTAAGTTACAGTAATTACACATTTATGAAAAATATTTAATTTTATTATAGATCCGAACAACAAATATAAAAAATCTAAAAAGCTGGGGAAAAAAAACTACATTTAATAGTTGTTAATGGAATTCTATGCCTTTTCCTAGTCGGAGAATTTAAAGCTTATTTTTTTAAAGAATTTTATTGGCCACTGGATACAAGTCCTTTTAGCCAACATAAACCTATTGGATCTAAGTCGAATGCTTTTTAGTATAGGTAATAGTCTTTTTCTTTAATTGTTGTTCTGTTAATTTTTTATGTTCAATAGTGTTATTTAATCATTAATTTTAGTAAGAATGAGTTCTCAATAAAAGCCTTTTAGGAATAAACGCATTTTACTTCTGATGCAAAATAAAATAAAAATATTACGTTAGATAATAACATGTATTTACATATATCAAGAAGTGCACTGTAAATAGAAATGTAATATTAGGTCTATAAAGTCATCTTTATTTACGAATCCGTAAATAAAGATGACTTTGATAGATAGCCTCAATCGTGTGTTCTAATAAAGTATGAGCGTTACTTGAACTGGATTTAAAATTGTTTTTTTTATAGTTAGAACAATTAGTTGTTGTTATTATTGTTTTTAGGATATAGTAGATGGCTACTAAAAATTGCATCTTATAAAAAGTCTAAGATAAACTTAATATTTGTGAAAAAAAATCATATTGTTTATACCATCATAACTACCGATCCTCTGCTTTAATATAATTTATCTTTTATTATTTCAAAAGTGCAGATGTTTAGCTATCATTTCATATATAAATTATGTTTGTAACTGGAAAAAATTTGGTGGGGCATGGCGCCATAGAAATCTTGGCATTGTCTTTTGAATAATACAAGTACGTATTTTGAGTAAGCTAATTTAGTTCTTTCTATTGATTTACAAAAGACAACCAGATACATTATTGAAGGCATGGCCACACCGTAATAAAGTCTATTTACGAAAACTTCGGGATCGTTGTTCTGTCGTGATCGTTTGGTTACTCGACAATCGGTTTTACACCAAACAACTTAAATCGGTTGGCATATTAAATGAACAATATATTGATATTTAAACATAACGAGTTTAAGCATAACGTTAATGCTTGAAGTTAAATGCACATTTCAAATCACGGGTATTGGTCCCGGAGATTTAAAGTAGTTAGAAATCCTTTACTGACTTGTTGTACATAAGTATTTATAAGTAAAACTTATTCAATTCTTCTTTAAATCCCAAATTCCCATTTTGTAGCTCGATTTTTCGTAAAGCCACATGCATTGAAATCCAAACGCTTAAATTATAGCCCCCATCAATTATAAGATTCACACAAAACGCGTCGACTGCCGCAATTCTCCAACATCGTTTAGGCACGAACTACAGTGAGTAATGAACGACATTTCACTACAATTTAAATTACTCACGAAAACTTTAACGTGGCGTTAGGGCGTACATTAAATACGGTGGAAATATCAGATGTAAGGAACTTTCAGTCGGCCCGTAACTCTGCAAATTATACTTAATTTGCGTGGATGTCTGAAAGGAATCTGCTAATGGCTGGCCGGAATCAGTCTGTGTACGATTGTGAAAACAAGGTAAATAAGGTCTAACGCAGAATCCATTATCAGTTTTTTTGTCAATATACATTACTAGTTACAGCAAACGAAATAGTCGCACGATTACATATTGGAAAAAATGTATAAATTAGGTATTTTATAATTATTATATAATATATTAATTATTTACATAATTGACGATTTGCCTCTTTCTATGATTGCAGAGTGCCAAACTTATTTGTTTGTCTGAACGTAGGAGGCATTTGACGGTTAACTCGTTCATTCTCTATCCCCTGTCATAATTTTTCAAATCTTTTAAACAGCCTTACATGAACAGTCACGTATATACAGTGGCGGATCCACGCATTTTCCTCAGAGGAACAAAAAAAATAAAAAAAGGGGGGGGGGGGTCATGGGGGTCATGACTTCCCTCTTCTATGATAAGGACAGGCTAGCATTATCATATGCCATACGCAAGCATTGCGTCACTGGTATACTACATTTAAAATCAATAAGTAAGTTTAAAATTGGTATTACATTTGATTTATCCAATAATGCAAACGTCTTCCTACAAAACAAGAAACTGCTTGAAGAGCTCTCCTTAAAGGCAACAATACCAGCAAGCGACAACGAGGTTACTGGTCTTATAACATCTGTACCAATTGACCTATCAAATAAAAATATATCGACCCTTATTGGAAGTTCAAGAAATATCATCCAGGTGAGGCGCTTCATGCGTCGTGTCCATAGTGAAGATGGTGCAGTTTTCTTCCCATGTTCCCATGTAGATCCCAAAATTTTGTTGCTTTTATTTAGTCGTTGGTTCGTAGCCATTTTGAATATGGCTTTCTATGTTTTGCCGAAGATAGCAGACTAGTAGATATTTTGGATAAAATACAAAATAAAAGCTTGAGACTTATTACTGGAGCCCTTAAGAGTACACCAATCAATGTGATGCAGGTTGAGTGTAATCTCCTTCCACTAACTATAAGATTCTCCTATTTAAAAGAACGGTTCCTTTTAAAACTTTATAGTAAAAACAATAATCACTTGTTTGAAAAGCTAAAATGTTCCCCTTTACCACCCACACGCTTACCCTTGTATATACTACAGGGCTTCTCTCAACATTTAGCTTTTCTTGAAAGTTTACAAATCTGTAGATCAATTCATCTTCCGTGTTATCAAGGCTGTTTTATAAGTAAATTCCCTCCAACAAATATTATCATTGATCACGATTTATCTACTAAAGAAGAAGTTTACAGTAAACTATCAGAATTTAATGGCTATCGATTTTTGTATACAGATGCATCAAAAACTGAGTCTGCTGTTTCATTTGCCATTTTTGATAAGTTGCTGAATTCTGGTGTTGGCTATAAAATTAACCCTGACAGAAGTATATTTACAGCTGAGGCTGTGGCTATCATCGCCGCTTTAAAACATATCAAACATAAAAATAATGGTAGTAAAAATTGGATAATTATTAGCGACAGCATGAGTTTGCTTTTAAATCTTAAAAATAATAAGTTCCAGGCCAACACTAATTATTTAATCCACCAGATCAAAGAATCTTGGTGGGATTTGTTCTCTGTTAACAATATAAAGGTTTTGTTTATGTGGGTTCCATCGCATGTGGGTGTTTTGGGTAATGAGAGAGCAGATTTTTAGCCAGAACAATAACACTGTTCGAAACCTCAATACCAGATTCTAGTAGTCAGCTCAATATTTTTGTACCTAACTCAGATATAATTCCTCTTTTAAAGAAAAATTCAATTGATATCTGGAAAACATACTGGAATCATACAATTCAAATAGAAAATAAAGGTTTGTGGTATGCTACATACAATGGCCCAATTGCATCTATGCTATGGTTTTGTAAAAGCAAAATGTACATTAGTAGAAAATTCTACACAACGTATTAGAATTTAAAGTTTAACATCCCGAAGCAACAATTGAAATATTAGTTAACAATTACGTGAATTGTGTCGGACTATGTATTCAACATTCACTAAAAATTGGACTATACACTCATGCTTGTTTAGCAGCTCCTCTTATATAACTTTCCTTTTTTTTTTTACTTTCACAGTGCAAAGTAAATGTACATTGACATCATAGCATGTTGAATATTAATATGGCAATACAAATATGTCATTGCTTTTACTATTTAGAAACTGGTCCTCATAATTTGCACAGTTCGAATGTGTGATATAATTGGCGAGTTGGCACAAAATTCGATGATCCTACGAATGTGTGCTGTTTAGAGATCGGCAGGTCAAAGCGCAAACAATCAGGTCGTGTCAACAAGAAATGTTTGATTTGGAGCCGGCAAACGGGAACGTCGCTGAAACCTTTATCAAAATCATCGCACTGGTTGGTGCGCTGTATGCTTGGCTTAATTAATTTTTTCTCTCGGCTCTGCAGAGTGGGTACTGTCCATTGATTGCTTAGCAGAGGTTTTCATAATTTAATTTGATTTTAATTTAAGGTTGATTTACCCTTCCTAATTCACTATTTAAAATACTCAAATTAAAAGCACGGAAAGTGCCAAAATGTTAATATAATGTCATTGTTTGAATTGTGATTAGACCCATAATTTTATTTTTACATAAAACATTTACTATTTATTACATGTGTTGTGTGATATATGGTGAAAATTTGTTGCAAAAGTGTTTTATAATAAACTAGCTTACTTGGCGATATTCGTATCTAACAGAAAGTGAATAGTTATTCTGCTATTCTTGATCGTAAAGAATCCGAAATAGATTATTTAAATATTTTCAGATGATCTTGAATGATAACAATTTATAACTAAAACTAATTAATTCATGTATATACTTGTTGTATTCTACTATTGCATAATATGTAATAGTTACTTGAAAATATTGAACCGTTATTGCATCAGTGTCGATTGTTATTTGAGGTGGTTCAGATATCAATTGCAGTTTAATTATCCTGTGTAGACGTACATGTAAATATAGAATAAATTTATCTAGTATATTAACCAGATCAGTAAGATTATGACTCTAGTTTAAACACAGGCGTCATATATTCAGCAATTAAAGTGTTGCTTTATCGCAAGCTTAATCTCAAATTTTAAATAAATTGAATGTTGTATTCGTATTTTCCTTGATAGAAAATTCTGATTATTTAATGTAAACCAAAACACCCAACCACATAGTTTATGTACGAAGATTAAGCGAACCCACAGTGTAAATTTCAGTTAAGTCTGTCAAATTTATACAACTCAAAAGCCCCTACGTTTCAGTTGCAAAACGGCAACTATAAACACAATCAAGGGCCGTATCATTGGGCAGGCGTCGTGACGAAAATTTGGAGGTCTCATTAGTCCTAAAACAACATAAACTTCTGACTTGTTTAAATATCCAACCAAATCAGTCGCCTGAATACTGAAAACTTATTTGGACGTGGGTTCGTCTGCTTTCCAATTGAAAAGGTGACATTATAAAGTTTCCGTAACCTAACCTAACAGTTTATTGATGAGGATTAGATTGCTTGTGGTGCGAACATGTGAATGCACTTAAATTGTATAAATAAATAATTTATGTAGAATCGTATATTGCGACTTGAATAACAAATTTATTGACACCATTTCTGCAAATTATTGTGTGAAGTTATTAGTGATGGATGGTCTTGTTTCGATACTGCCATATACCAATGTGTTTTACAAATTTCATACGTATTCATTTGTTTGTCGTTACTACATTAAAAGAAAACATAGGAAGGCCATTACAATACTATTAAATTTGTAAAAGATTTTTTATAAGAAAGAAATTGTTATATAAATTCATTCAATCCATATCGAACGAGTTTGGTTGGCTCGGGTCTGTAGACCTAATTCGACGATTGGTGGGAGTGATAGTAAAATTTTTACATATGATCTTCCAAGTTTTATTTAGTTGAAATCACCACGTTACAAATTAAATATAAACCTTAACTGTTTTTACGATACACGCAGGGGATAATAACGTGTTTTAAGTCATGGGTGGCGTATTCAATCTTAAGCGTAATGAAAGCTGTTTATTCATAAGTGGCGAGAAGAAATTAAGAATTCTGAATGTAGCATGAGGATTTACACTGCTGTTCAAATTAAGACGGGTTTGTTCACTGGGACTGTACCTTTCATACCCTCTGAGAAAATTAACACCAATAGAATTTTTATTTGAAATAATGTTATATTCTGGTGGTGTTGTGGTATATTCTTTTTGGGAGTATCCATATATTACGAATTATTTTATTGTTATGTAAAAATTTAAATTTATAATATAGTTTTGTTAATTTAAGGTTAAGGTTCATGTACGTAAATCAAGGTAATTTTAAGACTGATCAGTATTTAATTGAACTCCATAGATTATAATTTCATGAAGTATTGAAAACTAGCCTTTTAAAATGAAAAGAAGTTCATCAAGGCTTATTTCTTTATTATTATGTAATGCAGAATCGTAAGGAAAATAAGCATAACTTTGAAATTTGTATAATACAAAAAAACATCTATCTATAGGTACACATTTTTTGTTTTAGATGACTTATTAAACAAATATTACGTACAATTTTGTTATACTTATATGTGGGATCTACCAAAAGTTTCCAGAATATATAATACAAAATACTATTAGGGGTTGAACATTAATTTATTGTTTCTAAAAATATTTTTGACGATATACGACTGAAACCGTTTTGAAAACATTTGTGCTACTCCTCCACGGTGATGTCATATACTTGTTTATTCTTCGACAGAGATACAAATTATTGATCACGTAATTGTGTTTTGAAAAATGTACAACTTATCATCCATATAACAGTGTGGAGGATAAGTTGTACGTTATTTGCCTTCAAAAATCATTTATTTGTCTAACCGTTGGGAACCTACATTGTCATGTTGAAAGACAATACGATAAGATAATAATCCTATTTTTACGGAGTATGTCAATTATTTTACACAGTACTCATGTACACTGGTACATGAGTACTTGTGTATGTAGTATGTAGTGATTGCACTACATACACTTTTTACGTACGATACTGGTTGATTTTGACATATCTTGAAAGATCCATACACTCGATTGCTGCTTTGTTTAGGGATTGTATTTCTACTCAGACATTATCTCATACACCAAATTTGAAGGACTGATTGTAACTAGCATACATAGTATGTCATAAGGTTTTCGGTTAGTTTCTGTCAAAAAACCAATCAAGCTATCGTACGTAAAAAGTGTCTCGAAGGGGATGATTGCTTGTTTTTTTAATTATCCGTCGACCCATCGAGAAAGTAGCCTTTTTACACCCAATGTTGTTAGATTGACTGTATTTGATTTATACCTATGTCCGGCTCAGTGTAGGTCACATGTCTGTCAATTACTGGTAAATATATAGGCATGTGACCTAAACTGGCGATCTTTACGAATTAAATCATGGAGATTGACAAGACCACGTTTTAATTTTGAAAATCAGCTACAAAATAATCGTCTTGCATGGTGCTTCTTCGCCAAAAGCAGATTGGAGCCGAACGAGCCTCTCATAAGCTGTCAAATAACGCTTGAAATTGTAAAAAAAACATGCAACAAAAATCTAAATTATTGTGATCTTTTAAATTATAATCGTAAGTTATAAATCGTGAATTTTTAACAACAACAACAATTTATAGTCAGATGAAAGAAAATATTCTATTTATAAGAAAATATTCCATGTTCAAATATAGTCATAAATTTTATATTTGTTTATATAAATGACTAACTCTGAAAACTTTTAATGTGACCTATGTATATTCATACATTATACATTTAACATTATTTTTATATTAACAACTATGAAAGGTTGATTGATTTTCATCATCCGCACTAATGATTGAGATTAAATCCAAACTAGCAAATGATTTTACTTTTTGTTCGGTTTCTTCAATAATTGCTCCCTGGAACAAAAGAGCATACTGTTATCGCCTGAACAAAGAGTGAAGTTGGCGTGACCAGATTAACTTTTTCATTCGGCGTTCGATACCTCACTTAATTGGAAAGTTGGAAAGGACTTTTTCGAAAAGTTATCGCGCTACTACTGGGCAGTTCCATAATTAACCGTCAGTAGTTAGGTGCCTGAATTCTCATGTCAAAACTCTGCTAACACAGACTTTTGAAAAATTAAGTAGAGTTTAAGAGCTAGTTATTTGGCTGTTTCAGAATGAATAGGACGGTTAATCTTTTCATTGTGTAATTGTATTAATAATACGACAGTTTGAATACTTCTCTACACTACACAAGTTTTATGTTACATTATTCATATAAAACTGTCAATTTATAATATCAAGCCTCCGTTTGCTGAAACCACTAATATTTTGTTTTGTTTTCCAAGTACCGTCACACAACAACACTCATAGCTTCCGTGTTTTACAAACGTCGATTTGCTTCTCGTTTTTCACGTTTTGTTTCTCGCCAGGCGCCAGTAATAATCACTACTGGATTTTATGCAGTTACGAATCTTATATCATTTTCCCAATTTAAATTGTTTAAATGTTATTTTAATTTCAGAAGACCGTTTCGTTTGTTCTATATAAGTACTACCACTGCTACAATCAATTTTGTATACAACTAGAGTTTATAATGGCAACATCCTTCGGTGAGCCAATCATGTTTTTTATCATTATACCGGACATGAACACAATAGGTATGTAGTAGGTTGTCTGTCACCTCTTTGGCGTAGAGCATATAACTTGGCTGCCTACTCGTCTCCGAATGTTTGCTTTTCTTTGCCAAGTGCTTCTTGCCAGGTGTCTTCGAATCATATGGTATCGATTAGTTTTAAGAACTTTTTTTTTTGTTCCCCCTGAGGAAAATGCATTAAGTTGCATACCTCGGCTGTGGCGAGCCGGCGATTACGTGGGGCTCTCCTCCCCAGAAGGGGGAGGCCTACCCACTAAAAACCTCAGGGAGCGAAGGCTGGGGGTTCCCGGAAGTAGCTTGGTGTTCCCGGGGGCTCCCTACATGCCTGAGGAAGGCCATCCCTGAGGTTTTTAGTGGGTAGGCCTCCCCTTTCTGGGGAGTAGAGCCCCACATATCTGCAGGCTCGCCACAGCTGGGATATGCAATTTAATGCATTTTCCTCAGGGGAACAAAAAGAAAAAGTATTTTCGAAATAGTCCGCTTGTAAAACTGCTTTAATTAAAAATTGTAATAGACTTGATTTAGAACACTAGGGGCGAATATAAGGGGGAGGGGAAAGGGGTTGATATTTCAGGGTGCTCGCAAGAAAAGATTGTTTAACAAGCGGCATTCAGTGCAATTACCATCTAATCACCAAATATCAGTAGCAAAACTTATAAAAATATAATAGGGGAACAAATTAAAATAACGTTATTTAACCTCAAATCAATCTTGCTTTCTTCCCCTATATTCGCCACCAATTTAAGTTAATATTTTACTTACGGGTGGTTTTTAACGAATATGCTTGGAACTAAAAAGCAGTTAGATTCCTTGTAGAGGATGTCTCTTTTTCTGTTACATGGCCATATTTCACTCCAAAGCTTATTCTGAAATGTATCACAAAATCGCACAAGTACATATTTATTATTAGTATAGAACACAAAAAACTATACAGAGAGTAATCGTTAAGTGACATCACGAGAAATTTTAAGGACACAAAAACTTTAAACTAATATAATAGTAATAAAAAAAAATCATCAGTTAATTTGTAAAAATCTTACGAGTAATATCCAACATTTTGTCACTAAGCACTATCATACATATATATGGGATCGACAGAAAGGTTTTCGTGTGTACTTATATTTGTATTTCATGATGGTAAGAAGTTATCGTAACTATGAGCGGCTGCAATAATAGGGATGCCGAACACAAAAGCATTGCCGACCTTTTACTTCTTTCATGAGGAGCCCCATACTGGACTCCCCGAGAATAACCTGTGCTATAGGAACTTCCACTGAAACTGCACTCTGCAGATAATGATGGCTATACAAGTAGTAAGTCATGATGATTGATGATCTGACACAAATTATATTTGATACAAATTATAGTATCCATCTCGAAGTGTCAACTGGTTCAATAGCAATACGAGTATACTTAAAACTAACGCAATTAAAACAAAATGTACTATTTGATATTCTCTCGGAAATCTTTATCGCCGAGATTATATTCTTGTCAATAATTTATGTTATTAAGCATATTTTCTATTCAAGCATTGTATCACAGAACAAAATCGCCACTTCAAACAAACGTTTTTTTTATTGAGATACACATAATTTAGATTTTATCGCAATAAAATATAATTTTATGTCTCTGATAAGTTAATTAAAATGTTATAAACTAAGCATACTGCAACTTTTCAACTAATCTTAAGTGAAATGTATTTGACGTGTACAGAATAATACATATAATATAATACAGACGTGTATAGAAGAATGTGTCTAACGCAAAAACATTACATTATGTATACCCGTTATATTTTTATAAAGTAATTAATGCTATGTTATTTATTAGTTAGCGTTTGATATCAATTTAAAGTTGTTTGTTTTCACTATTTGTAAGTGACAAATCGCACGTGCATATCTAACAATAACAAGCAATATACACAATTAAAATTTAATTTTTGCATCTAATATTAATTTCATACCGTTTTAGCGCCTTTATATTGCAATTCAAATGCGGGTGCCACAAAGCAATTTCGAGATTTGTTCTGGATTATTTCATCTTGCTATAAAAACAATATAATTAGTATTATTGATATATAAATAGTACATATACATTTAATAATTGTTTGAATTCAGTAATTACATAATAATCCGTATGTCAATATTGTATTGAAAGTATGTATACTTACAATGTCGTCTTGATACACAGTATGCACGGTTCCCTCAACATCTGGACTGAAAATTAAATTTCAAAAATGCGATTGTACAAAACAGTCTAGTCTTAGTAAATATAAACCTGATATGAACTTTAAATTAGTTTTGAACTTTCTTAGTGCATACATCATCCCGCTACAGTGTTTTCAACTTGTTCATTTGTTTTGAAACCACGGAAATTGGATTAAAGCTTATGATAAAAGTTGACTCTGACATTATTAGCAAACTGTACTTCGCTGTTAGTAAGAATTAAAGAGTTATCCTATCTTCTAGATTATGTTAGGAGTATCTTTCGACTTAAGTAATTTAAGACGAAAAAGTTTATATATAAGTTAAACACACATTAACCTACAAAATAAATGTTATAGAAAAAAAAAACCAAAGACAATATTTATGATAAGTACATGTCATCATATCATGTCATAACATGATCTCAGAATTATTTAATTCTTGCAAAGTTAAATTATATTCTTTTACTAATAGGTTTAATAAGGTGTTCATTTTCTAAAATTAAGACAAAATTTGTAAAATAAAAATGTGATGCCAAACGAAATTAAAATGAAAAAGGCTCGAAGAAACGGAAAAACATATTAAGACTCATTGTATAAACTACTTAGTATTCAGCCGCAGCGTTTACCTCAGTAAAACAAATTGCTTTATGGTCTTGTTGTAATAAAATTCCATTACGACGAATTTTCTATATTTAAAATAGTTTGATTGTTATATTTAGACTTGGCTGGCGCCCAATGATATATTTATTCCATTATATAAAGGTTATTTGTAAACAATTCAGTGTTCTACAATATTTATAATTTTAAAAACAATATAAACTTTAATAAACTTTTTATGACTAAAACTTCTGGTTACAAAATATAGTAAAAAGTTCAACTGTGTTGCAGAATTAAACACACCATGTTAACCCAAGAGCGTTTTTATAAGATACTTACGCATATAGTTCAAGTTTAATCTCAATGCCAGACTTGAGAACCATATCGTGGGCCTCCTGTATGGTTAACATGTGGGTATTGATTCCATTAATGGTCTGCAGTACGTCGCCTACCTTAATCCCAGCTTTATCAGCTCGACTATCTGGTTTCACCTGCAACATTATTAGATATCATTGATTTATTTTTTGATTCATGGATGAAATTTAGAAGTTGTTATGATAAAAACCTCTGAAACTGTTTTTTTATTATTCTAAGCTTTCAGATGATTTATACTTAATAATATGAAGCAAATAAAATATTTGTTATAATTGACGACAGAATTATAAATTTCTATATATTCCGAAAGAATTTTAATAAATTCTTAAAGTATTTTAAGCGAGAAAAGCATGTGTTGTTTAAAGAATCATTAATGATACTAATATCATAGTATCATATCATCTCAAAAGACATTAATTTTTTATTGGTATTTTGTAAGATCAAAGGGAGGAAACAACATTATGATATAATGAGCAGATCCACAGGCTGTGGCTGGCTGAACGCCCGTCTCGTTGAGAAGTCTCAAACCGAAAGTTTAGTTTATTAAGGATCCTTTTCGTGTATTGAATACATGTCTCTGTGGCGTGATGTTTCTGTTTAACTAGATTTGTGGTTGTACTAAAGGTCTCTGGGAGAAATAAGCTCTGTAAGTATAGACTCCTCGAAATTCTATGCAACACTACAAATATATTTCAGTCAGATATTATAACTCTATGAGCTTCCAAGTACAAAATCAGTTATACACTATTAGACAACTGAGCAAGGTACCTTGCTCAGTTGTCTAATAGTAGGTAGTAGTGTCTAATAGTAACTTGTTTTATTTAATAATATAACTGATTTTAGTAGTTCAACAAGGCGTTGTTTGATTTAATATACTTCTACTTTCGCAGGCCCTTTGACAAAGTCGATAATCATATCTTTGTCTACGGGAAAAGTGGACAATATGCCGTAAAAACTTACAGTAATTGCTGCAGGAAGGATAAAAGATAGTATATCGATTGGTGTGGGAAAAGTTAGAGCCTAAGATCCAACGGTAATCGGGAGAATAAAATGGGACCGCTTGAAATTCTCTGATTCACTTTCACAAAAACTTACTGATCAAAAACTACTGGCAGATTTTATTACATTTTGTTTACTTATTTATATTTAAACCAAAAATATAATAGTGTATAAACGACTTAATATCATGGGTATTGTTAGGCTAGTTCGGAGAAAACGTATTTTTTTAAAAGAATCGTAGCCCCACTCTAGGATTTTTATCCTGTGTCGTAGGTGCAGTCACGAAAATTGAATCTCACATGCATATACACCCAGACCGGATCAAATTTTTGTAGGTTGTACAAAATATCTGTCCCGTGCAAATATTGAACCCGCATTTCGTTGCGTTGTAGCTGATCAATAATAGACTGTTGAGTTGACTCCAAGAAGTCTAAAGAAAGGAGAAAGATTTAATTTATTAGATTAATATATTTAAAAAGCAAACTATTTAAAGAAAATTGAAGATATAATTTATAATCTATATAATGCTTATAAGCAGGTACATTGTACTGTATAGGGGTATTTATAAATATATTAAAAATGTATTTTTTACCGATTGATAAAAAAAAACAAAATTTGTCAGATTGATAATAAAATAAGAGAAGTGAGTAAGAAAAGAAATAAATATGTGCTTATTTATAAGATTTGCTTAGTGACGTTTGGCTGGTCGTCTTTGCTACTGTATAGGCGGTACGCCACTGCTGTTATTAAAAGTGATAAAGATATCAGAATCCATCCAAAACTGCCGTTATCACGAGCAACATAAGGGCTGTCTTTGTTGTGAATTAGAGTAGGTATTCGTAGTTGAGTTTAATATAATATAATACGATTACAAGTTATTTAAAATAAATGTGATAAAATAATTTTATCAATGGTTCTCTTTACTTATACTTATTTAATTTAACTTTATTATTAATTAAGTAAAATTTCAACATATTTTTTATAATATTTCATACTAGGGGTATATCGGAATAGTCTAAAGGATAAAATTGTTTTTATATTTGAAATAAATTATCACATTTCGGAGAGCACCGAAAATCGTTGTGGTTGATATTGTCTTACAAAACTACATACCGTGAACCCGATAGGATTTTCTCATTCAATTTTACGCAAGTAATCAAGACAGAATTTCTATCTGATTACTTTTTAATACCATGCGGGAATTTCTCATAATTCAGAAAGAAAATTACTCTTCTAGTTGATTACCTATATATTTTATTGATTATAATAAATTTTTCTATTATAAAACGCATTGAAAAACAATAAATAAATAATAAAGAATATATAAATATAGATAGCCCTCATTCTTAAATACGCGTCGACTGTGTAAAGCAAACTGATCTTTGACATTTATAAAGATCGAACCACAAATGACAGCGGCACAATGGGATGCCTCCCTGCGTTCCACTTTATGAATGGCTCAGAACCGATTGAGCTTGAGCGGAACTCAGAAGCGACGTTTATGCATCGAGCGCTGCTTCCGAAGCACTCTTTAATCAGACATGCTATTGCCCGTACCTGTTTACGTAAGGCACGGCACTTTATGCAATTGTGAATCTCTTGGCATAGGCAAATTCAAGAGTCCGTTCGAATAGGTATTGGGTTGTAGTATTCATATTGTTTATTCTCAACATATAATGTGTATAAAAGAGGAATTAATTAAATTTGTCTTCACTTCTCTCTTCGAATACTCAACACCAAGGCTTAATATAATGAACAGCAGCGCTGGGACTAATAAGATAAAAGAAAAGAAACATAATTATGTTATCACAAAAACATACAAAAGAAATAATAATAAAAGAAATAACATAGCAACCGGCGGGTCATTTAAAATGATACCTAACACGATTTATTCAATTAAAACTCAAATGATTTATAATTACCGTATACATAGAGTATAGATTATAAGTAGGTATGTACGTAGAAATATCAGAAACAAAATTCAATTTCCGATTGGTTCGAACTCAAAGCCATTCGATTCGAATGAAATCTTATGCACCAGGAGTCATAACTCATAACACAGGGTACTGTACTGCGTCCATTACAGTAGTATTTGGACCAGAATATTGCAAATGAAATGACAGCCGGGCACATATTTGTATACTTAGTAAATATCAATACAAGTATGTATCTAAATATAATAATATTGTGAGACGTATAACCAGAGACTAGTAATCATTCACTATTAACTTTTATATATACGTAAGTGTTATGTCTAATACTTACTATATTCTAACCGTAAGGTTAAATACTCCCTCTGGATCTCCGCATACAGGAGGCTGCGGCCCTGTACGGAGCAAGGAGAGGGGTTACGGACGCGCTACCGGATGACAGGGAGATGGAAACGGCGGCGGGCTTCGGGGAGCTCCCGCACCCGGCTGTGTGTATGGAAATGAGCTTCGACTGCATTAGGGACCGAGAGTCCCTGGAAAGGAACGCGGGGCAAGCGGTGCAAATCTACACCGACGGCAGCAAGATTGGCGGGAAGGTCGGGGCCTCCGTATCCATATGGAGAGAAGGAGAAGAGACTAAACCCGTCAAGCTTAGCCTTGCCACATACTGCACCGTGTTCCAAGCGGAGCTCCTGGCCATACACAGAGCCACTAGTGAGATCCTCGGGAGGAATGAATCGGCCTTTGGAATATACAGCGACTCCAGATCCGCACTGGAAGTCGTGGTGAACCAAGGGTCGCTTCATCGTCTCGCGATCGAGGCGAGGGAGAACATCCGGCGGGCGGTGGCCCAGGGCAAGGAAATAACCTTGCACTGGATCAAGGCGCATGTCGGCCTCCCTGGCAACGAACGCGCGGACCAGCTGGCAAAGGCTGCAGCGGCTTCGTCACGGAGAAGGCCGGACTATGATCGGTGTCCTGTCTCGGTCGCGAGGAGATCTATACGCATGGAGACACTTCGGGAGTGGGACGGGAGATACGGGACGGGCACGACCGCCTCGGTGACGAAGCTGTTCTTTCCGGATGTGCTGGCCGCCTACCGCATCGTGCGAGAGCTACGCCCAGCGGGGATCCTTACTCAGGTGTTCACGGGACATGGGGGGTTCGCCCAATACTTGAATAGATTCAAGTGTAGGGAGAGCCCGTCGTGTATCTGTGACCCTGATGAGGACGAAACGGTCCCACACATAATTACCGAGTGTCCAGTATATGAGCGAGAACGGTATGAATGTGAATGTATGATAGAAATGAAGATTAAGAGGGAAAGTATAAAAGAGATTATGAATAACAAGAAGAAGCGAGCGGAGTTCATCAAATACATAAACAAAATTGCACTCAGGACAATCAAAAGAAACGCCGATAGGTAACACAAAACAGCATGCCAATTAAATATAATGGGAATATATTTAAATTGGCATGCTGGGGTGAGAGCACCGTAGGCAAAGGAAAACATAGCAACACACATTAAAACACAAACATACCAAACTATAAATAAATACTAAATTGTAAATTGCATATATTGAATTGTAAATTGTAAATAAGTCAATAGTAACAATAATGTAATAAGATAAGTTATAATGTAATATATGTAATAATGTAATAAGATAAACATAATAAGCCTAAGTATAAGAAATAAATAAAGGAATACCTCAACCCATCCCAATGATAGGATAGCACGTTAAAAAAGGAATGACAAAGAGAATTAGAATGAAAGAAAGAAAAAGTATGCAGAATGGACGGACGTAAAAAAGCGAGATAAGTATGGCTGAAGTTGCCGCACAAACAAAGTAGAAGAAAGGAAAATAAAAAGAATGCAAGAAAGAACAAGTGTACGATGAACGAAAGGAAAGCAAAAAAGAGCGAAATAGCATAAAAGACACAGTTATTAAAAGGCTCTGAATACCACGTCAGAGGTGTGTAGCAGTAGGAAAAAAAAAAAAAAAAAAAAAAACCGTAAGGTTAGCAATTAAACAAAAATTGAGGACACTCAAATATCTCAAATAAAATCTTCAAATAATCATTACAATTTTTAACATATTATGAAAGATATATATCAATTTGTACGTTACATAGATTCGATACATTTTTAAACAATAAAACTTTATACCATAATCATACCTCAAAATTAATAGTATATTATTTATCGAAACTTCTAAAGAAGATTGAGATCCATGTTAGTTTTCGTAGCCCGGGCTTCTTTAAGCAGTGTACCTTAGATGTTACCAGAAATTTTAAGTCAATTATGTCACACAAATTTATCTCATAAATTTCTTTGAGTTGACAAAGCTCAGTAGAACTTGCTTCCATATTAAGCGGAACACAATCAAGTTAGGTGTATTAATCATTTAAAGTGACATCAGCTCTCATGTTTTACTGTTGAAATGTTGCAAATAACAAATACTAAAATAATTAAGATTATCACTATAAAATTTTCGTCTATGCATAGCATTTACTAAAATTAACCACTGTCAAGCACAATGAAAGAACCCCGCGGTCTCTGTTATAAAATTATCGAAAATACTGAGGATTCGAAAAAAATACAAGTTCGAGTTAAATTAAATGCTGCTGTTTTGCCTGCTTTCTTTAGTAAAGACTATACTAGCTATATTGTTTTTGCGAATCAAACTGTTAAGAAACTGATTATGCTTCTTTTAATAACTGTATAAGTTTTTATTTATCAAGTTAATAATTCTTCGACCTGACCGCCGACTGTTGAGCATAAAGGAAACGTAACCCAGGCACTTCATGCGTAATTTTGGCATAATGGTTTCAATAAGTCATTTACTAATTACATATGTACATCTTAATATAATTAATCAAACAGCAATATTAGCTTTCTTTCTAATAATAAAATGTAATAAAACAGTCTGTAATAGTGTATCATTATAAAAGCTGAAGGATATTTGTAATAAAATACTGTGAATCACAGTATTTTCTATATAATTAAAGTAGTAATCTTGTTATTGCGATTAATAATATTACTTCTTTTTTTCCATAAATTTAACATAAGTATTAAAAAACTTTTTGCTTTGCTTCGGAACTTATAATATAGATATTCACTTAAGAATGTTCGAGAAGCTTACCTTTGTGATCCGTAACGGTGTGTCATAGTACGATCCGCCCGCTAACTCGAAACCCCATATAGTGTCGTCAAAGTTTACTCGCTCATGTACACCTTCGTTACTGGACTGCCAGGAGGGTCTTGACGAAGCCATGCTTATTTCTTTTACGACGGCAGTCGAAAGATTACGCTGTAAATTATAGAGACATTACGGTTGGACGGAGTGCGTAATAATTTATTTTACTAGTATAAAATAAAATGTTATTGGTCTGTTTCTCTTAATTTTATGCTAGATACTAAGTTTCAGCACGGCCCTCGTATTTACAAATTGTCGAAGAGACAGAAGATATTCTATTTCTATTCTATTTCATTCTCCAATTTAAGCTGTATGGATAAGTCGCTAGCTGATTGATAATAATTAGACAGCGAGATTTGTTTACTTTACTTAAGTTAATAGTGTAATGTTATCATTTTGCTGTGGCGAAATGTTGCCAACATTCAGTCTATTTTTATGGTGCAAAGAGGTTATTTGAGGAATTTACCTTAAAATAAGAAACTCTTTGAACAACAAAATTTGAAAAATGTAGTATTATAGTTACACCACAATATATTTATGAGATATGAGAACCTTGGAACCTTGTATATATATATATATATATATATATATATATAATATATATATATATATATATATATATATATATATATTATGAAAGCAGTAGTATTTATTCATTTTTTAGAAGTCTTTTTGTACGCTTCTATAATAAAATCATATTATACAGTGTATTAATGTGTCTGACCAAACTGGAATCCGTTACAATCACTCCACCGGAAAATTTTGAGTAATTCTAAGCCATGTATTATTTCAAAACAAGAGATAAACATAAGACCTACCGAGTTTCATGTCTACTCTTGAAAAGTCTTCTCTACCAGTCAACGTATAAAGCTTGCAAAAAAGATATTCAAAAGGCAGTGCAAATGTGTAAAAATATTACAAATATAAATAGAGAAGCAGCAACTTTACTAACGCAAAAGGCATTACACGAATGAAATAGGTATAAATACATACATACACACTCACATATACACATATATATAAAGTACTTATTTCTAGTTATAAGATTCGGGGTTTGAAATTATTCAAGTATTAGTGTGTTTTTACAATTTTTTTATATAAATTTATTTATATGGTAAGAAAGAGCGTGGTCGGTTAAAGCACCTTAATACACTGTTATTTAAGGTAGAAACTTCATGAACATTTTGGCGGTATGAGCTGTTTAAAATTAATTGTGTCCGCTTTAAACTTTCTTTTTAACCTTCTTAAATGAAATTTGCTGCCCAGATACGTTTTGAACTGGAATATACTAAATTGTATCAATGTACGAAATATATAAATTAGTTTTAAAATCAATAAAATATCCCTACGAACAAAAGTTAACATGATGGATGATATTGGGTTAATCAAACCTCATTATACACCAATAACACTAACTTATTTAAACCGCAATACAATAAGTTACATTGATTAGGCTATAATATACACCAATTTGAGCTTATCGACACAATTCGGCATTTGTGTCATGTTAATAAGTTTACAGTGCAACGTATTTTTTTAAATGTTATTTTTACCAAACAACTATATCGCTAAAAACAAAGTAGGACAATTGTAATCACAATAAACAAACTTACATTTTGAATTTCTTCATTCATTTTATATCAGTACACAAAGTCCCGAGTCTAAAATTTAATTATGTATTTAAAGAAATAAGAAATCACCATTGCCTTTGAATCTAGCTTGAATGATGAATTTGAACTGGTGCTGTTTTATTCATCTCAATTTTCTTATTAGCGATGCATAGTTGGAGCCCTGTGCAATTGGCCGGTATTAATAAACTCCCTGAGAAGGGTGACAAACACTAGCTTTATTGGTGCTGGCTTGTTTGCTTTTGTGTGGCAATTTGTATATTTCAGTTCAAGATTAGCCAATTAGCGACCAGCTTAATAGTTTACCTTAAGACGCACATTATCCTCTTTTCTTAACATGTATTTAACCAATGCCGCATCCACTCACGCATCACTGCCAGTTGGATTCGGCGGCCTGAGTATTCGTAAATCTAGTGTTGTATGCCATCCCGCTATTCTTTCCTCCACTCACGCCACACAACCTCTAGTTGATAAAATTCTAGAAAAATCTCTCGGGTCTCTCACTCTCGCGGGCTCGTTATTTAGCTGCAGCTGAATTCATGACTGGGTGTGAGAATGGGTTCTTTTCTCCTCCTCTTCTTCCAAGTACAACTATCAAGGCTGATTCAGCCGTGTGTAAAGCGGAGAACATCAAACGGTCTAAATATATATGTCAAAGTGGAAATTATATCTTTGAACCGTTCGGTGTAGGAACTCTTGGTACCTAGAGCTCGAATGCCCATAAATTTTAAAGAACATGTTAAATAGTTAATGTATATTGTCAATGACGCTCATGAAAGTGGAGGAAGCAAGAGAAGTGTGCTAGGATCGTAGCAAGTGGAGAGAGGTGATCTCTGCCTACCCCATTGGGAACAAAGCGTGACATATATGTATGTATGTATTAATGACTTCAGGGTCGGCAGTCATTCAAGTATTTGAAGTCTTATTTGAAGGAAATTATTAATGACATTGATAATTTATTTTTGCAACAATCTGGAATATACTATGCAATCTCTGATTCATTCATTTATTTTAATCCACTGGGTGGTTTGAATGAGAATGAGTGCATTCAGTTGGCCTAAAATGAGGCTGGGCTACCTAGGTTTAGTTATTCTCTATTGCAGATTTTACTCAAAATGGTTACATTATGTTCAATCGATATTTATCAGAGGTATAAAAAAACTGACATGGACATATAATAATAAATAAAATTACATCAATTATATAAAAAATATACAACTAAGAATGCCAGAATATCAACATTAAGAATTGGTATAAATAAAAACCTTTCTACGAATCTCATATTACTAGATTTGTAGAAAAAATTCAATTTTTATTATTTTAAGTGCACTAGATAATGTTCATTTATTGTTTCAACCTTAATCAGTTGTTATGATGACTTATGTCATTACTCATTTAGTCATTGCATTGTACGAGTATAACAAGGATTTTGCATAACAAAGCATTGTATAACAAGCACTTTGTACAACTGATTTGAATTTGAAAATCTTGTACTTACGTAATATTTAAATAAGTATATTTAAGTTTATTATTTGAATGAATATAATATAGTGTTTTTACTTTGCTAAGTTAACGTTAGTTTCCTTAAATGTTAAAAATGTTGTGTCTTTATCTATATTTTTAATGATTTTCTTCTAAATGATAGTAATAAAACATGAAACGGTGATTATTTTTGAAGTTTTATTTAACAATGAATCGAACAATAATGAGGACTGTAAAAGAACTTAAAGGTCACTAGACTGTGCAATTTTTTGACCGTTCCTAAACAATAACCTTCTGTTGGAGTGTTTTGTGCAATTTGTTATTGTCAGTCCACACAATTGTAGTCCTAGCACCTCGGCTGGGCAGACATATAAAAAGGACAATAAATTCTCTTATATAAATATTAGACGGTTTCATTGTTAGGAGAGACCTGTTCCTGTTTTTATGTTTATGATTTAAAACTAGTGTTTTCTGTAAATAAATAAAACGGAATTAATATTTGCATAATATTTTACAATATTAAAAAAAACTACCTGAATTTATATACATAAAATTGAGTCGTATAAATAACATCACTTATAACTCAAAACGGCTGAGCCGATTTCTTTCAATGATCACTTATTTTTAGATTCGTTTCCATCAATAATAGCAGAATATTAAAAAAAATCTTTTTTCTGTTCTGTTTTTTGATCTTAACTGTAGTGTCTAGTAAAGTGGAAGAATTACTTAGTTTCCATTAGAAATGGTCGTCTTGTTTTAATCCTTTTTCCTCTCCTCCTTCTTCTCCCTTTGTTATGAATCGTAATTAACACTATGTTCCGTTTGTACAACTACGTATACGTTTCAATTTTCCTGTACAAGTAGTAATTATTTTATAAATTTAATCTACAATACAAATAATTTCGAAAACACATAATATTAAAAGGTTAAAATAGTTCAGTGGGCTAATTATGTATCAATATTGCTATGAAATTTGATACTAACAGATAGTGCAGTTACATTTCTGTTTTATTAACACTTGATGTGTCAATTATCTTCATAAAGCAGCAATGCACCTGTATTATAAATCAGTTTCGATCAAAATTTGATAGCAGAGGAACATAATTTGTGTGCTGAGAATATTCATTGTTAGCTATGTTTTAAAACTATGATTTTCAACGGATAGTACAATCAAAAAATGTTTCACAGATGTTGCGGGTAAAACACATACTCTTTTAATAATTACGGCAATATTCCTGACTAATTGTTAATTTACCTACTAGTACTATATAATCCTTTGTGGGAGAAGTTTCATAAAAACCTTTTTGTTTGACTTCTCCTTGACATCTTCGTAAAAAAATAAACTTTATATAATGCTGAAGCTGGATACTACTATGATATCTTACATTATAACGCCTTATTGTTGAAAAATAAAGTATTCATTTTTTTTTAAATTTAATATGAGCTGAGTGTACTACTTCAATGATTATGCATAGCTTGCTAACACTATGTGTTACCATTAAAATCGTATGTGGAGTATTTTACTTAAACAAATGGCTGCTTCACTTGATTTATGACAGCGTTCTGCAGCATCGGATCATTAAAAATAAACAGCCAACGCAATACTGACATATATATTAGATGAAGACAGCTAAATGTGCGATCGACATGTTGAAATTTATGGTCGGCGAGATGCGTTAGGAATCTTAACACTGTTGGCTAGCTACGTATGTTTTGCGATCCATTCCATTTAGAGTACGTCACTATTTTGGCAAATAAAATAAATAATCTTATGATTGGTAAGTAATAAAACATAAGAAATTGAATAATTTAAAAAAATTTATTTAATAGAATGTGTAGTTAATATTTGCTTATAAATTAATGAAAACTTCCACAGTCAAATAAAGCTTAAATACTGTTTTGAAAAAGAGACTTTCTCTTGACAAAAAATCATTGGTTTTCTTATTAGATCAACAATAAGGGACAATAGTGAAACAAAGTATGTATAATAAATTCTACCTACAATTGACCTTAACGAAAAGTCTCGCACGAAGAGCCAAAATATAAATCAAATCAAATTATTATATATTATTGGTATAATGTGGTAGTGGGATAAATAAGTCACTATGCTTAGCCATTTAAGGACTATATTTTTTTTGATATATTTAGTATTATAGTCACAAAGCGTGTGAAATTTAATAAAATATAAAAATTATATTATTCGTTATATACAGTTAAACAGTGAATATTCTTTTGTAGCGTAGGTAGATGTCAAATCAATATTAATGAATACCTTAATAATTTTGTATTTAAAAGAAATGTCACAGAATACGTCAATGGTGTAAAGTGTAGTGTAATAACATAAAATTAAATCAATTTACAAATAGTTATTGTTTGAACCACAATATATTATGTATTTGAAATTAGTAGGTACTTCTTCTCCCAAAAAGCAAACATTATCAATTAAAAAATTCTGTACGTTTTCTCAAACAAACGAAATACCATTAAATTCTTCCAAATTTTTGTTAGATTTAGGTGTTTAGTTTTTTTTTTTACTGTAATAATTTTAATTAATTCAGTAAAAAGAAATTAAGATAAGTTTCATGTGAAGACACACTAAGCATGACTGTTTTTGTAACGTTTGTCTTCAACTGGATTGAAGCAATGGTTGGAAATAAATGTGGCATACACCACACATTAATATAAATAAATATACAAATAAAAAAAAGCGAACGGCGCTGATAAAGTATTCAAATTATAAAATTCATTACAGCTTTCTGTTTACTTTATTGCCCTGATACACTTTTTGACTTTTAAATACTTCAGTGTTATTTGTATTGTTGCTCTAGAAGTTTATACTATAGCGTATGATAGAAGTAATATATTCACTATGGGCAGTTTGCACTATATAATAAATGTACACAAATCATTTGTACTTATATGTTGTCCGATATGTTTGGTAGTCTACTCGTACATGCAAACCTAACAATTTTGAGAATGATACCACTGGAGCTGTTTAATCTTTAAATTGCAGAGACGAGAAGCCATAGAGCTCTTTAGTAAAGGAGCTAAAGTATTGTTTCAGGTGATAGTTATTGCGATGGTACCGAAGACCATTCTCCAGAGTTACTAATATGGAATATCTAGTATAATTTGAAGTTATATATAATATAGTATAATTTATATTAAGAAATTTAAAATACAATACGTGACAAGTTGAAGTGGCATGGTCACACGTCTGTTACATGTAATGAATATTTCACAAAAGTATTATAAGAAAATCAGTCGTATACAATTTTAGAAAAACGACCAAATTAGTAATGAAACATATGGCGTGAACTTAGGTTTTTAGGGTCTCGCACTCCAAATTGGTTACAGGAATTCACTAAGTTTAAATGGATAAGGAATAAGGGTTGCACATGCACCGTGCCCTATTCTGAGGAGCAGTCGCTTTCAATTTAAGCCGCGAGCTCAATAGGACCATTGGCTTGGCTGAGTATGGTCGGTATAGGTCACATCGGTCGAGCCCCCTCGATCGGTCTGGAGTCCGACATAACCACCGTGACACTTAGTTGCGGTGGTAGCCGCATGAGGGTACGCCCCTTCTGTGGCCGGGGGGCGTCGTCGGTGGTGGAGATCGAGGGAGGTATTGTAGCCTCCCCCGAGGAGGGCTCCCCTGTATCGGCGGGGGAACGGAGGCTGGGGGTTCCCGGAAGTAGTTTGGTGTTGCTTGGGCTCCATACATGCCTGAGCATGGCCATCCTGAGGTTTTTAGTGGGTAAGCCTCCCCCTGGGGAGGAGAGCCCCACGTAACCGCCGGCTCGCCACAGCCGGGTTATGCAACTTAATGCATTTTTCTCAGGGGGAACAAAAAAAAAAATAGTGGGTGGCGAGTTATCACCTGCCATATTCAAAATCAATTAGGAGGCTTTGAGAAGGCAGATGACTGGAGTCTCTTCCATAGTCCGGTTCTCATTACCACCGAAGTTGAAATGCAATAGGAAAAAAAAAGCCGCATGAGGGTCTCAGTTTCTCTTCTCCTGGGAGAAAATAAAAAAAAAGAGTTGCACAAAATAAATCGACAGAAAATATTTTCCACGGTTCGCATTAAACGTCTAAAATAAAACTTGATTATTTTACTTATTTATTTAAAATTCAAATTGGAAAAGTAAGAAGTCAAATTTAACCAAACCAGTAAGGTAATATATAGTGAAATGAGCTTATCTAATTAATTCTTGGTGAAATATTGATTTCTTTTTTATGAATATTTATCACTTATCAACTCAACTAAACATCAACAATCATTTTGATATTGAATTATGAATCATATTAATTATAAATTACATTAAATCGAACAATAATTTATGTTGAGCACATAATAATAATAAATATAATAAGTGCGTAGGGAAGTGAGGACCCCATCGCCCGCTGGTGGGGCATTTAATGCCCCTTGACTGCCATAAATGCCCCATCAGTGCAGTCAGTCTCCCTCAGGGCAGCTTGTGGCAAGCTGTCGGTGAGTTGCTTCACCGAGGGTACCGATGTGCTTCAGGGGGGCGTACGCCACCCGCCTCTGTCTTGCCTTAACCAGCCGGACATAGTGGAGTCGCAAGAGCACAGACACACCTCTCTACACCCTAAGCCGTTCACACCAATGTTGCTCTCTTCGCACCAATATTGGTCTGCTTTTTTGGAGGGCCCATTTAGTGAGCGGCGAGGCACCACCTGCCATATTTAAAATCAATTAGGAGGCTTTGAGAAGGCAGGTAACCGGAGTCTCTTCCATAGTCCGGTTCTCATTACCACCAAAATCGAAATGCAATAGTTCACAAACTTTTTAACCACAAATGAGAATAGTTTCTGTGCATCTAACTGGGTGTAGTCTTTGGCTACATTTTTCATGATGTAGATAGAGATTAGTTCCAGTTGGTACACTCCACGCACAATTTCATTAAATTTTGCTTAAATGTTAATCTACGCGTTGGATCTGTATTTTTTTTTCCCACCGGGGATGGTAGTGAATCCTCATAGCGGGCGCGCCACCACAGTGGTCGCTATGACAACCCCTTAGTGCTCGGACGACCTTGCACCGGATACCACCCGCAACCGGTCTACGGCGGATGATCATGTTGGACTCTAGCAGAAGGCCAGCCTACCAACTAAACACTATTTAGTAATAACCAACATTATTACTATTATCTTAAAAACTTAAATTAGACTAATCTGATGAATGATACCAAAGAATACAATTCTAATATCACATTTATTACTTATAAAGTCAAATAAATCAATTTCCAAAATATTCACCTCGTTGTAGGTATATAATAGTCGTGCGAAGTAAGATTTATAGCGTCGCTCTCCTTATTATTTCGGTTTCATTTCGTATTTCCTTTACGGAATTAATTGTTCGGTGACGCAAATCAGCCAGACTGTAGATTTTAGTATTGTATTTGGATCAGCTTACACGTCACTTAGCACGGCTGGTTTCACTGCTTTTCAATAATTACTTGGAGTAGCTTGCGACCATCTCTACTCGTTTCAAGTACTGTAACGGATAATCTTGTGTAAATAAACTTCCTGGATATTGCAGACAGAAGGTACCGGTTGCTTAAGAAAGGCAGATACATAAGCTGCTCAATGCATGTGAGTCCGACAGAATTCATTTATGTAAACGCGTCATGACGTAGTAGTAAACAACGGAATTAAATTAAGTAACAAAGATATTTTAAGGTGGCTCCCTTCAATTGATTTGTTAACCATCTTGCAAGTCGTGCATATTTATGATTAAATTCTTAGGGAATCTGCTCAACAATAATGTGTAGCCTTAGGCTACACATTTTTTAACAATTAATTCAAATGCTTTGATTGCTTGAGATAACAACAACAAATATATTTATTTGTAATAATACGATGTAATGAAATTTATAATATCAAAGTGGCAGAAGTTAGAGGTTTCAAACAAAAAAATAAACTATCGAAAATAAAAAACGTCACACAATTTTGTTAAAACTATCTGAAGTTTCAATTGAGGGCAGATTGTTCCATGATTTTAATTTTGCCACATGAGTATGCCACATCTCCAATTAATAGGTTGCTATTATAATTGATCACTTATTATTAAAATTACTCTATTTTCTTTACTAAATGGTCGCAATAGAGAATCAAAACAATAAAATTAAAAAAATAATATTTGGAATCAATTTCAAATTTCTTTATCGTTAAAATTAAACATATTTTATTGTATTTTAATATATGCGCATTGCACTCATCAACAAATGTTGAAAATTGATAGTAGAGGGTATAGGCACATGTTTAAAATATTATTATTGTGTTATGTGCCAAAACTCCAGGCAACCAGAACAATTAATTCTATTAGTATCAATAAAAAGCAAAATCGAAGAATTATAGAATGCAAAGCATTTAAACGTGAAACACATTGTTGGATCAGCAATGTGTGAAAAAATACAAAATGCATTCTGTGTTAGTTATTAAATTTCAATTTTAAGCCGTGTGCGTTCGGGCGATAAGAGGATTTGATTCCAATAATACCGTTTGAGATGCGAACAGGGTTGTAAAAATATTGATTCTGTGTATGTGTTGGGCACGATTTTTAAAATAAATATTGGATTGTAGGTAATCAGGCATTATGAAAATCAGTTTCTTTATTACTTTTGCAGCGTTCTCGACTGACACTATACAATTTTGAAAAAGAGATTATTTTTAAAAACTCCTTGGCTTCAAATGTATTAAAATAGGTTTGATTTTTTACAATTTTATCTATTTCTATAGAAAACGGGATATTACATAATATTGCTTTTGGCATTACTTGTGCATCAGGAATTAGTACAAGCACATTTTTTGTAAAAAAATCGGTAGATGGCACATTGTTCGCAGAACTGGCAGCCGTTGGGATGAGAACGTTTTTAATTGGCAGGCATACACGGGAAATGCAGTATAGGTAGACCATCAATAGGGTGGATCGACAATTTGGTGATGATTGCAGGAAAGGTGCAGGAAAGTGTTAAAGAACAGCACAGTGTAGAACAGGATCTTTCGGTTGAATGATGATAATGGTAATGATGTACATTTTTTCGACGCTCACACGATGAAGAAATATATTGAAACACTTGCGGTGAAATTAAAAAAATCGTAATCATCGCAATCGTATTGCTGCCTTAACTTATCCTCTTAATGCATGCATTTATACACTCGCTAGATTTAAATAGCAAGACTTGTTTTTCAACAGAATTCTGATACGTAGACATTTCTTCGCGCAGCTCTTAAGCAAGGATTTAAATATTTTATGAAGCTTTCATGCGAAATTTCTGCATGTAATAGAAAATTAATGCTCGCAGAAATCCACATCTGCTCGTCATTGCGTTAAAACACGTCCCAACCCCGCCGGATTACGTTGTCAATGCAAACAAGATCAGTGAAAATATTTTTCATGCGAGCGACGCAAATGGTACCCGTTCCATCATTTCTCTCCATCTTCGTTTCTCACCCTAACATTTATTTCATTTCATTGTTTTGTTGTTATTTTACGGCACGAGAAATTGTTGTTTGCATTTTGTTATTGTTACTTTAGTGCGAGACTGTTTTTTCTTCACCCTTTGAGCGCTTAGGCTTCACTTCACAGAAAATTGGTTGGCGTTGATAAGACTTGCTCGGTTACCTTTCGCGGTGTGCAAACAAGAGAATTTTTTTCATAGTAATTATGTTTTTAAGAGAAAATCTGCTGGGTGCTTTTAATAATCAAACTAAATTCAAGCAAAAGCATTTGCTGATATTATTTCTTCTGTACTGATATTGTTTATCAGCCAAGTTAAATAAATAAGTACAACTTCAGGATATATATATATATATATATATATATATATATATATATATATATATATATATATATATATATATATATTATTTAACTATAAAATAAACATTATTTATGACTAAGTTCTTAAAAATTACTTTTGAAATTTTTTAAAGTATAAGCAGCCTTATAGATCTGTGTTGCTTAAGCAAATCAAAAATATTTCAACGAAGTAACAAAGCAAATTAATCAAAAAAATATGTAAAATCTATTTTTTATAATAATAATTGGTCTTCAGTGTATTTTGAACATGCCAAGTTTTTAAAACATGCTTTAATTGATTAGTTAATTAACGTGTCACGTACACACCTTAATTATCGAAGCACATTTTTCGGCTAAGTGCAGCGTTGAGGCAAGTTAGACATCCAATCACGTACTAAATTAAACTAATAAATGATATTGGTATGTGATTTCCACGTGATTCCTTATAACTTATTACAAAAAAATACTGGCTTTCCTTTGGTAGGATACACTTGCAAAAACTTCTAAGAAAATAACATTACAAAAGTGAAATTAACTTTTCTTGAGCTCGTTGACGTCGCTCACGTGTTCGTGTTCCGATTACGAAATAAGTCTAGTATAATGTCTGATTTGAGATATGAAAATATACGGTGACAATATCTGAATAGCGAAAATTTCAGATCATCGTTCAATTCAACGTAGTATTCTATTTTAATGATTGTATGTAGAAATATATCTCTGATATATTTTTTTAATGTATTGAGAAATACAAATTAACTTTGAATTATTCAGCTCCAATATATCATTAGTAAACAGTATAAAGAATTTCATAGCTATTGAAAAATAAGTCGTTAATATTTATAATGCAGAAGAAATATTTTATTGCGGTATATTCAGTTCACTCATAGCACTCTCGAATGAACATTTGGCTCGTGTCAGAAGCACACAAGGGCACTTCCATTACAATAAATCGATGACCCTTACTGCGTGTTTGGTTCAATACACAACAATACAACTGATAGTGATTCCATGTTTTTGTTGAATGACGATAAATTAGATTAACATTCAAATCATTAGACTAACACTTCGTTCACTAAAAAATTACATTTTATTTCATGAGTCAAGGTGTGTAAGAAAGAAAGAAGATGATTATACTAACTCTATCTAATTATACTGATTCATATCTTCTCAAAACAGGGCTACCAGGAACAAAAGTTTTAATTAAAAGATCTATATGAATTTTCCCAACTACCGTGCATAGCTTGTCAAATTGAATCATGCTATAGCACGGTCGCACTATGTTTTTATATAATTTTGAACTATGAATATTCACATGCCTGTATTTAGTCATTTAGTTTTCATGCCACAGTCTAAGATATTTTTAGCAAATTAAATAATAAAACAAATAAATCAGATTTCTGTACTCATACAAAATTGTATGAGTACAGAAATCTGATACAATAATAACTCAATACTCATACTCATACAATAATAACTCAATGTCCAGCCCCTTGAGAGCTTAATTTTGAGCAGCACGCATATGAATATCGGTCAGTGTTATGAACTCGATATACAATAATTTATTGTCAATATTTGAACAAGCAATTTGTTAAAAACCACTGCTGTGGGAAGGAAAAACATGACTGTTTTGCAGTAATCACTTCGCTCCAATCCCATTTATTGGAAATCGGACGGAGCTTTATTTATTTTAAATTTAACGCTGATATTCCTGTTTATGATTGGCGCTATTGTCGGCTTGGATATCGACGAGCTCACTTATTAAAAAAACTTTTCAAACGATGAACTCAGCTGTAATATTTTATCGAAAAAATGTATGTTTATTATAGGCAGAGTTAAGAATATAGAAATAATACACGTCTCAAAAAGTTAAAAATTTATTATAATTATTTTAAGCAGACTATTAAAATAATTTCTTAAGTAAGGATTTGTATATTTAGGACATACTTAATTTTATGTGGTATTGATTATTCTCCAACAAAATAAACGTGTCTCGTATAGCGTGTATCATCACTTTTGTTGTATTAATATGTGTCATTATGATAAAGAAAACTTTTTAAAATTGCGACGAATTTGGCGAATTATATAATTCTTGGAAGACAGACTTGTGAACACGAAAAGAGGTTTTCTTTCACTGAGTAATCTAATCAAGGAATATCAGAAAGTCCTTGATACAAAATTCGGTTAGAATACCAGCCCCAGGGAATATAAATATGGATATAAATGTAAACAGACGCCCAATTATTAAAATTCGTGTGGATAAGAATTCAGATTACGAACTACGAAACTAGCAGCATTTTTAGATTTCCTTGTCCTACCAAGCTTCGTTGTATTAGCTTCGACATTTTTGAACATAGAATAAACGTACGTACGTAAAATTGTAGTGTTCAATAGGAAATATGATAAGTCTTTTAAAATACAGAACACAAACAGATATCTCAAAAAATATTCAAATTATCCCTTGAAATGGAAAAAGAGGGTAAACAAAGCTTAAAATATTATTGGGGAGATTTTTTTTATTTTTCATAATCAGTATTCCCGCAACAAAAATAAAAAGCAAACCCCTTAAAATCGAGTAGGCTACGCAAGCGAGGGCGCTTGCTAATGGTGAGTATAAATATTTAGATACAATTTATGATTTTTTGCTTCTTTATCCCAACTAATATTATAAATGCGAAAGTGTGTTTGTTTGTTTGTTTGTTTATTTGTTTGTTTGTTTGTTTGTTTGTTACCTCTTCACGCTTAAACTACTGGACCGATTTCAAAAATTCTTTCACCTTTGGAAAGCTACATTCTCCCCGAGTAACATAGGCTACTTTTTATCCCGGAAAAATCGACAGATCCCACGGGATGCGCAATAAAGGCTTCGCTCAAAAACTACTGCACAGATTTTTATGCGGTTTTCATCAATAGATAGAGTGATTCTTGAGGAGTTTTGCGGCATTTTTTATCTCGGAAAAACGGATAGTCCCACGGGAAGCGCGATAAAATCTTCGCACCATAAACCGACTTCCGCGTATATGTAGCCGTGGGCAAAAGCTATGACCCTTAACCCTCTATACACCCAATCCCGAAATCCACGCGGGCGAAGCCGCGGGCAGAAAGCTAGTCGTCAATAAAATTTTGACTAACCTTAAATTAAGTCTTAAAACTAATTAAAATTTTACATTATAACATTTGTTTCATAGGAGAATATCAAATGACCAAAAAAAGCCACGCTTCCGGTGATTTTTAACTGTTATCTTTACCTTTTATTTCGCCCGTAATTGACTGGAAATATTTTTTTCTTTTAATTAGATGTCTGCATCTAAGTGAAAACAAAAATGTCAAGTTCTTTGATCTGAAAATTCGCCAGCGGTTTCCTTTGTTCTTATTGATTAAAAGAATTAAATTTCTTTTGTGCGGTAAAATCAACGATTCTAGGAATACATCACAACAAAGCGTATCACTGTTTTAAATGCATAGCTGTTCTTCTTTTTTTTAATATTTTATATTTTGGGAAGCTTATCGATTTTGCGGCCTGATCTTATTGCCGTTAGTCGTGCGAGCAATAGACGCTGTCCACTGCCACAGAAAAAAAGATATAGACTATTTTTTAATAAATAATAAAGCCTTTAAAGCGTTAAAATAGGGGTTCAATGTTGGTTGTAGCCGTAAAAGTGACGTACTTCCCACGTTATTTAAAGTTTACAAGTATTGTTAGGTTTTTGATTAAGTATAAATAAATATATATTCAAAGTTTACAAAAACTTAGCTACAAAAGAGGTAAAAATAGAGTTGACCTTTTTTGTCTGAATTGGCTAACAAAGTATTGCACCGATTTTGATGAAATTTGATATTTGAGACACGGAGTAGAACATAGGTATATTTTTTACCACGGGAAGATATTTTTTTCTTGTAGGAAAATCTGATTAAAACAGATGCAACAGCTAGGTTGCAATTTATTGTAAGGGTGGTCGGCGATACGTGTAAGAATATAAAATCATTTTTACAGCATGAAAATATATCTATATTAAAGAATCAATACAAAAATAAGATTAAGTTTCGATGATGGAACTCTTCGTCAATATACAATTGTTTTATGACTTGGCGGCTCGAATTTATTTGAAAAAAAAAAACGAAGCCGATTTCTGCCCTAGCACATCCCAAATATTAACTTTGACATATATGAACGTATTATAGTACAAAATATTACATATTTATGTGATAATGTTGATAAAAAACCAATATATATTATAATGGTAGTACAAAAGCAGTGAAAAATGAAAATAAGCCTCTAATTTAAACATATTCTCGTTTAGAATACTGCTCTTGAAAATGTTCCATTATAAGTACCAGTTATGTGTTAATAATTAGACCCGGTTACATTTTTTCTTTGATAGTGTCATTACTACATCTTAAGTTAATTATATATTAAAAATACCCAACTCAATCTACTTTGGTATTTTTTTTAAATAAATTAATAGTTTTACAGAGTTAACTAAAATGTTTAATCGTAACTAAACGTGCGTGGAAATAAAGTCTGTCTTAATATTAATACAAACCCCAGAAAATGGAAATGCCTGACTGTAAAACACAAAAAATCTGTATATTGACTTGACATTTTTTTGTAATAAATTTGGATGGATGACAGGTATTGTCATTATTTATTTTTTATGTAGTTGGTATTAAATTAACCCATAAAATATTTTCGACTATATAACTATTAAATTCCTGACTGCCAAATTGACAAATTTATAATTGAAATTGACTGCTTATTAGTTATTTTATCACGAATAATCTGTCATTATAATATCGCAATAAAAGAACTCGTAAGAATTACAATTTAATTTATTTGTTTAAGAACTATATATAATGATAATTGTGATACTCTAACAAAATAAATACTACGTGGCCGGATTACGGACAGTTATGAGGATAGTCACTGTCACTGCTTGAAGCTAGAAACTGTTAACTTTCTAGTGTAATAATTTATATTTGTACACATTTAGCGTTATATATAGTACTTTTGGCGTCGCCTTCTATCTGCTACTTTAATTTAAGTTATACATTTGTCACGCGTATTAGACCCTTGACATTTGTGAAATCGTCCTCAGTTTGTAAGGGTTAAGCCTAGACGCATATTAGTCAAGTTCAAATGGTGGCCTATCAGTGCGGCCAGCACTTCACGTCTCTTTGAATTTTTTTATCACTATATAACTTTACAAAGCATGCAATAAGCCAACTTTTTATTCATAATTGACACTCTTGTTTCTTGTACAGTTCATATATTTTTTCGAAATAGTCATAATAATTTTGTACTAAATCTATTTTATAATTTCTTTTTATTTATTTATTTGTCTTTATTAAATACTTTAGTATCTATATATATATATCTAAGTAATATTACTATATTACTTAGGTATATATAATTTTGTAATATATATATATATAATTTTGTATATAATGTATGATTTATTAATCGTATTAAGAATGAGAGGTAAATGATTTATTTAAAATGTTAATAATTACAACTCGATTAATTATTTAATAACTCTTATGCTAACTTGTTTGCGCTCAAGATTTTGGAGCCTAGTGACATAAGACTCTATATTTGTGAAATAAGAGTCATAATTCAATGTTACAATAGTTCCGTTGAAGCAATTGTTAGCACTTTACGTGGTGTGTTGACTACTTACCACAATGTCTATATCAGGGCCATTAAGTCATATTATTTAAAGAGGTTATATTATATTATTATTATAGAGGTTATAACCTTCCGTGCAGCTTGTCAACGTCACAAGCCATAACATAACGATGCATCCCACTCTCTTTGTTAAGAAAGTAATTCCGGAGGCAGTATATTTTACGGATGTGAGGGTTCATGCTATTTAGAAAAAACCACTCCCCATCTTCCGTGGTATATAATAGTCTCACAACAGACGAGTGTGGGTATAGCATGCGCTGTGTTGTGAGCAGATGTCCCATCAGACAAAATACCATTAAATACTTAGGTAAAGCGGCAAAAGAAACGAGGCTATACCGACTTTTTGTTATACACAATATTACTATACATAAACACTTCTACATAACAAAACACTTGTATGTGTCACCTTCAAAGATCAAATATTTATTTTTAAATAAAAAATAATAATACAATAAGTTATTCTTATCTACACTTATCAATTTGGGTATGTGATTTCATCGATACAATGATAGTATATCAAAATCCCCAGTAGCGTAATCTGGTCAAGCGAATGAGGTATATTTCTTCGAATAATTCGTTAAATCTATAATCAATATTATTAGTTATTTTATTTCAAGAAACAATAAATATTTTTTTAATATTACTTTAGGTCGGCCGTGATCGTTTACAAATGACACTAAGTACTCAAAGCTATCGTGACAAAGTCGCTTCATTACCCGCAGTGAAAGCAACTTCTTAGAGCTTTGCATTTTACGCAGCTACCTACGCAATGTAAACACCAGAGAGCGACATTGACTTAAAATATGTTCATTGTTTTGTTACTTTATATGCTACTGAATATTAAATATCGCTTATTACAAATCCTTTAGTTGCATGATTTTCCCTGCGTACCCTGCTCCAGTTTTGAAAAACAGGCACAGACTTATTTATAAATGTTAAAAGAAAGCGAATCGCAGTACACATTAAAACATTGAGTTCGACCTTTTTGAACAATACCAGATTAAGTTTACAAACACGTGTCAAAGTACTAAGGTATATCAATTAAAAAAATACTATTAAGCTTAGACCACAAACATTATTTGCTACGTCTTTTAAAAAGCAATTTCAATAAAACATGAAACATCAATTCGATCGGAGAATGTATATTCAAAATTTGAATTAGATTGAACCAAGGAATTACGTTATCCCATACAAACTTTGCAACCCTTTTTCACCCACTTAGGGTCTCATAAATCTATCATTTTAGGAAAATCCTTCCGTATCCTTTCTGATCTAAGTTATATAAAAAACACAATCTCTGAGTTTCAGGTCTCTAAGATTAGCAGCTTAGGTGTTAGAACCTTGATCTGTTAGTCAGTCAGTCTTTCAGGATAAACTTTACAAATATATATATAAAAAATATATATCTATATTGTGAGAATCAAATTATTTTAGAACGATGGATGATTTTATCAGTTTAAAAAAGATTATGTTTACGGAAAATATAAAATAAAAGCTCATTTTGTGATTAATCTGACTTTAGAGTCTATTAATAGTAGATGTTTTTAAATTGTGAAAATAATAGTCGTTGGGACTAGAAAGTAAAATTTAAAATTACAAAAGCAAAATAACTTTAACTTAACATGCTTGTAGTAAGTTAGTAGTTAGTAATAAAATATATATCACATATAAAATCGTAAGGAAACGAACTGTTTAATATAATATATAAGGAGTAGCTTTTAGGTGTTCATAGAAAGTTATCTGTAATATTTTAATAAACATTTTATAGAGATTTTGTGGAGGCGATAATTTTATATGATCTGCTAATAAAGCTTATCTCTGGTATAACATGAAACAGTAGGTGGAGGTAAGCACTCTGTCTTAACATTATCGCGTCGCCGTCGGCTCATTTATTCTTCCCTAAAACATGGAGGTTGAGATAAGATTGCTTAGTACCGTGAGCAGAGGAAAGGTGGCAGATTTTTTGACAATATTTATCAGCATTTGAAATTGTATCCTGACATTGTTTGAAGGTGAACCTTTGATATTTCATTACAATTAGTGCTGTTAATTAAAGTAATGTTCTATAATACAAACTAATATAGAATTTAAGGTTTATTAAAATGATGAGTAGTAGTAGTAGTAATACACTTAATAGAGAGTGATTAATATAATATATTGGCGTTTTGGTATACACCTGTTTTGTTTGTTTGTTTTTTTTTGTTCCCCCTGAGGAAAATGCATTAAGTTGCATACCCCGGCTGTGGCGAGCCGGCGGTTATGTGGGGCTCTCTCCCACAGAAGGGGGAGGCCTACCCACTGAAAACCTCAGGGATGGCCTTCCTCAGGCATGTAGGGAGCCCCCGGGAACACCAAGCTACTTCCGGGAACCCCCAGCCTCCGCCCCCCCGCCGATACAGGGGAGCCCTCCTCGGGGGAGGCTACAATACCTCCCCCGATCTCCACCACCGACGACGCCCCCCGGCCACGGAAGGGGCGTGGTCCCTCCCGGGTCGCCGTACCCGGCGACCCGTGGCAGCACCGCAGCTGTGCTACCGAGCCTGGCGCCGCCTCCTTCGAGCGGGATCGGCCATCTCCCGACCCCGCTCGGCGGCCTCCTTCTGGAGCATCACTGCTTCACAGAAGGAGGCTACAGCCCTCCAACCTCCCTCGTCCGCCAGCATTGCCGCAATCAATGCTGGCGGACGAGACAGATCTCGCCTGATCTCTGCGACCAAGACTCGGCGCTCGGAGGCCCACGCGGGGCACTTCGCCAGCGTGTGCTGGGCCGAGTCGAGGTCGGATGCGCAGTGGTGGCAATGTGTCGATCCCTCCCGTCCTATTCGACACAGATACTCACCGAAGCAGCCGTGCCCGGTGAGTATCTGAGTCAATCGGTAGGTGACCTCCTCCTTCTCGTGGCTAAGGTGGCCAAGCTACGAGGTGCGGGAGTACGGCACCGACGGCCCGCTGGAGCGCGCAGATCCGTAATTCGAGCTGCGAACGCCAGGCCGCCACAATACGTCAGTGCCACTCCCGCTTAGGCACTTTGTGCGCGGGTTCCAGGGCGCTCCCCCCATCGCTCCATTATCCGCTGCAGGCTCCGTAGCAGAGCTCTGGAGCGGGGGGACCTCGCGCAGTCTTGCGACCACATGGGAGCCCAATACGAGTACATGGCCACGGATCGCACGACGCCCTCGTACAGGCGGCGAACCCCATCCCTCGGTCCAGATCGGGCCGGCGGTCCAGTGGGAGAATGCACAAATTTATTTAACACATGTTTACACTCGCAATTGCGTTTGCATTATAAACTTTATTCCATTTATTAAATCTAAGATTTTCTGTATTCCACTTTTACACATTTCCGGATTCTAATTTTAAAAATGACATACCATATACAATTTTAAAACTTCTTTACTATTATTTCAAATGAATTTTCTAAAATTTATGTCTATTAGTGCACTAAAATTAAGTTTTTATGTGTGGTAATGGATCATCAGTTAGTAATGGACCTGGAGAATAGGCCGACACCGACATTGTTTCTTACTCATATGTAGATTTGATCAGTTTCTTATGAAGTTGCCTTGAAATGAAGTGATTTCTGTTTTGATCGTGTCAAAATAGAAGCCGAGTTTCATCGAAAATTCACTAAGTGAAAATAGAATTTTAGCATAATGATAATTTTGCGCCATAGAGGATCTTATGGCTCGTTTTGAGTGAGATCATGTCGATGTCGGCTCATTAACTCCCTGGGAAACGTTTCAGGCCGCGATAAGTTTTCGTTTTACAGCGAGTGTACGTAGCGTAAAATATAAGCTTTATAAAAAAGTGCAATAGAATTTTTAACGTTTTATGGTTCTATTGTTATTTAGAGCTTCTAAAAATCTTGTTAGTGCACGATAATGAAGCCCGACCACACCGGTGCAAGTAAAATGTTAAATTTTAAGTCAAATGTTATTGAGCTTTATCCAAAAAAAACTACCAATTATTTTACTGATTCAAACATATTTATCTCTTTTAGATTTTTGCACGGTATCCAAAATATTCGTACATGTACATAAATAACATAAGCCTTATAATTGGTGGTTAAATGTTTAGTTGCAAGTACGTATAAGTAGTTGTATAATGGTACCACCTAGGTAGTTCTTATGTCTCTCCAATGCAGGTGCGCATGCCGCAAACTTTGCCAGCTAACGTCGTTCGTTGAAGGCTGACATGGAAGCGCTAGCTGTGATATAATACGAGAAGTTATACGAAATTACCTTTTCAAACAGGAAATATTTATTTATATTAGATTTTCATAATTGTCCTTAATATTGTAATTTTATAATTTTTAGACATAAATTGTATGATACAAATTAAGGAAGAATAGGATAGATTCTTAATACATATATTTGCTGAAAAGATTGCCTGATACTTTCACGTTATCAGTTACGTAACTTAATTAAGTATTTTTCATTTTATTTTCCCATATAAGCTAATTAGTGTATAAGTTCGACACTAAAATTTTATTAATTGATTAGTATACCAGCATATTTTTATTTTGCATTTGCAGTTTCACTTGATTAAACATAACTTCAATTTAGATTATTCACTTTAGCCCAACTTTACAGGACGTGCATTCAAAGATATATTGTGAGCAATTTTCTGTTCTTTTTAGCTAGAGGTATGAAATTTTCACTACATGTAGTAAATATATCATGGGTTTTGATATATTGTTGTTTCGATATTATACGCAATATTTAAGCAAACTTTAAAATCGTGACTCAACCATACAATAGTTTACTTTGTTTGAATGTAGATTGAAAATATAGTAAAAGTTACTTATATAATAAACATTAAATATTAAAGTAACAAGTTTTTATAGTAAGAAAAATAACATGATCATTTTCAGATTTATTTTTATCATATACGCCAAAAAATTGTGAAAGAACAGGAGTCTTATTAATTACAATATCATGATACTGCCAGTAATAAACCATGGCAATATTGTCTGGTGGCCAAGAACAAATCTGTAAGGCCTGTAACAAACGCCTGTAAAGTGTTTCTACGGAAGCTACCAAGACAACCATGCGATATTACGGGGGCCTTCAGAACTACTCGTACGGTGTCCCCAGTACAATTTCTGAATCTAGAATCACTGTACTGTATAGCTATACAAAGAACTGCCAGGACAGGGCTCTACAGGATCATGACTTCAGAACTATGGTGCGTGAACGGGTAGCAGTTAGGAAGAGAATGCTGTTGTTGTTATGCCAAATAATAAAATGGAACCTAAATTAGGCAGCTGTTCGAGATAAGTTGCTAGCACCCCCCAAAAGAATACTATGTTCTGGTACACAGTTGGATTTAAGATAAAATCTGGTACAAGAGTTGGTATCTATTGCAACAAACCGAGGTTTCCATTAGTATGGGTAAGTTGGCTACTGTATTCCAGGTTGAAATAACTAAACTAGTCTGTTCACTAATTTGGGAGTTCAGTCGTCGAGCTATCTTGTACACTACGCACTGTAGTACTGGCCATTCCCCGGCCATTTGGCATTGATCCGGGACTCAAGACGGTTCCGCATTATCTGTGTTTTAAGGAATACGACCTGCTGCCAAAGCCTCTATCTTCGGTTGCCGTGGAAGAAGCTCTCCGCCTCCTTGCCTCGCTTCCTCCAGCTTGCTCCGTGTTACGTGGAAGAAGCCACGAAGCTACGAATGCCCCAACTGAACAATTTTTCTGAGTGGTGACGGGTATTTCAACGGCGGGCCTGGTGTGACGGATGGCTGTCTCGTCTCTCGCTCTTACTACAAACTACAAAAGAGTTCCTGTTTTGTCAAATGTATGTCACGTTAAGACGTGCTATATTGCGAAAGGAGTATGCCCATTCGTAGTATCACCTTTACTCGTCCTTGTGCCTTAACCAAACTAATACCAAAAAATAAGTAACAATTTTTAACAAAACTCTGCAATATACCAAGCCGAAACTTCGCCGGAGATAAATCCACATAATAATTAGTAATTATTTCACTTCCGTTTCATTCGCCGTGTATTTTTATTGATGATATTCTAATTTCATTGATAAAATAGTCTCTTCGGTATTGCCATATATTAACGATCGGATCGATTGGTCAAAAATATATTCGATACATTCTACTGTCCTCTCGTGAAAGGATAAAAGGAATACCAAAACAATTAATTTTCTTTAGTCTTTTTCTGCTTTCTCTAATATTTTATTCATTATTCTGCTTTAAGAGTTTCTTTATACAGATAGCTAATATCAATGTTGCTAAAACAATTATTTTTAAATTAATTAATTATTTTATATGAATTATTGGATAGTTGTAATATTTATTGGATAAGATAGACTTAATCATTTTAAGTTTTAATCTTCTACAATTAAATAGGTATTATCAAAAATGATGATAGGAGAAATTCGTAACTTGAAAGTCTTTGGTGTTTAATTTCTATTTTACCCATCGAAATAGAGTCAAATAGTTTTTAATAATTGAATATATAGTTAAAAATCTACAATATATCATAAAAATCATTATGGTACAAAATCATTTTGGCGATACTAAAGTCCATACTACAATGGGCATTCTCCTTTAAAATAATTAATAATAATATTGATAGTATTGTATTGTAAAGATACTATTGCATCAACATCACATAAAACAATGATTTGGCACGCAACTTTCTAGGAGTAGATATTATGGAGTAGTGGGACTTATCTCATTCGACAGGTATGGTTTCAGAATTATATTTTCTTTAAAGTCTATTCTGCAACTACATTTTTGGAAATTATTTGTTACTAATCTATGATTTATTTTAATTGTTATATTCTGTTACAAATAAGGTTTATAATTCGCGTACTTTCAACAACTGCTCTTGTATGGAAGACCAAATAAACAAAACACACCCAATTTGACTGATGGTAAATTGCGAGAAAAGAATATAGTATTTTTATAAACCAGAAGAAGGGGGCTCGGGTAAAAGTATATTATCAAAAGAGTATTTACCTTAATTCACTGTGCTATGCGATTTCTTTATTTGGGATTATTGATTAGAACAAACTTACCTGTCCTTATATCTACTAGTGTGTTTAAGCAAGAGTGATATAAAATTTGTCAACAATTTCGGTGCTCAAATAATTAGACAAATAATAATTATGTAAAGACATTCTAAAAAACATGCTAAAGAAAAAGATGTAACTAATAATAACATTCCTCTTTAAAATCCTTTAAAGATTTAAGACAAATATTTCAAATTGAAGTTCCCAGCTTAATATTTTTTTTTGCAAATATTTAGTATCTTATGTATACAATTCCAACTGTATAAAAATTACTATGTTACAAAATATAAAAATATTATAGGTAGCTTATGCCGACACCTTATTCATAAACCTGACGGCGGAGCAATCCTCTAGTGGTCCTATTTGTAGTGTCTGCACGTTATTATTTATATTAAATCACAATATTACTCAAGCGCATGTATTCATATCCCTTTGTACACCACCAATTTAATTTCCTTATTTTTAAAGAGTGTGCACTATATTACATATGTTACCAGCGTCGTAATTTAACCTTAAATGTAATTTAAAACCTAACTTATGACAATATTTTACGAGTTTGTCAATTTCTTCTTGCAAAGAATAAATCAACCAACCACATTATTGGAAATCATACAGTCAGAAAACGCACAATCATAAACTAACTACTATTAATGAGAAGACATTTTTTTTATTAGCCAGTACCGCTTACCTTTCTCTTAAATTAAAAAGTAATAAAATAATCAAAAAAACAGTTTAAATTGATCTTTCAAGATATATTGTGAAAAATACACTGCTATAGACCTTCAAGCGTCTATAAGTCTAATTATTTTAGTTACTATCAAATATTGCTTGAGCCCACTCGTATGTCCATTGCATTAAATTTTTAGCCCCCTTATAAGTAATATTTGTTGCAACTATGTACCCATATGATGATGATATGTAGCTTTTCAATAAACACAATCCGAAATGCAAGCTTGTATGTCCATAATAGTATATATTTGTGTAAACAACCGTTTGGTCATGTCACATTTCTTCTTTACTCTCGTTACTCGAGAGGAATTCTTTCTCAGAGATATTACAGTTTACGAGTTGCTGAAGCAGCTGTCGTAGTGCAGTTTCGGCTAATGGCTTTGTGTGCCCGGCCCTTTCCTTGTACCTGGAACCGCTTGTGCCTAAGGATGACCGCTAACGATTCCCATTTATCGAATGTGTCTTAAAAATTTGCCGCGTCACTAATACTATCGGATTCTGAGTATTCTATCGATACCTTACAATGTTATAGTGAGATAATTTAAAATACGACATATATTAGAAATAGCCATAGTTGAATTCGAATTCAAAAGGAAACAGCGGCAGTGCCGCCGGGAGTTTGTATTAGGGCTGCTAACCGTATCGACACCTTTAGGTTACAATTATACTCTTATTAAGCTCATGCTTATTTGTACTCTGTTGTGTTTGGGGTTCGAAAAGCGTAAAAAAAGATAATGACGTGAGTATTATCTTTGACGTGCAAAAGTGATTGTAAAAATCCTATTCGAAAAATTAATTTTTAGTGAGGATTTTTCAACAAAAAAGAGGACAACGAGAATTCAAAAGACTAAAATCTTCAATGGTTAAATACAAAATGTTATGTTAAATATGATTTAACTTTTTAAGGAACGGCAATTTTACTTTAAAATCATCTCGTTGGTAGTTTATATTTTATGAGATCCTGTCGTATACTTTTAATATTCCGTCAGTATCAATCGACCAACGACGTGGAGTTGGCAGCATTAAGAGCCGAGCCGAGCCGAAAAAAATTAAGCGACAGGCCCGCCTACTAACCCCACGCTACTTTCGTGACGACCACGATGTATTTTCTGCACAATTTTCATTTCGCGTGCTAGCAGTTCAACCAACTTCATTCATAACAAAAACGAGGATGAATGCGTAGCGTATACGCTGCTGTGGCTGGTTTGCACGGCAACTATTTTTTTTTTACTTTTTTCAGTTATTTGTTTTTAATACTTATTTACATTATAATATGTTCTGACTATTATCAATAATATGTATGTGATTTATTTCAAGATATGTTATTTAGTAGGTAAGGTAAAATATATTTTATTAGTTTTATTGTAATGCTAGTATAAAATGTAACATTTTATTTTTCATCATCATCACAGTTTATATCCGTCACAACTGAGAGGCACAAGCCTATCCTAACAAGTTATGGGGTAGGGCGCTGGCGGTGGTAACACAGTTTTCACTATTACTACTGCCGACGGTTTCACTCATAGTGTACTTACAGGACTCTGCAATGTTACCTATGTATAAATTTCGTAATAAGCACATTAAGTTTGAATCTATGAACATGTATATGTCATTATAAAGATTTATTATTATTATCATTGTTAGGAGGATTAAGAATTACACAACCACATTGGCTCAGTGTAAATTAGTAGTATACTTATATACTCTTTTGAATTGCTTTGCAGATGTATGTGTCACGATACAGTTCTTATGTTGTTTGTAATAACGGTAGTTTTCGTAATCTAAATGACGCTTTGCTTACCGTACAGGGAGAGATGGACCATAATAGCACAAACAATAATTTTATATTTAGTATATAAATATTATGAATTATTACAAACAATATAACGGCTCTCGAACATATTAATTATAACAAATTGTACTAGTGCACATCATTACTACCAAATAAGTTTTCAAACGCTTATTTGTGTTCAATATAATGGATGAAAATGTCTAAAATTTAATTACCGTTAATATAGAGAAATGCTACAAATTAAACATAATTGTTAGTTACAATTGCGTGAAATAATTACTCTTATTATTTTTTATTCGCATTGTATTAAGTTCCCAGTGACATTATATAATTGAATGAATCTGTTTCTATTAGTGTGTAAGTCAATAGGTAGATTACATATAAATAGGTAATAAATGTTGTTTTATTGAAAAACTATGGATACTATAGAAAATCTAAAAGTTTAACGTTTTGATACTTTGATACGTTTTGAAAAATCGTTTATATAACATAGTAAGATGATAATAAATTGCACAAAGTAAATGCATATGCAACAAAAAAAAAATGTTATATCGAGATGTTCTTAATTTCTTGGATTGAATTAATTATTTAATTTATTTTTAATTTTTCTGCAAAAGGACATAATAGACATGAACGACAAAAAGAAGTGAATTCTTAAGTAGTTTATACAACAGAATGTTTAGAAGTGTTATTGTATATTACGACTAAAATTATGAGAAAGATGAAAGTGAAATTACAATATATATATATATATATATATATAGCCGTACACATTTTGGTTTATGTTTCGTATGGCCGTTTTCTCTTACATGATACAATTATACAATATTATTTCATAAAAACTCGTGATTTTCAAAAAATAAAGTAATTTACACTTTTTTCCTTTCTTTAATTCTAGGCAATAAACAATAAATAATATGTTACCCATATTCTCCTTATATCCAACTAAACAAATCCATAAACTTATAAAGTTTTGTTAATATTTTTTTTTTGCCTTAGTCAATGTGTATCGTTCAATTCAGAATCATGGTCCTTTGAACGTCAATGTAAATATTTTATTGAATGATGAGATCAGAAGTATTTATATACGAAATGATTTATCTACACAGCTATGAGAGTTTAACTATGCGTGCATGGGCTTGTCGATCGACATATTTTTTATAAATTATATATTAACTTATTAAAAATAAATTCTATATAAACTTCTTCAAAACAAATATTAAATTGAGAAAAGACCGTTCTTGCCTGTTAGAATCAATAGATATTTTAGACTCGAAGCTGAGAGAGAGCAGGCACATGTATGAAAAGGATACAAAAGAACTAAATCACTAAAAACTATTCCCCTGGATCCCTGCAAAATTCTTTGACTCAAATGACTCAAAAATTTTGGCAGGTTCAAAATGAAATTAAGGCTCACATTAAATCTGTGACAGAGCTAGCCGTCCAGTGTCAACATAATGAGGACTACTATCATGCTCTTCTGGAAAAACACTGTGAATTTCAGCATTAATAATATACAATTTGATTCCAGCAACATTATTAAGATTTCTATCAAGCAACCTGATCATGCATGTCTTGCTCTCAGTACGTTATGTCCGTCACCTGCTCATTAAAATACAATAATCTATAAAATAATTTATTTATTGTAATAAAAAATGAATGTAATGCTATATTTGAAAAAAAGTTATAAAATTAAAAAAACGGTAGAATGAAATTTAGTGACTGGGCTACTCGAGGTATATACACAAGCCGTACGAGACTATATGACCTATATGCTCAAAAATAAACTTCGAGTGACCCCGCATTTATAAATTATGTTTGAAAGTATTCTAAAATATTTAAGAAAGTATGTCTGTGCGCTAAATTTACGTCTACTAGTCACAAAATTTATTTATCGAAGAATAAAATAAAAACTACCTGGAACGTCATTGACCTGGAAATTGGTAAACAAAAAAAAACCTGTAGATTCACTCTCATTAGTAGTCAATAATAAACAATTAGAGTCAAACAATGAAGTTGCCAATGCATTTGAGCACGTTTTTACTCACATACATACCTATAAAAACTACAAGTAGTCTCAGCTCTTGCCCAAGCAAAGCCTTAGCCCTCTTGGAGCAGAATATAGAAAAGTGCAACAAGGTTTTTAATTTTTGTCACATTGATGCTAATACTATTTTGAAAACATTCCGTTTGATCCGAATCACTCAGAGATTTATTTAAGGAAATAAATATAATGACATTAGCGTGTCAATATATTTATGAAAATTTAATATATGTTTATACGCACTACGATACATTTAATACAAATTTTCAAATTCATCATTTAAACACGAGAAATAAAAATAAGCTTGCCGTCCCAACATAGAGGCTTCAAAAAGCTAGAGGTTCTTTCATAGGGAAATGTGTAACTTTTTATAACCCACTTCCAGAAAATATTACTGCTTTACCATTTCATAAATTTAAAGCACATATTAAAAATACTCTAATGAAAAAAGGTATTACAAGGTCAATGATTTCTTGAATGAAAAAATGCTTGGATGTAAATTTGGCGATATATAATTTTAATGATTCTTTAATAAATTATATTTTTTTTTGTACCAGACATATACATATCAGATTTGTTTAATGCGATATGACTTGTGACGGAAATATATATTTGTTTGTTGTTTTAACTTGTATCGGAGGTTGGGTTCAGACTGTGTATCTGAAGCCGGATACAAAAAATTGCCCTTGCTGGTTCTTTCCAGTACAAGGTCTCCCGCCGTAGACTTGTGAACCAATGGCGTAGCATCTTTGACATTCAAAAGTGATTGTGAAATCCTATTTGAAGAATAAATTTTTGATTTTGATTTGATTTGACTAGTATCAAAAAAATTTAAGACTTTTAAGGTATTTCGACTCATATACTTAAAAACATGGTACAGGAAATTGCTGCGCAACTCGCGTTCATATTCAATTTATGTGTTGATGAAGGAGTTTTTCCAGAACTTATGAAAAATAGCAAGTTAATTCCATTATTTAAATCAGGAAATAAAACTGATCCTGCAAATTATCGACCGATTTCCATTCTACCTATTCTAAATATTCGAAAAAAAATAGATGTAATCAGGTAACCGATCATTTAATAGGAAAGAACATTATACATCTAAACCAGTTTGGCTTTACCAAAGGACGTTGCACTATAGATGCTGGAGTTGTTCAAGCACATTTTTAGCGCTTGCATGGGACCCTTGTTTTTCTGGATATATATTAATGATCTCCCACATTTCAATGATATTTTGTGCAATACTGTACTATTTGCAGATGATAACACTTACTTATCTGCGCAACACTTACTTATCTAATAACTATCCTAATTTATACCTTCATACAACCATATATATTTTCACAGTGTTATGTCCTATGGCTTACAATTGTACAATGGGGGTCGGCTGCTAGCATAAAAAGTATTTTTGTTCTTCAAAAAAGAGTAGTCCACGTTATTTATAATTTACGAGCAAGGGATTCTCTTAGATATTTATAAAGAGATTAATATAATGACTTTAGCGGGCCAGTATATTTATGAAAATTTGATTTTAATGTAAAAAAATTGTAACACATTTCATACTAATTTTCAAATTCATAATTGTCCTTCAAATGTACAGGCTACATAAAACTAGACGTTCGTTTATGGGCAAATGTATACATTTTTATAACGACATTCCACATAGTGTATCTGAATTGCCTCTTCATAAGTTCAAGGTATGTACATGGTAAAAAGAATAAGTAAGGGCTATCACAAAGTCAATGGTCATTAAAATAATGCCAATATGCCTTGGTGTTGATTGAAGATATTACATTCTAATGTGTAAATATTTGTTTTTTCGTATAAAATTGTAAACACATATGTATACATTGTATGATAACGACATAATTTATTGTAAATTTGTAAATGCCCATTCACGCGGCGATGATTGCGACGATTCAAAAGAGTTTTCTATAAAGTGATATTTGAAAATACAAAAAAAAAATGGATCGACAAAAGTATCCATCCTTGCACTCCCTAAGAATTCCTGTCTAATGTTTATCGATATTTTCATGCTCGCATTACAAATTTGATAAAAAATATTATAGTTACGGAACTAAAAACACGTTAAATTAAATAACAACAATTTTCTTTCATATTTTTATTCCATTTATATGTCTGTATTCAAAGTAATTCCATAGTAAAATTGACATGACTGTAAAATTTATTCTGCAAATATTTATCTAAAAAAGCAATCAAGATTCTACTGTATCTTGTTCAAAGATATTTGATCAGACTTAAAGCTTTCGTAGATTTCACAGCTGCTTTTAGACTACTGAGTTAAAATAAGTACGTTTCGTTACGAAAACTCACGTATTTTTCTCTAAATGCAACCACTGGGGATAGAACTGCACGTACTGAAATGTTGCTTTCCCAAGACATCATGGTTTGTTATTTAAATAGAAAATGTATATTATATTTAATTTACTAACTAATTTGTAAGTGCATCAAAGAACAAACACATCATTAATATGTTCTGGGGAACAAACCGTTTAACTAGTTGCGTTATTACAATGTAAAGTTCTGGATCGCGGCTTTAGTCAGCTTTTTCAAAAATGTAATTTTGTGTTGAAATCCTGAGGTAGTTTATAAAAAATTGTATGTTTAAATTACTTGATAGTTTAGTTAATATTTATATAAATTTTATTATTTACCTACGGATCTTGTATTCGTTACTACGTTATCCCGTGAAAAAGTCTTCGCCTTTTGTATGAAAATTAATAGCTCACAATTCTATTTAATGTGATGTAGATTAATTTTAAGGACGTCTCTACTCTATAAGACCACAAAATGAAGAAAAATAATAAACATCGAATTAAATTGTTTGCTCTTGTCAGCATTAATATTCATTCAATCGCTTTATATTCTAAGTCGTGTTATCGGAGATTGGTTCGCCGAGGGCTAAGGGCCGACTTAGGCTGAAATCTCCATGCGGATAGCGACATAGAAAGGGTCGACCGGGCAACTCTGTGGGCGTGCTATCACGGTAATTATTTACCCCGACAAAGAACTTATTCATCCGCTCCATTAAAAATATATGTCAACAAAATATTTTTCAGTTTCAAAATCTTTATATATATGATTTGTTTTGTACCAAAAATTATATATATATATATATAATATATATATATATATATATATATATATATACGAATCAAAAAGTTTCCATAGAATATAGGATCTCAGAAGCGTAAAATATTACGAGCTATTAAATCTATAACTTACTTTTGTTACCTATATGATCGTAATGATCTCTGAAAGTAAACTTTTCATCCAAAGATATTCCCAGCTTTCTAACTACTTACAGGTTTTGTCATGCAAATGATATTATAAAAAAATATATATACAACAGCATATTATTTTCATTACACCATCTATTCAAGGTCAAACTGCAAGGTTTAGGATTGTCCCTGTTATTACGAATTTCCGTAGAGTTTAAGATCATCTGCGTACAACAAGTAGGGATTGATTAATTTTGAAATAAGATCATTTATAAATGCAATAAAGAGTAGCGGGCCGAGGTGAGAGTCTTGTGGTGTCCAGAAGTAACCTGGACCGGAGATGAAAAGAACCGGTGTGAAGTTAGCAGCCAAAAGTAGCAGCCACTGTATAACCCGACCAATTTAAAATGTCGATTTTAAAACATATATTTAATTCTAAGATTTTGCGTCTAGAATGCTAATTAATATCGACGACATCAAATTTATGAAGATATCCAGGGGATAGATTAGCTAAATCGCCCAGCAGTCACTTCTATGTCTTGAAAATGTTCCGTATTATTTGCAAATTATAAAGTTGGATGTTAGAAAATTTCTAGCTCAAAATCAGAGCCGCGTACCACTTTGGGACCTATTAGGTATTGAAGGCATATTCCTGTTCTATTAGAAAACATTCAATTTAAGAAGATATCTAGGGGATAGGTTAGCTAAATCACCCAGCAGCCACTTCTATGTCTTGAAAATGTTCCGTATTATTTGCAAATTATAAAGTTGGATGTTAGAAAATTTCTAGCTCAAAAACAAAGCCGCGTACCACTTTGGACCTATTAGGTATTGAAGGCATATTCCTGTTCTATTAGAAAACCTTCAATTTAAGAAGATATCTAGGGGATAGATTAGCTAAATCGCCCAGCAGCCACTTCTATGTGTTGAAAATGTTCCCTATTATTTGCAAATTATAAAGTTGGATTTTAGAAAATTTCTAGCTCAAAAACAAAGGCGCGTACCACTTAAGGATCTATTAGATATTGTAGGTGTATTCCTGTTCTATCAAAAGACATCAAACTAATGAAGATATCTAGGGGATAGATTAGCTAAATCGCCCAGCAGCCACTTCTATGTCTTGAAAATGTTCCGTATTATTTGCAAATTATAAAGTTGGATGTTAGAAAATTTCTAGCTCAAAAACAAAGCCGCGTACCACTTTGGGACCTATTAGGTATTGAAGGCATATTCATGTTCTATTAGAAAACATTCAATTTAAGAAGATATCTAGGGGATAGGTTAGCTAAATCACCCAGCAGCCACTTCTATGTCTTGAAAATGTTCCGTATTATTTGCAAATTATAAAGTTGGATTTTAGAAAATTTCTAGCTCAAAAACAAAGCCGCGTACCACTTTGGGACCTATTAGGTATTGAAGGCATATTCCTGTTCTATTAGAAAACATCCAATTTAAGAAGATATCTAGGGGATAGATTAGCTAAATCGCCCAGCAGCCACTTCTATGTCTTGAAAATGTTCCGTATTACGTATTTGCAAATTATAAAGTTGGATGTTAGAAAATTTCTAGCTCAAAAACAAAGCCGCGTACCACTTTAGGACCTATTAGGTATTGAAGGCATATTCCTGTTCTATTAGAAAACATTCAATTTAAGAAGATATCTAGGGGATAGATTAGCTAAATCGCCCAGCAGCCACTTCTATGTCTTGAAAATGTTCCGTATTATTTAGCGATTTAGCTAATCTATCCCCTAGATATCTTCATAAATTTGATAGTGTCTGATAGAAAAGGAATATACTTACAATACTTAATAGGTCCTAAAGTGGTACGCGGCTTTGTTTTTGAGCTAGAAATTTTCTAACATCCAACTTTATACATTGCAAATAATAGGGAACATTTTCAAGACATAGAGGTGGCTGCTCGGTGATTTAGCTAATCTATCCCCTGGCTATCTTTTTCAATTGGATGTCGTCTGATAGGACAGGAATATGCCTTTAATACCTAATAGGTCTTAAAGTGGTACGCGCCTTTGTTTTTGAGCTAGAAATTTTCTAAAATCCAACTTAATACATTGCAAATAATACGGAACATTTTCAAGACATAGAAGTGGCTGCTGGGTGATTTAGCTAATCTATCCCCTGGATATCTTTTCAACTTGGATGTCGTCTGATAGAACAGGAAAATGCCTTCAATACCTAATAGGTCCCAAAGTGGTACGCGCCTTTATTTTTGAGCTAGAAATTTTCTAAAATCCAACTTAATACATTGCAAATAATACGGAACATTTTCAAGACATAGAAGTGGCTGCTGGGCGATTTAGCTAATCTATCCCCTAGATATCTTCATCAGTTTGATGTCTTTTGATAGAACGGGAATATACCTACAATACCTAATAGGTCCTAAAGTGGTACGCGGCTCTGTTTTTGAGCTAGAAATTTTCTAACATCCAACTTTATAATTTGCAAATAATACGGAACATTTTCAAGACATAGAAGTGGCTGCTGGGCGATTTAGCTAAGCTATCCCCTAGATATCTTCATCAGTTTGATGTCTTTTGATAGAACAGGAATATACCTACAATATCTAATAGATCTTTAAGTGGTACGCGCCTTTGTTTTTGAGCTAGAAATTTTCTAAAATCCAACTTTTTAATTTGCAAATAATAGGGAACATTTTCAACACATAGAAGTGGCTGCTCGTTGATTTTGCTAACCTATCCCCTAGATATCTTCTTAAGTTGAATGTTTTCTAATAGAACAGGAATATGCCTTCAATACCTAATAGGTCCCAAAGTGGTACGCGGCTTTGTTTTTGAGCTAGAAATTTTCTAACATCCAACTTTATAATTTGCAAATAATACGGAGCATTTTCAAGACATAGAAGTGGCTGCTGGGCGATTTAGTTAATCTATCCCCTGGATATCTTCATAAATTTGATGTCGTCTATATTAATTAGCATTCTAGACGCAAAATCTTAGAATTAAATTTATGTTTTAAAATCGACATTTTAAATTGGTCGGGTTATACAGTGGCTGCTACTTTTGGCTGCTAACTTCACACCGGTATGAAAAGAAACCTTTAACCGCAACAAGGTGACTACGTTTAGTGATACGATTCAAGCCACCGTAACAAGTTACCGTTAATACCGAAATAAATTTCCAGTTTACGGTTTAATTTATGTGTAAATACATTGTGTTTCTAATGAGCTGAAATGAAGATTTTAATATGCGCCTTGCGGTTCTGGGTTTCTAATATTGAAAAATATCATTCTCTTTTGGCGCGCATTTGGAAATATGAATTGAAAATTGATCTTAGCAACTCGTTTTATAAAGAGCTAGAACACAATTAAAATTGCAGAATCCAGCACATGATATATTGATGATTGTAGTAAGATATTACTCGATAATTTACTTTGAACTCTATGTGAAAACATCAGAATTATTAACTGTATGTCTGAATTGCACACGTTTATATTTCACTCTGATAGAAACTCGAACTTTTTAATTTTAACCGAATTAAAATGGTCGAGTAAAAGTAAAAGTTCGTGAGACTTCGTAAATGTGCGGATATTCTCTCTATTGGCGATTTTACTAGTTTTAAAATATCGAATAATTTAACACAAAATGAAGTCGTTATTTATCGTTGCAAATCATTAAAATTTAATACTTTGAAACCTCTTTACAAAAAGCAAACTATTTATCGATCATTAGATATTATGAGTTTTTAGACTCATTAATTATATACTATTACTTCGTCCATCATCTAATTGATTATGAACGTCTGGATTCAGCAATTAAAGACATTGATTTCAGAATAATTTACAATTTCAAAAAATTAATTTGGTTGTTAATTACCTACTGGATGTTCTAAACCAAACAATTACTCTGTACACTCATGCAAACAAACTGCCAAAACGTAGGCAGATCTTAAAGCCGTGGATTACTCTAGGTCTGTTGAGGTGCATGAAAAACCGAGACAACCTTTATAAAAAGTGCAAATTATTCCCTAATAACGAAACCTAACATAAAGTACAAACATTACAGGAATTTTTGTAACAATTTGCTAAAGAAATTCAAAATCGAGATTATTTCGATAACCGGTGCTAACAACAATAAAAACGTAACAATAAAAAAAACTACGGAATTAAATAAAGACGTCCACAAATACCTCTAAATCTAAAAATTCGGCTGAATCACTTTGCTCCCCTAATAATGGTCAACAATCAGTTAATTAATATAATTAACTCTTTCTTTTCATCCATAAGTAGCCAATCAGCAGGCGGAATTTCTCCTACTTTTTACACGCTTTTTATTGACTTACTCTGTCCGTTTGTTTGTTTGTTTGTTTGTTTGTCATGATCAAATCTTGTAATCGATTTTTCGACCACTTCTACTGCTCCAATCGAGCTCAAATTTTTTTTACATGTGTATTCTAGATGACAATACAATATTCAATCATTTTCGAATCATAAAAATACATAATTATGTTGTAATAAATTAAAAACTTTTTAATATGAGAATTGGTTCAATGAAGCAAACAGATAGAATTTGATATTATGCATATGTTTAATTCTAATACTACATTTTCTGAACAATTATGTACATTTCTTTATGTTTGTTATAATAATCACGAGACTAAAAAGTAGTAAATAAAAAAAAATTAAAAAAAACTTTTTAAAAAACACGCTTTTTACGCAAAGACTAAAAAACGTTTGAAAAAACTTTTGTTTGTTATAAAGACTAAAAACATTTGATCTAAAAAGTAGTAAATAAAAAAAATTAAAAAAAACTTTTTAAAAAAACACGCTTTTATTAAAAATACTAAAAAACCGATCTAAAAACTTGAAAATAAAAATAAAGTCACGCTTTTAGAAAATTTGGGTACATATCAAGAAAAATTTCTGATGACAAAAAGAAATGTAACTCAAAAATTTGTCTATAAAATTTAGCAAATTAGTCCAAGAACTCAATGACTATAAAAGCGTGGGGTGTAAATGTTAAGACCATTAAATGAGTAATGTTTAATTTTGAACACCCCACGCTTTTATAGTCATTGAGTTCTTGGACTAATTTGCTAAATTTTATAGACAAATTTTTGAGTTACATTTCTTTTTGTCATCAGAAATTTTTCTTGATATGTACCCAAATTTTCTAAAAGCGTGACATTATTTTTATTTTCAAGTTTTTAGATCGGTTTTTAGTCTTTTTAATAAAAGCGTGTTTTTTTAAAAAGTTTTTTTTAATTTTTTTTTATTTACTACTTTTTAGATCAAATGTTTTTTAGTCTCAAAAGTTTTTTCAAACGTTTTTTAGTCTTTGCGTAAAAAGCGTGTTTTTTTAAAAAGTTTTTTTTAATTTTTTCTCCGTGCTCTTTACCTGAAATGGTTAAGAAGCACTCTTTTGTTTCACTACCTACTAACGAATCTAAAGTCGAAAATTTAACTTTAAAATTGAAAAGTTCCTCGGTGACAAGTCTTGAATAATATAAGCTGTGATTTTAATAAGCGCTATTAAATACTTAACTCTCCTATATATTTAACCTCTCATTTACTACTGGAGTTTTCCCCTCAGAATTCAAGAAAACCATTGTAATCCCGGTATATAAGAGTGGAGATAGAAATGTTGTGAGTAATTATCGACCTTTATCTCTACTTTTAGTTTTATCAAAATAAATCTTGAAATCAATTCACTTACTGATTTTATAGTGAAAAAATTAGATAATCACCTGACCCTTGGGCTATTTCCTTTGACCACTTTATTCCTTGTGTACATAAAAGACATAAATGATTATCCTAGATTATGGAAAATTTGGGCTGATACTTACAAGTTTATACGTACATAGTTTACAGTATAGTTACAATCAACTTTAAATTTTCAGGTTTGAAGAGGTTGTAGAGCGATTACGGATAAAAAGATCATGTAAAGGAGAAATCAGTTGCTGATGTGGTAATAGAGAGCATCATGTATTATTGATTAAAAAAATTTACCTAAACACGACAACATTCTGATCAGGCGATAGTTTTTATAGTGGGTTCTTTCACCAGACTTATAATTTAGGAATTATGTAAGCAACTTTCCACAAAGCTGGAAACACTCCAGTTTGTAGTGATCTATAAAAATAAAAAGTAGGGGTTTACTTTAGTTTTTCACCACATTTTTCATAAGTTGAGAAGGTATTCCACCTGGATCTGCAGTTTTATTTGAATCAAGTTTTGAATCAAATTTTAAGTTGAATTTGGTCGCAGTTAATAATTACATTAGTTAAACAACTACTACATTAGAGATGTGTGAGAACTTAACACTATAATTGTACAGGTTTACTACAATAAATTACTTTCTTATGCGGGTTATATGCTTATGTGACTACTTAATTCAATTTTTTTGATAACATTACAATATAATAGTGCTAGTAAACAACTTAGTTACTACTTAGGTCTTTGTTTGTCACCAATAGCACACAAGCTTGATTGATAACAACATTGATAAAACATGAAAAATATTGTGATATAGTTTTTAAATTAATAATATATTTATTGAGTCTATTTTGACCGTTGTTGACGATCTGTCAATTATAACAAGAAATCCTAAACAGTGTTAAGACTATATAGGCAATAAAACTTGGAAGTATTATTGCCTATATCTGGCTAGAGGAAGTAATAAATATACTTCATATGATCCAGGACTTGTTATAGAATGGCGAAATACTTCCACGGTTTTTGAAACAGGGAATAATTACGACATACAATTTTAGATACAATAGTAAAAAGCATTATAGACGACATAAGCAAGACTTCCTACACTGACTTTCCTATAAATGATAATAACAAAATCTAGATTTAGGATAATTACCAAAATGTTTCAGTTGGTACGTCGACTTTGTTTAGAGATTTTGAATTTTGGGATGAAACTAGGTTTCTAACCTCAGAAGCTGGAAGCATCTAGAAGTTACGAGACCGAATATTCCTCAAAAATTACGCAACAGCATTATCATATCTGTCCCAAAAGATATATAATACAAAAGTAAAAAATTGCTCACAAGTCTGACGGCACTAGGTCAGATTGTGGCAGGCATATGTCAGGAATAGGCGTAGTTACGTGTCCCATAGGATGTACCGATAGTTTGGTAGAGGAAGGTGAAGAATGACAGCAGCGCAGGACTGTAGATGTTTAATGGAGCTCAATGTCCAGTATCGCGTCTTAAATTAAGATGATATTTGAAATAAATTACAGTAGTAAAATGTTTTACATCATGATTGGCTAAACGCACTTTATATGATGCTGATGCTTATGATATTTCCGGATATTCGATTTCTCGCTCGATTAACTGTGATGACTATCCAATATAAAGCGATTTCACAGTTTGCCGGATTACCTTATCACCATTAAATGTATATTCAAGCAACAAGACATGAAGAAATGTTCATTATTTGTTTTGATAATATACTTCTTTACCGTTTTCATCGTGAAATTCACGAAAATGGATTTACATAAATCGAAATTCATATACGACTTAAAAAACGGCCCTCAAATATATCGAGAATTTATTAAAAAGCACAACAGAACTTTTGCCGACACAATGGAATATAAAGATAAGTTTAATAAATTCATGCAAACGTTAAGGAAGATTAATAATATCAATTCACGGAATTTTCACCAGAAAGTGGTGTTGAATAAATACGCTGATCTTACAGACCACGACAGAATGAAGCTTGCTAAGTCGGTCAAGATAGATAAAGAATTAATTGAAGTCGAAGATACACCTAAAGTTGTCGAATTGTTTAAACTGATATAAATAGCTATGTATGGTAATGTATTTGTCTCCCTATCATTTAATCTTAAAAACCACAAAACTACTTATCTGGTTCTTCTTCACTGGATTTTAGGACTTAGGTGCCATCTTAAACATGATTTTCAAAAAGAGTAAAGACTATATAAAACACTTATCAACGAAAACCTTTAGGTCAATGCCTAGAGCGATTGACCAATCTCGATTATTTAGCTGATAGTTTCTCCTTCATGGGTTGTGTAGTTGCTGAAAATAAATACCTATCTATTTAGAAAGCTGCATTGAACAATACCAACGCTAGTCCACCAAACACTTACAAAAAACTTTTTCTGAATAAATTTTCGTTTAGGGCTGGATTTGGCTGGATCTCTACGGTTAGCCATTGCGACGAGCGTTTTCGATTATCGTAAATTACTTAATTTTTATCACCAGTAATGATTCGATTTAAAATCTTTTCATTATTGTGTCGGTTGAGCAACGTCACACAGCAGTCGAAACGTGTTTGCAAGTTCGATTTACTCAATTCATAAGGTACCCATCGTTCAAGTTTTTTTTCTTTCCCGATTTACTTCAAATGGATTAATACAGTTTTATGACCTCGAAGCCTGCAGCTATCTATGAGGTGCTTTGTGATGGATCCTCTTTCACAATAGCATTTAATTCCTTATTTTCTACTTCTACTCCAGCCGTCGAAAGGGTTGGTTCTGATGGGCAAAATTTCCACAACGAAACCAATAACGTACCGTGCTTTTTTTTTGCGACACAAGCGCCGTACACATCATTAATCTTTCGAGCTATTTCTGCAGCACTGGTGCCATTGTAGAACTCTTACTGGTAAATATACCGATTTTCATGTTTTTCATTGTGCTGTAATCAGCAACGTTAAAAAAAAAGAAAGAGGAATGTAATACAAATCAGATGATATAAATGATCCCTCAAATTTTAAGCCTATATCCATTATAGACCATACCAGGAGTATTTCTTTCAGTATTTTTTTTGTAACGTTATATTATGCTATTTGAGAACGAATAGTTAAACACTACATTGAATAAAAACAGTGACTTACATAATCTGAATACAAGACATCTCAATACAAGAAACAAAAATACATACGTTCGTACACAAGGTTTTGTTCTCTTAATCTCATAATTATTATGATGTCAGTAAATGCCTGTAAAGATCTATGTTGAATAAAGATTATTTTGATTTATAGTAAAAATTTCATATGTTTTGTAATTAGTAACATCGAATTTAGTATAAAATAAATTGATTGATTATAAAGATGAGAAATCAAATTGAATTATTTAACCCGATGTTTCCAGTGATTTCCAGATTACAAGAGATGGCTTAAGGTGTTGGGTGAAGTAAAAATAAAATTTGATTATTTTACTAAATGTCATTCTATTAATTTATATAGTTCGTTCTATGTAAATGAAAAGTGTATACTGCTGTTTGTTTCGCATATATATATATATATATATATATATATATATATATATATATATATATATAGTATTATATTGTCAATATATACTCACCAATATTCTTATCTGTTGGACTATATTAATCAAAATATATTTTACTGATTATAATAAACAGAAAAAATTTAATATATTAATATAATTAGAAAAAAAATTTAATATCATTTGTATCAGAAAAATATAAAATAAATTTGAAAATTTCGCTTAAGCTTCATACAATAAGATCAATTCTAGCTTTTATCCCTGAGCTTATTCAAGCTATATAATTCCTAATTCAACGCTAAAACGCTTACAAAGCTTCGCGCCAAGTCTTTAGATTAGAAAATTTATTACGCGACTGCAGACAAGACGAAAACCACATTTCGCTTAAATATTAAGTCGTTAAGCACCAAGTCTAAGGCAGAACCGTTCAATTCTACCGAATTGTTGAGATTTCCGGCTGATGAGAGTTCCCAAAGGGTTTTAGCTACTGAACTTTATGTTTGTATTCTGAAGAGGATGTTGTAATAAATATCAGAGGTTTCGCTTGTCTAACTCGAATGAACTACATCAAACTGCTTTGTTGACGCAAAAGTTTGAACGCTCAATATCCTGTTCGCAGTAAGCGAGCGATTATCAACTGCTAAGTAATTGTTTGTGTCACTCATCTTAGTATTTATGCGATTCTTGAACATATTGGGAGTATCATATGAGTTATTTCATAGTTCTTTGATCGTTCTGTTTACAACGTTTACATTTAGAATGCTCGCCTGTGTATTTGTAACGAAACATATTATTCACTAAGGATGAATAACGATAACACTGGATGAAGTCGGGACTGAAAAAAGTGGAAAAAACTTCAGTTGTTAAATCTACAAGCAAACAAGTAATCAAAATGTACTAATAGTACATACATTTGCCTATAAATTGATTTAAAGAAATTTTAAAATTTTACAACAATTATAATAACTTCCACTTCAAAATCGATAAAATTAAAAACTAAAAAGGCGAAGTAGCTTGAAGTGATTTCACATAGAGATCATTATGACAATTTAATTATTTTAGTTTTCTTATTTCACAACTCTTTTTACAAGGATTTACCTAATGTAATAGTATAGCAATAATTTAATTAATATATACTACTTACATTATAACATGTCTTACATAAAAGATTTCAAATAATACTGGCCGTGTGATTTCATACAGAGTACAACTGAATATGTCTATGTCAGCAATGAGGTTGAATCTTCCAATTGTTATCTGATGATTTAACATTCTTTTTTTAATAATCGAGTAATTTCACAGAATATCGATGTGTCAAAACACTATGGTTTATTTATATATATTATTATGTTAACAAAAAGGAATACATTAACTTCGACACACATGTAAGTGACACATTGTCGCAATAACAATATAATAAACGTATTTTGTATTTCCATCATAGACAGATTTTAATGAAAATTCACTTGTTTTAATTTTAAGCTCATATTGCACTTTATTTTCATGGACAATGGCTCGGTAGCCGCTCGATAACTGTCAGTGTCCACAGAACGTGACTTTAACTAGGGGAAGACGTAGTACCCCTCCGACGCATTTTTCACTAGAAGGATTTTGCTCTCAGCGAATTTTCAAATTTCTGCTGCGCTTGCCGACCCAGTTGTCACGGGTATGGAGGTATTAGGCTAAGAAAAATTCGATAGTCGAACGAAATTTCTCATTTCACGATACGAGGATATCATATCGTTAAACGTTACTGCTGAAATTTATCGTGAGAGCTCATGGATATTGATGTATATTTATGGTATATTGCACAAGACTACTTTTTGGTAGTGGAAATTTATTTAGTCTATATTATGTGTATTTAATATAAATTCATTTAGTTAGTAAGTTGTAATACACAATTACACTATTTACATTATATAGTTTGTAGTTTCACTGTATAATACCGCCTGTATAATAACAGAAAACCACATAAAAAAATAAAGTCCCTGGTATAGAAAAATGTAAAATACCAGCGGTATTTTTCATTTTTCTATACCACGGACTTTATTTTTTTATGTGGTTTTCTGTTATTATGATCATTTTTGCGTTTGATAACATAAGACAATTAGACGACGTTATATCATGTAAAAAAGTAAACGTACTCTTCAAAATTTGAACAAAATTGGTATTATGAAAATTTTTTTTTCATTCTACTGTTTGTGTGGTATAAAGGCGAACCAGTATTAGAAGCAGGTCCTACTCTACTACAACTCTGGATAATATACAGTCAGCATGAGAAAAGGAAATAAAGGTGTCGACTACTATCACTATGAAACCAGTTCAGCAGTCCAGAGAAGCGTCTCATATTGTGCGCACTTACATGAAAAGAGAAGACTTTTTACTTGCTATACGGCATTCTGCTTACAAACGCGATCTACAGCGTGCTGCTGCGTTCTTGTGCGCTCTACTATACTACTGTTGCATACCTGATTTCTGCATATGCCCCTGGTTAGTTAGTTTGCTTTAATTTTAAAATCCCTACTTATTTTAGTATACGTCAGCCATGTTATTCGAATTCGTAAAATTATTACATTGTGTAATGTTTGAAAGCTAAACAAGGTGATTCCGCATTATAAGATTAATTTCCGTATTTCTGTTGACTCGGTTACGGTTTGCACGATAATAATAATTAAGCTTTAATTAATTTAGCTGAGCAAATTTTCCGATAATCTGGCGTCGAACCATAAAATGCTTTTAAGCGATTCAATTCATTTGCTACGGATGCAAAGCAATTTTCAAAATAGTATGCATAGATATGCATCGTTCATCTGGCTTTGATTATAATGTTTGTTTTTAGTTAATAATATAATATGGATAAATAAAACTAAAAATAAAATAAAAGGTTTAACAAAGTCAAAACCTTAACCACATCGAGCGGATATCCGCCATCTAAGCAATTGGAGGATATTTTCGAGAATAGATTAATTTATGACATTTTTTGTCTGCCAAATTGACTATAAGCTGTAATAGAGCCCAATGTGACAATACGATATATTGAAATGCTAATCACGCACATTTTAAGGTTGGACACTGATTCAAATTATTATATTACTTTGGCAATATTTACTATTATTGTTTATAGTCTTATTTTTTGTTATCATTTCTTAATTTTAACATAATAATAAATCATAGTAAAATTATTTGAAATATATTTTTAACTCTATTATTTACTATATCTAGTTATCATTCTTATTCTATCATCTTTGTTTATCTTGTTAATTATTTTTGTTATCATTTGTTTATACAAGTTGAAAACTGGTCCTCATAAAATCAGTACAATTACTGTAAGTAATTTTAAATGTGGTACTGATTATTTAGAAAACACTTTGTAACTTTTATATTGCATAGAATTCATAGATATGAATTTTAATATTATCCTGATTGAGATAAAGCACCAATTACACTAAGCTACTAGCAGTGATGCTCGACAGGAAGTATAAAAACAGAATCGTGCTCCAGTACGAGAGCTTTAGTGTAAAGTGGGTACACAAAGAGACGCCGGAGCTCCACATTAGCAACGGTCTCTCTGGCGCGAATAAATGTGGGCAATTTGCGAGAACGTTTATCACATAAAGAAAAGTTCTGGCGACGCCTGTAACTGCTGTAATTCTGCTGCGAATTCCGAGGGTTAATCACGTCGACCATACATCAACGCTTAATTTAATACCCGTCGGGTTGCTCGGCGTCTAGCTTGCGGTTGCTACCTTTCAGGAGTGAAACTATTTTATTAATCGATAAGTAGTAGTTTTTCACATACATATATATATATACACATCGCAGAGGTCTAAATTATAGAACTTTGAGCATAAATGTCAACTTGAGAATAAATGGCATAGAACTAAATTAGCTACTAAATACGAGTATATCAAATTTAGTACTATGACATTTATTATAAGTTTGAAAAAAAAATCATAATTATTTTAAAAATTGTGTATTAATAAAAGACTTAAATGATCCATACACCTAACTAAATCCTTGTAAATATAATTATCAAAGTTTTTATTGGGATCCCAAGCACTTAATTTATAATTTTATATTTCATAGTGGTATAAGATTAACTGAAAATCGTTAATTCACCGTTGACCTAAAAAACCTAAGATATATTTGTAATTAAGATGGAATTAAATGGTAATTTTTACGAATGAAATTTTTCGGTAACATATAATTACAACAAAGCAACTATTTATAGACAACGAAAATTGTTTTGGTAATATAAATAATATATGTAATCTTGTCATAAATACTGTTATAACTAAAAACATTCACATTTCTTAAACTAATTATTTAAGTTGAACCAAAAAAAAAATTAATTGCCACCATTTTATACAATGTTCTTCTAATTAATAAATTATAATAAAAAGTGAGGTGTTAAAGACAATAAATCAAACAATGATATAAAAATAAATGATGAGAATTAATAAGTTTGCAGTCTCTATACGCATGTAAAAGTTGTAGAAATGTTTGTCTTTAATTATAATAGACAATAAAAATAAAAATAGGCCGTGATCTTTTCACTCGGACTCTGCACCTAGACTCAAATCAATGTTCCAACTTTACAAGAGTGAAAAATAGCATTCATCCTTGTTGTAAACAGCATAAAGATAGAGACAGGCTTTATATAGCCTTTTAGAATACGAATTATGACAGATTTTCTAAACATGACGCCGATATTGAGTCTCATATAATTTCTGCAGTTAGCTGTGTCAAACTTCCTATACAAACAATGCAAAAATTTATAGAATTGAAGTGTATGAAAAGTACGACTTTTTAAAATTAAATTTTATTTATTAAATAAAAAAAAAATTCATAATTGGTAAAAAACTTAACCTAAAAGGAGTAAAAATAGGAAATGAAAATTTTGTTTCAACCAGCTACTGAACCGATTTGATGAAACGTAATAAACATAATTAGCCTGGCGAAGGAGATGAGAATTTTACCACAGGAAAATATATTTTTCCTGCGGGAAAATCTGACGATGACTGGCCGGATTTTGATGCAGTTTGATATGAGGATGATTGGTGAAGAACATAAGATAATTTATACTATAAGAACATATATCTTTCGGACAGTTACTTTTAAATTTAAGGCAGTTTTGCGTTATATATCTAATATATATAATAAGTAGCTAATGTTGGTTATGTTTTTTTTTTGTATAGATAACGTTAATAGATAACAGAACTAGTAATAAGATTTCTATTTTTGATGTACAAAATCTTTGATATATAATATTTTGGATTAATATCATTATTTTTATCCAAACTTTATTACAACAAACTGATAAAACATTCGTGACACTTAAAATTAAACCTTTAACTTCAATGAACTTATAGATATTGAAATTTAAAGATCTAGTGGCTTAAATAACATTGTTCTGTATTAGCGATGAGCATTTAATATTGTAGGTTATAAGAGACGTGATTATATGAGAAGATCATTTACAATGAACCCATCAAACATATGAAGTTTCATAGTCTGATATAATAAATTATATCTCGAGAAATATCACTGTGTTAATAACTACGTTGATCAAACGTCAATAGCTCATAAGTCAGCGCTGACAGCGAGGTACGGTCCGATTTTACAATATTTCCTCGGCAAAATCAATTTTCTACGATGGAGTATTACCTCGTATCCCGTATCTGCTCATCCAAGAAAAAAGTCACGTATTATGAAGCTTGAAAGGGTTGTAAAAGAATAATAGCGCCATAAGATAGGTGATTAGGATCTCGACGAATGTTTATGTATGTAGCGAGGGTGCCAAGACCCAAATAGGTTTTAAAGAGGTCATTTTGAAAATGAGTTGATCTCGTTAATTCAGGGTATATATAATAGGTAGAAAAACACACTTGTGGTATTAACACAAACATACTTTTGATTTTCAGACTTATTTTAAAATTTGATTTCTACTTTAGTACTTATAACACAAATCCATTTTGATATAGTACCGGAGATATTTTTGCATGAACAGTTGTTCTGCATGAAAATTTTTCGTTTTAATCCTGCTCTAATGTTAGGCTACATTCTCATGAATATTTTGGCCTATTAGAAGTATGATATCTCTTTATGTAATCTCTGTGTTCTTTCTGTGTCACTCATTTCACAATCATATAAACGACTTATTGAAATGATTAATATTTAAGACTTCATTTTTCTATTCAATATTATGAGTAGTCAGCGCTATATGATAGTAATGCTTGTGTCATGAATCGTTATCAGTTTACTTAAAAAAAACTATTGCTTGTTAATATCTATATATGTGAAAATTCATGTTAACTAATAAAGAATACTACTTTTATATTAATACTACTTTTTATTAATATTATTACAATACAGACTTTAAAAAACTCTTAAAATCTTGTATTAAATTCAATTTTTCTTCTAAATAGATTGCTTTTACATCTTAAAAACAATTATTACGTAGTTTCATAGAATTTCATTGCAACGATGTGCTTATTTTGCTCCTTGCTGTAACTGCTGGTAAGTAGTAAACTTAGTAACAGCGAATTTAACGTGATGGGCTAGAGTTTCAAAGCCTTCTCAAAATCTTATTGGCATTGCAAATTTGTACTGATGAAGTTCCTTTAATCATAACAAAGCAAGTTACTAAATTACAACTCTTGTCAGGAATTAGCCTATAAATATATATATATCTATGTCAAGGTAACTAATATGCTAAAAGACTGGTTTGGACAATGATTATAACGAAGAAACTTAAAAATGGAAACTACAAGTTCAACCCCTTTTTAAATTTGTTCATATACATATTTAAATACGACAAAGATTAGCACAGGTAATAATATATATAAATATGCATATATTGTTATACAGTAGCGCTAATTTTAACAAGGTAATATGACGTGATATGTGGAGAAGTGTTTGATGTTTTAATTTGACCCACAATAATGACAAGCAATCAATCAAAATATTGATTTATCGTTGTCAGAATATAAAAGGTTATTCTGTGAATACGGTTTACTAAAAATTAACAGAATAGAAGTAATGTTTTTATTGTTTGCTCTTAAGTTTTACTAAAGTGAATATTGATATATGTCTACCCCAAGAATCTTATACCGAAGGGTCTAGCACTCCTAGCATTCAGCTATTTTCTGGTCATCTGCTCATTAAATTCATGTAGCACTTTAATGTATTCCTACCAATATGATTTCCCGGCATATGCTTGCTATTTTCCGTCACAATAGCTGTCTGGTCTGATAGTGATGTACTTCAGCTACACACAATTCTTCGGATTATATCAATGACCCCGGTTCTTCTCAAGTTTTCATCAATTATGATTCAATCACATACAAACTCTAAATATAACCTTCTTAAGAATTCCCTTCATAAGATTTTGGTGCCAAAATTAAGCCATCACTGGCAACATTTGCGAAGCAAAGTCTTGCGCCTTTGTAGACTGCGATATACATCGTATGTTTTCAATTCTTCCTAGCTAAGATACATTAATTAATTGATTGTTTGGCTTTCTGAGTAATCTGCCGCCACATATGTATTGTTCCTGTTGTGGCTTATTGTACTGATTTTTTTCAATCCGGTTTGTTTGTGAGGTGGAAAGGCTCTAGACGGGTATGTATTTCTTCAGGTAAGTTCTGTGCTCTTTTTTTAATATCATCACAAACACGGCAACAATCAGAGCAGAACGCCAGAACTGTGTAAATGACAGGTGACATAAAACACTCTGTAGTTCTTAACTTCGTTCTATGGCCTCTATGAAATGTTCTGTATTTGAAATAAGCGTATGTCGCGAATCTGTTTGCAGAGAAGCTGACGAGTTTCTTCAGAGATCTGCTGACTAATTGCAAAAAACATGCAATTTCTCTATCAGTTCTATATCAGCTAACGGATCGGCTCTGAGATCTATTTACCTTTTTTAATAATATGGGGTGTAAAAAACTGTGAATTCACCGTGAGAAGTTTCTAAGATCCTGTACCATACATATAACTACATATTTTCAGTCCTTCAGGCAATCAAAGTGTTTGAGTTGAGATAATTAGGAATTTCGGATCTACTTGACTTCTGGACTAGACGTTGACACTCAATATGCCTCTTACCAAATCGAGACAATAACGTGTGTTGACTGAATCGGTCACTAAAAACCGTTTTAAACGAAACTTAGTTAATATGAAAAAATCAATAGTATTTCTAGCCACGATATCAGAACAATTCCGGGTCCTATTTTCATGTCAAGCGATTTATCAATCAATACATAGTATAAAACAAAGTCGCTTTCGCTGTATGTCCGTATGTATGCTTAGATCTTTAAAACTACGCAACGGATTTACGAATACATAGAGTGATTCTTAAGGAAGGTTTGTATGTATAATAAATGCATATTATAGTAGAGAAACACTGATAAATTTAAAGGTTTCTAATGTGATGTCGTAAATAAGCACGTTTTTTTGCGCTTATATTGCAAACGCTGGCTGAACCCTACGAGATAGACCAAAATAATGTACGACAGTATTGTACAACTTACAAAAATCCACAAAAAAGTCCGCGATGGTATATGTCTATCTCTTAGGGATAACCCACCATAACCATTTTTTCACTGCACCCGTGCGAAGCCGGGGCGGGTCGCTAGTAATAATTAAAATAGATAATCTGGTCCTTTGTGATCTTTCTCTACCAACTCTTCATATGCTGACTTGCAGTTTCCTCACGTAGTTAACGTTTAACTTTCATGTAGTCAACGCTCTCATACCGATAGTAATATCGATGAGTCTGCTGTACATCTTTCTGAGTTTCGTAGCCTCGTAGAGCTTGAACTTTTGATTTAGTTTCAATATAGCGTGATACACATTGTAGTATTTTTAAGGAGTAGCCATTTGATAGTTCTATGAATTAACGAACTAATGAACTTACCACGAGCAGACTAATCGAAACACATAAGTTTAATATAAAATAAAATTATAATAAACGCCTTATAGGATAAAAAACCTTTATTAGAATCTCAATCAAAGGCGTAGCAAAAATCTATTTATAATGTTTTTCAAATTGCTTTTGTAATAATTTTTACTGATTATGCATAGTATTTTTGGACCTATATACATATTACCTCATTTACCTTTACAATTATTTAACCAAGCTGTTTTGTATATTGTGGAAAATAATTTAATAACAAACAGCGATTAAACGAAAGATAATGTTTAGTTCAGAAAAGTACATATAAACAGTAATCAAAAAGTTCATTTCACTTTACAAATTCTCCTGCGCAATAAAATTCCAAGTTTACGATCAGTCGCGGCGTACTAGAGCTTACACCGTGACTAATGATTTGCACGCATCGAGAAATATTCTGTTAAAAAATAACAGCGAAAAAATCTGCTGAATTTCAGCCACGGCGAAGAATTGAAATTAGCTCGTTAGCGCGAATTGTGCGGCAAATGACGTCTTTTTAATTATTAAAGATAAGTCAGTCGTTAATAATAAATCTCTTTTGTACTTGTTGGGTGTGCATTAAATATGATTTTAAGACTGGCAACGGAAACAGTTTTTGTGTTAAATTTTATGTATATTATGTTGACGGAAAACTAAAAATCTAAACCAATAAACCAATGGGTCTTTACGAATTTCATGTATACATTTACCTAACGCTTCTGCGGTGAAGGAAAACAATATGAAGCAACCTATAAACATATGCGAAAAACTTTAAAGATATTATTATGTCAATCCACATTAAGGCAGCGTGCTTGACTAAAGCATAATCGCTCTAATATCTATTTTCATACGGTGCACAACATTATACGGTGCGGATGTGAACTGAGATTGTGATGTAAAATAAAGCAAACAGCATTTATTTGGTATTGGATTGTACTAAGATAAAAATAAGTAAGATGACAAAAATAAAATACAAGTACAATTAAATTGACATGAATAATTTACTTAAGTATAGAGTACACTTGAAAAATGATTAATTTCCTGACTTAGTCGTTTCTTGAATGGCGAGAGTTGTTTATTTAATTTACATGACAGATCATTGCTCAAATAAATTTGTGAGTCAGAGCTGAAGAGATAAATGGTCTTCACTCCATATTGAATTTGACAAAGTATAGATGAACAGTGTTTTAAATTTGAATTAACCGAACCAGTAGCGGCATGAGTTGAATTTTTGATTAGTACAAAATATAAGAATAGAATCAATTAATTTCTCGTTTATTTATGATTCATTGACTTACATTTTTATTTAATTTAATCCTCTTTAAACAATTATGAACAAGTTATTTGCCTATATTACATTCTCCAAAGCATTACTGATTATTCTGTCTCCCAAAATAGCTTAACATTTTTTACTTTTTAAATGGTTTTTGAATGGTCTCAAATTCCATAAATCTAAAAAAGTCCATAAAAAATAAAAAAAAATATCTAAATTAAGAGTCTTTGGCAGTACCTATCTAAAATATGTGGAAATAATTATTCTGGTGGAACAATATATTTATTAAAATAATATCCATAAGCAACTAAAAACATTTTGTCATAAATATCGAATCAGTGTGTTCGTCTGTCAGTTACTTTTGAAAGTTATCCGTAAAGTATTTTAACAAAACATGCATCCAACAGATTGGCCAGTTTGATCAAGTCTGTCCCCAGAATCGGAATTAATCTATACAACGATAAATACACATTAAGTATGACTTACATTCATATTGCAAAATTTCATACAACCGAATAAAATAACACAAACTAAACTAAAACTAAAATAATTCTTCTTCTTGCCTTGTCAATTGGCCAATCATAAGGCATCATTAAAGTTTATTGAAACACATATCAGAAGCTTTACATGATCTGTCAAATCTATCATTTTCACTGAAAACGATTGTCGACAAAAAAAATATTATAACTTTTAGGGCCAGTTTGATAAAAGTTTTTCGTATTATTGATTACAGATTGAACAAATTTCATTTTTTGAAAATACTCGGTATTATCTGTATAATTATTGAAATAAAATCCACAAACAGCTATAAATATCTTGTCGCAAACACACATCGACTCACACTCCGTCACTTTGTTCGTCTGTCAGTTATATTTAAAATTAATCCACAAAATATCTTAACAAAACGTGCATCCTACATGTATTCACAAGGTATGTAGTACAAACGTATATATATATATATATATATATATATATATATAATATATATATATATATATATGCATTTCTCGTTTATTATTGCAATTATAGGAATAAGTAATGTTGTTTTTTCCACCCCTGCAAACCCTAAATTTCCCTAATTTTATCAATTGTGGCGCCGAGTAAGCTACATTAGCATACTCCTTAGTAATTTTAGCACATTTATATAATAATAATAGCACATTTCAATGTTGAAAGAATATAGTTATACTACATACTTAATATTGCCAACTTTTAATAATTACCAATCAGATATTTTTAAATGAAAATGATCCGTGTAAGTCATTGGCGAATACAGCCACTAAAACTAACTAAACTGACTAAAAGCACTATTGGTACATTAAGTCTGTTTGTTTCGAACAAATCGAATAACACCAAACCTCTCCAGCGCTACAAGTAATATCCCTAATGAGAAAACATTTTAATCACTCCGCTTTAGATAGCGGGCGACTCGTTTCCAAACGTTTGCTTTTAGTATGATAGGATTGAATTCATATTTCAATGAGTCAAATGTTTGACAGCATTGAATAATCCATGCTTATTTACAAAAGTAACTAGCTTTGCTTTATGATGTTTCGTAAAATCAATGTACCGATTTTCATATAGTGCAGTGTACAATGATATTATATTGTGCAGTTAGTTTTAAATTGAGAATTGTAAATTGTTTTAATTTGGTTGATCTAAACATATTGTATTGACATAAATATTACAAAAAATACAGTGCCTTTGTTATATAAAGCTTATGTGATGTGAGTCAATACTCGTCAGATTTAAAGAAGACCTTATTTATATATTAGACTGATATTTATTAGGAAATCAGCGAGTATAATTATTTACTTCGGATTTGGTGATTTTCAAGCAGTAACAAAATAACATAAATTTGTCTATCTATACGTTGTAACAATATAGAAATAATCAATCACAAATGTCAGTCGGACTTAAGATTACTATTTTCCAAGTCGGGTTGACGTTGTATTTTTTATTTGACGTGAAATGAGCAATTCCGTAAAGCCTCATCTCATGATCGTACAATGATATACAAAATAAAGAAGAATTCAATTGGTCAGCCCAAAATTTTATCCTCATACCGAAACCCGTTTCGAAATTACGCGGACGCCATCCATTCTAACGAAAGTCATCGACAAAACTGAAACGGATAATGCGTTCTTGCATTATCATTAATTGGGCGTCGTTATCCGGGCGGACCCGACAAATTGCGATTATAATGTGATGATATTTGACTCGTTGAATTTTAAACTAAAGTCGCCACCGATGATGACGCTATAATGGTTAAACTTACAAGTGTTGTGAAAGATCTTAGATTCATGCCATGCACTTATAATAAGTAATCTACGTAACTTGTACTTAAAATACAGTCAGTCTGTCTCAGAATACAGAGTCAATTTATAAGACGGAGATATTTTATTAATAGATGGGCGAAACAGTCTTTTCCCATATAGTATGTATAAACTTGTAATAAAATATTTTTGATTGTAGCATTTTTACCTTTACATAAAATAATATAATTATTAAATTAATGTGGGATGTTTTTTAAAGTTTTTATAAAAAGAGGAATAAATGATACGCAAGCCGAGAGAAAAATTTGAAAGTTTATGGATCTAATGAAACGTTAGTTAGTAGTATTATGTTTCATTGGGGTTGTGGTTTTAAATCTTTGGTCGCTATCTATTTGCGGGCGCGGTATTGTCACTGGCACTTTACAGTGCTCCGGTGTGATCCAACGTCCAGCAGCACAATCGCTCTATCACCCAATCATATAAATATCACCCAAACCAAAAATGTTTCACAACAAAAATACAATCGAATGACTTGACATGAAAAAGTTTATTAATTTGTACCTTTAGTAGTCCTAATTTGTGTAATTTAACAAAGTGAGCACGTTTCAATGATTTTCATTATCTTGAAGTTTTCTTATCTACATAAATGCATCTATTTATATGTAGATAAGAAAACTTATAGCAAAATATTGTGATATTTAAGAAATGTGAATTTATTGTTGAATTGTCCTACATAATGTAACTCTTCGATGGCTTACGCGTACACGTACGCGTACAAATGCCCGCATTCATCACACAAACATCTGCCCCCACCAGGATTCGAACCCGGGACCTCAGAGATGGCGACACCTTGAAACCGGTGTACTATCCACTCGACTATGGAGGTCGTCAAAAATACCTCCTAGGGTATATGACTATGGAGGTCGATTTTAAATGATTAGTTTTTAGATCACTCAATTCTTTTTCGTAAAAGGCAATAGAATCCTTAGATCTTAAATTACAACAATTATTTTATTATATTTGATAGTATTATTTATATCAAATATAGATTGTAAATACTTTATTACAGTAGAATTAACTAATTATACATAATGATTATCACAGGGAATTGATATGATATTTTATACATGACACAAGAGTCAATTCGTTTTATTAATTAAAACTTGATATATAATGCAATAATACAATAAATTACTTGATGAAACATATATTATATTAGAATACAAAGATTATTACCTCCAATATATACTAATATTATATGGAGGAAAGATTTATTTGTTTGTTTGTTTGTAATGAATAGGCTCCGATACTACTAGACCGATTTCAAAAATTCTTTCACCTTTGGAAAGCTACATTATCCCCGAATAACATATACTACTTTTTATCCCGGAAAAATCGACAGATCCCACGGGATGCGCAATAAAGGCTTCGCTCAAAAACTACTGCACAGATTTTCATGCGGTTTTCATCAATAGATAGAGTGATTCTTGAGCAAGGTTTTGCGGTATTTTTTGTCTCGGAAAAACGGATAGTCACACAGGAAGCGATAAAACCTTCGCGCCATAAACCGACTTCCGCGCATATGTAGCCGTGGGCAAAAGCTATGACCCTTAACCCTCTATAGACCCAATCCCGAAATCCACGCAGGCGAAGCCACGGGCAGAAAGCTAGTGTATTATAAAGACAGTATACTAAAATAAAGCGAATACTTTGTACAAACACATGAAGGCTAAATTATGCATATAGGACTACATGAAATAATGAGTGATGGTAAGTAGTAAGACAAAATTACAAATCACCAATTCTTAGTTGCTTTAACTAGATATGTAATACAAATTTATGCAACACTCATCCAGTCGGGGTCGAAATAATTCAGTAAGTATGAACATTATAATTTACAACTTACTGTAGGTATGTTATAGCTATATCCTATACAAGTAACTCACAATAATTAATTACCAATTAGTTCCACATCTATATTATTATATAGAGTTGCTCCTTAAAATTACTGATAGCTATTCAAGTTCGACGATCAAGTGAAGTCTCGCGCAGAGTACAATCCATTATGTGTCAATTGATAAAGTTTTTTTTTGCGGTGACGCAGTTATAACGCTCGTTATCATAAGTTACGCGCAAAGGTCTAATGCAAAGATGAGTTTTTGAGTGATTGCTATTAAATTTAGATTTTTGTTGTAGACGTTATAATTAAGGTTATATTAGATTAAGTTATGTAAACAGTTGTTTTAATAAATAAGTAGTCTAAGGTTTTACAATTTAGCCTATATACATGGTATTTGATTGTAATTCTAGGGCTACCGTTAACAATTCACCACCTGTAGCGGAAATTGTTTCAAAATATCTTTCATTCAGCATGATGATTTTGCAGGCTGGTCGACGTTATCGTCATAATTCCACAGGATATTCGGGCGTCCATCACTAGAACTCTCACAACTTACTGATAACTTGTCTGATAGTGCATGTTCGAATTTCCAATTTTTTCATCTTCGGAGATCACTACGAACGAATACTTTAATTCGAGTTGCAGCTGTCTCCAATAGACTCAGTTGAATCGGATGAGAGCCAAGGGTCGTTCGGATTCACCATCACGTAAGTGAAGGTTGACTGTTACTGGCCGTCTCGACTTCAGCCAGTAGGATTTGCAAGGTTACCTCTTTGGGTACTCGCTTGCGTAGCTCGAATTTGAGCGCTGTCTTTACAGAACACCAAGGCGATTTTTTTTCCTCGGGAGAGGAGGCTGAGAATCCTCGTGGATAATACCGCAATGGCAAGTGCTACGGTGATTATGTCGGACTCCTGGCGAATCGAGGCGGTTCGACCCGACAGACCTACCGACTAAATTCAGCCTAAGTGTTCGGGATAGAAAACATAAAGAAAATACATAAGAAAATAAGCGGAAAGAAATAATATATGATAGAATAAAATAGTATAATAAAATGTATTAAACGGCGGAATAATATTAAGATATACACATAAGTATTAGCATAGGTAATGAATAAAGTATATAGAATAGGTTCCCATAGTGATAAGAATATATATAGTAGGTAAGATTGATATATATGTTGATTAAAAACCCTTAGACAGAGATAGTAGCGTAAGAAATAAAGAATATATGCGATTATTAGGGAAAACATGTTAGATATATAAAAACTATTTTTGAATTTGGGCATACTATATGTTAATGTAATAAATGAATGATATAATGAGTAGCTAGGGCATAATAACTTATAAAATTGTAAAAAGGCAGCCACGCTTGTGCTTGTATGAAAGTGTTGGATAAATGTCCTATCGCACACATATAAAAGTGCCTATATATGTATGTTACCACGCATTCTCAGTGACCGCCGGTTGAGATATAGTACTTTGCATACTCTTCGAACATATGCCTTAGAGAGTGAGGACTTAAGTCCTCTGGGTAATTTGTGGGGGCTAAATTAAACCGAAAATAGGGATAGATATTCACCCTGGAAGACATACGTCGATAATACTATCGAGTATAATTCGAGAGCTATAATACATATAGTGACATAGTAAACGGTGATATAGAGGAAAAAATGAGCATCTGCAGATTACCTACAAGTGAAAGGGATGAAAATAAGACAATGTATAGTAAATAGGTATTTATTATGTACACAAAGAGATAAATAAAAAAAGCAAAAAGGGCTCGACAGGTGCTTTCTGTACGGTAATGTATATCCTCGCCAGAGGGGTCTCAAAATCTATATTTTTAGGTAGGGAGAAATTCAGGAATAAATGGAGAGACTCCCCCTACCCGGCACGGACTACGACGGGGAACATAGACTGAAGTGGACGACAGCCGGAAGTACCTCAGAAAGCTCCTGAAGACCCTGCTGGCCGACCGAACAGAACAAATACTGGCGTTTCAATTCTTCCTGGAACAACCACCGGGCCGCACAGTTCGGGATCCTTCACAATCCCAGCAATATAAGTGTGCCGTCATGCACACTAAGCCTTTGGTCCTAATAACCCTACTGGCTTGTCGTGACTGAGAGCCGCATCTTAGGAGAGGCACGGTTAGCGCTGCCCTATGGTGAGGGCATATGCGCTAGAAGAGGGACGGTATACCAAAGTGGATCCGGTCTATATTGAGAGGGAACCTACGCGTGGCTAAGCAGAAGGCTGCCGATTAGGGGATGACAAGGGGTAGCGACGGCTCAGACGCCGCCGCTTGCAGGTCTTGAAGGTCCTGTGTCAATTGATTAGGGGGATCGCTAAGGACATGTCGCGGAAGTCGCATCCTCTGCCGATATTGACTGTTAACCGAGGTGCTCGTTCTCAGCAGCCTTATATACGTGGTACTGCCGTTTCAAAAAACTCCCATTTCATTTATATTTAATAGATTAAGTTTTTATTTATTAGTTGATAATTTTCTCGTTATTCCTACGGAATTGTTTTCTGTTCGTTTGTTATAATTGTTCTTATTTACTTGATTATGAGCTCATACGTAATAATCCATTTATTTCCAGATTTTTTTTCCAAGTTTGGACTTTGGAAAGTTTTGAGTAAAAAAGCGGGATTAGTTTGTCGTAAGAAGGTTGTGATCAACGATAAATAAAACGTGTTTCAAAAAATATAAAGTTTTCTTTTTATTTAAGTTCAAATTACGTTTACGTGACAATAGATAGTAAAAATGTCCATAGAAAATGTATTTTAATAGTATGCTGCATACACGGTCGAGTTAGTTGCGAAAAGTAGGACTGAGCCTGTCCCGCGTTATACATTTAATTTTGGTTTAAAAATCGGAACGTCCCGTCAAAATCGGGACTCGGGGAATAAGTTGCGCAGCATAATACTTTTGAAACTGAATTATATATGCATTAAATTGCAGCTATCCAATTACGAAACCCTATTAATAATTTAATATTAAAGTCTCGATAAGTTTATTTCCTCTGCAATACCAAACAAAACTCTAATAAACTCTAAAATACTTAATTGTTTATGTGATACGCAAATAAATGTGTTTCAATTTAATTGCCTTTTAATTAGTACGTTTCCTAAATACCGCACTGATTACCAAGTCGTGTTATAGGTACGCACCCTAAGTTGAAGCCCGGAATATTATATTAGATCACCGGGTGAAAATTAAATTCGTGACCCAGCTATATTCCTACTCCTAGTTTGTATATGAATATTAATTTCATTATCAAATTTAAGCCCTAGTTCGTACAACTATAAAAGCGCTTAAATTGTGTATGGACATCTCCAATAAAACTGTAATAAAGTTTGAAGTTTTAATAGGATCCTTTACATAATAGAATTATCCACGCACTCTTTAATAATTTGTGAAATCTTTGACATAATCTTTTACGTAGTTTGCAACTCGATTTGTTAAATACTTTCATTAAGTGGTGTATATACACTCACAGTGACAGTATTTAGCAAATCCATACCAAATCCGTAATAAGTACCATCACCTAATAACAATAAAGTGACGGTACTTTCAGAACAAAAAATATACATATAGTGGTTCGAGAAAGCCGCATCACGGAGACTTACAGCACAGTTCCAGTTCGCCAGCGACCACGGCCGGTGCCATCTGGTTGAAACGACGGGCAATAAGATGGGGTTTGTAAATTTTGTGTTAAATCTCGTTATATATTTATATTGATTATATGACACGAAAGTTTGAAAGTGGGCGAATCGATTTTAATGACATGAAATATGGGAATAGTTGGAGATCCGGAAATATACATATAAATATTTATAATTATAGAAAAATATTTTGTTACTATGAAGAAATTTTATTACTATGAGGTCATACCGCTAGTAGTTTATGAAATATGCAGAATACCACCGAATTACCATGAATTTCCTATGAAACAAATGGAACTCAAAATACGTAGGTATCAAACAGGCCGTTCCCGAAAAAATGTATTCGAATTACAGGTAGCTTCTCTATTTACAAATAATTTCTGGTGAAATTTGACATTAATATAAACTTGATGTTTGCAAATATATTATCATACATTGCATTGCTTTTATCTTACTTACAAGCAAGTGTAATAATTAAATTTATAACAAATAAATCGAGATCAATAAACTTTGTATCAATCCCTAAAGTCTCATTCAAATTTATGGTGAGCGATATGAATTTAAATCTTTATTTCCGTAATTATTATCTATTCTGCAAGTCATCGCAAGTCATATCAATTCTCGGTCAGGAGAAAGGTGTTTGTTCTCCGTTTTGTGGGAACAGATGGTCTTGTCCCCCACAGTCGTAGCCCCATCTATATCTATATGCTAACTATTCCTTAAGGAATAAGGACATAATATGTTACCCGTTACTGAAATCTAGCTTAACATCGCCTACTACATTGGTATTCCCGTAGAAAACATTTGAAACTTCAATATCTAGTCATAACTATGTTCATTGATTTGGTTCAAATCGATAACTAGCTGTAACCCAAGCAGGTGAATTTATGTAGTAGTTGTAGAACTTTGCAATCTACGTAGAGTTTGCACTAATATTGATGTGCAAGTTACGAGTAATATCCTCAGAACAAGAATTAACTTAATGGAATATATGAAAATATTAAGTATTATTTAGTATAGTATTATGTAGAACTTGAAACGGTATTATGAACAACTAAAGTACATTTGACAATTTTATGGCTTGGTTTATTTCAAACAAGCAATGAGTTATTTCAAAATCACAAATCAACATAATGAAGTAATTCTAGTGAATTCAATACGAATAATTATTGCCTAAAAGAAACTATGTCGGCTTATATTATTAAAAGCCAGAAAGCTTGGAAAAATAGCAAGTAATAAATAAAAATACTTTATATCAACTCATGAAGTTTTTATTTGAGGTACTGTTACAATAATGTAAGTTTAATAATGTCAATACGATTTTTATCAAATATTTGTTATTAAAATGTATTTTTTTTCCTTTGAAAGATTAACTCATTTGCTTACAGATAAAGTCTTAAGAGATTAACCAGAACCGTACGTACGTATTGCTGCCTTACCTTATAATGAGTTCAAACTTATAATTTTCTTTGGAATTAATGAAAATAGTTTCAGACCTAATTTGGAACACATGAGCCATGTTCCTTAATAATTTTTTTTTGTATTCTACCACGCTGGTCCTGTTCGAATTGGTTGACTAGATATACCATTGAATTCAAATAGAAGAGTAGACGATGAGATATCGATCTATAAACGGCCCATTATGAAATTGTTTTAATTTTTTTTTAATTTCACTCGTGATGGAAGGAGTTTTGTTTCCCAATGAAAAAGTTTCAAAGCTACCGCAGGGGATGGGTCTGTCGGTTCGAGGTTCTTTACTCAGTAAAAATACTATGGGGTTGCGACTTGTCGCTTTGCCGACACACACAGGAAACTTTTCGCGGGACACCACAAGATCGTGAGTTGTCACAATGAACCACAACTCCGTCATTTCGATTTATAGGGTTTGAGGAGGACAAGGAGGAGTAGTTAGTTAAAGCCGGTATTAATGGATTGGATCTTAGTCAGTATTCCGAGTGTGATTATGTCTAAATGAGTGTTCAGATTATATAACACAAGTATTTGTGTCAGTAACTTTAGGGATCTCTTTGGTTTGGTACGAATTTACACTTCGGTGTAAAGGCTCGTGGAGTCCGACACGTCGTCATTCTTTTACAATTAATCAGTGTTTTAATTATTTTTTATAAAATGACAAAAGTATTACAATCTAGTAAAATTATTAAAAAATATCCGGGACTGTATTTGTGAAATAGAGTTTACATTACCAGGTATGTGGCTGTTTATTGAAATTAATTTTTATAATGTATGTTTGATCAAGAATTATTCAGTGACAAATATTCTCGTATTGCGTGTGCAATACGAGATTTCTTAATATAACTCTTATCGCCATTGGAGTATATTAATCAGCTCTCATAAAAATGTATTTATGTACTTATGAAATTGATTGAGTAAATTTGATTTATTATTAATTTGTTAAAAAACATGCAAAATATAATGATTGGTAGTATTTGAGTGTTATCTAATTTCTTAGAGTTACATTTATTGAACTCTGAAAGTTTTTATATATCTTTGAAATAAACGAACAGTACGGTTTTGTTTAAAGATTTAATTGAAAGATATCTAATATAGTAAATATCTTAGTATATTTTTGAAAATATGCATGATTATGTGTATCATAAGGCCGCTAGCTTCAGCTACCAGGAGTCCCTTTCAAGTTCTTCTATGTTCTCTTCAATTTGTGTGATTTGTTCATTATTTTATTTGTTTTGGGCTGAAACCACGCAGAAATAATAAAGTAGGCCTAAAAAACAGTGTAGACCAGTGATTGCCAAAGTGGTCTATATCGACCCTTAGGGGTCTATGACAACCTGCAAGGGGGTCTACGTCGGCGAAACAAAATTTTGGGGTCTATGAAATGATGAGAACAGGGGGTCCACAACAATGGATCTTAACATACACTGATCTTACCATCAGGAGATCCGTTTGCTCGTTTGCTGCCCTTTTTTTTTGTTCCGCTGAGGAAAATGCATCAAAGTGCATACCCCGGCTGCGGAGAGCCGGCGGTTAAGTGGGGCTCTCCTCCCCAGAAGGGGGAGGCCTACCTACTAAAAACCTTAGCGATAGCCTTCCTCAGGCATATAGGGAGTCCCCGGGAACGATAACGACTTCCGGGAACCCCCAGCCTCCGCTCCTCCGTCGATATAGGGGAGCCCTCCTCGGGGGTGGCAAATACCTCTCCCGATCTCCTCCACCGACAACGCCCCCCGGCCATTGGAGGTGTGTCGTCCCTCCCGGGTCGCCGTATTCACGGGCGCGACGTACACGTCCCTGCCGACGACCCGCAGCCGTGCTACCGAGCCCGGCGCCGCCTCCTTCGAGCGGAAGCAGCTGTGCCCGGTGAGTATCTGAGTCAATCGGTAGGTGACCTCCTCTTTCCCGTCAAGACAGGCTTCGCGGTGCGGGAGTACGGCGCCGACGGCCCGCTGGCGCGCGCAACTCCCTAATTTGAGCTGCGTAAGCCAGGCCGCCACAATCCGTCGGTGCCACTCCCGCCTAGGCACTTGATGCATGGGTTCCCCCCGTTGCTCCCCCGGTCGACACGCCGCGAATATACTGTTGTGATATATATTTTTATACAAAATCGTGTATGGTTAGTTAATTGCGTACATAATAATTGTTTAATATATGTTTGAAATTGTGTAATTTATTAATATTTAATAAGAAGTCTCACTGCTACAATATTGTTGTTAAACCAAATTTCATTTTCTATTCCGTTTGTTATACCATTCATTCAAAATTGTAAAATATATTTTATATTGCACTTACATTAATAAATAAATCATTTTAAACTACATATAATACGATTATCGTAATATTACATATTAATCATGAGAAGTTATAATAAAAAGTTGTTGTGTTGACTGAGACTTGGAACCGTTTCCATCGTGAAACGAAAGGAGGTTGGTTGTAGGTCGGAGATGGTAGTGGGGCGGAGCAAATGAGAAAAGAATTGTAAAAATCTTGAGCAGTCGGTTGTTGAGCGTGACAGAGTGATGTGGTAATAAAGTTCCAGACTTCAAAAAACCAGACTAGTTCATCAGTTTTATTACAATACAGGATGGAAAAGACGAACGCCACGTGGAGGGCAACTCAGCATCGTTAAAGTTTCTATCCGTCCCCATCGTGATGTATGAACCTACGTTAACAACGATTAGGCCATAGTTAACCATGCTGGTCCAGCGGAGATTGGTCGACTATATATTACATCTTTGAATTTCATCACAGGTATATGTATGCCTATGTATGTTGGTTCGACCCCGGGGCCACCCGGTTAGCCAGCTTAACTTTAACGGATGTCAACTAAAATATTTAAAACTTTTATTGAAACTTTTAAAAAGGCTTTACTTCAACTACAAAAATAGCACATTCTAGGTTTTTTTTTATTTGATTTTTATTATTACTGTATTTATTATCTTTTGAACATATTACTTTCAATCTTAAGCCAGTTAATTAATAAATGTAAAATAATTAATAAAGTGGATGTGCGTTGACTAAGCGCCGATGATAGTGTAAAATGTCTTGCAAAAGAAAACAGCATTGGATCCTGTCATTGAATCATCCATTGAATCTTGACTATTGTACTGTTCACAGCCACATTTAGAGAGTAGGTATTATTATTTCCAAGATATGGTTGCAGAAAGGTCGCATTTTCAATAGAATGCGACCATAGAAGCAAAATTAAAATTTATTAGATTTAAAAATATTAATCAATGAGCATACTGAGCATGGGTTACTATAATTTATTTTTAGTAATAAACATTTCAATCATGATTCTTTAAATAATGATGACAGTTAATAATTACACATAATTTACTGTAGGTTGATATTACTTATATAATTTTGTAATTTTGCATGGCATACCTATATTATATTATTCTAGACAACATTGCTTTGTCATTGTGGCGATAATTTCATCTAGCAACCGCCCTTTCTCTTTTTGTTTGTAATGTAAATTTTCTTCGTTGGACCAAGAACTTCGTTGAAATCTCTCCTTTTGTCCCGATCCAATGTCAGATAACAGGAGATTTAATATAGCGGCCTGTAAATTCCTTGCCACTTACAGCGTGTCGAGTCCCAATTCGGTTATTTCACGGAAGATTAGCTGGCTGATTACGCGCTGAATATTTTTAGGACCGTCGATATTGTAGACGCAATAAATGATTCTATCGAATCAAGTCATTGGAATTTTTCCGCTTACGAAAGATATCAGTAGTAACCAATTTTGATGCGTAAAATTAACACTGAATTGTACGATCGATCGTAGATTATATCGAGATAATATAATACAACACATTAGAAGTAAACAAAACGTTAATTTAATTTTGTTAAATATAAAGGCAGCGTGATATTCTGTTGTGACAGATATAAAACCTCTTGCGAATTCTCATCATTATCATTTTTGAATAAAATAATTATGAGTTATCCCAAATAATGTTTGTGTCCTTAGATTCTTTAAGCAGTAACTAATTATTCTCGGTAAATATGTTATCGCGTAATCAAATGTTAGCAAATATTTTCTTTGTAATTCTTGCTGGAGTGGAACGGTACTGCGAAGAAAACACAACTTTGGTGTTTAATTTTTTCAAAGAGAAATATCATAAGCATTATACAAACAAGGCAGAAGAGGCGGAGGCCTATGAGAACTTTGTCAAAAACTTGAATAAAGTAACTGCTCTTAATGGAAATCCGAAGGAAGTGAACACGATTTACACATTGAATAAATACGCTGATATAAACCCAGAGGAAATACAAGAACATTTTGCTCTTAATGTTAGTGCGTGTAAGTAAAATAAAATATTAATTTATACATAAACGACAATAATTGTGGTTTTAAGTCTTCTCGATTGATTTTTAGACATTATGATATATGTATAGGTTTTATAACCTTTAGTTAAGTAACTATTTAACTTAAGACTTGGAACTGGGCATAAATTCCCATTAAGTTCAAGTGCCCTAACCCCATCCAAAAAAGGGTTGCACTAAATTCTATATAATACATTTTTATAAAAATTATGCAATTATTTTTGACGTCCATTACTCAGCCCCTTGTGACATCACTATCACTAGACTCACTGTGACTATCACTCAGAGTTTTCCTTTAATAAGTTAAGATAATGGAAAAATAAATTTAATAACTAATGATATGCATGTAGTGAAATAAAACAACAATATTAAGTGAAATGATTAATTGTTATATGTGCATTCATATCATGCTTCATTTTCAGATGACGTAAATAACATTCCTAAAGGCCCTAACAAACAATTACTTAGAAGTGAACAAATCAGAAGTTCGCAGCCAGAGGCAAATAGCTTGGAAAGCCTAGAACTTTATGACTTGGACGATGCTGACAACCTTTTTAAAAAATACATGAAGGCTTTCGAGAAAAAATACTCTAAAAAATACGACAGAACTCTTCACTTTTATAGGTTCGTAAAATCCATGATTGAAGTGAACAGAGATCATTTGGCGGGGAACAAAAACAAGACAATTGACGAAAGCGCTGACATCATCGTCAGCCCACATGATTATTATTATTGACGCTTGTATCAGAAGCATTAAAGTAGTCGTTTATACGCTTTTTTAATGCGTATTTACGTCTATTATTAGTTCAGCCAAATTAATTCTTGTTTACTATATACAGATAGATAAGTTTAATTTATTTTATATATTATTAAAGTACTAATTTACAGTATTTATGAATGAAATAAAAAAACTTGGATAAGCTTTTTCATTTATATAAATTTACACATTTTTTTTACATATTTTTTTACGATTGTCAGTATTGGACTTGATTATGTTGTTAGATTTTAGCCGGTTTATGATTAAAAGAAGATTCTTAAATGACTTAAAAATTATGTAGTAAATTATACTTCTAAACAAAATCACAGTCTACTCGAGTTGGTATGGATAAATCATATAGACAGACGATGAACATTTCAACTGCACTTCGACTATACATTCACAGTTTGTATGCAGTTAGTCAATATTAGATAGTTTTATTGTAGTCGTGTTGACTACAATAAAACCGCAAAGCAACCGAGCAGGCTGATTGCTAGTGGAATGTACAAGCAGTGAATCAAAATTATAATAATAAGCCAATGCAAAATGCATGGTTTGTAATTTTATTGTAGTAGTGGTAACTGTAAATTAACTGCAAATTCACAGTCTAAGTGCAGTCAGAAATATATTGTTTGTCGTTTGCCTATAATCTAATATTTAATAAAAAATAAAGTGTTCTTATTGCGTATGATTTTCGGCGAAAATGTTAGGCATTAATAGCAATTATTTTTGTTTACATTTCAATTACGTGAGCATTAAACCCAAGAACATATTACCTGGACACATTACTCTGAGTGTTGGCTCTTTACCGCGTCGGAAATTCACAGGATGTTTTCCTTGGGAATAGAAATGGTAACAGGCAAACAGCGTACGACATGTCTCCTCCCATTTCCTCTTTGCGGGGATAAAATGGGTGTACAGGCGAGCGCAAGGCCGGCTGCGGACTTTTAGAAGATCAGAGGGTGGCACGTAAACGGAGATTATTGCAGTCTGAGCTCGCGACCGTGAGTTATTAGATTCAGAAATTTTATTCCATTCGATGCAATGGGATTTCATACGTTTGTTTAAAGTTTACCGATATGTACTTTTCGAAATAGTCGTTGTGAAAATGTTTGACCAGTAATAGACGATGACAGTGATGCAATTAATATATGTTGCTTATAATATATGTTAAGTCGAAAAGATGGAATTAGTGAAATAATTGGTAGAAATAGTTTGATTTATGTAGGTATAAATTCTTCTTTGACTCTGTCATTTATATAAATAATGAATAAGTTTTTTTACAATCTAAAAAAGCTTTTATACATCATTCCACGTTTACAGATTTACATTTACAGATTTTGTTATAATTAATTCCTTAGTATGTTGTTTACTCTTGCCCATATATATCTGTTTGCTTGTTAACTTGAGGGTAAATTATATTAAATAAGTCCGTTCATTTGAAAATATAATCTGCTTACTTTGTTTATACTAGGCCCGGCAGATGACTTCCTTAATTCTTACAATTTCCTAGATACATATTTATTACATGTAATGTATCAGCAATTCAACAATATATATACGAGGATGAGTCAAATATTATCCATACTGACCGTTTTCAACCTTTGTGTTGGTCATAGAACCATCCGCCTTGTATTCTTTCATTTAGAATTACTGTATGTGTGACGGATGCCACATTCAAGTTGGATAGAATCAGTGGAGAATCAGTTAGGTAGCAGTAAACAACAAAAGCATGTTCACTCCGCTAGAAATTTGCAACAGGGAAGAACAACGAGCTGTAACTTGTTTTCTTTGGTCATGAGTGCATAAATGGCTTCGCGAGCAACCAGAACCTTCTTCTCATCAGGAACAGTCAAGCTTGTAAATCGCTGGACCAGGAGCCTCGAAAAGGGAGTACACTGTACATATATATATATATTGTGCTCTCATTAAGCTTCAACGTGTACACATGATTAAGTTTCTACAATTTTTCTGTGCGTTTGAATGTTTGCAAGTATTCGTTATTCGTTTACGAGGAAACTTCCCATCCGTGTTACCTTTACCGTCAACAATAGCAGCGTTCCAAACTAAGCGAGGCGAGCAAAATTCACTTGTTAAAAGACGATAGCTGAAGATTTTATTCGAACAATATGTTGTTTACAATTGTTCCGCTCAGACAAAATGATAATTTCAATTACAACAAAATCGGTTGAAGTGTTTGCGATAAATTGACCAGGTGTTATAGGATACTATTAATATATTGTAATTTGTTCAATTTCATTAAATATACAATTAACATTAAATTTTTAAGTATTTAATTAGATCAAATTTTGTGTAAACTGTACCTATAGTTCTTACTACACCATCATTTCGTCGCTTTGAATATGTTAATGGTAAATTAAATCAAAGGTAAATAGTAAAGTTATAGCTGAAGAAAAAAATGAAAAAATGAATAGAAATGGAAAGATTTCGCAAGTGGGAATTTTTTTTTTTTTTTGTTATTCTGATGTAACACTATATTATTGTAGTTTCAATAAAATACATTGATTAGTTTAAGAGTAACAAATATCCACAAACTTCTCGTTTATAATATTACTTAGTAGGATTTACAACTAAATTCAAGATCTAATATTTTATGTAATATTAATATTTTAGTTTACAAAATATTAAAAAATTGTATGCTAAATACAAAACAACAATTACGTCATTTAAAGTGAAATACGCTTATACTAAAATGTCCATGGTGCATTTATGGAACGAGCTTAAGTAATAATTCAGACTGGGACGGTGTTCCATAAGGTATCATCAAAAAGTTTCGAGGTTGATAAAGAACCGATTGCAACCAATATCAATCAAGCATGTATCTATATTTTTAAATTAAGTTATCTAAGAATGCGCACTCAAAATTTATTTAATATTTTAACTGTATATTAAAACATGAAATTATTCAAACATTAATAAAATAATTTGTGAAATATTTATACACACATTTTGTATTATAATATTAACAAACAAACAAACAAACAATTTATTAACACGAGTAATGGTACAGATATTGCTAAAATACATGATAAAAAATATGAAGAAATAGTTAAACAACGACAGCTACCCTCCGCACTAGTTAAAATAACTGTATTGCGGCAGTGTAGTGACACCGCTAACTGTTGACAATTTACTCACACAATAATACCCATATTAGAGAACAAAAAGTGTTGCCGATAACAAGTTCTATACTACTATCTAACACAAAGATAAGTTTACACAGTATAAGCAAACAAAGTAGATGAATTTGCATTCTCTCAAAGATGTTGTTAGATTTTTAGTATTAATATAAATTGACTCATTATACTTAAATATATAATAATATATATAGTGTATATAGTATATATTATAAAAAAAAGTATATATTATAAATATAATAATATAATATAGTGTATATAGAAATATTGTAGATAAGTAAATGAAACATAAGTGTAATGTTGAAAAGTATTTTACGGTACTTCATTTGGAATAATAAAAAAGCAGATTATCTACCTGATTACCACAACCAGTGCAAATGTATCCTAAGAAATATGCAAATCTGTATCATAATAACGCAGTGTAGGTTGTGAACTTAAAATTTAAGAATTTAATTCATAGTACTTAGTAGTTGAAGTTATTACTGAAAATTACGCATTTTTTATCAATTATAACTATACCATAGAGCCTTTTTTAGATCTCTTGAGATATGTTACTTTAGACCATGCTATAATACTTTTATATTTAAGGTGAATAGTGCTCCATTTGATATCTCAATTATTGTGGTAATTTCCCCGTAAATATAAATTAATAATTTATAACATAAATCTTCACAGCTTAAATTCGGCAATCATAGATGCTCAAGAAATAATCTATAATTTTTTTCATTACTAAAATATTACAATTACCCTGAATTTTTCTATTATATTTTTACCTAGGGAGGGTATTAGGAAGTTTTCATCAACACTAATCTAATTAAAAATATAGATTTATTAATATTAAACTATGCAGTTGCAAATGCAGAATATAAATTCATATTCAAGTGTCTCTATAGTGTAGACATAAATATAGCAATGTAACGTGTCCATTGATTTACACAAACAGACAAGCAACATAGTTCAATATAAATCCTATTCATGGTATCAAGACTGGATCAAAAGCTACACTTAATGCTATTCTCCGGCTACGGGCTTTCTCTCCAAGTGAATCTGTGCCGATATAAATGGCCTGAACAACGCAGAAGCGTCGTTACGCTTAGTCCCCGCTCCCCGTCGAGTAACATATCTAACGATCGTGCTTTGGTTCTGGAGACGTAAGCGCCGGAGGAAAAGGAAACGGTATTCCCATTAGACAACAATTCCTTTACTCCCCTAAACTGATAAGAAAACAGGTAGCCATTACGACATTTTTGATGATTAGCCTAGGATGTCCCATGTAATTTTCAAAATTTGTTTGTTAAATTTATGACCTGTTTTGTAGTTATGTTGTGATTTCAGTGGCAATATTTTTTATTTACATATAACAAAGATTTTATTGAATTTTATTTTATTATATAATTTGTCTACCAACAATAGAAATTAGACATAATAATTTGGCCTAGAAGATTTATATTAATTTTATGAATCATATATCAATAACTTATTAATTTAATTACCGATACAGTAATCTAAAATTTATATAACTTCAGAATTATGGACAAGTTATGAAATTTCAAAGAAATGTGTATTAGAATTATAATACAAATTAACTTGTTGTACCAATTTTATTTGCTTGTGTAAGATCCATATCTATTAGACTTGCCTTGTGTAAACTATTTCAATTCTTATCATGTGGGAGGTAGTATTTTTCTTAGCAAACTATAACTGCTACAAACTGAAAAAAATACGCTAGCTAGCTATGTGCGCTTATAAGCCGTAACACGCAGGAAAAGTTGTACCATGGGGACTGAAAAGTCGGATCAACAGGATCTGGAAGAGGCAGCAACTAGATAAAGTAGGTGGTTCAATCTATGGGAGACATTATTTATCACAGAAAAATGAGGGTTTTAGGCCTAACCCAACCTTTCAAATTGTCTCACTTCCAAAATTTCAGCTTGTATGCATTCAACATAGGCTTATTTAGACTAGTGACAGTCAAAATACTTTAAGTAATTTGATTTTTGATAAGTACTATTTTTATTTTCTTTCTCTATATAATGTGAAGTAAATAAACGGGGTGAAGAGTTCTGACTCATATTGGGAAGTCACAACCTTACTGTTGCAAAATGGAAATAAAACATTGTTCTTGCTTATACCTACACACGACAACAACACAAACCACAGAAAATTTTACAGTCTACACTCACGAACTCACAAAACTCGTTGAACGGAAATGTTATTAAGTACTTTGAGTAATGAACAATGTTATGATTTCGTGAATAGCCTGTGAACAGGTAACTTAAACTTGACTTACATTGTTCTATCTCTGAGAAGTTAAATTATAATAAGGATATTGTTTATAAAACAACAGATATGGTAAGGCTCTATGAAAAGAATTGACTGTGCTTAGATGTATGCGAGGGCGGCTACGACACACCCTTAGGGTTGTTGTTGCTGTTTACTTGTCAAACCTTTTTTTCTAAACATTAAAGTCAAATTTATATCGGATACTAATTAGGGAAAAGTAATCAAAAGAAATTACATATGTAAGAAGTAATGTCTTACAACACATGTAAAATAAAACTACTGCTACGCCATTGGTTTACAAGTTTACGGCGGGTATCTGGATGATGGATGTCGATGTACTGGAAAGAACCAGCAAGAAAACCAGCAAGAACTACTACTTTTTTTGTCCCTTGTCCTTAATTACTAGTTGTCAATTAGAAGCTGACTTCAGATAAATAGTTTGACACCAACTTCTTTACAAGTTTAAATAAATTCACATTATCTATACATATAATAAGACAGTAAAAATATTTTGTCTGTACATTTAGTATTTTTGACTGAAATGGATAGAGGGGCACTTAAATAGATTATTAGAAAGCAAAAAAAATTTTTTGGAATTTTTTTGTCTGTCTGTCTGTCTGTCTGTCTGTCTGTATGTTTGTTCACGTTTATCTCCGAAAGTACTGAACCGATTTGCTTGAAACTTTCACTATTTGCTTTGTTTTAATTCAGAATAATCTAAACATAATATCAAACAACAAACTTGTTTCATCAAAATCGGTTCATTAAAAAAAGTTATCGTCATTTTAATGAACTCAAGGCATGATAATATTGCGAATTATATAATGTACACCATTCTTACATAAGTTACATGGGAAATTTAAAATCTAAAGACAATTCATCATCATGATACAATACATACATAAGATAACGTCTTTATCCCCTGCGGGGTAGACAGAGCCACAGGTTATAAGACCCCAAAGGCCACGTTTAGCATGTTCGTGGGCAGTGAGATGGAACAGGGAACCAAAATACGATGAAACGAAACCAGTTTTTATCAAAATATATGATAAATGCGAAAGTTTGTTTGTTTATTACCACTTCACGCTTAATCTATACATAATAATAGAACAGAAAAAATATTTAAGTGTAAATCAGTTTCATTACGCATGTTAGTTTTTTTATAAATCACTAGATGGCGCTGTTCATTTAATCAATTTCTACAACGCGCTATTGTAGTTATTTCAAATAATTTTTTCATAAATCACTAGATGGCGCTGTTTCATTTAATCAATTTCTACAACGCGCTATTGTAGTTTTTTTCAAATAAAGCCTAATAAAGGAATGTGTTTCGACATAAGGCGAAAATCTCCTTCGTATCTGTTCATGATCTTTGCGCTGAGAATCGAATAGGAAATTTTCTGTGAATTGGTATATAAAGAAATTCTTTGAGTTTACTTTACCTCAAGGAATTGCTTTATACCAAAAATTTTTAATCGGTAAAATCGTATATTAATATGATTTGTTATCAATAACACACGAAGTCGCGGGCAACAGCTAGTATCTATAATAAGGTTATAGTTTCATTATGTTATTTACTATAGTCAAAATATTTGGCAACGTACCTATTGAGTTATTAAAATTAAACGAAAGCATTGTTATCATTTAATTAATTCTTTACAGTATAATAATATTTTTTATTTCAGTATTTTTCACAAATGATTTAAATTTGTAAAAAGGCAAATCGGTAACACTTTGTGGAACTTTGTTGTAAAAGGCTATGTATTTCTCCATAAAATATATTTTTGTTTCTTGTGTAAAATTTATGAATTTGTTAATTTTTATATAAGTAATTATGATTCTTATAAACATAAATAAAATTTTCATAAACGAATTGACCTGCTGAGGTTAATATACAAATTTCTTTAAATAAGTCTATCAGAGATTCCTGTGGTTTTAATATATAGCGCGAACTGCTCTTTTTCGTAGTAGTAGTATAAAAATACTTTCTATGTTCGCATTGGAACACTATAATAACCATATGACGTGATACTATACAAATACTAAAATAAATCACTAAAATAATTCTTCCCATTTTAACATCAGTAAGTTGTCTCACTTGCTATCACAATGAAATTTTTGTAGGTCATAAGTTCAATATACAAATTTCTTTAAATAAGTCCTTTAGAGATTACTTTGATTTTAATTTATATATAGCACGAACTTTTTTGTAGTATAAAAATATTTTCTATGTTTATTAAGAAGAAAAAAACCACTTATTTTTTACTATTAAGAGTGAAACAAAGAGCCATCCATTTGAACAGAGCAAGTAGTAAAACAGATTGTCAATATCTTTTATTTTAATTTTAATTACAATATCTGACTTGTAAGCCTAAGCCAAGTGCAAACTGTGTTTTGTCTTAATTAAATATTCCGCTTGATAACAGTGTAGCTTAATAACCTTCACCAAAAACCAATATAGTGATGTCAGTAGAATTTAGAGTGATTCATAATAATAATAATAAAAGTCCGTTGCGGGCCGACAAGTGTCCCAAATGGGCAATATTATTTTACCAGTAGTCGATTTGCGACAGAGCGGAATCCAATTATTCGGATCGTGTCTGAGCGAACAGTTTGATGGGCAATAAAATAACACTGCAAAGGGCGTCTGCCTGAATTCGTCTGGTTACATGCAGTTTTGACCTGGATTCCGACACATTTCTATCTCGCTATTCGCTATTCACTATTTTTGGTAACATCAAACGCCCGTGCTTACTGAGGAATTTAGGACATTTCAAAGGTACATATTTTTGTTCAGCTGAGCGCTATTTACATATTCGGATAAAATCTTGTGAGAATGTTGGATGGATACCCAATTGAAGATTTCATAACTATTATTCGATATGTTCGAAAGCAAATGTCAACAATTCTTGGATATTGATGGAATGGAAATAGAAAAGCCATGTTAATTGTGATTTTGGATTAGGTTTTAGAATGTATTATGTCTGAGAGATTTTAAATCAAACCCTTTATCTCTTTCCACGCTTCGAGCTCATACATTTTATGTTAGTTACACTTTTGTAATAGTTTACTGCACTTACCCTCTCCTCTTTATCTAATTCCTATCACAAATCCTTCTCTTGTTTTACTTTTTCACTTGCCTTGTTACTGAACATCATCTTATTTTGCACTTCATTATTATCTTCTGCTTCTTTTAGTTAGACGTTTCTCATTATTATTAAATGTAAAATTTATTAATTTTACGTTATTTATTTGAATTATTTAGATAAAATTTGTCAACTGCATACAAGCTTGATTCTATTTTTTGTTTCAATGATGATATGAGTCGCCCTAATATCACTTTTTTAACTTCAACCAAGACCCCTTGTGTTCAAATTTAAAACTGACCTTGTCCATTAAGTAAAAATTGTTGCTTGCAATGACATGACTTGACAAATAGTATAAACGTCAATAATCGATATATATGATGGTTTGTCATCTTTACGTAGCTCATCGTGATGATGATTTGTCATCTTGTATGCGATATTCTCAAAGAAGGTATTGTCTTCTGCTCTTCTATTTTTTAAACGATTTATAAGCGATTTAACGCCAATAATATCATAAATACGTTGATAACAGTTTAAATAATGCTATTAATATCTTGAATTTGGAATCGAAAAGATTTAATCGCTTGTGATTACTGTAAATACTTCCCATTACTTTCCTTTGATACAACTTTCAACAGATCACGTGTTATGTCTAAAACTACCTTTACATTAATACAAATACCTTCAATTTATAAAATTCTCTATCTCTGCACTGTATTCACATGAAATACTTTTCTTACATTAAAATCCCACTGTGGGTTAACAAACCTACGGTAATTAATGTCTGTAAGAAGGTTATCGATGTTACGATTTCTATCAAGCAAAAGAATTATCTACTGTCTAGTGATATGATGTGTTGTCGTCGTTTAGTTTCCTTAATTGCCTATGAAAATCTGATCAATTTAGTAGCTTTGAGTATCTTCTAAATACTTAGAATCAATTTGTTATCAATCAACGTTATTATTTTCATGTATCTCACCGTCAGATCTTATACTGGGTATTCCGTATTTATTTATCGATTTACCAACTTACATCTCGACGCTTCTAAACAATAAGTCGTTAATGTGTTATTATAATTTTTTTTTGTTATTTTAAATTTGTAATCTAATGTAGAATGTGTGTGTGTGTCTTGTGATTTTTGAAAGATTATTTAGAAATATTTCGGAAAATAACGAATAAAATCATATAAGCGAAAATATTGTTTATATAATAATCATATAACCGAAGAAATACTTTTTATTTATTACTTAAATTTTATTACACATATACAGAAAAACAAATACATTTATGCTTTTCAGGATTTATCCGATAAAATAAGTCACAGTAACTATGAAGAAGATTCCATACATACATTGAATAATACCTAAGATCCAAATTTAAAATATAATTTTAAATAAAAGGATTAATTGAAAAGAAATATCTTATCGAAGAATTATTTTTCAAAAGGAAGATAGAACCCAGTGGAAAAACTACTTACACACAATCATGCCCCCGAGTGCCTGAGTCATGTTTCTAAGTTTCTCGAAAATTATAACGAATCAACCTGTCGAACAAGCTGGATTATAAAAAGGTTACAATACCATACACTACATAAATATGCTGCAGTAATTTCTACAGAAGATCGAAGAATCCTAATATTAAAGAATAAGAGAAGAAACTTGACCTGTTACATTGCTTAGCTCATGTGGATTAAGAGAATGATGTTCAGTCATTAATTATTATTTAATTGGTAGACTATTAATACGACAGATTCCGTCGAGATCTGGACCGTACATCAGTTTTTCCAAAGTTGCCACATAGATTATAGTTACACCTAGTTGAATGATGCTAAATAAAAGAATTAGACCAGTCTGAAATTTAAGATCTAGTTTTAGTCGCAGATAAAAAGCATTGCCTATGCGATAAAGAAGGAAGTGTAACCTATGGGACTATCGCGGTGGAGTTTAGTATTTCTGGCAAATAAGTAGTTTATAATTCAGAGCTTTTTCTAGACATTCCTCGCACCACCTCAGTACACGAAGAGCACGAAAGCATAATCGAGATGGGAGTTGTATGTCTATGAAGATAATGAGCATCTGCAAAGACCAACACCACCAACCTATATGAAAATGAAATATTTTTACTTATTAAATATGTAAATGAAGCGATATTCCACGATCCAATCATCTTTACAAGTCATTGACCTGTTTTTAAGATTTCTAATACTACAGCTCAAGCAGCTTAGTGCATTTTTCAATTCGTTCTGAGAAGTAAGTTTATTTATGAACAAATTGTGTTACATATGTATTAATCATCTGAACTTAAGAATTGAACTACTAAACAAGTTTATAAGCAAGTTTACTTCATTTCATATCAGCTGCACAAGTCAATCTTCAAGGTTTAAAGCAACATTATTATTTCAAAAGATTTATAAGGTTCCTGTTGTTGTGAGTAGCACGATCGCAAACTGATTGGAAAATTTCCATACAATAAAAACGAGCAACTTTCAGGTTAGTGGTTAGAATGTAAGCCTTTTTTACTCGTTGCAACGGAATATAAACGAAGTTTCAAGTTTCGAGTATATCTCCCTTCAACTACACACATATTATATATTGTTTTGTATCAGTCTTCTTAACTGGACTTATTAATCCATATTTAAGCTTTCACTTTGAAATGCAAGGTATTTTGACCTACTTCTAAAATTGCTATTAGTGATGATATAAATAGTTCTGAGGATGTTTAGATACGCTAAATATAGCCTTTCACTTATTAATTTTTTTTTATTGACTGCATTTACTAACTGCATTTATCACTTTTATATTAAGCCCATATAAATTAACAATTGAACATTTATTTTATGAAATTGCATGCACAATTTTAATAAATATATTAATGCGCAAACTCGTGCAAATGTGCATTTAAAATAAACTTTGTAATGGATATTGTATATCCATTTAAATATTATTTTTACTACTTATCTCGTTAGCTTTTTAATCCTAGCCCAATATACAGTATAACATTATAGGGATGAAAACAGAAAACGTTGAATACATTTTTTAAGTATTACTAGTTTTTGGTGGTCACTTCGTACACAATCGATTTCTGATTTGGGAATTTAAAATTATCACAGTCACTCAGCTCTGAGCCGAGTGACTGTGATAATTTTAAATTCCGAGCATGTTATTATATTTGATTATGTTATGTTATAATTATGTTATATGATATTGAAATTAGATTAACATTACTGGCGGACAGATTTTTATTTTCTTAAATTGTCCATGCTTATTGTACACTTTAATTTTGAGAATAACTTCATTTTTTTTTGTATTATATAATTTTTTTAGCTATTCCATAATGTTTGTTTAATATCAAAATCCTATTATTCAAGCAAAGTTAATTTTATAATGAAATGTCAAAGATGATTTAATAACGTGTGTCACTTTGATCAATGTCTTTGTAATAGGGGTGCAATTAATAAGAGATAAGTTGAAATATCTAAAAGCGATTAGTAAGAGATGCTCAAGTTGGAACTGAAATTGTATTTCTAAATTAAAAGTGTGTGCTGGCAACACAAAAAGGTCGATGATCAACTTTTCACTTAACGATTCCATCTTAACAAACTGGATCTCATTTTATCAATTGTCAAAGTTTAAAAACTTAATCCACTTAAGGACCCTTTAGGGTGAGTTCACAGTGCGCATGACGTGAACCTAGCGCGAAAAACCAAGGACATTCGTCGGGCAGTCTCCAAGCGCGTCGCACGTTTCGCTCGGATCTTTTACTTAATAATGGGATGCGAACGTTTTCGGTGACTTGAATGTTACTCGGCAACATAGCGCTTTCGAAATTTAAAAGTTTTGATTAAAAATTTATAGTTGGTGATTGAAATTTCTTCAAAAGAAGATTTTTCGTGTCCGAATATTAATTAATTATCGCGATAAGTGTTATTGTTTTCGAAGTCTATTACATGCCGTACATGGCATGTTGATTAGTTTGTTTATGATGTGACTGCATGTAGGTTATTAATTAGTGTTCGCGGTGTCGAACTGTATATTATGTAATATTTGCTGAAAATCATCGAAAGCGGAACAATGAAGCTTTTTTCGTTGATTGCTTTTTGTGGTAAGTGATATTTCTTTTATTACCTGTTTATTAATTTTAGTTACTAAGGCAATTAGAAACTGATATTGATATACAGAACTGATATGAACGGAACTGCTGTTTTCATTGGGTTTAATTTATATTTGCCTATTCGTTAAAATGTGCATACACTTTTAAATTTACATCTTAACACAAATTTGAGCTTGTGTATACAGATACATTTTACACAGTATTGTATATTAATGAAGCAAATAAGTAGGTAATATTATGATACATGTACATATTATATGATTTAGATGCTCAAAGTAGAGTTTTATAATGAACTTGTGACATGTAGTTTTTATATTTAGCGTAGATAGATTGGTCTTGGTGTTCCTAACTCCGCAGCAAAAAACACGGAACCCTTATAGGATCACTTTGTTGTTCATCTGTCTTAACAGACCAGTCTTGACCGTTTTTCTCGGTTATACCTGGAGGATTTAAGTTAAATTTTTTATCAATTGCTCAGGTCTGCAATCGCTTGCAGCAACAAAAAACTTCTAAGTCAACGCAACGTATGCGGCATAAACAAAGTGTATAAAAATTTTTTTTACACTTTCTAACTGCCGCATATGTTGACACTCGTAAGGGCATCAAAATCTATAGAGTATTTTTTGTTAAACTAGAATCATACAAAATGCCATGAAGTAATGTCATGTAGCATGAGTGAAGAAAAATACACGAAAGCTGTAAATGTGTAGTTGCATCACAAAATAAAAAAAAATTGAGATTAAATTTATTTGCAAGTGGTTATTTAATTAAAAGTTGTACAGAAACTTCGGTACGCCAGTGTGACTGATGTGAGTACTTGACCGGATTTTTGATTATTTGTAGCTTCTTTTAAATAATTTCTCATTTTTATTGGCTTGTCACTCTTGCTCGTAGAATAATACACAATATAGAATATACACTTTGTACCTTGCCAAGCATAGCCTGAATACAAAGTAATGAGGATTTGTTGAAAACAATTTAATAATATTCATGGATAAAATTATTTTAATGGCCTACACCCTACAGACCCGTTTTATGACAGAGGGTAGACGCCGGACGTCAAAATAAAAAATAATCATCTTGACTAGAGATTGCTCAGAAATTAATTATTAACCCTTTGAAAAAGGTTGATCCCTATCCTCCTGAACATTTTAATTAACAAAAAAATTAACACGCTCATTGCAAATATAAAAAAATACTAGGTATTGGTATTAATAATTTAGAATAAATATAAATAATTTAGAATAATTCTTTTAAATTTGTTGTTTATTTGTTAATACAGAGATTTCTTCTAATTATACATAGGCCCCAATATTACTTTTTGTAATGAAAATTCTGCATAATGTGTAGGTATAATCGAAATAAATAGTATAATCACAACACCTTTAAAAGTTTCTATGTTATTCTTTTATGAATTAAATAAGTGTATGTAAATATTTGATTAGATTTAAATATTTGATTTTGTTTAGATTCATAATAATAAAGCTCACTAATTTTCTTGTTCAAATCAAATAAATGTTATACATTAAAATTTATTCGTTACATAATTATTAATTGCAAAATTTTGTTCACTTCATCAAATAAACTACTTTTGCAATAAAAGCAATTAATTAAACATGAAATTCCACAAAAAATAAGCTGTGTTTTAATTTGAGATTAAGTCGGTACAAAGCGCTATGAATGAACCCTTCTCAAATTCGTTCAAAGGAATCCACAAAAACGATAATATTTTAAGGAAGGTATTAAAATAAATATCTGTTACTATGCTCTTTTTTTAGTATTTACTTATCAACTTATTTCAGAAGATTATGCTAAACCTCTGAAATTATTATTGATATTAAGGATTACAGAACTAATTACAAAAAAATATTAATGCGACAGTTTTTAAAATCGAATTGATGATCAAAGTTGATAGACTATAATTAGGTTGTTCCCTTAAATCATTAAAGCTGTTTTACTTTGATTGTATTCTAATATATGCGTTGTATTCTAATAAATGTAACATATTTGAGATGTTGTGGTTTATTTTCCACGATGCGATTCGGTTTTAGAAAATACTTGACTAGAAATATGTAATCTTACTACTTCTTTCTGTTGTCTAACTTAGATAAAAAAGTAACACATGTATCTGGCAAAGGATTTCAATACTATCTCTAGACTGGTGTTTTTTAAGCCACCTGAACAGGCTGGCATTAGAGGATTAAAAATTAGCAATAAACTTATTATACAAACAAACTTATTTGGTATACTTAAATGAGATATTTTCACTGCTATCTGAAAAGTGGAGATGATTTGTTATAGGAATGATACTGCATTTCTATTTCCAGGCTCAAACTGGGACGAAACGGTTCAAATCTAAGGTAGACCATGATAATGTGTGGCTGGAATTGAAATCACTTCATAGTATATAACAAAATCGGTTTCTCTCTCCCTATATCCCTATGTATGCTTAAATCTTTAAAACTAAGCAACTGATTTTGATGTAGTTTAATAGATAGAGTCATTGATGAGGAAGGTTTGTATGTATAATAAAAGCCATTAAATAATAGAGAAATACTGTTATTTTTGAGGTTTCTAATGCGATGTCGTAAATAATTACATTTTCCCTTACATTGCAAATTATTATATACGAGGTTCATAGTTTTTCTGTAGTTTATTTAGTATTTGCATTGCACCCTTGCGTAGCCGGGGCGGGTCGCTAGTTATTTATTTATTAGTAATAAATTAAATTTATAGCATTCTATAATCCCAAGTATTCAACTCCAAAACTGACTACTTTATAATAACAAAACTGCTAAGTACTCATTCAAAATAGATATAACTGTGAGACTATTTGCATTGCTGATAAAATAAAATATCTTAGCATTGTCATAGACCAAATATGAACTTTAAAGCTCACACTATGATGATTGCTGGAAGACTAAAATAATTAAGAAACGAATAATTGAGATTGTGTGTCAACTTGAAAATATTACTTTTCGTAATGAAAAAACGATGTTTTAGTACAGTATATTTCGCCATTTGCTAATCTGTCTCCATAATCGATATGTTATCGACTACTGTTATCGACTAGATAGTGTGGTGAAGCGAACCCTTATTAAAGTAGAAAGAGCTTATAAGTTAAGCAAATGAAATCATTTCGATACTTACTATTTTTCGAACAAAATCAAATTCCTTAGTATAAAATAATTATTTATGCTTAACACAGAACTCTCTGTTCAGAACTAGTATAGTTTTTACAAATCGATTTTTTGTAAAGAATTTATCAAATGCGACTAAAATGGCATTGAATTACTTTGGTAAACGTTTCAACCTTTTTGTCGAATTGCAAAAATAAATATTATGATATCAAATCTATATCATTAAGATAATTAAAAATATTGTGCAAAGAAGCCTGCCATCTACTTACTATTAAGAAATTCAATATATAATAAACAAGTGAAATCCCAAATTTGTCATATATTACCCTTCTTATTTTGTTTATATCCAGTGTCCAGTCCAGTCATACAAATCTAAAGACACCACTCAAGCTAAAATCTATATAGCTGTTTAGGCTGCTTAGCGTACCAAACAATTATACATACTCTGGAATAACATAATCCACATTCTCGCGCAGTCGGGTAAAAATACCATCAAATGATGAGACTGAATTCAGTCTATAATGAAAGGAAAGAATCTACGCAGGTGGTTTCGAAGTCCGAACAGACTTGTTTTGAAACTGGCCTGAAAGTTGGATAACTTTCAATTACAACAATAAATAAGTGTCAATTGGCAGTTCAATTTTCAGTACATAATCAATAGCTTGTAATAGAACTGTTTTACTAACTTTATACAATCACGAAACTTTTATTAACATTTTGACAATTTTTTTGACTATTACATACTTTATATAGTATCCTTATCTTAATTAGCTACTTTAGATTTAGTACGATAAATTAGAAAGATAAATAGGAGGAATATGATTTACCGAGCTCTACTTTTATTTCCATATTTTGTTACACACGTCCAATAAAATTCGTATACGCATTATATGTAATTTGTATTTTGTACTTGGAATCTTAATGTACTGTGTTAAGGATATCCTTCAGGATCGTCAGCTCGAAGTATGGAGAAACTACCACAGTTCGCACATTCACTAAGTTACCACGACACTGTTATTAAAAGTTATATGTGATTAAGACGAGCAAGTGTCCATAAAATAAGACAATAGTGTAAATATCATTACATGAAAAATAAAACAGGGTTGACATTTATTTTCCGTATTCTCTAAAATAAGTAAAACACTAATATGTCTATCACAATATACATACATCCAGCACACAGTCTCGACACGTACCTAAAATATCGATATTTAATCCAAACCTTCCCTTTTGTTCCATAAAAAAGTTAGCCTTAATAGGAGCTCGATTACAATCTCTGGTTATTTTAAAATCCACACTCGATCCACTTTCAGGGTTTAAGTTTTATAGTTTTGACAACAGTATGGCTGCCAGCTGACGGTAGCTTTTACATCACTCGCATTTATTGATGATGGGTCGAGTATCAATTCGCATGCTGTTTTTCCATTCATTCTAATATTTTGTTTAAGTTTCATCGTATCTAACGTAGCTGCAGTAGAAACTGCTTTACATACAATCATGTGGTTCTATTTGATTCTATTTGACATATAAAACGATATCTGTTAGTGATTCTATAATTATTTCTAATATATAATAATTAAGTCATTTTTTAGTAGACTTAAATATAACTAGTTGAATGTACAAAGATAATTTCATCGTATTAATCTCCTGAAGTAGTCAAAGGAGTTACTATGCGTAGTTAAGTCAGACAATTAGAGGAGAGATGACCAGTTTCTCCATTGTCGAGAAGATCAGGCAAAGCTTGTTAACATCTTCCTCTTTATTCTCATTCCCACCAACAGGGGATGAGGGCAAATTTAGTATTTTCATTATTTTACTTATAATATTTTCTTACAAAAGTAAGTTACAATATGTTTTATTCAATATAGAAATGATAAATACCTTGATTTTGTTCCACAAACAAGTAAAGCACCTACTTATTTGATTGTTGCTATCTGGCCAGATGTTTTCTCACATGATTTATCTTTACTCCCAATATTATGCCGATTCATATGAATATTTCAGTATCCGTGAATAGTATATGAGTCAAGATCCTAAGCTCCGTTAACGTTTCACAAGTGCGTGTGAATTTTGTATTCCTTGGCCATATCATTCGTAGAAGAATTCTGGAAAAAAGGTGCCTACCTATATTTGTGTGTGGAGGAAAGTTTACAAGTAAAACAGAAAAAAATTAACTTCGGGAAATCTTTCACCGGAATTTCGTCAACCTTCAGTAATTGAGTCGATGCTCCAAGTTTCGAGAAAGTGTAAAACTTTTGCTGGAGTTTACTACTTTTTTATTATAATTAGCCACAATCTCAACTCACTCGTTCATCAATTTTGTTTTCCTTTTATTAGTTACGGAAAGATAATAAAATATTCTTGCGCTATAAATAGGTAAACAATCATTCCATTACTTTCAAGTAATAAAATAACAAGGATAAAACATATGTTATTTCGACTCATGTAAGTATAAATCTAGAAGAATGTTTGAAGAAAGAAACGAAGTTATTTTCTATATTCGCATTTTACTTTTTCTTTTATAAATGTCAAGAAACAGCTTTCCAAATTGTGAATTGTAACTAAGCTAAATGGGTATGATGAAGCATATCACCGACATAGCAATCTTGAGTGATATTGGACGGGGTATATCGTTCGCACGATTAACGGCCTTTGGGACGGAACGGTCCTCGAATGGCATTCATACGCCGAGAAATACGAGTTGGTAAGTCATTCATTAGGTGGACCGACGATTAGGTGAAGATCGCAGAAAAGAGTTGGATGCTCGCAGCGCGGGACCGATCGGAATCTTTGGGGAGAGCTTTGCCCAGGATTGTCTTTATCTCAACTGAAATAATGTGGATGATCATAAATATGCTATTGTACGAGGGCTGCTACTTATGTATCCGGAATAGAAAAATTAAACAAACGTATATGGCTAAATATGGGTTTATTGTTTTTCAAAGTATTCTCCGCGATGATCGATAGAATTTTACATACGTTGAAACCAAATTTTTATAGCATTTTTGTTGAAATAATTATGTACAATTTAAATACAATTAGTTTAGTAAGTCTTTGTGTTTCTTTTCAATTACTACCAATGTTATCTAATTCCGTTTTCATAAAACCATGTATCATCTTAGACTATCTCCCGTTAAAGTATTGCTAACCTTTGTATATTATTACAAACTAACAGACTTAAACATTTTTGGCGTACAGATAAATAAAGGTTACTGGAAATCTTATGCTAAAACTTAATTCGTAAAACTTTTCTCAATAATTTGAGGTCCGATTCATTATTTTGTTCGAATAAATGGATCAAATTTTTCAAAAAATATTGTAGTTATCTCTATTAATTCTTATGTATTAATAGCGTAATAAAGATAAATATTGGAAGATTAAAATAACAGTTTAGAGAACACCTGATCCTCCAAAGTAGGAAATATAGCTACAAACATTAAGATGTCAACTCAAATAATTTATGCAACAATGGGCATGGAATTATTAACGTTCAGAACAAAATACTGGAAGTGGTGAAAACTTTAAAATTTTATTGAAATGTAACAAAATAGGATATTGTTATATAATTTAATATGTGTATTTACAATATTGTATATACAATAAAATGTGTGTGCTTAAAGAGCACTAATAACAAAAATAAAGCACTTTATCATATAATTGATCCACTTGGGCAAGCTCTGCCGAGCTATCAAATTACACTACAAACAGGTAAATGAAACAAATTGTATTTGATGGTTAAACATTTCCAATTTCAAATATAGTAATAATTTTTAAATAATTTTATGGAGGTGACTATTCCGGAAACATAGTGTGACCTATGTACAAAAAATTATCAAATATTGGATGTTTAGAGTATGTATATCATTTAATAATTACTGCGACCCCACAGACACTGTGATGTCTGTTTTCCGGATTTATTAGTTTTGTTTACTATTAGCCCATTTTGTTAGAGGCTTACCCGTGCCACGTCTTTCAGTACCGAGTGGTACGAAATACTATAAGGCTAGCAACGATAGATTCACAAACGTAGAAGTTATTACAACCTGTCTTCAAAACTAAAAACACGAATTACCGTTAAAAATTTAATAATATTAATTAAATAATAGTTTTATTGTTATAATTTTCCATCTGTAACTTAGCCAGTGTAATTTTTTACCATTATTACATTTAGTTAAAGCTCCGTTTCTACCATGTTTGGTATTTTGCGGAACAATATCAAACGAGGATGCGGTCACCAAATTTGTACATTCAAAGTTTAAAGGGTAATTGTTTTGAAGCAGCTCTTGGGGAGCCAGGATTTTTAAATAATACTTGTACTGTGTTAGCCTGACAGCACAAGTACAATTTAAGATTTAATGGAACTGTGGGTATAAATTTTCTATTATTTTAAGAAGAAACATTGAAGTTTTTAAAAAAACTGAAATTCATTAACATAATCTAAGTATATTTGCGTAATATTATTAACAGAAAATTACTATTAATTTCCCATTTTAAGGCAAAAAATATATATTTCACAATGAGGTGCGTCGTCGTTGAAACTGTGGTTTCGGTATTAGTCACATTAGTTCCAATCTTCCACTTCCAATGAGTTTTTAATTTTTAGAATTTCATCTAACGCTGTTACGGCGAAAGAATATGTCTCAAAGCAACTTGCATATACATGTATATACATGATTATGTTGATCTATTTGATTAGCGTAACTATACACAATATTTCAATTGATTACTAAAATAAAAAATGTGGTATATTGTAGTTAAGTGTTATGGCTTAAACTTTGAGTGTTCTCTTTACATTTACTCGTAATACAGTATAGAGAAAACGAACGAAGGTATTGTATATGATATTAGATGTTTTTAATTAAAAAAAATCTACAAATGTAGTCAGTACTTTTGTAAGTTACGAGTGAATAGATTCCCCGGTATCTATGAAAAAAAATCTTAAACGGCACAACATCGTAGGAACAACAATTTGTTAATCATATAAACTGCTCTAATTATATGTGGTTTGTAGCTAAAACCTATAAAAATTTGGTTTGACAGCAGATGCTAGCAGCAGATTTCAATCAATTAAATGAGAAACTTGAGAAATTAATTTTGTAAGTATTTTCAGAAAATTTCAGACATATACTATAATTGTTATTTAAAATCCTTCAGATATTAGTAGATGGAGAATATAATTGGGATGTATAGGCATTTCTATGAATATATTTAAAGTTAACTGCCGAATCAAAAATATTTTTGTATTATAGAATAAAAAAATCGTTTTTTATTTTAAACAAATATTTTTTTTGTCAATATTCGTAAGAGTAACAATACATAACATTGAATTAAGTGAATGTCTGTGCCAATCTTACTACTTCCTAGGTAGTAACATAAGTAGAAAAAAATACATTACTAATCTGCAATTTTATTGGAATGATTGATCTGTACCATTAATTACGTAAATCTCCCCGACCGATAGATAAAAACAAAATAAAAAAGAATCCTCATTTGTTAGTAAGGTTTTATCAGTTCTATGTCATTCAACATTCACAACAGAACTTAATAAAAGTTCTATAGTTCGCTTACATGTTTATGATATAATCATTGATAGTATTTATATAAAATTTACTAAGATTATATGAGTACACGTATCTATAATCTATATATTCTACGTGAGTATAATCAGTGAAGAGAGTACGCAGGGATACTGAATATAGTCCACGTTCAATATCCCTGCGTACTCTAATCAGAAATTAGAAAATTTATAAAAGAACGAAGGTAACTTGTATATATATATATAAATTCCTATTTGAATTGCCAGCGTTAAGTGGTAGCGACCAGGAAACATTACTGGTATTTATGGTGGTCATTGAGATGTTAAGGTGTGCATGTCATGGCAGAATATAAGGAGGACCGGCAATTTAGGAAAGATGACTGAATTTATATGAAGAGCTCTTACCCAGCATAGCATATCATTCTACGAAATGTCCGTAATCATAATAATTATGAATACGTTGGATGCTAGTGATTGCAATATATCGACAAAATTACAGCGATAGCACGTAAACAAATAGAGAAAATTTAATAATTCTACAAAATTATTAATTGTAAAGTTTCCTTTCAAACTCTTCTCTTCTTACAATATAAACAATATCAGGTAATATAATAGAATATTGCGATTATTAATTATTTAATGACAACATTTTCTGACAACATCAAACAAAAGTTTAGATTAAATAATTAAAACTTCTTTTGACTTAGAAGTTACCTTATTTCTTCTTGTTTATAGGTAATGTTGCTGCCTCTGCCGGCATCTATTTCTCATTACTTAATTTACTTTAACATTTGATAATTTTCAACATTTTACTGTAACTGCCAAAATATAACCGCTGTGTAACAAATTGATTGAAGTGTAGAAATGTTGCGTAAATGGAAACATTACAGTGCCGTTCTGAGCGAGTTCACAAAAATCTCTTTAAAAACAGTAAAATAACCGTAATATTGGTAAGTTTATGTCCTGGTATGAGGTTATTGTAGCTAATATTCTGTATTGAGTTGATTGTTGGCTCTTGGTGGAACTTATTATACATGTTGAATAAAACTCTTGTACTGTTCCACTAATTTTAATTATTATCGACCTGACCGGTTTCGCTTTACAGCATTTTCAAAGGTGTTAAAGTACACAGCTGTTCGTGTTTACGCTTCTATAACACCTTTGAAAATGCTGTAAAGCGAAACCGGTCAGGTCGATAATAATTAAAATTAGTGGAACAGTACAAGAGTTTTATTCAACATGTTATTGTAGCTAAAGTTACAATTAGTTAAAATTACAATTGCAATACATCGTATTGGACAAGAAATTACTTTAAAGGACATATTAAAAAAAAGAACATTTGATGCTGTATATAAAACATTTTAACACCACAACCAAAAAAATAAATTCGGTGGCAGAAAAACATCTTAAGTTCTGAGAAATAAGGGGAAATATTGCGGCGTTATATAAATTGACAAAGTATTTTTTGTAGTTTAGTAGTTTCTATATAAATGTTTATATATAAATAAACAGTTTTGCAACTTGGTCGAATAAAATATATCGTGATGACTCGAAGATTTTTTTAAGTGTAAGAAGCGATTTCTTCTTAATTTCGAACTATACTTAATCTATTAATTTTGGGGATGTAAAAGGCCCGAATTGAAGAGATTTTTTTTATGATATTTTATTACCACGTATATTACGTAGTATATTAAGGCCACTATCCTTGTAGTGACCATCGCTGTTCATAACCTTTTATGAATTGATAAAGCACAGCGTACGAGGTAGGAGATGGAAACTCGACATCCGCTAGCTACAATAGCAGGTAACAAAATTGAAGTACCGGTCTCGAAGAGTTCGATCTGGGATGGTAGCATCATATTCCTGCACAATAAATAATTGAGTTAAGAATAGAAATTGATTTGTTAATACAACAAACTAGAGTTGTTACACCTTCATACCTTGTATGAGCCTTAACTAGCGGGCAGAGAAATAATGAGAAGTTAGTAGATTTGAAAAATATACCGGGGAAAAATTTTATGCAGTTATAAATTATTAATGCGAGCCAAATATACACTTACTTTACATACTTAATGATTTATAAATTTTAAAAAGAGATTTATTATAAACTATCAGAATCGGTTTTGTATTTTCAATATTTGAAAGATGATCTATAATTATATTTTATTTAGCATATGTGATTTGTATATTTTTAATTCATAAATAATAAGTCAACATTTACAATCAACAATAATGTAAATAAAAGATTCATTTTCATTAATTAATCCGTAGTTAATCTCTATTCCTTGCAAAATAAAAATTGTTGCTGACATTGAAACGGGTGTAGAGAATGAAATATGATAAGCGGATTATGTATAAACCGATTCATACGTAAAATTGATTCTGACAAAAGAGTCACGCAGATGACTGTTGCCGTATTTCACGAATACAAAAGGTATTCGTGCTTGATGACCTGAACAGTGGAAACGATAACCGTGCTTTCTATTTTCGCCTTTCCAATTACAGAACTCTGAGCTTGCGAAGATTCAATTGAATGTATCATTTATCTCGAGCCGGCATTGACAGGTACCTTGGCCGTTGTCGATTGCATGGCAAATTGTTAATTCTCCGACCGAAACACATAGGAAACGTCGGACGACGGTTTGGCACCCTTCCAGTCAACGATTGTGTTTTACTATAGCGATTATTTTCACTGGTGCACCATTCATACTGCTTCGGATTGTGACGGTTGAATAGACATGAAATAATTTTTATTTGCAACGACCGGCCTTAATTACTATAAGACTTTACTATTTTGCAAGCATCGGGATTTAATGCATAATAATATTAATTAGGCAATTAATAAAAAAACTACATACTAATACATGCATATAATGTTTGTCAATGTTATTGTGATCTCGACATAGGCCTTGTAATTGCGAGCTTTGGGGTAAAACCAGCCATGTATGTTATATGTTTTTCAATTTTGTAATTTCATATGTAAATTTATTCACCTTTTTAAATAAGAAAACTTGGAGAGGCAAGCAATATATACCTGCTACAGAAACTCAAAATTGTATGTTCAGTCGGCCAATCCACACTGGGTCAACGGTTAACTTCAGCCTCTCTTATACCTTGGTAGAAATGTAGTTGTGACGATGACGATGAACACAAAACGGGCTGCAATAAAATGCGAAAAAAGATTTACACATAGAGTTCACAAGAGCTAAACATTGGTTGCTCTTCTTAAAAACTTCGGAGTAGTAAGTAATTTAGTGGAATACTATGTTCCACTTTGTGTACCTAATTAAGTCGTGCGAGATTTAGGTGTTTCACTTGACAGGATAGCTTCCTGCACTTTGCAAAAGCTTCTATAATGCTCGGTTTTGTAATTAAATTTGTATCACAGCGCATCTGATGGTTATACTATGTTCTCCACTGGGTGAGGATAAAGCGAATCTACATAAGTGTGATTTTTCTAGATTTTTATTATTTAGCGAAATTACGTGATAGCGTATCAGTTAAGGGAATATTTGAATGCATTTTAATACACATATATAATCTAATCGAAGAGATATGAAATGAAGACCTTCTATTTCTATTCCTGTGGTTGCGCGACACTATCCACTACACAAACTTCTTGAAAATAATTAATTTAAACGTAGTATACAGGTAAGTTTATAAAAACTTATTAAACTTCTCTATCCATTACGCTGCTCTATGTTGGGATTGCAATCGCCTGATTGCAGAATGTCCAACCTGTAAAATCAGATTAGTGATGTAACCGATATCAACCATGACTCCCTGCAAATGTTGGAGGAAAAATCGGGAATCGTTGCGAAAATTTCTTTGTGTTTTTTATATAAATTTACTTGTCTTCAATTTACTTTTATAATTTGTATTGTGTTAGGTTGAAAGCATGCAGTATTTGACTGAATTGACCATTTTAAGTTGCCGTAAAATCAATCAATAAAATAAATTCATTAAAAAATATTATTTCTAATCTCTATCCCCCTTAGCCTTAAGTTGAGATTAATTGGTAAAATAAAATTTATAAATGATTATGATATAATATTTTTAGGCTACTCGTATTTGTTTTATTAAATTAGAAGATAAAGACTTGTCTAATCTTTGTAATGGCTGAATCCCTTTATGTTGGCAAATTGTTTTGTCAAGTATCATTTAATTTGGCTATCCAAATGGGGGTTTTATTATCATTTAATGTCAGAATGAAAATTCAACCCAATTTAGTAATGTAACATGGGTTCAGGGTCTTTGTTAGGTGATGTCTTATATTTAACAGAAAATTACTTTTTACTGAAAAAAAGATAATAAGTGAATATGAAAAATATTTCAATGTTGAAATATTTTTCTGTAATGCTTGTCATACCTATTTAAACACAAACTAGCAAAAAGTTCCTGTTTCCGGCGAGAAATTGAGAGAAATTCAGGTACTAGAAACTAAAATTTGGAATCGTCTATTAAATATATATACAATCAAGGTTTAACTTAATAGCTCAATATGAATCTGATCATTACATTTACTCATAAGCTTTAGCTGAAGCATGACGAAAGTTGCACACAGTTGCATCACAAACAGCACTGTAACACAGCAATAAATTTATATACGAGTATAAGCAAGAGGCAAATATTGCGCTAACACGTTGTATTAAGACTATGCCGTTCTAATTCGGGCAATCAGTGTAAATTTCTTTTAACCGCTCTGATGTATTGATTAGGTAATGCTATCTTTCCATCTTGTTCTGACTAAACTGACAAGAATAACCAAATAATTCAAGAATATACATGTTTTTAGGCGCTTAATTTAAAAAAGTCTTTATATTTAGTTGTAAAACTTCTTTTATCGTGTGATAAATTATTTTAAAATAGAGTTGTAATTAATACGTCTTTATTAAACAAAAAATAATTGAGACTTATACTGAAAGACATATTTTCACTTCCGTCAACAGCAACTTTGTTATTTTGTATTTTTTAGCCAACGATGATATATTTATATATAAATAAGAGGAGATATTATACTGAGGTGAAACTGATTGTCTAAATCGGAACAATTGTTATAAGCTAATTGAGTCGCATGGCAATAATAGCAAGAGAATGACGCCCCGATTCTGTTTGGTTAGCGCAACGCAATCTTTCCGTCCCGTAGTTTCTAATATGCGACGTATAGTAAAACGTCATTGTTTTGAGTATAAGTGGCGTAATGAGGCAAAAAAAATGAAGGTTATTTGTTAATTACAACTATTAATATTATGTACTATAACATGCTTTATAGTTACTTATGATAGGAATATTCTGGTAAATGTGCGAACATGAAAGCACAAACATAAATAACAACCAAATAGTAACACGACGGAACTTTACATCAAATAACGTTAAATTACTTTAACCGCTCTAATTAATAGAATAACTGTTCATCGTTAATTCTCGTTATTCATCTTTCGTAAAATGTGGTTAATTTAAAAATTACGAAGTTAATAATAATAATACCGATTTTACCGATTTTTGGTTATAGTATTATTTTGAATGTTTTTGCTTAACTATCTATCATCCAACAAATTTCTTTACAAATCCACTTTACACTACCAGTGTTTGAGACACAATATTTTTCTAGCATACTTACTTAGTATTGACATTAATATCGACTTTTATTCACAAGCTATTTCCAACACATGGTGATTTTAGTATTTGAGATTTTTTTTATATAAATATTATTTTTATTATTATTTATGTATATAAATATGACAAAACAAATTATTTGACACGAACAGGTATTTGAGATTTTTTCATAATTACATATACATATATGATAATTTGTTTTCCTTTCTGATATATATATATATATCTGATATATCTGGAAAAGTTTAATCACAAATGATTAGTTATCTCCGTACAGTTTTACAAGCTATGTTTAATTAATTATTTCCCTAGCTTTATATCATTCTCCACATCCAAATACTCGGTATTTATAAATTTACTAGCTTTCGCCCGCGGCTTCGCCCGCGTGAAATTAGTTTTTGTCAATCCTGGTCCCTTATGTCTAAGAGACTCTTACAGGGGCCAGCCTCACGTTAACCAAGATTCATGGTCTTATCTACAATTCAACCCAAGAACAAAAATTTCAGAATGCTAGAACAAACGATTTTTTGTTTCTTATGACGTGATATTTGACGAATTTGCATACTAACTTTCAACTCTTATTTCACCCCCTAGCTGGTCGAAATTTCAAAATCTTATCAAGTGCTTAAATTTAAAGTTTCATGGTTTATCTTTTAAAATTAAGAAATCCCATACAAACTTTCAACCTCTATTTCAACCCTTTCATCACTTTTTTTCGAAATAAAAAGTAACCTATGCTCTGTCTCAAGGTCTAAAGATTGTCTGTACCAAATTTCATCAAAATCGGTTGCGATGTTTAAGCGGGAAAGCGTAACAGACAGACAGACAGAGTTACTTTCGCATTTATAATATTAGTTGAGATAAATAGCTCTCGAGCTATCTACCATGCAGGAAGAATTGTAAAAAACCCAAGACTACCTTCAGGTTGCAATTTGCTTGAGAACACATACTCATCGAGATGAATGTGACGGGGCTTTTAAATCCAGTTCTCATTCAACAAGGAGGTTAGATATGTATATCAAAGTTATCTCAACTTTACGATAGCTTCCAACAAGAAGCATTCGAGACTCACGGCTCCGTAAAGACAAGTATACTTCCTTATTGTATACAATGAAAGAATCATTAGACGACTCTGTCAGCATTACGACTACCAACAAATATGACATTAATACGTCGGTTTATTTCCTACGAAGAGATAGAGCTTGCAAGGCATAAAAGCAATTTCTTAAATATTGATTGATACCCTATCAAAGGCTACAAACGAAATGTTTTGTGACGAAAAACACCAAAGGAGATTAAAGCAAGTCATCCACTGAATCAATATCCTTGCTTGTATTATCCTGTACGTGGTGCGAAAACAAGCAACAAAGTTTTTAAATATTATATTGTATTGTTCTAAAATAATAGTTTGATAAGATCTTAAAAAATATATTCTCAGTCTAAAATATAAATGCTCCTAAAAGAAACTCGTTAGGGTAATACTTCTACTGAGCAGCGCCGTTCAGCGGTCTTTTTTCATATAAAGTCCGATTGTGGTAAACTGTTCGTACCTACAATTAAGTCAAACGCCATAATCAGAGTTCAGGGCTGTTAAACTAGTGCTGATATTTTAATACTATTGTAATTCACATTATATCTGTAGACTATGGTTTCAGTATGTTATTTACTACTATAGTCAAAATATTTGACAACGTAACTATTGAGTTATTAAAATTAAAGCAAGCATTGTTATCAATTAAGTAATCCTCAACAATATCCTCAACGATTTAAATCTTTTAAAAGGCAAAACAGTAACATTTTGTGGAACTTTGTTGTGAAAGGCTATGCATTTTCCTATAAAAGAGCCTCTATTTTTTGCAGCCTGTACGTTGGAACGGCAAGCTTATTTTTATTGCTCGTGTTTAATTAATACGTTTGTAAATTTTTATGGTTCTTATGAACGTAAATTGAATTTTCATTAATCAATTGACCTGCTAAGATCATTATACTAATTTCATTAAGTAAGTCCTTCAGAGATTTCTTATGTGTTGATTTATATATAGCGCAAACTGCTCTTTTTGTAGTCATCTAATGGTACTGAGTCTGCTGGTGCTCCTATAATTATGAGAATTCCCCAAGGATAAATATTGTGACCAATGCTTTTCCTGACTTATATAAATGATCGTCCATTTGTTACTCAATTATGTTAAATAAAAAGTTAAATAAAATGATAAACAAAGGGGAATGTAGGAGTGTCAACCTACGTTGGTTTTTGACAATTTTATATTTAAAGGTATGTTACCTTTCCAGAAATCAGTTTCCTGATGTTCGTAGAATATTTCTGTGTTTTCCGGAGATTGTTGTGTAGTTAGCTTGTGGTAAGTTAATGTAAAGAACAATTTATAGACGAGTTGTATGATGATTCTTGGATTGAACAGAACCGCGACGGTTCTGTGAGCAGTTGGGCTCGTATAATTAATTATTTTTATGATAAGACTCCACAGATAAAACCATTGATTGAGAAATGAAATTTGAGTGGGATCGCGATTTTGTGATCTAGGATGAAGATTAATTTAGGTGCTTCGAGTATCACAACACGATTTTGTTTCAAGATTTTATTAAACGAGTGAATAAGCAGAGTAGGAAAAATATATTGACACATTATATGATGATTCCTAGATTCAACTGAACTGAGATGGTCTCTGAACAGTCGGGCGCGCAAAAGTAATAATTTCCCCCGAATTTATTTACTGATTTTCATCCCCAAAAGTACCAATATAATCGTAAATTATGCGGCAATAAGCTATCATGTAATTTTGAAAAACAAAATTAATCGTCTAGGTTCCGATACATATAAGTATAATAGACAAAGGTAATATTCTCCTCAAACAGATGTATGAAGATTTCGTACTGAGCTTTGAGAGGTAGTATTTGCGATATTTAAGTATAATTTAATAACCCTGGTAATAAATCTAGTTCTACATCACCACAAAACCAACATAATAACACAAAACATAAAAAAAATCAAGGTTGCCGAATAAAACTGTTGGTTACAATTTGGCAACAGTGCTTATATGAAACTAACAAGTGGAAAAAGTTAGGAAACTAGCTCGTACTGCCGCGGTGATGGATTGACTTTTTAACTCAATGCTGAGCACAAAACAATGATCTTCAATCATATATACGATACTATCATTCATGCTGCTGTCGGTTATCAATTTTGTACCCATTCAATGATTTTCACTTGTTAATTGATCTTAGATCCGCACTTCTGTTATTATACGTGTATTTGGTGTAGGAGAATGAAAGCATTTTGTTATACTTGTAGTAATTTACGCAATGCTTAAGTAACTATACACAATTCTCGCGAATAAAATACATATGATGTTATAAAATAATCACTAAAAAGCAAATAATGAAGTAACTGAAAACGTGCACCAGAGACACTTGGCTTAAATATTGATTTTCATATTGGTATTCTGGCCTGTGATAAGGAGACCAAATAATATTATTTTGTGATTTTTTTATTTTTGTCTGGCGAATTTTACAGGCTTAGTCAGAGTTGTAAACACAATTTATTTCATATCGTGTCGTGAATCTTATATCATTAGCATTCAAATTTTCCTATGTTTTTGTGTGTCTCATGTTATTATTGAGCTATCCACATCTGCTTACTAGTATTTAAATTTTAAAAACATATAAATGTAAATATATCAGCAACTTAGTTGCTAATATATTGTATAATATTTTATATTTGTTTTGTATGTTATTTAATTGACACGTAGCTCAGGAACTACATCCATCAAGCTGCTAGTTGTAAGCTGCTCATAAAAATCATTATATACATAAATATGATTATCTCGAGCAACAGGTTTAATTACTTTTACCTTATCGAAAAAAAAACGGAAAGCTTTCGGAAAGGGCTCTGGTACTGTTAGCAGTGACAGTACACATAAGACCAAAGTGTTTAGCCTCCCACTATCCTTCTTGAGATTTTTGAACAAATCAAATCAAAATAATCTTTATTCAACATAGACCTTTACAGGCACTTATTGACGTCAAAACAAACAAAACAAAAACCTTGCCCGTACGTATGAATAAGGAAAAAAAAAGTATTGACTCTATACCTGTTCGGAAATTGGGAGAGCCTTCTCGAGAAGAACAGGCAAGAAACTCTGAAGGTCTATTTTTTATCTTCTCTTATGCCCCATCAGTGCAGTCAGTCTCCCTCAGGGCAGCTTGTGGCGAGCTGTCGGTGAGTTGCGTCACCGAGGGTACCGATGTACTTCAGGGGGGCGTATGCCACCCGCCTCTGTCTTGCCTTAACCAGCCGGACAGAGTAGAGTCGCAAGAGCAAATGCTCGAAGGGTGGAAGTGTAATAATGTCATAACGCCGACGGCGTCTCGATCGCTGTCGCAGACACACTTCTCTACACCCTTAGCCGTTCACACCAATGTTGCTCTCTTCGCACCAATATTGGTCTGCTTTTTTGGAGGGCCCATTTAGTGAGCGGCGAGTCACCTGCCATATTTAAATCAATTAGGAGGCTTTTAGAAGGCAGGTGACTGGAGTCTCTTCCATAGCCCGGTTTTCATTACCACCTAAATCGAAATGCAATAGGCCACAAACGTTTTGACCACTAATGACAATAGTTTCTGTGCATCTAACTGGGTCTTTGGCTGCATTTTTTATGGTGCAGATAGAGATTAGACCCAGTTGGTACACTCCACGCACACTTTCATTAAATTTCGCTTAAATGGCCTCTACGCGTTGGATCTGTATCCCCGCGCAAGCCTTATAAAAGACCGTGTCTTATAAAGATACGTGATTTAAGCTACATAATAATATAATATAAAAATACAATATAATATAACATACAATCATACCTAATACGATTACAGCCGTATGTATGTTTACATACACATATAAAAATAATACAATATGAATAGTGTCCCTATTCCCAAATAGTGTGATCATTTAGATAGTCACTTACTTTATAATAACCTTTACTCATGAGTGTATTTTTGATATGGATTTTTAATTTATATAAAAGCAAATGAATGACACTTTGCTTGTTAAACATAGATATACATTTCCCCAAGAACGAACAGCTAGTTTTATGAAGTCTGAACATTGGAACAGCAAGTTTATTTTTGTTTCTAGTATTCACATATGTAGATCACTGTTTTTATTGAATTTATTATAGTTTTTATATACAAAAACTAAATTATTATAAATATATTGACTAGCTAAAGTTAAAATATTAATTTCTTTTTGAACGACGAATGAAGAACGAACAATTGTTTTAGGGATTCTCTAGCCCGTAAACAGTAAATAGCACGAATCGCTCTTTTTTGTAAACTCTCAATGTTAGCCGCTGATCCCCATAGCAGCAGTCCATAGGACATAACACTATGAAAGTAGCTGAAATAAACAATTCTTGCCGTTTCAACAATAGTTACAAGTCTAATCTTTTTTACTGCGTACACCGCTGAACTAAGTTTGATTACCAAAGTTTAAATATGTGGATCCCACTGTAGTCGTGAATCTAACGTAATGCCTAAGAATTTAGTATTATTTACTAAGTCAATGACATCACCATTCATATTAAAACGAGTATCAACCTGCCTTACATTGGGCAAAAAGAATTTGATACATTTTGTTTTCTTAGAATTTAAAGACAAATTATTAGTTGTGAACCAATACAGAACTCTAGAGAGAGCACTATTTACATCGTCATAACATTCCTTTTGTCTATCAACTTTGAATAGTTAAGAAGTATCATCTGCAAACAATACTGTCTCACACGATTCTGTAATGTAGTAAGGAAGGTCATTTATATTATATTAGAAACAGTAGAGGACCCAATATTGATCCCTGGGGAACCCCCATCATTATAGGCGAGCTAGCAGATTCTGATCTATTAATAACGACTTTCTGCAATCTGTCTGATAAATAAGATTTTAAAAGGCTAACAACTCCATCCGAGACACCATAATGTCTAAGTTTACTTAAAAGCGTTTCATGACTCACACAGTCAAACGCTTTGGTAAGGTCGCAAAATACTCCAATTGCATCCCGCTTGCCCTCCCATGCGTCAAAAATATGTTTCATAAGTGCAGTTCCGGCATCGGTAGTGGATCTACCTTTGGTAAAGCCGAATTGGCTTTCATGCATGAGTCTGTTTGTTCTCAAGTGACCTATTAGTTGATTGTAAATAACTTTCTCGAAGATTTTGCTGAAAGTAGGTAATATGGATATAGGTCTGAAATTTGAGGTATCTTTTTTGTTACCCGATTTGAAAAGTGGTATTAATTTACTATATTTCATTAGTTCAGGAAAGATACCCTCATCAATACAAGAATTAAAAATTTGTGCTAACAATGGGGCTGATTCATCGATGACAGATTGAATTATGTGAGTTGATAGATCTTCCATTATCCCCATATCCCCATAGATCTTCCATTTTCTTCTTGTTAAGTAAACGGAATGATTTCTTAATTGTAATCGTATTAGGTATGATTGTATCTTATACTATATTGTATTTTTATATTATATTATTGTAATTATTAACATTGTAAAGAGGAGATAAAAAATAGACCTTCAGAGTTTCTTGCCTGTTCTTCTCGAGAAGGCTCTCCCAATTTCCGAACAGGTGTCGAGTCAATTTTTTTATTGTTTTTGTTTTTTTTTTTAAGCTTTGTTTTTTTGTTTTGTCTGTTGACGTCAATAAGTGCCTGTAAAGGTCTATGTTGAATAAAGATTATTTTGATTTGATTTGTTCAAAAATCTCAAGAAGGATAGTGGGAGGCTAAACACTTTGGTCTTATGTGTACTGTCACTGCTAACAGTACCAGAGCCCTTTCCGAAAGCTTCCCGTTTTTTTTTTCGAGAAGTTAAAAGTAATTAAACCTGTTGCTCGAGATAATCATATGAAAATCATTATATAATGTATATATAATGATTTTTATGAGCAGCTTACAACTAGCAGCTTGATGGTTCTGTAGTTCCTGAGCTACGTGTCAATTAAATAACATACAAAACAAATATAAAATATTATTTTGATTATTTTGATTTTTGATTTTGATTTTTTGATTGAAGAAGCATCAATATGGCTAAATTTGAATGATTCACTGCACCTATTCACACTTGACTCGAGGAGGGTGACGGCTAAACTAGGAGACGAGTTAAGATTACTGGTAGTTATAGCAGGAATTTGAGAAAAATAATCAACAAATGTATTCGCAACTGCATCGTCCGACTTGATAGTCTTATTATTAATTTCTAATGAGAAAGAGTTCCCAGAGCTTCTACTTTTTCCCGTTTCCTGATTTATTACAGTCCATGTAGTCTTAACTTTGTTCTTTGACATATTTATTTTATTTGATATATATAAAGATTTAGCACATAAACAAACATTTTTAAAAGTTTTTGAATATTCTTTTACATAATGTAGAAAGGCAGGGTCGACAGAAGTTATTTTTAAAGCATATAATTCAAAAAGTGTTCTCCTGCTTTTATATATGCCCGCAGTAGTCCAGTCACTAAATTTCTTTTTGTTGTTTAATTTTACAACCTTTTGTGGAAACATATTGTTGCTTTCCATTCTTACTTAATTAAATAAATGATTATAAAAATTGTTAGCATTTCCACCAACAGTAGGCAAAGTTGTAATTTGAATGCTTTTTTTAAATTTACATAACCTTCCCTAGGATATAGGTCTACAAATCAATTCAGTTTGAGAGCTAACATGATGGTGCTCAATACAGGCTAGTTGTCCACTATGGTCAGAGTTAATGCAGTTTATTACAGCATATTCCATTACTTTACAGTTACAAAAAATATTATCTAAGCAGGTAACTGACGTGGGTGTTATTCTAGTTGGCTCGTTAAATACGTGATGCAGATCAAATTATTTATATAAATTAATAAAACTTTTGGACAGAGCTGATATATCTAAAATATTATTGTTAAAATCTCCATATACAATTACATTCTTATTTTTCCTGAACTATAAGAGAGCCTTCGATTCTTCTCAGTACTTCAATACATTCAATTGTTACAGTCACTTTATACCACGTAATGTCAGTTCTCGTTTAGGCCTTCAAGAGGTATAATGCAGGGCGATATGATATCGCTCTCAATGTGCACAGTTATTCTGGTGTGTTTAAACTTTTAGAGCGAAAGGACTGGATGAATATCAATGACGAATAATTGACGCACCGTTACATTGCTCATCATATTGTAGTGACTACGCTGAGACTATGCTGAGACCTTGGAAGACTTAAACACAATACTCGAAGATCTTAGTAGAGTTTCTTAATGATTGGGTCTTAAAATGAACATGGATATGACGGATATATGGATATATATATATATATATATGTTACGGGTAATGCTGGAAGGTGGAGTAAACCTAGGTTTACTCGGGTTGACTTAGTATTACCCAAGCTTCTTGGGTAAAGTCCGAATAATAAGTAAAATAAATTTTAATTCGGGTTTACCCATGCTCTACTCAACCCAACCTAGGTCTACCCAACTCTGGCTGGATAATGTTAAAAATTTGTCTAATTAATTAGTGAAATGAAAATCCAAGGCCATTTTAAACATTTATTATCTGAAAAACATACAAACATAAAAATTATTTATTTGAGCAAGATAAACTGCTGTGACATTTTGAGTTGCATAATTTTCCTGCAGCTTTGCATGAACACTTCTTTGTGGCACATTTTGTTTTGCAATTACACCTTTTATAACCCTGGCCTCCTGAAAGCGACTGTTCATTTGCAAGCTCTCGTAAACTTTTTTTTTCTGGTGATATATTTTCGATATCAATCAGTTTATCATAACACACAGAAAACTGATTCCTTGAGAACATTTCCTCAATAGTACCACGTTCGTTTCCTAGCCTATACAGATCACCAGCTTTTTCTATAACTACCATAAGCACGTTCCGAAACTCGCCTCTTCCTCTATCGACATCTGGTATTTGGACTCTCACCGTATCTCCAACAGAACATGGAGGAAATTTTAAATTAGATAAGGCTTTCATTTTCTTAGCTTGATTTTCTAAGCTCAATCGGGCAGATAATCTCTGTTTATATTATTTTGTTGAGTAGTACAAATTTCACATAAGTTTATTTCTTGTGTACTTGTGCCTGGGTTCATACATCTACTACACTCTAATTCGTCTTTCTTTTTGGCCGTTTCTTCTGAATTTATTTCTAATAAAAACGTTCCTTTCACCTTCTTTTGTATTTAAAACTTCTGTTTCGATATCGCTTCTCATCTCCGTGTTCTGTAAGTGGTAATTCTCTGATTCCAGCTCTACATTTAGTAAATCTTCTTGAGATTCTTGTCTAGATTCCGGTCCTTCTTCTTGGGATTCTGGACTAGATTCTGCTTCGGTAGTAAATTCCGTCAACATTTTCTCGAGCTCTTCCTCAGTGTGAATATTGACAATAACTTCTTTTGGAAGAGAAGACGACGCTAAACCCACCTTGACATCACTACCGAACATGGCGGTATAAGGAGCTCGTTTTATTCCATCGTGGAATGCCCTATTTTTCATTAATTGTACGAACTTCAAACCTTCTGACCAACGCTTACAATTTTCGTCGTTCATCCACGTCATAAGCATATTTTGTACGTCTTGATTTGCTCTTTCCACACTACCTTGAGACTGACTATGGCGAGGTTTGCCATGTACTATCTTCAGACCGCTCCACATCGAGCACAACTCTTCTATTACGTGATTTGCAAACTCGCGGCCATTGTCTGATTGAAGAATTGAAGGTGCGCCAAAAATACAAAATATGTCCAAAAGCTTATAAGCAACTTCTACGGCTCGTTTAGATGTTAACGCGCGCAGCTGTACAAACTTTGTCAAATGATCTTGATAGACCATTATGAATTTGAAGTCGCCGTCAGGGTTAGACTGCATGTCAATTAAATCTACTTGACAGCGACTATTCATTTCTGTTGACACCAATGGTTTGACAACAATTCCTTTTTTAGCAGACTTTAACTTTTTTTGGCATGGTTCGCATAGTCGTAAATATAATTTGATTACTTCTTGAGTAATATTTTTATATTTTTTTTTACATTCTTTTTCCATTCGATGTTTTCCTCCATGTCCAACAGCCAAATGAGTTTCATGCAAAATATCGAACATTTCATCATTAGTCACGTAATATTTAATTGTTGTCTCACTTGAAGATAGAGGAGCAATCAGTTTCTCGACGCCACTTACCGAGCACAAATCAAAACGCTTCAATCGCCGGTATTGTAAAGTAGTTTTCGATTTAGCTTCTTTTGCACTTTTTACCGAATTAATTATTTCCAAATACTGTTCGTTACTAAAGTAAAAAGAATTTAATCCTTTCGCTGAGAATAACTCTTGAAATTTTGTATCAAAACGCTCTCGAAAAGAACGTGCACTCTGTTCGGTCGCCATTTTGTCACTAAGCAAGCGGCGGCGTGGCCAGTGTTGCCAACAAGACTAATGCAAAATTTGCTAAACTGTTGTTAAAATTTAGCCAAAATTACGCAACACCTAACATTACCCAGACAGAGTTGGGTAGACCTAGGTGAGCATGGGTAAACCCCGAATTAAAATTTATTTTACTTATTATTCGGACTTTACCCAAGAAGCTTGGGTAATACTAAGTCAACCCGAGTAAACCTAGGTTTACTCCACCTTCTAGCATTACCCGTAACATATATATATATATAATGTTAAAATAAAGGTAAAATTTTATTCAAGACTTAATCTATATTCATTGTTGAAGAGTAAACTGTTTCTAAATACAATTGACGAGGTCTCCAGACAATTTCATTGACAGTTTGTAACTTGCCACAGCAACAATTCGACGTCCAGTGAAACAACATTTCTCAACTAATTATACTAGTTAATTGGACTAGCCGTTGTGTCTGTAGGGATCGGCCGTTACGGGTTCATTATGAAAGATAAACATATTATTTTCCCCGTTTCAAATAAGATTTCAGTCCACGAAATGAATATGTTATAGCTGGTTGTTTAAAACAACATGATTCAATCAGGCTTGCTCGCAATGATTAACTTAGCTTGGAATGAAAGTTTAGAGAGCATCATCGTTGATTTTATAAATACCCGGGAAGCCGTTGAATTTTTTTTTAATATAATTAAGCTAATAAAAATGTTTACTCTTTAATGATAAATGACTATAAGGGTTGGTGTAAGTTTTCCAACCAAACCATTCCTATAAGGATAACATAATATTTCTATTTATGAATTAATAGAATAGAATATTAAAGACATATTTTAATGGATAATTTATAGTTATTTCTAACTAAAAATTTATTAAATTTTAAAAGCTAACAACCATTTTATAGTTTTACCTATATCAGTCACGTTGTGACATCTGGATGTTTATGGTATAAAATACTTATTCATCTACAAAACATTGTTAGAAAAAACCCGCATAATTTGCTCTTCTACTTTATTTATTATATAATAAGTAGAAAAAAGGTCCTGAAATCACTTGAATTACTCGTGCTAACACATTACACTGCCAACATCCTAATATCAATAACGATGTTATGTAAATAATGAATAAATAACTAGTACAGGCTTGCTTGTATTTGATTTTATAATTTTTTATGAATCAACCATTGCATTTATTAAACTAAAAATTTGATCTATCCCCTGTTCAGATTTTGAAAGACCCTTTTCGAGAAGAACAGAAATTGAAGGGACGAATTTTTGTTTCCGCTCTTACAATGCTATTTTTTACAATAATTCATATTTTACGCAAAAGTTATTTAAGAGTATATAAAAGTTAAAAAACGTTTTAAACTAATGTGACAAAAATGGAATGTAGCCTTCATCCACCAGTGTGTAGGCTCCGCCGAGTCTCGTCTGTGATTCTGAGAACAAATATCATAGGTGGGTACAATTATTAATTAAAATAAACTAGTAAATATGTTCCCACGTAGTGCAATTAACCCTTAATAACCTAGAATTTAAATTTTGATACCAAGCGTTTAAACCGAATGTTCACATATTTTTTATAAGGTAAAGCATTTTCACTTTTTGGAAATGTATTGTACAAAGTTACACATTGAATGAATGAACCTCTAATATTTAGAAGCTTAAACTTTGGAACAGCAAGCTTATTTTTGTTTATAGAGTTTAAATGGTGAATTTGAAAATTAATAATAAACGTATTATAGTTCTGATCAATACTAATGTCAATATATGTATTTCCTTAAATACAAAACTTAAGTACCAAAATGGGTCTGCGTTACATAGCTTGGCCTAAATGCAAATACAAAGAATTCATGACATAGTTGTATATCCGCTTTGAAAATATAAAGTTTGATAAATAAATTAAAACGTGCGTATTGAAATGACGACACCATCGCTCACTGGTAAGGTATCTAATGACTTTTAACTACCATAAATGCCTGATCAGTGCAGTCAGTCTCTCTTAGGGCAACTTGTGGCTATCTGTCGGTGAGTTGCGTCACTGAGGATACCGATGTGCTTCAGGGGGATTTATGCCACCCGCTTCCATTTTGTCTTAGCCGGCCGGACAGAATGGAGTTGCAACGGCAGATGCTCGAAGGGTGGAAGTGAACAGTTATGACATTATGTCATAACGCCGACAGCGTCTCGGTCACTGTCGCAGACACACCCTCTACACCCCTAGTCGTTCACACCAATGTTGTTCCCTTCGCACCAATATTGGTCTGCTTTTTTGGGGGGCTCATTTAGTGAGCGGCGAGTCATCATTTGCCATATTTAAATAAATTAGGAGGCTGTTAGAAGGCAGGGGACTGAAGTCTCTTTTTTAGCGCGATTCTTATTACTATCAAAATCGAAATGCATCTACAAATGTTTTGGCCAGTAATGACAATAGTTCATATGCATCTAACTGGGTACAGTCTTCATATAGAGAGTCACGGTGCATATACAGATTAGACCCAGTTGATATGCACACTTTCATAAAATTTCGCTTGAATGGCCTCTACGCGTTCTCGTATATCCCCGTGCATGCCTTATAAAGAATATTTTTTTAAGACGCGTGTTAAACAGGCTTGAAAATCTAAATATTATTCACTTGATTGATGCATATTACTTCCTCTTGCGTGAATGACTGCTTGAAAGTATATGTGCTTATAAATATGCTTTTCAAAATGCTTTTTTAGTCTAATTAAGGAATTTCCTCCCACGCTCTAAGTGAAACCATTTTTTGGCTCACGTAGTGTTTCTGATGTATCACATATCATCACATCACATCAAAGCAATTTCTGAAATCTAATATCAACTAAGTGAAGCTGAACGATGTCAGCAGTACGAACTGTTGCATTTTCATAAATAATTTTCTTAGCCCTTTGAATGGTATCATACAAATACGAAAACATTTTATAAATAACGGATTAGATATAAAGCTAAATTTGTTTATAAAAATAAAATAAATTAATAAAATAAGTCTTCTCTCAGTAAGAAATATTTTTTATCTACATTTTTTTAGATTATCTCGATATTTTCCACGTGCTATCACCGTCGCTGTGTTATACACAAAACAATATCAAATATGCGTTAATTGCCGTTAAATATTGTGGTGTGATAATATTTCTACGTATAAACCAAATAATACTAGTCCAATAACCCTGCTTGGCATCCTAAGCAGCAACATGAAAAGACGTACAATATTTCTTTAACACCTCCCAATCAATATTGCTGTTATAAATTATAAAGCATTTACGATGAACATGATTCACTGACTCTGTTTTGCGACTCGGCCACCTTTCACTCAACTCCGGTAATTACTTGACCCTCGCACCCTCGGCTCCTACTGCATAGGAATTGTCAATTTTGCGTAATATCACGATAAACACCCATGTAACGTACCTCTCGATTTATAGCTTGCTTAAATATTAACTGTAATTGGAAGGTTTGGTGTACTCCAGGTAATATTGTGGAGTAAGAAAATAATAATTAGGATTTAATATATTTTTACAATATATTTTTTACTTTCATTAATTGCTAAATTTTTTGCTGTCTTCTACAAGAATGTTATCACTATTCCGGCAAATTATTAAAAATTTGTTAATACGTTAGTACGTACATACAGTATTTATATCTAAATTTGTTAGTACGTACGTTCTTGTTAACGCTACATAAAAAAAACGTCAATTGCAAATTACATATGCATGCGTTAAAAATATATATATAGGTCACAAGTTAAATCTCAACATATAAATATCGACAAGTATTTGATTATCGACAAGTATATTATTTAAGATTTCAAATAGAAACCACAGTCATTGTAATTATCTTTTATTAAGAACTGAATCTACCACCAGCTCGTAATACTAACTTCCCCGACAAGAGCTGGCGAGAAACTCGGGGGCTGCTCTTTTCAAAAAGTTACAAAAGTATCAATGATATATATTAATTACTAGCTTTCTGCCCGCGGCTTCGCCTGCGTGGATTTCGGGATTGGGTCTATAGAGCGTTAAAGGTCATAGCTTTTGCTCACGGCTACATATGCGCGGAAGTCGGTTTATGGCGCGAAGGTTTTATCGCGCTTCCCGTGGGACTATCCGTTTTTCCGAGATAAAAAATACCGCCAAACCTTGCTCAAGAATCACTCTATCCATTGATGAAAACCGCATGAAAATCTGTGCAGTAGTTTTTGAGCGAAGCCTTTATTGCACATCCCGTGGGACTTGTTGATTTTTCCGGGATAAAAAGTAGCCTATGTTACTCGGGGATAATGTAGCTTTCCAAAGGTGAAAGAATTATTGAAATCGGTCCAGTAGTTTCGGAGCCTATTCATTACACACAAACAAACAAACAAATCTTTCCTCTTTATCATATTAGTATAGATGTAAAGAATGGAACATAAGTACGAAACAATATGTTATAAAATGGTAGTTTAAGAATTAGGTACTAAGAACAACTGATAAGCTTTTTAATAAGATAAAATAAAATATTTCAATAAAATGTACTTAACTCTCAGGGTAACGTCTCACTGGGTCTCATCGATAGCAGCATGGCCAACTTGTGCGTAAGGTTGTCAAAGACGGAAAACGTATACTAAAACGACGTACGACGAGACGTAAACGTAAAACGTATTACGCGTACCGAATGTTGATAAATGATAACGAATGAAATTGCTAGTGCCAAGTCGTGGCCTTTTATAACAAACCAAAATGGCGCAAACGAATTTGTGCTATAGATGTAACCGGAAAAAGACTTGTACTTTCATGTGGTAAAACTCTTAAAAATGTCCTAACATTATTTATGAAATACAATCGTTATTGTAGAATAAAAATATTATTATGCAACCACGTACTTTCATGCGGCGACTGACTGGCGCCTACATAAAAGCACATGTTTAAACTATTAATCTAAATTATTATTAAAATAATTTTATGTATTCTACAATTACATATGTTTTAGGTATTATTCTAATACTTTATATTTAAAACAAAGATAATCACAACAATTAAGACTATTCATTAAACTATGCAAATTAAAGATGTAAAGAAACAATTAAATTAATAGAATGTTGAAGTAACAGGTGTAAAAACATCGAATAATTAATGCATTTTTCGACATATTTCAATAAATTGAATATTTCATCAATCTTAAAAAAACTTGAATCTATCAATAATATGCAAAAGGTTTCATACAAAAATATGCAGCTATAAATTTCGATTCTCTTGTAATAAGTTCCGTATGTAATGAATTTCTAAAAATCTCATATTACTGGATTTAGTATATTTCTTTATTACTTTTTTAACTACCTAGTATAAGTGACTATTGAACTGAATATTGAAATCGAATATTTTAATTGACTTAACTTGTTACTTTATGATGTTAAGCTATGAAATGCATAGCCTGCAGCATTTCTACACTGTTTTGGGTCTAAGCATCGTTGTAGTGATTTATGATAACATCACTAAATACTCGTAGTTGTAAGAAAAATATATTTGTGTATTCATACCATACATAGACGGTTAGAGTATCTAAATTAATAAATTGATTTTATGCGTTTTCTATAAGTAATCAATAGATTTCAGATTAAAGAAAATGGCCTATAATATAAAGTTCAAACTCATTAATCGAAGTGTGTCAAATTCATTAGGAAATATAGCATGTTTAATTAGATAAAAATTTATGAGGTGACAGTATGAACCAGTACTGGGAAGTTGCAAAGCGTCTTAGTGATTAGCGGCTTACTTTATATTATATACTCGTATCAGGACATTATAACCTTCATTGCTCTTGGGTGATTTTATTTAAACATAAATTGGAGTGAATATCTTGTCTTTTATATTGTTCATAAATAAAAGTCTTTTTTTTAAGGGTTGACAAGACCATCTTTAAATTATTTGATATTTATCTGAGAATAATTATGCAATGGCTAGTGATATTTATTTTAAATCTTAAACAACTAAATCTGTTACTGTTTAACTTCTGTTCAATTAGCTATGTTGGAGTTAGATTTTTATATGTAAATATTTTTAGAGTATTTAGACTCCTAATGAGTTTTTTTTTATTGCCGTACGTGGCAGACGAGCAGCAGCACACCTGATGTGAAGCGTTAACCGCTGCTCATGGACTTAAGCAATTCCAGGAGTGGAAACAGCAAAGCCGCTGCCTACCGTGATGAGAATACTCTCTTTAAGCCTCGTTTGAAGAGGGACATGTCATAGCGCGGGTACCGGTACCGCGGTACCGCTGGTACCAGCGGCTTAATTTTAGTTTATTTTATTCTTGAGATGAAACAGGACGAGGGTTGATCACAATACGTCGAAAGTTACGTTATCATACGTAACCATAACTGGACACAAGCCAGAATAGGCGACAATTTTTGCTGCAGATATCGTTTATGTTCATATAAAATTTTTAACCAATCCAACTTCTGTGAAAAACTCACGAAATTCAGTGGCGGAATTCAAGAGAAATATTCGTTTGGAAAATTTTAACGGTTGCATACCAGGCAGTTCCCGATTGAATGGTTACACATTTTATCGCTCAATGAATTTTTATTTATAAATAAAAAAGTAAGAGGTTTCTTTTCATGCGATATATGTATTACGAAGCGAATTTTTATTAGTGACAGGTTATGATGTTAATTGTTAAATTAAAACAAATTAAACAATGTTGATTATTAAACAATTAAAGTGTTAACAACATTAAAAACTAATTGAAAATGTATTTTCCGGTAGAAATAAATATTGATAAAACTCTGTCGATTCTTTGTATTTAAGTTTAAGAAAATTAACGAGGATGTTATTAGTAACAATTGGTCTCACTTACTGATACCGCGAAAGCATAATTGGTATAACAGATGAACTCAACCTGTGCACGACGGTACACTTCGCTTGCTGGGATTATTGAAGGATTCCGAACGGTGCGACCCGGGGTTGTTCCAGGAAGAAATCAAAACGCTAGTTTTCTTGTGTTCAGTCGGCCAGCAGGGTCTTCAGGAGCTTTCTGTGGTTGTGGTCGGGCAGTCGTCCGCTTCAGTATGTGGTCCGGAGTCTCTCAATTCATTCCCAAAATCATCCCTACCAAAAAATGCTATTTTTGAGACCCTGTCGCACCCTTTTGCCCTTTATTTATACAATTAATGCTTATTTGCTATATGTTCTTTTATTTCCATCCCTTTCATATATAGGTAATCTGTAGGAGCTCATTTTTCCCTCTATTTTGCCGTTTACTGTGTCACTATATCTATTATAGCTTTCGAGATATACTCGATAATACGTCTTCCAGGGTGAAATCTATCCCTGTTTACGGCTCAGCCCCCACAAATTACCTACACTTAAGTCTTCACTCTATATATATATATTTTTCCACGGGGGATGGTAGTGAATCCTCATAGAGGGCGCGCCACCACGGTGGTCGCTATGACAACCCCCTGGTGCTCGGATGACCTCGCACCGGATACCACCCGCAACCGGTCTACGGCGGATGGTTATGTTGGACTCTAGCAGAAGGCCAGCCTACCAACTAAACACTACCTACAAGCCTTTGGTCGGGCAGAAGGCCTGGGACCCTATCGGCTTGAACTAACGCTCCCGCCCTCCAGAGCGGGGGAGGTGCATAGCGCAGCCTCAGGAGAGTGCGTGCGCTCTGATGTGAGTTCGGTTACCAGAGTGGTCCGAATAGTAACATGTGCGCTTATGCACTTAATCATCAAGTTAAGCTAACTACACAGGTGTTGGTGTGTGGTTGCTACTTACGTGCTTGTGGAGTTCGGCGACGCAGAAACCGCCTTGAGTAGCCTGTTGAGCTTAGTTGTGATTGTGTTTGGCGGGTCTGATAGCGCGTGTTTGGGACGGCGAATGCGGTCGGAAACTGCGTAATCGGACGCGTTTTTAATGAGCGGATTGGGGTGGGCGGATGCGGCTTTGAAGAAGCGTTCACTCTATATAGCATATGTTCGGGGAGTATGTAAAGTACTATATCTTTACCACTGGCCACTGAGAATGCTCGGTAACATACATATACAGGCACTTTTATATGTGTTTAGGACATTTATCCTACATTTTCAAACAATTTTCGATTTTTACAATTTTATAATTTATTATGCCCTCGCTATGCATTATATTGTTCATTTAATACATTAACATATAGTATGCCCAAATTCAAGAATAGTTTTCATATATCTAACATATTTTCCCTAATAAACTCATATATTCTTTAATTACTTACGCTACTATCTCTGTCTAAGGGTTTTTAATCAATATATATATATCAATCTTACAAACTATATGTATTCTTATCACTATGGGAACCTATTCTATATAGTTTATTCATTTCCTAAGCTAAAACTTATCTTTATTTCTTAAATCTCGGGCTTAAGCCATGTCTATGTAGTTCGGGTCTAAACCAAGGTCTCTGGTTTAGACTGGACTTTATTACAAAAACAAATTCAAGAACGATCTTCCAAAACCCGAGTCTAAAGAAAATTATTCATTCGTTCGTTTATAACGGCTTTGGCACCCTAGTTTTACCCAATTTTATTAGTAAACCAATAATCGTTCCATTTCACGCAGCTTTGTTTGTAACCGACTTCATAACTATAGTGAAAATAAAACTACAAAGATGATAGAAAACATTTATTTTAGAAGATAAATTTAATTTTAAAGTATATATAAGAAGAAATGTAAGTATGAAAGAAAATATTCGTACTTACATTTCTTCTTATATATACTAGAAAATATAATAATACATTTCACGTTGTAAAAATTGCTTGTTGGAACGTAAATTAAGTACCTATCCAACATTTGCCGCCCTTTTGACACCAAAGCATTTAACTAAACAAAATTATTTCGTTTTCTTTGAATTTTACAATGATATCTTTAATAAACTTATATAAAAATGGAAAATAATAAGAGCTCCTATAATTGGTGCCAAGAAGACAAGTAGGTACTTCCCTAGTTTATATTTTAATAAAGACATTTTGAAAATTAAAATGTTAACTGTGCTTAATTCTAAGTTCATAAAACAATGATTATTTAACTTATTACTACCTACTTTAATTACTTTTCTTTTGGATATTTTATGGCATTTATTCATCTAGTTAGATATACGTATGCACAAACTAGAAATTGTCAGCTGTTAAAAATCATAATTTCGTTTTGAAACCAGACTTAAACTAAGGGGTAGCCTAGTTTATCTTTAAACCAGAGATAAATCCGGTTCTTTGGGTAAAACGTGTCTTGTAATATCAATTTCATTAAAATCTGAGTTAAACTCGAGTTTTCGTTTAGACCAGGCCTAAACCAGGTCATGGAATAACATGGAACAGGTTTTAGCACCATTTCATATAAATGTTTGTACTGTTTTGTTTTGGTAATACAATAAATTTGGAAATTTAATATGTCTCAACATTTCAGTCAAATGTTCTCAATCTCAATCAAATGTACAAAAAATCTATTTGTCATAGCTGTGTGTTAATCTGACTTATTATTGACTATTAAACTATTTAAAATCCAAATACAAATCGATTACCGCCCCCGGATAGTACATATAGTTAATATTTATCGTGGCAATTAATTACTTTCCAAACTTCATTAATTTCTAGTTATACAGCTCTGCCAACAAATTGCGTGATATCAGCCTGAATATTAAACAGAGTAAACACCCATATTTCTGCAAAATTAGTCTAATGAAAACTATGAATGAAAATGAATCCCAAGTTGATAACAAATTCTAGTGAAATAGAAAATTTTGTAATGAATTATAATTGTCAAAACTTTTCAAAGGCAATAAAATATTGTATATACATTTTATTTACAATAATAATTAATTCGGATGTCTGAATCTCCAAAATTATTCATAAAATACTTACTACTTATATATGAAATTGATTGATATTTTATTTAACGTCGGTATTTCTATTTCTTGACTCCAATATACTTAGATCCGTGCAGTAACATACATACTGTTTGTATGTATGTTACTGCACGGATCTAAGTACAAATTTCTCATGAATATCGTAATGGCTGACTAGAGAATTCACGGCAATTATATATTTGCAAAGAGTCTGGACAGAATATGTGGGACAATAAAAAAAAGCAAAGTGTGAATGTCAGCGCTACCTTACGGGTAGATGAGGTATATTTATTTGTATACTTAGTTATATTAAAACAATGTAATTATGAGGACAGATTTGGGTACAAATTGAATAGAAACAGATGTTTTAATCTTTTAAATTACTATCTACTTAATTAAGCTATATCAAATAAATATTATAATTATTGGATACTTGATTTTTAATTTATATTGTAATTTGTTTACGAAAGCACTCTTCTTAGTTATAAAAACAGTTCTCGAAAGGTCATGCTATAATTATTCTTTTAATATAATTAAATTCATATTTTCGTCTTTAAAAGAATCTGGCAATTTTTCACTTATTACAATTCAACTTAAACATACTATATTAAGTAAAACACAAAACTCATATTAGGTTGGTTGACATCATTCTTCCATTCTTAATCACCTGTTCTCTGTATATTAAAATATTCGCGTGTTTTCCTGAGCTAGTCACTTCCCAAAGGACAAATGGAAATTATTTGCTAGCGTTGCTAACTCAAATTCTATTACAATATGTCACTTTGGTATTAACCTAATTAATGTTGATACTTAATACAGTAACATGCATAAACTTATTTCGATGACTATATTAATTGATTATATAATAACTGATAACTTCCCCTAACATAAAAATAATATTAATTTTGATTGATTTAGTTTTTATGCAAGTTTTAATAGCTATCATATAGCATATAGATAAATCATTTTAATGAATGTTGAATACTTTGAAATATTTGTTTGGTCTGTATTGAGGAAAATTTTTCAATAATTGTAAATTACATTTAATAAAATATACTCTTGAATTTTACTTTTATTTTATGAATCTTTATTATATATTTATTGATATGTTTATCTTTGAATACAGCAGTATTGTGAGATATACCATCGGGCATGTCTAATTTACGAAAATATTCATGATACGTTCTCTTTCAAATCTGGAATATTGAATTAGAATGAATGAATGACTTTATTGTTAATACGCTTTTCCAGAAGTTCTAACGTTTTCAACAGGAACGGGATAATATCATTATCTACAAGGCGAACAAAAAGGCATGTATATATATATAAAATGTTTAGAGGTTTTTAATAAAATGCGAAGAAATTTTAACGAACTCAATATATTTTCATAACTTTTATAAACTACATGAAATATACACTATAAGCCCACTACAACATTGCAAACAGTATAAAAGAACACAAATTTCTCTACTGTAAAGAATGTGTTTTTTTGGCTCACATAAATAAATCATGCGAGCCTATATGTCTCCTGTATGTGTCTGTGGTAAAAAATTCCAGTGTCAGGCTTGTCATATATTTTTAATATACATATCATAGTTGACATATTAAGCAAACAGAAGTGCGATACGACAACTAGATATAGGTTTTTTATATATTTAACGAAACCATATTTTATCAGATCAGACAATCAAAATTTAATAAATTACATGACTAATTTGTCCTATTAATGTATTTATTATAAAGTCGATATATTTATACTATTGTAATTCAGTCTCGCATATATGACATATGAGTTTTTATTATTTTCGTTACTTGTAATAGAAATACTAGTCATAAGTACTCTATTGTAGCAGGTGTTATTTTGCGGAAGTCCATTGTATTACAAAGGATATTGTTTTTTGCTGATTCCGCGCAGTTCATGATGACTTGTCCAACAAGCAGACAAAAGCCTGGTGAGCTTGAGCCGCTGGTGAGTCACCGGGCGGGCAACACATCCTGAAGATGTCTCGCTGAGAGACGAAACACGTGTCGACCTTGTCTGCTTGTTGGACAAGTCATCATGAACTGCGCGGAATCAGCAAAAAACAATATCCTTTGTAATACTAGTCATGTTTAATATCTAAATTTATAAAAGAAGAAACTGACTGACTGACATATCAACGCACAGCCCAAACCGCTGGTCCTAGAGATTACAAATTTGGCACGTAGGTTCCTTATAAGGTGTAGGGGTGCACTAAGGAAGGATTTTTCAAAATTCATCCCTTAAGGGGGTGAAATGGGGGTCCAAAGTTTGTATGGAGAAACAAGATTTGTTTGAATATTTTATTCGAAACTTCGCAGGAGTACTCCTAACAATAAATGAGTAAACACGTCTTTCAGGATTTTTGAAAATTCAACCCCTAAAAGGGGGAAATGGGGTGTCAAAGTCTGAAAATCGACAATGGGTATTGTTTCTATGGTCTATCGGGTCGCTGATTACGAAAACAACAATGATTTTAAAATCCAACGTGGCGGACGTGAAATAACATCTCCCCTGTCGAAGCCCCTTTACGTAGACGGTTAAAAAATACGATTAGTACGCGGGCGAAGCCGCGGGCACAAGCTAGTTTGATTTATAAAAGATGGCTGTTATAACGTGTAAGCGATAAATACATATAAGATTGAGTTCAGTGTTATAAGCATCGGATTACGGAGCTTAAGAAATTGTACGCTGCTGAGGTCTCAAGTTCAAATTATACCACAGACAATTTTTCACTTGATATAACATTAAATAATATTAATCATCAAAATGAATGCCAGTAATAAATAATACAAATAAAACGCACTGACGCACGAATTCGTTAAAATAACCCACCCGAAAGAGTGCGCGCCTACTTTAGTTCTGAACAGATTTAAAACGTGTACCTATATAAAAAGTACAGTGTCACGCAAATGAAATGAAAGCGTCAAAATAAAAGCTAGAAATCGAATTAAGATAGAGAGAATACGTTGTATAACTTGTTTGTTGTCAATTTACCTTAAATATATATATATATATATATATATGTATATATATATATATGTACATACATATATATGTACATATCTTAAATATATATATGGCTACAAGATTAATTGATAATTTGATGTGTGGGTGGTTTACTTCTTAACATGGAAACGGATAAGATGAAAATTATGTCAAATTCGTGATGGTTGGAGGCTCTATATTGAAAATCGATGACATTGTTTAAGTCCAACATCCAATCCATCCAACAAGGTGGAAGGTAGATGGTGGAATCGACGGATCCGGAAGTTTACGGAAGGTACGCAGTATATTTATGACGGAGACGGAATGGTAACGCCTTTGATTCATGCTTATTATTAGTAAAGAAATATTGAACAGAAACCCAGTTACTTACAACGGGGCTTATAAGGAGGCTCAAAATCAAAAAGAAAATGGAGGTGGATGAGGAAATGCTCGGAGTTTCTCTGTATGATGGCGGACATAGCCCAGCTCGCATGATTGATAATTGTATTTGGTGAAAATCTCAGAAAGATATTCGAATTCTATAGACACTTATTGGCTGCAAATAATATATAAGCTACTTGACTAGCATAATGATATGTATGTCAGTTTAGTACCTACTAGCTTACAGAAGACGAGTAGTCAGATTTCTTTTTCTGAAAAATCAATATACAAATTATAGAATAAATACGTGGGGAGCATAGAATTATTACATCTAAACAAGCCAAATAGTTAAAAACCTTTTTTTGTTTTGTTTCAGAAAAACAAAGCTAAAAGGTAAGAATACCTCTTTTGATAAAACATAAGCATCCTACGATTGTATTATAGTGTCGCGTAAATATCAGAAAGATTTATTTCATTTAATATTTTCTGGTGCATAATAATGTCTATCTAAATGAATGTTTTGCTAAACAGTGCTCATAAATTGAGAACCACGTATAGGAATGTCTAATATGTTTATATTTAAATATTTCTTTATCTTTAGCAGTAGTTTCTTTAGTACTTAATTGATTATTTGAACTTATTTAATAATTAAATGCAATTCATTGAGACCTTAATCATATCATTAAAACACAGCTACAAAATTTGTTTATTGTTATAAAGTTTGTTGGCTCTAGTGTCGATTTATGGAAACTTACTAAGCAACTTAAGTAAATTACTCAGTGGGCCGCCATAATTATTATTCAACCTTTATCCGGGCCAAATCGAATAAATTTGTTCCAAAATTACTTTTATTAAAAGCATTTCTTTCCCTCCGTCGATCCAAAGTGCTAAAGTAGAGAGTAAATGGACTGGAATTTCCGTTTCACGAATAAATTATATAAGAATATTACAGTAAATAACTCTTTAAAGATGTTTCGGTACGATTGCTACAGAATGTTTTGGAGCTCTCGGTTAAATAGAGCTGTTATTATGTTATTTATGGGTCTAATATGAAAATGGAATGCTTTATGTTTATTACTACTTAACGCACTGTACAATATATGTTTGAATTCATTCATTAAAAATAATTGCGTTAAAACAAGACAATATCAAATAAAAATCTTTTCTAATATTGCTTACTGAAAGAGAAGGACACATTTACATTTAAATATGCTATATATCGTGAATCAGTATGAGTGATAAGATTTTGAACATAAATGCTTAAAATCTTAAGGCTGTCATCATATTGTCAATATTGAAAGTATATGATATATTTAAAATTTAATATTATGCACTTTACATTTTGTCAAGATTCCCAAAGATTAAAATAATAGAGATATAGAGATGAAAATAAATAATCAAATAACCTATTTTATACAGTTATACATAATTATCAAAAAAATAATCTATTTCACACAAACGCTCAGTTCTTCTGTGGTCCGTCAAAATTTTAGAATTCATCTCATATCTTTTTAACTTTAACATTCTATATTCATTGTGAGATTTATATATCAAACATGATGTATAAAAACATAACCAGACATAAAAAAAGCAATTGTTTTGCTTAAATTAAGAGAAAACTAATGCATGTAAATTGTATTATTATGTGTAAGTTATAATGATATTAAAATTTTGTATTTGCACATTGTTAGTATTTAAAGTTTGGTAATAAAATTGATTTACATTTTACAGCTAAATAAAAATAACAAACCTTGATTCCTATGTACACGGATCTAGGATTTCAAGAAACAAAATTGATGACGAATAATATTAGATATTTCAAGTAACATAAAGTCTTGTGAAAAATAATGATTCAATATAATTAAAAACACTTATGGATAAAACATGTTATGATGTGAATAAATTGTTACAATATATATGGATAATATCGCAGCTTTTTGCAAATATAATCTCAATATTTTATTTTCCAATCTAAGGATAATGTGTTTTGAATATAATGAGGTTTTCTAAAAATATTAGTGATGAATTATTTTTAACAAATATATTTTAAAATTAAGTTCACCATGGCATTTATATGAAAAATCAAATATGATCCGCTAAAGTAACGCAATCGGATCACACCTTATTTGAATAGTTAGATTAAATATCAAAGCAATGTGATGAGTTGTTAACGCAATCATTTTCGGCAATCTTCCAAGTGCTCGTTAAATACTTGCCTAACTTTATATAGCGTAGATTACACCTGTCAATATTGTCATTGAAACTATCTCAATTATATTATTATTTTCGGAACAACAGAGTTCGAGTTCGGTCGGGTTCGAAACAATATAATGATCTTGTTGGTTATTAGATATTAGATTCTACCTACCTACATGGTACATAACTTCATAATGTATTTATTTGATCGTTATCATGAGAAACTTTCATAGAAGAGGTCTACCTATTGTTATTGTTATGGAGGTAATGTATAGACTTCAGTTTTATCTTGAAGGGTCCATGCATTTTCCCAAAGCAAATTGTGTCGCATAAATCACAGCTGACAGTTTAGTTCCCTCCTGTGGTTTCAGATACCTTTCCTTTCTTCGAAGTATACCAACGTAATTTCTAAACAAAATGTTTTGGCGCTTAGACATATTAACGGTGTGTTTGTATTGACCAAACCCTCTTAGCCTTACCAAATATTTGTTTCCTGCTTTATTACGCTATTCGAGTGCTGGCAATGAAATCGCGAAAATGAAACTTGTAAGATTAATTGGATGGGGAGCCGTGTTGTCATGTTTCTGTTTATGATGCGCTTTTGTTCAATAATATGTCTTGACACTCGATTATTTTACTTGATAATTATAATTTATCCTTGTGCAGTAATATTAGGTGCACAAGAACAACTTTCACAATCGCGTAAATAAGACCGAAACTTTGTACAGCAACAAACAAACTTAGTCAAATTAAATAATATAATTTTGCAGGACTGTGTTATCTAACAACGGATTTCGTTAGAAATCCAAGTTTGAGGCTGCTCTAAATATCTACATATTTAACTTCAACTTATAAAATAAACGTTTACTTATAAAAGTTAGTTGAGCGGATAATCTTCGAGTATGTAAATTTTGTTAATTTTGGATAGCTTACCGTACAATGTATGTAATTTGTTATAAATGTATTAAACGTTTATAAAGACAATTACTTACGTCCGGGATATATGTGGCGAGTTTTAAGCCTGTGCATAGAAGCTAGCAGCTATGCTAGTAGCTTGACTTTCTCGGTTTTTATTTAATTAGACTAAACAATATTTATGTTTATCTGCAGTTGTGTAAAAAATATGTACTTATTAACGTATATCATTTAATTATTTATATTTTATGATATTGCGCATAGATATACGTTTCAAATTGGAAATGTCATTTTGCGTATCACCATGTTTCTCTGTGAGGTGAGCCTGTATTTGTAATTTTGTATCATTATGTGAATACCCCACTGAGACACTACAATACAAACTTGGTGTATGTCTTACAAAATAGTACACCGTTATTTACGGCTGTAGTTTGATATTTGACCTCCCATTAAGCATAAATAAAATATATTATATTTATTTTTAAACTATTATGTACCTCTAACTAAACAAAATTTAAAAAAGCGCCTACATATAGATACTTTTTTTTAGAGGGGAAATGCATTATGCACCGTGACACCGCGCTGGCTAGGCGCGGCCGTGTGTTTGGCTCTCCGGTCTGGCGGGACCGGCCTACCCACTAAAATCTCCCTGAGTTCTCTAGGCCCATGCGGGGCACATTCCTTGAAGAAGCACTTGAGAAAGCACTCTTGATACTGTAGATGATACTTTTACGCACAGATAACATTGCTTTATTTTCGACAAGCATGAAAACTGCATTTACAGATATTCGAAAATTGGCCAAAGATATTAATAATATATTAATTACTAACATATGTAAGTTAACCGATATCTTTGACTAAAACTGCTTTAAATTAGCTCATTGAATTTTTAAGGCCAGATTTCATGGTTTTCCTTTTAATAACTTATTATCCTCATATTTGTCTTTATGAAATACATACGTATACAAACAATATATAAAACCTATTAAATTAACAAATATTATGACAGTTCTTACATAAGCAGAATATTCAGTGCCACAGTATGCTGCAATAATAACCTGAGCCATTCGAGTTTCGCTTATACAGTACGTTACAAGTGAAGTAAATAAATAATATTATTTATATACATACATATATAAATATACACATGTAAAACTATTGAGCGTCGCGTCGGTGGCGCTAACTTGACATTGGTGTTTAGGTCTCGACGAATCGAATCGAACGATTCGCGAGGTCCGAGCCTATCCTGCCATGTGTTTTTCGTTTTATGAATTTGATATATACATTTATCTGACGCTCCTACGGTGAAGAGAAACATCGTGGGGCAACCATGCCTACGAAGAAAATTCGAAGGTGTATCTAGTCAGCCAATCCGCACTGGTTGACTAAGGCCTAATCGTACTAACTATATAAATATAATGTTGTATATTTATATAACATTCATATATTTATATGAAATAAAATATTTTCTGCTTGCTTCAGCGATAACATCGGCACACGAGATCACCCAGTTAAAGGTGCCGCTGTATGCCGACCCTCGGAGGCCGGCAGTCCTTAGCTGCCACTTTCGCATGGACGACCAGAAGCTTCACTCCGTCAAGTGGTACAGAGATATGAATGAAATATTCAGATACAATCCATCTCAAAAGGTAAGTACTTTTCTATACCACTATCCAAATATACTTTCCAGTCTGTAAGTTTTCAGATATCTTTATCTCATTTATTTCCAACCAAATATTGAATATGATAGAAATTTATTTAAGGTGGCTTTTGGCTACTTTAAAACTCAAAGCTTTAAAATCTTTTTTTTTATCAACAGCCACCCATCCGCTTGTTTAACGTAACTGATATAATGGTGCAAGGGGGCGAGTGTCAGGCTGACTCATGCATGGTGAAAGTGATGCCGCCCCCTATGGCTACGAGGGCTGCATATACCTGTGAGGTATCGACAGAAGGACCTAAGTTCCAAATTGCGCGACAAACAAAACACATGACTGTAGTAGGTAAGTAGGAAACATTGCAATTTATCAATTATTCTATTGTAACATTATTAATTTTATAATTTTTCTATAGGTCACCTAATCACACAACAAAACTTACATCCGTATAAATAAGTCGAAAATCAGTTCTCCAAGAGTGAAGTATGTCGACATAATTTATTGAAGTGTAGTATTTGTCTCTTTTTTGTCTTATTGTAATGGACATACTTATTAATATGTTGGTACAAAAAAAATACAAATACAACACAGGTGAACTTATCTCTAAAAGATCTTTTCAAGTAACTTTTCTGGTGTCCAGTGGTAGATTTAATAATACCATCTCATCATTCATCATCGTCATTTCAGCCGATAAATACCTACTCCTAGACGTTGGCTTCTATCAAAGATCTTCACACTGATCGGACCTGCTAGCATCCAAGTCGTCAGTGAAGGTGAAGAGCTCACTTTACCAAGTCGTCGGTTTACCTTGTAGGTCGGCTACCTCACGCTGAGTTTCCCGGTTTCTCGGCATATGAATTCTGATCCTTAAGACGGACGGACATAATATGATTTGAGGTGATTGATTGAAACATTTGTATGTATTGATTATCATTATGTCACCTCTGGAGAAATGGAAGCACGGCCAAGGATGGTTTCAAACACTTTCGTCTAGTCCATAAATGGTAAGCTAAATGGCAGGTTAAACTATTCGGTCTTCTGTATAACCTGCCGCAGCGTATGTTTGTGGCACTTGGTACTGTAGTCGAATTCTAGCCTATTTAGGAGCTTGGAAGTTGTCGAAGCTGTACGCAAGCCGATTTGGGTTGTTACTAGATCACAGATTATAAAACCAAGCTTCTAATAGACTCAGGTGTATGATGGGCATGTAGTTCTTTAATTGCTTAATATCCCCTTTTTTGAGAGACAGTGCCAGTATGTCCTTGTTTCATTCCTAAAATAAATATACAGCTTAACTAAATAACCAATGATCTTTTTTTCTTCCATTTCATCCAGGTAACACATGACAGTCGTTATCAATTACTGTCATTAGTTGCGAGTGCGCTAGTATAAACTTGGTGATATACTCTATTAAACTTTACCGTATCATTCGTATAGAACATCGTAATCATTTGTTTAACCATCTTTTATTTCACCTGATATTTAATGCAAAAAAGGAAGAAATATGTTTTCATCAGAGAAGATAATACAACCCCGTAGAATAAATAGCCTGGTTACAATTTTCATACTTAGCGATAACAGTATATAATGCAAGTAATTTTGCTATGTTACTAAAAGCTATCTTTGAGAATAACCCGATTTTACTAGCAGGCGCGAAACGGTGCAAATTTTACGCGCGCATTGCAACCTTTATGAATTCATCTTTTATTCATGTTGAATGTTGCAGTGAAGCACCTTAAATAAACATAGTTACAGAACCGTCTCTATGATGAAATAGTCAGTAGACTTTTACAGTTTCAGTAATAACAATCGTTGCTTGTATAACGACTCATGATCAAAATAAAGAAAGAGCAATATAATACATTACTATAATGTATTTAAATTTAATCTTTAATAGAAAAAAATATCAGATTTTTTTTAAATTGACGGATTACATTTTTACATTTCAGTATACCCTCATTTGTATTAATAAATTAATAAATTGTACCATGTAAATGGCATCTCCATTTACAGTCCGCAATAATTACATCTCGGTATGTTATTTTTATTAATTTAGTTAGGCCAGGTAAGTTACTTATACTCGTAGGTGCTGTAAGGTTTTAATAAATTATTCCCTACACAGAAATTGTCTTCAGTGATTTGAATATTTTATTAGTTTCCAGACGGGAGTCTATAAATAAAATGTAAATTTAGACTGTCAAGCTAGTATACTCTACTACTAGCAAATGTATCCAACTTATAATTAATGCACGTTTTTTTTTTACTCAATCATTATTTTAATTAAAAATGATACCGTAACTTTCGGTTCTTGGTAAAACTAATTGCCAATTGTCTGGTAGCTACTTTACATAATTCATGATTTTTAATTACAAATGGGTAAAGTAGATATCTTCTGAAAATAAAATAAATAATTAGTACATATTTTTCAGAAAAACCTTAATATTGTAATGAATTTGCAAATAGATAAGCTTTTCTTTTATCGTTACCTATGTTTTTATAATAAATAATTTAAATTATTAAGAAATAATTCCAAGTTATTTACAATGAAAAGTACTTTTTAAAAAACCGTATTAAATATTTACCACGAAGGAAGGTAGCAACTTCAACTACTTTGATACCTTAAATGTTTGAGAAGGAACGGAGGAGAAAAAAGATGAAGTATTTGAAATTATATGTTTTTGACTTTGAATTTTAACCAAAAATCTCCACTAATGTTATAATTGTAAAAGTAACTTTATATTTGGTATAGACATAATTTGAGACATGAGATATAGGTATAGATTCGACATATTAACCTATTATTTTACTGTGTTAAAAAATCTCTCTGCTACGGATAGGAAAACCTAGAAAACATAAAATAATTGTTACCATCAACACGACTATCCTTTGTTTCAATTTCATTACATTATTTAATGTGTAATTTACATTATTTAATTACATTGGTAATATTTGTAACAGACCTAACAAATACCACATTTATATGTATACGTAAAAATTCATTACAAATGCAAAACGAAGTTCGCGGACAAGTCCGAAGTGCAGTAATCTGCATAAAATACGAGTAACTAAATGTTATTCATAAAATAACTAAACTAGGTATATTTATATATAAAATATATATACTTAGTTGTTGGAAAATTAACTTGTATAGTGCTAGGAATATTCTATTTTGATAATAAAATAAAGCCCTCCAGTTTATTACAAAGGTAAAGGTAAGACGCATATATATTACCCAGCTTAGCAAGTTGTAACTATCGTATCAAATTATTTTGAGAAAGTTCCAGAACAATATACCGCACTCAATTGTTTGACTTCGTTTATTTAATGTCGCAGATAGCACCAATAGTTGAGACGAGCTAAGTTTTAATTACATTTAGACGAAACCAGTATCTGCGTTATCAAAGCACTTAAGTCACTTAATTCCCATCGCGCCTTATCTTTATCAGTATGTAGTTGTAATTCAATAGTGGTTCTGCGACGGAGGAGGGTTGTGTTGGTAATCGATTTATTACCATATCTAATTTATCATACAAATTTACTAAGAAATATTGTTTGAGATTGGATGAAAATGAGTAAAATGTCTTTCGTTTGATATAAGGTTTTTGATACAACATTTCTTGACGATCTCCATAGCCGAGTGGTTAGTAGGCCGGTTTTAAGGTGTCGCCACTTATGAGGTCTCGGGATCTAGTCTTAGTAGAAGTAGATGTTTGTGTGATGACTGCAAGTATTTGTACCTTAATGATGATTGTAAGTAGATATTTTTATCAAAAATATTTATGAATGTATATTCTGACTTAGTTCCGTTCGCTTACAAAGTCTTTGTCAACGACGTTGCTCAACTAGTATTGAAAGAATCCTGTATTGGAATCTTGTGTGTGTGGCTCATAACTACCGCTCTAACGTATTTTTTGTCCTTTATGCGTATAAAAATTGTAACCTGGCAATAAATCGAATATAAACGTTATTATTAAGTGTCTTTATTTGTAATATTCCCTGGAAACCTACTAGATCCTGAACAATGTATAAATATATATATGTCTTCTTATTTCTAGGCTAATTGGTGTGAGTGTAAGAAACATTTATTTGTTTATTTCATAATTATTAACTAAATCTGAATTTTGTAGTTGTTTGACAAATAATGGAAATGCCTTAATTTAAAACAATGTTTAAAATATTGCGGAAGGAATAATAAATAAGGAAAAGTTGTGTCTCAATCTACGTTATTTTTCCATCAAAGAAAGCAAATATCAAAGAAACAAATTACGTATATAATGTCTAAATAAGCCATCAATCTGATTCTCGTTTCTATTCTATCTCTTATTAGTATGTATGACGTATCGAATCGTATTCGATCACGCTGCTATCACAGTCGGATTACATTATAATTGGTGACCCTTACTCGTTAAATCGGTTATTGGTAACACCTTATTTCGCCTTTGGGAACGCGTGATGGAAATTGCATTATGCGTGCACACGTATGTCGTGACATGTTTTTTACGTGCAACAATGAAGCTGTAGATCTTAATTTTACCTGATGGTATGTGACCAAATTTGACATTAACAAGCCTTTGTTGAACATAATATCTTTAGAGATACTTTGATTTCAAATCGAATACAAAAATCGATTTAGAAGTTAATATTAATTAGCCGTATACAAGTGTATTCAATTTCAGGCATATTCAACATTAACGATGTTGTTAAAAACATTGAAATATGTCTATAAATTAAACAGTTATAAAGAAAAATAATATTATTGCCTGAGATTGAGTTTGCATTACAGAGAGGTGTGTTACAATATGTACGAGTATATTTTGTATAAGAATTGTGCAGCTTTTAGTACTTGATTGTTTATTTTCCATATAAATCATAATTCGAATTACTTTGTGCTAAGTTAGCCATTTTTTGTTTTTTTTAGTTTTTGATTTTTAAATTTTAAAGTTGTTTTTTTTTTTGTTAAAAATTAGTTTATTTTAGTAGTTTTAGAGATAAAGTCATAGTTGTGAGTTTCGACAGTTCCTCTCGATTTCCTGGGATGTCATATCAGATTCTGGTCTCATGGTACTTTCTCATAATAAAAGAAATGTTTAGTGAACCTGTACTTCTCTTCATAAAAGGTACGAAGAGGAGTATAAATCCATATATCAATGTTGAAAGAACTATTTCCTAACTCCTAGTAATTAAGGACTTACACCTTCCATCATCAACTCAGCAGCATAACATTATGATTGCCAGAAGAAAATGCCAATATTACTTTAGAAAATATGTAAAACGCGGTACATGTGCCTATAAAATTTGACGGTTCCCCTCGATTTCTGCAGGATCCCATCATTAGATCCTGATATCCTCATCATGGTACCTTTCCGGGTGTATCTTCTTTCTAACTAAATAAATCATTAAAATCGGTTCAAAAATGGCGAAGTAATCGGCGAACAAACATAAAAAATATATATATACCAGTCGAATTGAGAACACTCCTTTTTTTGAAGTCGGTTAAAATGTATTATATTTAGATTACCTGCCCGTATGATTACAGTGTAAATAAAAAGTTTGAAAATAAAATGTGGTCCTTCGATTATTCCACATAGAAGGAAAGTTTCTTAAATATTGTAGACAGAAAAAAACAAAGAATGAAAATGTTTCTTTGTTTTCTTTTTGTTATCTCATTTTTTTTGTTTAAGTCTCTCTCATTAGGACATCAATAACGTAATTAACTTCCCCGCTATTCTTTATTTATTTTATTTAATATTATAGCAAGTTATGCATTACTTTACATATGTATGTATGTAGCTAAATAACTACAAATATTTTGAACGCGAAAGTTTATATGGATGGATGTATGTTAGTCTTTTACGTAAAAATTTCTGAATAGATTTTAATGAGATCTTAAAATAATATAGCTTATACATAAAATAACATATAGGTTTATCTAGATTTATAGAGATATACACCACGCTAATATGAGCTATATATATATATATATAATATATATATATATATATATATATAATATATATATATATAATATATATATATATATATATAATAATAAAAATAAGTTGCCTGCGAAACTGCCGTTTTCTACTGATATTTTAAGAAGCTGGTTTAATGCATAAACAAATTTTGCATTTTAGTTTTAACTATGTGTAATTTAAGAATCAATACTTTCTACATACTAACGAATAATTCCGTAGCCAAACACCTACAAATTAAGATATAGATGATCGGTCGGTTTCTTGCGGTTCGATGGCTTCATAATTTTTAATTATAGTTCAGATTGAACGACAATGATGACGACGACGGTACCTCATTACACATTTCATTATTAAACAAATTCAAAGTTAACCAATTATGTAAACTTATTATCCTCTGAGTTTCTCCTCGCGTTAGGCGTACGCATTTATTTATTTATTTTTTTCATTTATTTATTTCAGTAATCCAACAGCGTTACAATAAATATATGTCACAAATATTTTTATACATAGTAAGACCAAAAACGGATTAGAAATTTAGATAACAATTATGACTTAAAGAGAACTACATTTCGTACTATAATATATATTATAAGTCGGTTCCTATATTTTAATTAATTACAAAATAAAGTTTTAAACATGTTATTTTCTAGGTGTGCATATGTGTGTCTTTCTGTGTGTGTGTGTTTGTGTCTTATGTGCTTGTTTTGTGTGTATGCTTTCATCTTCGTATTTCATGAAGCTATAAGGCTGACTTATAGCTTCAAGGTGATATTTTTTTAATTTATTTTTTAAAATATTTCTAGATAAATAAAAAAGGCCTAATTCAGAATATTGGCTGTTACAAGCTTGGGTAGCTCGGCTTAACACAAAGTTTTTAGCGTACCTCGTGTGCGAGTGGGGAACGTGGAAGAGTGGAGTATGTCTAGATCGACGGGAAGGTACACATATTTTAACGTTTGCTAATAGTTCAGAGCTGTCTATTTTCCCTGATAGGATGTCATACAAAAGTACAATGTCATATTTTTTACGGCGAAGTGACAGTGGTTCTAAATTAAAATAAAAGCATGCTTCTGAGTAGGAATCAAAACTTCTAAATGATTTAAAGCTGAGGAATTTTACAAACTTATTTTGAATGGATTCCAATCTGTCTACGTAGATACTATAGCATGGAGACCATATACTGCAGGCATGTTCTAGTATGCTCCGCACATAGGCAAAGTAAAAAACTTTAATACAACTGATATCTTTAAAAAGCTGGCAAGCACGCTTTATAAATCCAAGTTGTTTGTATGCTTTGTCCACAATGAAATTAACATATTCAACTAACATCATCTTAGAATCCAGTTTAACACCTAAGTCTGTCACCGTATCCACCTTTTTGATGTCCATATATTTTGAATAAGTGTTTAAGATATTTTTGGTTTTGCGTGAGAAAGTTATGTGGAGACATTTACTTGTATTTACTGTGATTCTATTGCGATTGTAGTAGTCAAGCAGATTGTTTAGGTCATTTTGGATTTTTTCTTCCAACGAGAATGTGCATTAAATTATTCTCTGATAATATGTATAAGAGCTTTGAATACCAAACAGGATAAGTACCAGAGAGAGTGCACGTTGTTTTTGGGACAAATTCTTCAATAGCTTGACGTACCTTAGAGTAGAACTGGTGTACAATAATATTTATTGAATCACCCATTAAAACAGAGTCCCAATCTACATGGCAAAAATATTTATTTATTTCGTCATAGTTGGCATTTTTAAAACAGTATTTGGTGGTTGGTTTCTGTTTCTTATTCGTAACACTAAGTCTGTTGCGTCTAAATTTAAAGGGGGTTATATGAATTCTCAGGTAACAGTCAAAAACTACATGTGTATCGAAAAATGTGACTGACCACGTTTGAATTTAATTAACAATTTTTTAGATATTCATAATTGGACATCTGAGTTGTCTAAACTTAAGTTTCAAATACTGTAAATAATAATTAATATTATTGTGTTGTTGATATTTATAAACTGAGGATAACAAATTTTAAATTCCCAGCTTCTTGCTATCTCGTGTTAAATAAATTTGTTTGACTTTTCAATAGTGTCATCATTCTATCGAGATATATGGCCACAACTCGGTTTTTTCTTCCAGTTCTTATAGCGAAAATATGTACGTGTTCTTCATATCGATGCCGTAATATTTACTGATGAATTATCGTTTTCCTCTTTAATGGCACAGAATGGCACAGAATGAATGGAACCTTCATAGTCTGGATTTCGATAATGCGATGTATATAGTTCATATATAATTTTGAGCCTTGGATACTAAGTGTTTTGTTATCTTTAGATTTTTGATGACATAGACTTTGACGACACATATTTCATTCAAATATTTCAGCTTACTATTGTCTTACCTGTAACTATTTATAACAATTGGAACAATTATAACTTGGCTGTATAGATACAAGGATCTAAAAAAAATTGAAGTACATTTAGCATCGTGTAATTGTGCCAAATAATTGTCAATGTTAAATATATTATAAGCGCTGCTCTCCTACGGTATTACTTGTTAGTTATCATTTCTGAAAAGTATTTCGCAGAATATTAATTTCACTTGTATACTTAGGAAATGGATATCTATAGGGACTACCATTTGCATGCAGTTCTTTATAAATCCAAGTTGTTTGTATGCTTTGTCCACAATGAAATTAACATATTCAACTAACATCATCTTAGAATCCAGTTTGTGTTATATATAGAATTTATGTTTTTTAAAACAGATTTTAAATTTAACATCTGTATATAAATATTTTAGTTTATTTATCTTTTTTATGGCAAATACTTAAAGTGATATATTTAAATTCATTATATAAGTAAGGACTTATCTCATTAAAATTTTCTGGTTATAGTCTTATGATCACGTTGGCCAGCATTAAAGCGATCCATAACTCCAGGAGTTCGATCTGTGAAAAAAAAAATGAAATTATATTCTTCGCCTATGCACTACTTCTATTAATACAATTCAAAAATACATAGCCCAGTTTTTTCTACAATTTAGTAGAATAAAGTACAGTCAGTCAGCACATCAAGGTGAAAAAATATTAGGTAAGGCGGTATCAAGGTCGTACGTCGGGAAGAAACGCCGCGGTGTCACCACTGTGGCGCTCCCGACGACACGTCCGGGCACACGCTGGCTGTGTGCTCGGCGTGGCAGCAACAGCGCAGCGACCTTATCGCTGCGTTGGGAAGCAACGACCTCTCGCTGCCGAGCGTGGTCGTGGCCATGCTCCGCGGCGAGGCGGAATGGGAGGCTGTCGCCTCCTTTTGCGAGAACGTCATCTCGCAGAAGGAGGCAGCGGAGAGGGAGCGGGAGGAGGATGTCGAGACCGCTCCTCTCCGCCGCAGACGGATAGGTAGGAGAAGGCGGGCACACGCAAGAGCGACGCTCGCCTAATGACCCTACCGCGAGGCTGCGTCTGGCTACCGCGCACGCCTTGGGGATGTCTCTCCGTCTGGGGGATTGTCCAGGGGTTCTCGGACAGTCCCTCCCTTGGCGTTGGCTCGACCAGACCTAGGTCGAGCCGGCCCCGGAGCTCATGGCAGTAGAATCGCGAAAGCGTACCCCGCCATGTGCCCTGCATGGGCCTAGAGAACTCAGGGGGGTTTTAGTGGGTAGGCCGGTCCTGTCAGACCGGAGAGCACCACACACGGCCGCGCCTAGCCAGCGCGGTGTCACGGTGCATTATGCATTTCCCTTCTAAAAAAAAAAGGTAAGGCGGTATCAAGGTCAACATGTAGTAAATAATAATATTTTCATTATCCTAACTACACTTTGATGTGACTATTACGAAAATATAAATAAGGCTTTTTTAATTCAACCGATTTGATTTCCGTCTATGGTCAATGTGCAAAGACTAACAAATAACTAAATAAAATTAATTTATTTCAGGCAATTATAGCCAATATTAATAGTGTTATTACACTATAAATGTTAAGTGTTAAAGAAGTATAAATAATAATAAGAAAAAATGAAAATAATAAATGGATAGTCCAATTCGATTTCTTAAATATGAAAATATTGACATACTTTAGTGCAACTTACATTATTCACCTGTATATCTTAACGCTTTTCAATTAATTGTCACAGTGGAACGTAATATATTCTAACTAATCCATCTAACTTGTACGATTGTATTCAAATGTATCTTGCCCGCAGCCATGCCAGACTTGGACCCAGTGATAATTGGCGCGCCGAAGGTGCTGAAGCCTGGGGAACAGATATTCCTCAATTGTACTTCGGACTATTCGCTACCCCCGTCTGATATTAATTGGTATATTGAAGACGAGATGCAGAAGGTAAGGTTTAAGAATCGCATTTACTAAAAGCAATAAGGCTGCACGCTTTTTTGTAACACAATGAAATAAATTACCGAAAACAATTAAAACACATTAAATACAGTAAATATAAATTTTCTTGAAGAAGAAAATTCTCAGAAAACCAAGTATTCACAAAATTTTGCAATTATGTTCATAAGAATCGTAATAGTCTTTTTATATGTAATTATTTATAGGGTAATTATAAGAAGGTAGAACTGTACATAGATTAGTTACAAAAAATATCACGTTTATAAAAAGTATATATAATATATTGGGTAAATTAAAATCAGCAATACAGCGTTACAAATTTAACGAAAACGAAATATATACTGACAATACGACAATCAAAGAACATAAATTGTGAACAACTGATATGATTTCTTTGCAATCTAGTTTAATTGACTGTTAACTTTTTTAATGTGAATTTGATTTATTGTCGTTACTCTTGATTTTGTGATTGTATTTTGTTAACTGGCCCACACGACTTAACTACCTGAGCGTTGACCTCAAAATGTTCTCACGACCACTACAGCTCACGCGCTAAATTGAATTTAGGATCACGATCCCGCAGGATTACTATTCATTAGTTCGATTGAATCCGACAAAAGCCATTTAACTTAGCTCAGACCTAGATTACTATTATGATCCTGGCCATTTACGGCTATTGTTCAATAGTCGATGATAGAAAGCTATGGTGATTAGCTTAGCAACAATATAATCTTGCAGATAAGTAAACCTAATAGTTTATATATGTATAATAGTCTAAAAACTGCAACATAGGCATATATTAATAGACTGATACAATCACATAATTATTTCAATAAAAATATGTTTAAAAGACACGAAATTTTTGGTAAATATGGTAATGAATTTTTATGTGAAGAACGATGTTAAACATTACAGAAGTAAATTATTTATTCTGTCACATCAGTTTCAGAATGCACTGTATTTTATAAAGGTGTCTTTTGAAAGTTGGCAAGCCAACTGTGAATCTGCATTACGCTCTGAATGCGAGGCTGAAAAATGATGCTGGTAATGTCATAAGACGGTTATAATAACGTCAGGACTCATGCAGAAATGGAGTAGTTTTGAGTCTGCGGGCTTAGCGAGCGGTACGTTTGCTTTGTTTGCCATTAGGAACTCTCATTGTTCAGCGACTTTAAGCAGTCAGGGTACTCTTTAAATCTTCGCTAATGGCCTTTTAAAACACCTCGTACACCGAGCCGAAATTCTCCTCCTTTATTCTCCTTCGTTTACCTTGAAATATTTATGTCTAATTAAGCATTACATTAACTGCCTTCAAAGTATTCGAAGAATGTTACATCTTAAATAATTTCTTTAAGAAATCTTTTGTGGATTTCTTTTACAAGAAGCCAAAGAATTTCACTATAATAATAAAAATATCATATATTTTAGGTGTTATATATTATAACAATATAAAAGAAACAGTATAAAATAATATTAGCTCCTACTAAATTTAAAATTTTTACACGCTTATAAATTTCAATATTTAGCATGATAATATAAATTACGGCAAGTTTCAAAAGCAACTAATTGTAATTATTAACCAGCGTAGAAAATTTTACGCTAAAATATACATCGCGTCTATAGAAAAAGAAAATTAGGAACTTTTACAAAGTGTTGGAAGGAGTTTTGTTTTATTTTTTATTCACACCATGGAATGGAAAGGTCTTTGATGTTGCTCAATATTAGAGTCGTATGAAGTTTTTGAAAATTCGAGGTAATGTTCATTTATTAAGCTTGCTTTAGCTTCTTTAAGCGTTACATTTCACAGTAAGAGTACATTTTAGAACTTAGATATAAATAGAACTTATTTACTGGGTACATACAGACTTGTTTTGATAATTTATTCAAATTAGTTCGTCAGTTATTTTGTCTAAAGCGTGTGTCGCACACACGCTTTAGACAAAATAAGACAGCAAATTAATGTTGAAACAATCTTATGAAAGTCCTTAAAAAAGAGTTAAAAAATATTGTTTCAGAATGGCTTTTCGAAACGGCTGTCCCAATTTTCGAACAGATGGAGAGATTTATTTTTGAATGTTATTTTATTATTTGTCTTGACTGCTAAAGTGAATATACCTATATTATTTTGATTTTGATATAAAAATGCTTTTCTGGTAATAATAAACTTAAAATTGTGGGAAATTTGTGGGCTGTATGTAAATCAGTTATATTCATGTTTTCCCCAAACCCAATAAAAATATGTAATGATATATCAAAGTTCAAGAAGAACTGTGACATTTGCTTTACCATCATAGGAGAACAACAAGTGCGGATAGTATATTGTGTTTAGTTATTAACTGTATATGTAATTTTCAGCCTGAGCCATGGCAGAGGACGGAGCTGAGTTCGACGCAGCCTGGTGGCTTACAACGGTCTTGGCGCGTGCTACGCGTCCGTGTCCCACCTACCGCTAGCGGTGCGTTGCGCGTGCGCTGCGAGTCCGTACTGCTTGTAGAACCACCCGTCGTGAGGGACACAGTCGCTATCATAACCGTGCATTCGCGGACACAGTTATCAAAATATGTATCTAATAGTAACGGTAAGAAACTATAAATATGTTTTTCTCGGCTGTCTAAAAAGAACCTAGGTTCTTTAGTTGCATGATTCGTGTTTTTTTTAATATTATGACTATGAGGTAGCTAAAGTAATATAAATCAAGTTTTTAACCACGATTCATATCCATTTTAAATGGCGCCGAAATTTAAGGCATGTTCATTTACAGACCAAAATTAGTTTCTTACTAACAATACATTATGTTTTACATCTCTTTCTAATTCATCTGTATGCTTATGCAATAAATCATAATCATAATCATAAGAAAATAAATATGACTAAGCTGTTAAAGCTCTTTAGACTTTCGAAAGTGGTAATTACTAAAAAGCATAGAGTAAGTCCATATTCTATGCACGGACATATGCTAAACTGAATATTGTGGTTGATTATAATCACCGATTTAGTTACTCTCAAAGGGAATCGGCGCATTTGGTTATTGAGTTAGTTAGATATTGAAGCATATATTGATTAAATGTACCAATTGAATTTGATAAAATAATAAGTCAAACTTTCCTTGACTTATTAGGGTAAAAATAAAAAATCTGTTAAGTTATAATTGACATTTTCTTCTTTTATTAGATTTTTTTACTGTTCAATATGAAGGTGATTCATCAATAGCGGTGTAATAGTATTATTGTACCGCTAATGAGGAATCACCTTTTATTTGTTTTTGTAGAAAAATATTTTTTTCCCATTGTAAAAGTTCCCAATAGATGGACCGACGATTTGATGAAGATCGCTTTGGCCATAAAAGCCCTACGGCTTGGATGGAAGGATGACCGCACCCCCAGGAGAAGGCACAGTTAGCGCTTTTCTATTAAGAGGACATATGCACATTTTAAAAGACGCGATACACCAAAGTAGCTCAAGCTCAGAAGGCTGGCGAGAAAAGAGACTAACTACAAGGGGTACCAGTGTATGGATTTGCCCCAAATGAGTAAGGGGTCAGTGTTGTAAGCGACAAGGTCTCTACCGGGGTTCAGATCAAGTAGAACCATGGTTCATTTCGATTCGCCATAGCTTAAACCAGGCCGCTAGCTCGTTCATGACGAGTTGCAGGCGGTGGATAATCGATTTAAGATCCCTTCCTCTATAGCAGAGGGTGGTAACATCGGCAAAAAGGGCTAGTTAAGGGCCGCGATTAGGGGTGGGTAAGTCGTCCTGATAAATCGTGAACAGCAGGGGCGGGAGACATCGGCTTTTAAGGGACGTGGAAAAGCGAAGGAACCTATATCTGGAATAAGCCTCCACTACTGCATTAACCGATCTGGCATACCTATCTGATAGAGTTTATAGTCAAAGGCCTTGGCAACATCAAAATATATGGCTGCTGTTCTTTGTTTTTTTTATAGAATAGGGCAGCAAACGAGCAAACGTATCACCTGATGGTAAGCGATAACCGCTGCCCATAGACTCACGCAACACCAGAGGAGTCACAGATGCGTTGCCGGCCTTTTAAATGGGAATATGCTCTTTTTTTGAAGGTTTCGATATCGCATCGGTTCGGAAATACTGCAGGCGATAATTAATTCCACAGTTTAGTAGTGCGTGGCAGAAAATCGGAGCACTCCCCGTAATATAAACGATAGAGAATACTCGTACATAGCGCAGCTACATCTCTACGCAGCGCCAAGGAGTCTAACCGACATGAAATATCCGGGTAATCGACGATTCGAGTCGCTCTCAGTCGATCTATTAAGCACACCAAGCTTCTTTGAGGCTATTTTAGCCTTACCCTCTAGGCGTCCTCTTGTTGGCGGGGTAGAAACCAAGCACATGAGATGTGCCTAACTGAGATAAGAGTAGCTTGACTCTAAACCCAAATTGGTGGCGGATGTTGATAAGCTTTCGGACGGGCGAGAAAGAGTCTTTCATACACCCTACCCATAGAGTTGAGTTATGACTACTTGGACCGTCGAGTATTTTCCAGACTTGAGGATGTCGATCACGACGCGTTTGGGAAGTGGTAGGGACAGCTGAGACTAGATTATTTTCATTTTGGTATTTTTTAGTTTAATTAACAATAATTCAAAGATAGACAAAAAATATTAATGCTTATATTATTGTTTCTATTTCAGGAATTAAATTAACCGTGCCATCAATGGTATTAGTTGCAACAATATGGACTTTTATACAAATTTCAAGTTTCACGAGCTTATGAGGATGGGTTTAAAGTCCGGTGATACTAGTGTTAAGTGTAGATAACATCACAATTATAAATGAACTCAGTTTATCCAGAATAAAAGTATGTAAGGAGTGGGACTTTACGTGTGGATAATAAATAGCCTTCAAAATCAGAAATCAAAATATTTTATTTACTTTAAGATTAATTTTGTTTACTTAGGCTTTATTTGCCTGTCAGTTCACGGTCCGAACCCGGCGTCGATCAGGTTACATCGTAGTGACCTATGAATCTTTAAAACGCGTATATTACGTAACTAAAACCGCACCCCACCATATTTCTATACACAATCAATTAAATCGGTGTGTTCAAATAACGTTGCGTCAAATAAGTGTATATTGTTTCTATTCATATAAATAAAAAAATCTTTAAAAGACACTGAGTCAGAAGATTTGACTTTTCATATTTTCTGAAAATTTTACGTGATGAATAATAAAATTTGATGCAATAAATGTTATATCGGGCATTTTTTTTTCTAGATAAGATTGTTAGTATCAGTGGATCAAACATTTACCGTAAATGACCTTAATCAAATATGTACGGTAAATATCCAGTTTCATCCCGTTTCAGTAAACATCTTTGATCCATCAAATAGCTTTTGTATTTAAAAAATAATTGTTATAAATTTTCCATACAGACGTCGGTTTATTAATATATGACAATTAAATATGTACATTTGATCCGTGGAAGTGCAGACATGTCTGCATCTAATTGAATGTTTACTGTGAAACATTGATTTTTGTAAACAATAGTCAGTTCTCGTAATTAAGTTACCCTATTTTAAGAAAGGAAAAATATTTTCATCTATGTAATATAAATGAATCAATTGCACGTATGGTCTAATATACTACGCCCACTTCATAAAAAAGTAAATAAGTCTGTAGATAAATATAAACAAGAGTATATACATATGTGTGTATATATACAACATATAAATTGTATGCAAAAAGTATTCTTTGTGTGAAGATTTCCACTAAATGATTTGTTGACCTTTATTTGTTGATGTTATTGATTTTTAGATATCAAGTTGTTATTATCTTAAAAGATGTAAATTATTACGTATATTTTTTATTAAAAATTAATGTTGCCTTTCTGTAAGCTTTTAAATTTTAACTATTAATAACAACGAACAGAAACAGCAAATGTAATCAGTTTTTGTTATTGATCATTGCTATTAAATAGCCGTCTTATTTACATATATTTCAATACCTATCAACAGCAGACTTGGAAATAACAAAAAAAAACTATGTAGACATATTCGATTAGATATAATTCATCTAGTAATGTACGTTAAAACATGTTTTGTTAAAAATTATTGTACGTAGATTCAATCGTTATTAGTTTCGTAATAAAATAGTTAAATAAATAGACATAATCTATGGCTGTGTTTTCACTAAGGTAATGTCAATTTTCAGCACGACATAATCTTTTAATCTATTGTACAGTTACACGTTGATGTTGTTTTGTCTTTAATTAATTTGTATTTATTGTAAAAATGCAATACGTAAATAAAGTTACTGAAGAAAAGTGTAGTTTTTATTTACACATTTTAATTCCAATCTATAAAATATGACAAATGTGCACAACAATTTTAACTGTTATTACTATTATTATACTATTACTATTATTAGTAAGCTAGGGAAACACTCACAGATAGTAGATGCAACCAATTGTAGGATATAAAACTTTATGTGCTAGCAGTAGTGTTGTTAATTAAAAAAATATCCATCCTGGCAACCTGGCCCCTAATTACAGCTATATGATAATGATTTATAGCATAGCAAAAGGATTGTGACTAGTAAACTCAAACATAACTGTGTTGTTGAGCTAATGAACAGAGAACTTTAGTGAAATTACAACGTTAGTTACGCAATAATTAGGTATGGCACATAACCGAAAGATTCTACACAGCACATCGCAGTTTTTTAGCTAAACTAATGATTTCATAGATAAATTATATAATCATGAGATAAATTTCAAAATTTAGTTTAGTTATTTAGTTTAAGTCGAGTAAACTAATAAAAGGTAGCTGCCAACCCTACCAACTATAGACCTATTGTAATAAACTCTTAACTGTGTAAGGTTATAAGAGAAAGTCTTTTCGCAATTATCTTTCAGGTTACCTCGAACATAATCTTAGATTGCCAATTTTGTTTTCACTATGGGTAAACACATTTTTGTGTATGCTTTTCACTGTTGAAGTGAAATTTTGCTTCCCTCAATATTTTGTAGGTTCAATATTAAATTTTCTTTCTATGAAATTGCTACTGAACTTTGCAAGTGAATTGCGGTATGGTTTGGGGTCAATGTTTTCTTTTTTACATATGACAGGAAAGCTTTTGGCCTTCACTCACCTGATTTCTCTCTCCGCATCATTTATTTTTTTGTACAGATAGATGAATTTAACGACACGTTTAACGCAGCGATCGAGTAATCGGCTCCTATGCAACGGATCACGGGTTCAATTCCCGCACAGGATAGTTATTTTGTATGACCTACAAAAAGTTGTTCGGGTTTGGGTATTTGTGCACGAGAGATTCTATGTTTGTAGCTGCACCCGCGATACAGGATAAAAGCCTTGCATAAGGCAACGCCTATTTAAAAACAATATGCTCTATGTGAAATAGAAGTATAGACAGAATTTGTATATGCATATGCTTTTCTAGCCATCTATACTGCAGGTTTTAATTATTTGTTTGATCATTTTTGAAACTATTGATTTGGTAAATGACGATTCACTAGTAAAAATAAATAATTACCTGTGATCACGGGTAAATAAGCTTGTGTGGTTATTCCTTTTATACAAGAAGCGGGTGTTCAGTAAACTATTAATATTCATCACCACGTACGCGTTATAATCTTCCCGTTTTTCGTCTAACTAAAGTGTCATTCGGGCTTAACTCAGAATTAGGGTTGGCATACGAAATTTATTACCTACGCAACACTAACAAGGTACGTCTAAATAAATCATGCTATTTCGTGTAGAATTTACATATATATTCCTGTTAGTTTGTATTACTGGTAAGATTTATGCAGTTTCCATTTAACTACTCGCATATTCTATATTCAACATACTCCATGTTGAATGACAAATAATGTTTTATTAACTGTTTATTAAATTATTTATTAACTGAACTCATTTGTTTATTTGCCAACTATAATTATTTGAAATGTTTAATATATAGTAATTGTCAGATCTTTATCAGATATAATATTATAATAGTATATTTTCGTGCATTAGCAACAAATTCTAATAGTTATAAACAAGTTTTTAGTTATTTTATTTTTTACTCGGCAATCTTAAATTAATAAATATATTTCACACTCACGCCAATGAGACTAGCCCTAGTAGATATATCTAGAGAAACACATAGACACAATCTCAACTTGAAACACAGCGCCGAACTAAGAATCTTAGAGCGACAGTATGAAACTGTCGTCCTACAAACCACTCGACTATTCTTCAAACTGAATCTAAACTAGTCTATTGGTTAGTCTGTATAGATAGTGTAATTTAGCTTTAAAATGTTTATTAAATGTTTTACATTTATTTGAATATAAGAAATAACCGTCAAAACCAAAACTATGTATTATAACAATTCAATTTATAAAAACCTTTGAATATAGACCTTATCCAAATCCAGTTATTTGGAGTTAAAACGTTTATGTAATTATTAATTAAGATGAGATCATTTAATAGCAGTAACGAGCTCCATTACCGTATAATCAAATCGATTAACTATTCTTATTAAGACATCATATTCACGCAGCCAATCCCACCTCGACAGAATTGCTTACCTTATTTCGTAAACGGCCATTTCCACGCTGCAGGGAATTAATTTAGACTGTGCATAATATAAAAGGGCTTTACTTCCTTAAGTACTATGAGCCCTTTAATACACGACTTATGTTTCATGGAAATAGTTAAAAGGATTTTCAGGGGTCTGTTTTGACTTTTAATATCTCAAACTTTACGTTTCTCTGGTAAGATATCTGTAGGTAAAAGCATCACGTTGAAATTTATTGGTGAAACAAGAAGTTCTAAAAAAATTTGGTAGTCAGCAACTTACACTGAGAATTGTTTTAAGTGATGCCCTAGTCGTGTTCTTACAACGCACGTCGTAAGTATACGGTAATCCTCTAAAAGTTTCTGAATCTTGCTACTTTTAGAAGTGTTATTGTGTTTCACCCATATGATTTCCTATGTTTGTCAAACCTAGATAGTTATTAAGAAATGCATTATAGCAATTTTATTATTTAGTAATGTTGGTACAAAGTGATTCCTCTTTTGATATGTATCCATAGCCGTAAGGTCTTTTACATTGAATGCGCGGTTTGTTTATTTATTCCACATACAATCTAAATGAACCGAGTGCAATGCTTCGTCGTGTATATTAATCAATCTCTTCCAAATCCATATCTTAATTACATTCAAATAGCATAAATACATAGTGTCAGTTCAGTCAATCATTTCAGTTAGAATTTAAATATATAACAAGTGTATATACTGTGATCAGCAATATAGAAGTGAGTGATATTCTTGCCTTTTATCGAAATAAACCAGTTTCAATAAATAACCCATCGCCACCATTATTTGTGTAATTTGATAGTATTCATTCTTGATGAGCAAGACCCAGTGGTGAGCCTAACATGATAGCCGCTTTGAACTTATCATCATCGAGCTTCTCATACTCCAATCCTATGGTACCGTCATCAAAAGTGGCTGTCGAAAAATATAAATACGTATCTGACGATACCACGGGGAAACAGCATAAGTGCTTTAAATATTGTTTAATGATTTCAATATTGATATAGTACTGTTTCTAGATATACTTCATTGATATTTAAGGTTGACAGGGAAAGTAAGAATTGACGTTGTGAATAGCACACTTTCCAAATTATTACACAAGTTTACTATGAATAATTTATCGCTCAATCTTAACAAGACTAAATGCTTAAAATTTTTATGACCTAATGTCACGACTACAGTTGTTAAAATAATTAATGAAATTGTCGAATTCATAGTGTACGAAATGTTTAGACATTCACGATTGCGATAGTATCTTCATACCTTACGTTAAAAATAAATATAGTTAAAAATATATATAATTATACTTATTTTGCAGGTATACGTATGTGTAAGTGTACGTATGTAAGCGTGTATATATAAAAGTCTAAGTACGTATTTACCCATTTTGCTTTTGTGTGTGTGTGAACTTTATACTAAATAATATACAACGAAAAATATCCTAAAATTTAAAAACAAGTGGTAACAAGGTGAAATCGACTATCGTTTTCACCTTGTACCACACACCAATGGGCCTACTCGATATCATGTGTTGGGTACTTAGGAAATATAAATCTTGTTACTTGTTATGCTCGAATAGATTGTAAAAAACAAACTACCCTCAATGTATAAAAATATTGTTGAATGTTTTACTACAGATGTTAATGTGTAGTTGGGGTTCTGTTATTATTTTATAGGCAACTAAATGTTAAATGTTAAAAAAAAACCTTATGTTAATTTAAAATTTAATAAAAGTTTTAGTATAGTAAATAAGAAGCAGATGAAAAATTGTTTAAGATTAAGTTTGTTTTACTTTTTTATTTATTTTTTTTCACTATAAATGTACCAAATCGATGGAGGAGCGAGGTCTACCTGGCACAGGTATTTAATTATACCTAAAAGGTAGCCTCAAAATGTGTAAATGTAACGATGCCATTGTGAAGAAAATAAACGATTATTATTATTATTACTTGTAAAAAAGTAATGTTAATTATTTTCATAGTGTCATTTCATATGGACAATTATTTCGAGGAACCGCTGCGAACATAGAAAGTATTTTTATTCCACAAAATGAGGACTTCGTGCTATATATAAATAACAACCAAGCAAATCTGTGAAAGAAATTAGTATACTAATCGTAGCAGAAGAAAAAATAAGCTTGTCATTCCAGAACGTGCTGCAAAAAAATTGGCTTTTTTATGGACAACAAAGTTGCATAAAGTGTTACCGATTTGTCTTTTCATAGGTTTCAATCAATTGTCAAAAATTCTCTTATGATAAATGTTAATAGACTGTTAAGGATTACTTAAATGAAAACAATGCTTGGGTATAATTTTAATAATTCAATATTTACATTTCCAAATATTTTGACTGTAATCAATAATACTATGAAACTATACTTTTATGGATACTATGTGAAGTTTAAGCTTATAAAGGAAGTTGGGTTCAGACTATTTATTTGAGGTCAGCTTCGGTTCTTTCCAGTACAACGTATCCCGCCGTAGACTTGTGAACCAATGGCGGAGCTTCTTTGATGTGCAAAAAATAGTACCTAATTGTGAAAATCCTATTTGAAGAAATAATTTTATATTTTGGTTTAATTTTATTAAAAAAATGTATTGACGCAAAAAGAGAATATTTTGAGAAACAATAAATTCACTTTTGACCATTAATAGTATTATTATTTATTCTGGATTCTGGAAACATTTAAAAAAAGGTAAGGTAAGGCACCCGCAAAAGTAGGATATTTTCACGCTTCACTCGCATTGGTTGGACTCGTTCGGAATTAATATTTTTCATTAAAATTATTTACGGATTTTTTCAAAAGTATATGGACATTACATTGTTTTATATTGACATCAAAAAATCTAGATAGCCCTAATCTCCTAAGAAAATAAATGGCTAGTCTAAAAAGACATTGAAATATTGTTATAATAAAATTTTTGTTGCTGGCCTTTTTTACATTATTAAAAGTTAATTATCGTTAGTGTTGAGAAATATTTAAAACCAGCAATAAGGAGGCAACAAGCACGTCGTAGCCTTCACGAAGTCTAAAATACAGGTAGCATGTTACGACCTAGCGACCGTAATTTGCTGAAAAGTAACCAACCGTACGTGCACATAAAAGTTTCACGTATGTTAGAAGAATGTTATGTTAGAAGAAGTTACTCAGATCTGAGGGTCTGTAGTGATATCACTCACTTAGATGTATGCCTTGCACTAAAGATATATAAAATAAAAAACATGACTCCGATCACGGTAGATTTTTTTTTTGCTAAACTATCCATTACTATTACTATCCATACTGTTTAAAAACCAGTTTTCTACACATTTCGTGGATTTCGCTGCATATTGTTTGATTAGAAGTTTTGGTGATACTGAATAAATAATTATATTTCAATATAACCTAACGAACAAAATACTTTTATAATATGGATACTATATGTTTATTAGCCTTATTCGCCATACGCAGTAATTATGTTTGCAATTGTTTTGTTTTTTTTTACAACACGTACACACAACGTAAGGATGCAGTGGTGGTACTTTTACCACCACTGCATCCTTACGTTGTGAAAGGGGTGTGAAAGGGGGTAGTATGAGGTCAAACAGTTACAAACAAAAGCTTAACAGAGATTATATATAAGTTAGTTATGGGTAAGACAAAAGGTAAATTAAACATTTAAATAAAGAGTATATCTGCAACAATAAATGCAAATATAACTAAGGTTCCATTGTTTTTGCTAATTTCTAATCCAATCAATTACGAATAAATAATTTTCCTCCAAACATTAACGCTATTACCATTCTATATTTAATATTTAATTCATCTCACATCTTTCTATTGGCTAGGAATCCCCTGATACTTAAATTAAAACACTCCCAACATAATAACCACTGTCAGCGAAATCAACTTGTAAATAAGTTTCGCTGAATCACATTATTTCTGGGCGTCCCGTAATTCAGTCGTCGTTTCTGGGATCATATTATTCGTATTCCTAATACAACGATCCGCAGTTCCGTCGGGACGTGCCAAAATGGCTAAATTAAAACGGAGTACACTTGGGGCAGTGAATTTGTTGCGTATATAAAAAGCCGCAACGCGTTCGCTGGCGTATATCCAGATAGACAAGAGGAGATCGCAAATTAGGTCTGTCTCTTCCTATTATTTTTGTCTCCAACATTGCTGCGGTGTCAATCTCGATTGTATCGTACGTAGACATTTTTTCAACCAGTTCTTTGGTATCATTGAAATATAGGTACATAATAAATGGCATAATGATATTTTAATAAATTGTTATAGCATCAGAATATCGAATCACTATAACAACCTCAGAATGCAAGTCAGCTTAACGGCTCGTGCTGCGAAGGACCAACTTACAAATCACACATGGAAATGCATTGCTAGAACATAAATCAAAGGATCAGTAGGTGGACCATTTTAAAATTATAATTGTAGTTCTGAATCATTTACATTAGGTGCATTTAAATATAAAAATATACGATACTGTTTATTTTAATATTTTAGTTATTTAAAATAAGTAAAAAAATATTAGAAAAGCAAATTACAAAATGTAAAAGAAATTAAAATATGGGACAGCTCGCCCGAGAATTTGAACTATAAGATATTTGCATCTAAACGAGACTCGCAACAATAAGATGGAAATGGGAACTGTAGTTGGAAGCATAATGCGCATTGTTCGCATTCGTTAATAGATAAATACTGCATACTACTATTAATTAAACTTGCATGAGTAGGTAGGTGATGCAACAGTTTGATTAAACTTTACTTCAACGATCACGAAATTAAAAAGTAGGTACTCAGAATATTTTTTAAATGTACATTCGAAATATATACCGTCCTTTACGAATTACAAATAAAAGAAGAAATAATAAACAAATCTGTACAAATTGTAATTTATAAAGAAAAATATATTTTTTAACACCTTTGCTCGTAAAGCTGATGTCATTCCACCGGTTTTAAATATGTAAAGCGGGTCATAAAAAACGCGTGTGTTACCAAAGCAAATAGTTAAGTTATAGTCCATACAAATTCCATAAAAGTATTATTTGCCATTTCGCGCGCTGTTGCTATTCAAATTTCGAACTAATCGCCGCGCGGCGCCAGTCAGTAGGCAGCGCTAGCGCGCTGTTAAAATGGCGGAAAAGCAACAGTGTGCATTCACAGATTGAGTTTATTTAAATGTTTTTTTTTTCTGTTTCCTCGCAAATGTGTTAAAAACGTCGTACGATATACGTTCGTATTGGTTATAACATGCTCGGCTCAATTACGCCCTCGCCTTCGACTCAGGCTGAAATTCCGCCTCGCATATTATAACCATCATAACGCACTAATATCGTAATGTACTATTATAGATTTCAAAATACTAGTATACAGTTGAAGATAGAGAAGGATTGCTGAACTCTTAACGAATATTTCCTACTCAAAATAATCAAAAGGAAAGTCTTCTTCCTTCGATTTAACGCTTACGATTATAACATTCCTGTTATACCGAATATGATTATGTGGGGAGAGTTGAAAGTTTTCTTTCTTAAAGATAACAGGTAATCTTTAAGAAACTAATATATTTTACTCTTTGGTCGTAAGTAGGTACTGCCTACTATTTTTTTTCTTTAAGACTTGCATATTGCCATAACCCGTCTACAGCGCTGCGAGCACATCTTGTTGAAATACTTGAACATAGACAGCAGGCATTAAAGCAGCCAAATTTAATACAGAACGATCCCAACGGGGTGTTGCAGTACCCTCTCGTCGCAGACTGATATTGTGAAACTTTTCTTCGACGCAATCTACATAAAAAATGAGCTGAGGGTTCGCGGTGACCCCATAGTAAATGAGAGCCTTTTGAACTGTTAATTTTGTTTGCATACAAAATGAAATTTGACATGAAAGTTATTTGCGCCTTGATCTTTACGACACTGTCTGTTTTGCAGTTGCCAGACATTTTTTTATTTTAGCAAAGAAGTGCACGATGAAAACGTTTAAAACATTTAGTAAATGGCTATTGACATAATTTCAAACATTTTCTAGTTGTTTCGCTGACCGCTACAATCTGCATGTATATGACTTGACCGAAGCAAGATACATACACATTGTCACTTTTATTTACCGTACGCTTAATCTCTTGCCTTGCCTCATTGGGGCACCTCCAACAAACCAAAATGGATGAGGCAATACCAACTTAGCTGACGGACAATAAGATGGGATATACTATGATCTTAAACCTAAAAGGCGTCTGGGAGATTGTAAACGAGGTAACAACACCTGACGATCTCTCCTAAGTGTTCGATGTTCCAGAGGACCTGCGCGGTGAACTAGACCTTACCAATACGAGCGTAGTCTACGTCGTGACGGAGAGGTTTAGGAAGAACGTAATTATTACCTTGGGGTTAAGGAGTTCAATGGCATGCCTCATAGAAACATCTCATCAACACCCCTTTAGGTATTGTAACATGATTTTCCGCCATAAAACCACCAAAGCCTATTCACGAAAAAAAAATCATTTGCAAAATTTATTTCAGAATACTTCATACAAATAAATAGTCGTTTTCAAACAAGAAATGAGAAATTTATTACTAGATAAATTTCATACGATTTTCAGATTTATAGTAACGCTTACTTTTAATTTATGTTAATATTATATAATATTTTACACTATGTTAACATGGGTAGTTCGGTGCATAATTGAGTTTTGACTAAACTCTTAAACAGCCTGGTCAGCATTTTACTTTGCGTATTGAAAATTGGCTACCAGTATGAAACTCCGAAACTACTTATTTATTTATTTTAACTTGCTTAATAAATGTACCTATTTAGTAACTGCCTTTTATTTCATAGAAGGTAAGCGGCGGAATAAAAATTGATTAAAAAGAAAACATTTGAACAGCGCCTTCAGTGCACAATGACTTGATTAGGTGGCCGACCGCTGGGAAAGTGAATGTCTCACCCCACCAGCACATGACTTCCGTTTTCGTCCATCCAGGCCCCAGGAAGTAGATGCGTTGAGCTACCGAAAAGGTACCAATGGACGCATGATGGGCTGCCACTTCCCCCGTTTTCATTCTCACTGTGACAAGCGTGTCGTCTCAGGCGCGTGGAAAGAGGTTGCCTTGCAAGTATCAATTGAACCTCAGGTTCCATAATAGAGTATTTAGTGCAGAGCTCTGAGGCACATATATCGAAATTGTCCATGAATGTCCACAAGAATCCGGCACCTTGTAATTGCTTGTCCGTAAAGGTAATCCTCTGCAAGAGCACGAAGGTACGTAAGTACCCATTAGAACTGTATTTTCTACTTTATGCACTCGTAAGGCAGGCTAGGAAAAGAGTTGCAGATGTGCAACAAAACCTTAACCACAGTCTCCCCACGAGCTGTGGCGGTGAGGAGACCAAAGGGGGGATTTGCTCCTATAAAATTAATTCGAAAACCTCGTTGAAAATATTTCTAAGAAATATATTTCTTATTGTGACTTTAATTCCACTTAATTTATAATTAGAAATCTCTACTTTTCATTCAGACAGAAACAAGATTATTTTCGCAAGCAGCTTAAATTAATACATACCTACTACTCCTTCGTAAGTATCCCTTCTTTATCTAAAGTACATTTAATAGTACAAGATAGCTTAAGGAGTCCAAAACTTCTCTCGTTATGGTGGATGAGTATAAATCTTATATATCGAAGTGAATTGGGAAAAGTTTTATTAGAGCTACAATCTTTTGTTTGCGTCGGCGGTCTACAATAAAGCGCTTTAATTACGTAGACCAAGTTCAATAAACCTAAATTACGTCTTTAGACAGTTTCTATGGCCATAAGATATAGCAAGAATAGCGTTGAAGTATTTGTATACAGTGTTTTTTTTTCTTTTAGTAATTGCGTTCGCTATACGAGTATAATTCTTGTGTAATCTAAAATCAAATAAAAATATTGACTCAATTACGTAGATTGTTTATTTTTTTACACCGTTAATATACAAATTTTATATTACTCAGATTTTCATAAATATTAATAAAAAAATATATTTACATGTAATTTTTATATAATAACTGATGATTACATGGCTAGTAAATAACAGAATTGTTTGCATTGTAAACTATTGTTATTGTAGTAAAAATGTATAATGTTAGAACTATGGTTCTAAGGCTAGCTTCGAATTAAATACCAATTATATAAATAAGTAATTTTGACAAATTTAATTAAATCGATTACACGTGAGCGATTATGATAATAAGAGCTATGCAATTATCAACTTTCATACCATATATTAATAAGTTTATTTTGAATCAGATTCGTTATATTTTTGTTCATATTAACAACTTTAATAAAATTTATTGCTTGTTTTAACGTACTTTAATAAATGTATTTAAAAGGTTAACATACATACATACACACATATATGTCACGCCTTGTTCCCAATTGGGTAGGCAGAGATCACCTCTCTCCACTTGCTACGATCCTGGCACACTTCTCTTGCTTCCTCCACTTTTATGAGCGTTTTCATGCATGCTCGTCGGTTGCGAGTACTCTTGACCCGGCCTTTCTTTAGGGCATCTTCGATTTGATCGAGATATGTCCGCCTAGGTCGACCTGCACCAATTCGTCCTATCATTCTTACCTTGTTAAAAGGTTAACAATTCGATTGTATTCGATATTTTTATTGTTTGATAGGTTGATATTCGCTTATTTTTGTATTGTATCACTTAAAAATCATAGGAAAGCACGGCTGTAGAATTTGTCAAGATAAGCTATAAAGCTGATGACAAGATTATCTATCTTAGTTAAGTGCTGTCCTCTTTTATGGTATTTTAAATAAGTATTCTATTGGGGCACCTCTGTCTTACTATTTTAGCAGTAACAAATTTGTGGTCAACTTTATATCCATCATCTTTATATCATCAACTTTATATCTTCGGTTTTTTGTGCGGTTCGCTGATTGCTGCAAATTTTTCACAGGAACAGCATGCAGTATAACGATGATTATAAGTAACTACTTATAATCATCAGATGCACAGTTAATTTATCAAATTTCAGATATAAAAATTTTCTTACGAAATGTTTCTTAACACTACTTAGCTTTGTTTACTTATATTAATGAAAAAAGGGGCTCTCACGGCGAAAACGAAAATAATGTAAAAGCATATGCAGGCGAGAGCTCTACTATCTCACTACATCTACAGTTTTTTTCTCTTTTTATTTGTTCCCCCTGCAAAATGCATTAAGTTGCATACCCCGGCTGTAGCGAGCCGGCGGTTATGTGGGGCTCTCCTCCCCAGAAGGGGGAGGCCTACCCACTAAAAACCTCAGGGATGGCCTTCCTCAGGCATGTAGGGAGCCTCCGGGAACGCCAAGCTTCTTCCGGGAACCCCCAGCCTCCGCTTCCCCGCCGATACAGGGGAGCCCTTCTCGGGGGAAGCTACAATACCTCCCCCGATCTCCACCACCGACGACGCCCCCCGGCCACGGTGCGTGCTTCCCGGGTCGCCGTATCCGCGGGCGCCATTTCCTCCCGCCCGCCGGCTATTTAATAAATATATTTGAAAAATATATTAGGTGTAGGTGTTATATTTCAGTTCTATATGGATATTTTTAAAAAGTTTATTTATTTAGCGGATAACCAATACAAATCAAACTTTATGTATCTTTTAAACATAAATGTAGTCAGCAGTTATGTAAATTAAATTTTGATGAAAATATTAACTGAGCTATTATAATATAAAGAGGAGTAATCAAAAATTGCAATGCAAAAATAAACAGCTATTAAATATATAATGATAGCGGCGACATTACTTTTCGCAGCGTATGCGATGAAAGACATTTTATGGCAATTTTTTTTACACCTTCGCTTGGTTTTAATAAGAAAGATAGATTTCTATAGTAATATTGAACTAAGTATAGCCTATGTTACTCAGTGATAATGTAGCTTTCTAATGAAAAAAAAAATATTAAAATCGGTCCAGTACTTTTTGAGTTTATTCGTTACATACAAAAATACAAATCTTTCCTCTTTATAATATGTAGGCTCTTTATAAGTGTAGATAGTGTAGATATATATTTTATTCAAATATATTTCAGAAATAAATTAACGATTATGAGTATATACTGAATGTAGATATACATTATGTAGGTGGATATTTGCTTTGCTAAGCCACCGAGAAATAACAATAAAGAGTTTCTTACTTCGCTGCTTCGTGTTTCTTGTTAATTAGCGAATGAACATACCGCGTTAGCTTCTGCAACTTCCAAGACTGAAACATTTTCCTTTGTTGAAGAATATAAACGAAACTAACAAATAAATTCAAAACATTGAATTTGCCAACTGGAGAATTCGTGGAAGTACTTAATTATTTATATATAAGAAAGCTCTCTGAATTATTGATTGATTGATCGTAGGAAACGATTAACATATAAATTACAAATGATAGCATACAAATTTATTCAGTCCTAGCGATTCGTGTCTTTCAAAATCTTGTTCATCGACAATTCACTTCCAATGAAAAATATATAAATAAAAAAAAACAATTCAATATATATTTTAGCGCTGGCGGACATAAGAAGATTGTAATAAAGATGTTATGTCATCTATTATAGGTTTCAGAATACTGAACGTGATGATGATAATGAGAATAAAAAGCTTGAGTTCTGTGTATGCGTGATTCGGTGGTGGCGACATGTCGATGATACAGAGTATGATGCCAAATAATAAGTTTGATTCAGGTTCGTAGGCTCGCTTCTAAATTAAAACTTTTTACTCAACTCGCTGCTTGAGTACAGCTATTGAGCCCACATAACTCCATCCCTTTCTAACTTTTCTCAAGGAGGGAATTGAGTCTCGTTCTGTAACAGTGTTACCCGCATATCATTGAATTGAAAATTGAATATTGATGAAACTAAGATAATGATCTTAGTCTCATCAATATTCAATTTTGGAATGGGCTACTTTACAAAACAATATCTATTTTTATGTGACTGACCCTTTATAGTTTACTAAAAATTATACTCAAAACCGTTTAAAGGTTAAGAAAATTTTTAACTATTGCTGCATTTTATTTGCAGGTTTATTATTATGTTTGATAAAACTCAAATGTTAATTGGAATTTCATCAATACTGCATTATGCTAGTTGGGAAAAATTAATTAATATTTCTGTATCTTAGCTCTGTAATTGTGCATGATACTTTTATAATTAACTTGAGAAAAGTTGTTGAACTTGTAATGCTGGTTCCAAATCTTCGCATGGCGGTCCTGCTGTGGGTGTCTCGTTGTAAACAATACGCATAACGTTTAAAGCTGCTTCATGCCGAGCGACAATGGAAAATAATCTCAAATTACCTCTTGAAAAGGCCTTCAATAGGTCGGGCTAGGAAATTTTTCATCACAAAGTCGAGATTTTATTTGCATTTGATCATTTTTATGACTTACGTGTTACCATTCATGTCGATAATTCATTTCAACCGAAACTATATGTCGCACATTTTGTCAACTATGTAGGAGACTAAGGTCTGGTCTGGTCACCGAAACTGGCGTAAGCTAGCCGAAACAGAGGTAACAAAGAAATTATTTACGCGGTCGCAATCCGATATGGGCATAAAATTATTTACATACAAAACACTGCAAGGAATCGTTCATGATGTTGGTAATGAGGATTTACAGCTTTTGAAGTTTGTTCAAACGATCTACCTAAGTATTCGAAATTGTTTACGTAGTATTGCATATAGATAATTCTCGTAAACAATCGGCACAATCCCGTAAACAAATTGTGCTGTGTTTGCTTTTTCTATAAATCTCGTTTAGCGTATGAGGATGACTACACGGCATACTTAAGTTTAGAGATCACTAGACGTTAAGATTATTTGAGATTTTGCAAAGAAGTTAGTTTATATGGTGGGATAACAATAATACAATAATGACTGACTGAAAAGCAATCTCTCTGATCTAGGTGGAGAGCATTGTTTCAGATAGAATCATCCCTTTAAATGGGCGGTTGGGTGGACGTATAGAACGGCTAGAGTCTTATGCGTACTCTAGTTGGTCGTATAAACGTTCTGCCGTGGCTTGCTCAATCGTCAGACCTGAATTCTATTCTAATTCTATTCTAAGAACGCAAGGGATATGATTCAAAGAAGTACGCTTTCGTTTATGGACACTATACGAGTATATTCCACAATAGCATTCCGACTTTGTTAGAACATATCTAGACGGTCATTCTGCGGCACAATTCTGGTGTAATGTAATTGTTAATTTTCTTTGCTTTCTGTTATTTTGATTGTGTATTATAAGACGTAAAATATAAAATTTATTAGACGTAAAATACATACTTTTCATAGGATGGTATTTTTTATACATATTTCTAGTGTTGACTGCAAACACTTATTACATTACTGCACTATTTTGACATAATATTTTTTTCAAAAAAACATGTTTCAGATGCTGTGGCTTTGTGATGATGTAACTTAGATATAATATACAGTAGCTGTATTCCGAATTGTATTACTTGAATAGTTTTTCAAAAATATCATCATTCCTTTCCAGATCTTTTTTTTCTGTTGATTTATTTTATGTTGTATTTTAATTTCGAATGTATATATTATTAATAATCTCAATAATAGTTTTTTCCTTTACCTTGTAGATCCAGCAGAAGTTACTTATTTATAAATGTATTGTAATATTTGTAAAATCTGTTCCTGTTCCTAATCTGACAGCAATTTAAGTATCTTCAACTCAATCTAGCAAAGTTGTTATTTCAGGCAACAATTCTTGAATTTTTGTAGAATTATAATCCCTCTTTTCGCGACCCAACTTCTGTGTGAGGGATTAAAATGCATAAGTGTATTTTAGTTCTTTACACATTTTATATTAGTTTTTCACTACTTTAGGAAACAAATGACAATTTTTTTCTCATAATATTTATACAATGTTTCACTTTTTTTCCCCGTACTACTTTGGGGCTTTTTGTTAATTCAAGAAACGTCGTTTCGTTGGAAATAAAAATGCGGCTTCTTTGAAACGTACCGCGCATCTCTTTGATAAAACCGCCTTTGGCCGCTAGCAGAGTTGTAACAATAGAAAGGTGATTTAGGGTTATTTTAGATTATATGTGTATCGACAAAATTTAAGTAATTGCATATCGGATTATTCTCGAGTTTGAATAAAAATGTACTAACTTAGACCAGTGCATTCTCATGCGTCGCTCCCAGCTAACTTCCAAACCGAAGTTTTAGTGCACTGAAAAAAGATATGAATTTCTCAAAGTATATAATTATATTACGTATATATATGATCAAAAAAACTACTGAAAACTTAAATACTTTAAATCTTTTTCTTTCTTTCTAGCACAGGTTTCTAATTACGGTATCTAAGTAGTCAATGGAAAGGTAATGAAACGAAATGCGAATGATTGTTTTGGTTAACAGTGCTATAAAAACAATCTCATCGTTAAAATATTCCGTTGAATTCTGAAATGCGTAAGCAAAATATTGTAATTGGTAAAATTACAGAGAAACGGCTCTCGCAAATACGGAATCACATTTTTTATGCTTTCTCGAAAACTCGCCTTTATGTTGCGGAGGATATGCCAGTCGGCAATTTTGTATTACCTGCAACATAATATGAATAACGTGAAAATGTTTCACTACTAATTAGTATCAAATAATTTTAATTGTTTTTATATGTCTTAATTATATGTAGGTTATAAATAAACAATTTACTTATACATAAGCTATGTCATTGATTTATATATACAAGCATGTATCCGTGGTTTTGTTAGATTATTGTTAAATATGGTTTGATTCAATTCGATTAAATTATATTTAGGGCTTAAAGCAGTAATTTTTTAAAATAACTATATAAAGCTAAACTATTTACTAGTGACTAATTAATCATTATGAAGATATAATTATCTAGTCCAAAAACTTCCAATAATAAATGTTACAGTATTTTATATTTTCTAAACATTTTAGTTATACAGTAACTTGAACAAATAACTATTGAGATTTGTCTGGCCAATTACCAGTTAGTGAATTTGTTTTATTGCTATCACACACATCAAATCATGGTAAGGTGACTAAATATATAGATATATATTTTTTTGTGTGTAGCATACTTAATTATAACTTATTCCATTTTAAGCGTGTATTATCTTAGAATGTCTTGATTATGATGTTCTATTTTTAATTCTGTTATTATCAGTATTTACTTTTACTTTATAGAAAAGACCGCTAGTTAGGCCTGCATAAAGTGGAATCTCCGGAAAGTACGTGCCGTATCAAAAATCGCAGCTTTCTGTACCCGGTCCTTCATCATATCGTCAAGCGAGTTTCTTAAAACGTTATCGAGACTTTTCGCTATCAAGATATACGTACTCGTAGATACAACTATCGGAACCGTGATTCACAAAAAAATTACAAATCAATATTCCACATATTGGTTACCTCGTGGGTCAAATCTATGTACTTATTGGTTTTCAATTTGTCATCTCTCACGAGATTGTCATCATGAGGAATGATGACATCAACTAGCACTGCTCATCGTCAGAACCGGTTATCCACCACGATGTCGTGCATATTACAACTTTAATTAACAAAACTGACGCAGATGTGTACTTGTAGTACAGTGTTTCAGACTTGACAAGACCGTATCAGATGGAAAGTTGCTGGTAGATATTCTGGCCATTGGGTTGTACTTATGTTAAAAAAAAAAACAGAGATAATATTATTATGCTTGAGTGACTTTGGGACAGCGGCATGTCAGACAGTCCGTACCGTTCTGCAGAATATATTTCCTATAGTTGATTGTCGTCATTACCTCGTCTGCGATTGCATAAGTAAAACTCTACTACACACAGAATTTGATTCCAAAAGTTCAGTCCACCAATGGATCCTTGAACATATCTTTATGTGGTGCTGCTTTCGCTGGCACCCGCATTGTTTTTTAAGCATCATTTGGTCAGAAGCTGGTTCTGGAGAGCCGACTGCGTTTTGGAAGACAACTACTCGTAAGTTCAGCAAGATCGTAATTACCATATTTTTTGCTCTTAGGTCCCTCCGTACGCGACTCAGCAGAATATAGAGATCATCCTTGCTACCACGTTGTGACATGAAACGGTATTGTCTCTCGTCGAGAGTTGGTAGAAGGTGATACTGCAGCTTGCCCATTAGTAGATTTTTGAGTTTTACTTAATACTGATAAAAGACTTCGGGTAGATGTAGCTCTCCTTTCCAGGTATCCAGAGTAATGACTATATGACCACTCTTCTACTGGCTAGGGAAGTATGCCATATATTTGTTGGTTACGGCTATAAACACCTCATACTCATAGCGGATTGCTCGTGCACAGATGTCGGTTGTAAAATTACCGAACCCGATGATGTTATTGAATTCTGTGCTCTTGGTATGGTTTCTAAGTCGGGTTTTGTGAATGATAGGTGTTCTGTCGACGATGTTTCCTCTTTTGTCCTGATGTTATGCTTTCCATAAGGTTTCTGATTTAAGTATGTTGCGGTTTATCCATCGATACTAAGTCGTCAGGATAGAAGGTTTGGACGATTAATTCTGTGGATTTTTTGAAGCTGAGTGTTCTCGTCCGCGGTTTCTTTATAAGCAAACATAAAGACACCATCGGCTTTGAACTTAGTATATATGAGTGAAGTGTTAGGCGGCAGTATATAAGTTACAAAATATATGACCACTCCAAAGTTAAGCATATGTGGTCGCGATAAGTATTGAGAGAACGAAAAGAGATAACATCTGATGACAAACGAGTATTTCACACAGATTAATTTTTGCATTTCAAATGATAAACTGGGCTGGTAAATAATAAAATTGTCTTATACAATTTTTCACAAAACTTTGCGTAAGTAGTAGAAATAATTACTGTCGTTCCATAAAATAAGTACTGATGTACTCAATTCATTTGCAATGAAAACATCACGTTCATGGCGGTGCTCAGCGTTTCGATTGTTCACAAATTAGATTTCACCGTATGGAGGTAATGTTTCGTCTAAAAACAGAGGGCTGTTATCTCGAACGATACCATTAAATAAACATAGCTTCCGAGTGCTTACCTATTGTTATATTTATAATAGTCTCTTAAGGTAGATGTCGGAGCGTGTAGGAATTTCAATAAATATACAACTTAAATCTACAGCGATGTCTCCCTGATTTTTACTTATCTATGATAACAGCATTATAACATACATTTCCGAAACATATTTTCTCTACTTTATTTTGTATCATTCAGATTTTCTACAAATATCACGGGAACCACATATACTATAATCAACTGTAATCATTTACCATTAGTTTGGGCAGTCTGCTTGTTTGTCAATATACAACCATAAAAAAAGTTGGCTTCGATTCAATTCATTAACTAATTCATTTGACAGACATTTTCAATAGATAATTATAAGTGCAACACCAACAGTATTCTTTAGTGACATCTAATACTTTTTTTTGTATCTAAGTAACTGATTAATAGAACAAATTCTATTAAACTAATACATCTTTTTCACTACAACAATAGAATATTCACAAGCATCAGTCGAAGTACAACTATGGATAAATAATTACGCTATAATTTTACAAAAGCATACAACATAGCATAAATACAATAAATATATATATGAAATATAAATATAGAAGCTAATAATGTAGCGACTGCACAACTTCAGGTATTAATATGATATGTTAAGGCATCTATACACACGTGTCATATTAGTATATAAACCTTAGTTTTACCTCAATATATCTGGTTATAACAACACCCGAGTCACATTATATTTGTTACCAAGTTAAAGGCATATTAACGGTTGCTTGAAAATTAATTTATTAAGAGTGTAAAGTTAAAATGTTTGAAGACGTGTGTATATATATATATATTATATATATATATTATATATATATATATTATATATATATATATATATATATATATATATAATATATATATATATATATATATATATATATATACATATCAATTATATATTATGGGAAGGCATGACACTTTTTATGCCGAGTTCTCAAGTTAATGAAATTTCGTTTGTAGAAAAATCTATCACATCATACTAAAGAAATTCAATTTCAAAGTTCACTACGAATCTTTCATTTGTTTCTAACGGATAAGTTGAAACTAGCTGTATTCCCTGGACAGGGACTTTACCTACACGAGGAGCATCTGAAATTCTCTGCGTATTTACATTTGAATCGGATTAATTTCCTACGTCAATAAAACTTACGTAAACGAAGTGTATTGAACACACGCTCGATAGAACCACATTCGCACTGATTGACTTGTATAGATCTCCATAGGACGCTTGAGGACTTCGCATTAATTTGTTTGATTTAGAAATTACGCATATGTAGGTATTACGATGCAAAATTTGTGTGTTTGTGGGAAAATTAGCACAGGGAATCAGATTTAAAAAAGTGAAACCATTTTAAATGTTAATTAATTTCATTGAAATACAATTTTGATTAAAATATTAGTTTATGGCAAATGTGACCTTTACGCCCATGTTTAGGTTACAGATATAAAATATAAGATTAAATAATCAATAAAAGAAATCATTTTGTCAGCAAGATACACCACAACTATTTTTATACTTACCTACGAGAACTTAAAATATCATGACACCTACGACTCATATTATGGGAATCTAATAATTTTTCAAAGTTGAAAAAACATCTCGCTAATAAATTAGTACTTTTTATATCACATCATTGAGTGGTCATCTTACACTTTCATTAATAAGGTAAGTATGTAGGTTAATATTATACTATGTCCGGTATTATTAAATATGATCCATAATTAATAAAAGTAGGTATTTATATATCTTTATATATATAAATCTTCTGTACGTGTGTTAGTAATTGAACGGCTGGACCGATTTTGATGAATTTTTTTGTGTGTATTCCACGGGGTTTGAGGATGGTTTAGATTTACAATACGGTTATCTAGATATGGCTTTTTAGCAAAGTTATTTGTTTAAAAATATTTGAGACATTTGACAGGACAACGTCTGTCGGGTTAGCTAGTATACTTTATAATATCTTATAATTTTACAGAAGACCGCAGTATAATAAATTTAAAATATTTTCCTAGCCATTAGTTGCCAGCGTTAAAAAATGTTTCTCAGCAATATATATTTATTGTCTCACATCATTGAGTGGTCATCCTACACTTTCATTTATAAGCTAAGAAGTCTCATTTAAAAATGCCACGCTCAAAAGCCCTTAGAAAAGATATCTTCTCAGTCGCAGTAAATAGTTACTGAATAACGTATGAGCGACCGATCCCGTTGTTCGTGCGCATTTCCGATTCCGTGGCTAGGGGTGTCACAGTGAGACGGCGATTTATTTTACAACGTTGAACTTTGGATTTCCTTGACAAAACGAGAATTTATGAAGTGCTCCTTTATGCAATGCTATTGTTCAGAATTGTATATATAGCTCCTTTGGAAAATGTTTTCATCTTCATTTGAGTTTTGGTTAGGTATATGATTACACTTGTATACCGTAATTTCTTTATTAATATACAAAAATGAAAAATTCTAAAAAAGGCTTTTTATTTATTCAAAGTTCAAATTTAATAATTTTAAAAAAGTATGAAAAATAAAATTCATAAAACTCACAGTATGCAGTCTCATAGTTTAACGTTTACAAATTTAACGGTTTCACTAAATACTTAACCTGTATACTAACTTTAAAAAAGGTTAACGGTTTAATTATGTTTCATTTCTTCAAATCTGTATTCATTACCTTATATTTACCAAAAAGAATCGGGCACTTCGTGAAAAATACATTCAGCATCCAGGTGTGTATGGAAAGTGCAGCGCGCGTACAGCGATATGAACGCAAATGTCTAAATTAATAACTTCCATTCAGAGCACTTAGTATTGTTTCTCGACCTTATAGTGGTTGATTATTTAATTTATATTTGTGGCTTTACATTTTATTAAAAATGCATATTTACCAAAAATGCGAGCACTATCGGTCCTAATCGAATATTTCAACTGCATTCTTCAAATCAATAAACAGCAACATTTATTTAATATTGCAGGTACGAAACATAAAATAATCTTCAAACAAACAAAAGGAATACGGAAAAAAGAAAGGTCTAGTCAACCCGATGGTTATCCACATTATACATTCCGATGTATAAAGAATATAATATAATATACCTAATATACAGACAATATTATTAAATTCTTAATTTGGCAATTACATTTCACGACTAAAGATAGTGAAGAACTAATATTAAAGAAAAATCCAATCCCATTACAAAAATCTTGCTACTACCACAGTAATTATCGACATATGCTTATAAACCAAAAGCTCACATTTGTGTGGGAGTATCTCCATACCTTATATTATATAACATTATAAAATATATATAAAAAATATTATATATTAACTAGCGCCGACAACTTAATAAATATTTAGTGTAGTAAATATTTCAGCATAGGTTTTTAAATAGGTTTATTATTAAGATAGACAAAAATATAAAGATTAATTCATGTTTGTCAGTGTCAGAATGTATGTTAAAAATTTACTATTAACGCATCTTTTCTATCATAATTTAAAACTAATTTAATTACTACATTAACTAATTCATTACTAGATCCCACATTTATTTTCTTATGTACGTTAATATTGACCGACACATTCCTTGCAATTTTTTTAGCTTTTCCAAAGGTATTAAATCAAGTATTATTAAGATGAGATACGATACATTTCAAAATTTAACTATTTATATTGAAAATCATACTATGATATTATGTAACACTTACTTTTGATTCTTAAATTCTGTATGTGAACACAACAAATAACAAAACAGAAACCGTAAGACAGGATTTAAGCATATCAATTTGAGTTCACGTGGAATATAGTCTAATATAACTACCTACTAAATACAGGCAAATATACCAGACCATAGTGGCTCAATTATTCATTATTTAAAGTTAGGAACATAACTTCGAATTACATTCAGCAAATAAATTGGATGCAAATCTGTTCAACTGTGTGATTTGCTTATATATAAGGTGTTATATATTGTTTATATATTAGATGTGATTTACTAATATTACTAGACGAATTGCTAAATAAATGCAAAAAAAATCTGGAAGAGATTTAGTAACGGAAGAATTACACGACCTAAAGACCTATTTTTGAATTGCGAATGCGATTTTGAAATCACCGCTGACTAAATAGTCAGCGGTGACTTTGAGGTCACGGATTCCTAAACATCCAATTTTCGAAAGTCGATCACAGAGCTGCCAACATAGATAAAGTACACACATAAATGTAAGAGTTCGGTTCCACGCAGGATGTAGCCGCTGCCGGTTATTGCGGACTTAACCTTTATGGTTATTATATATACCATATATATATATATATATATATATATATATATTATATATATATATATATATATATATATATATATATAAGAAAATAAATGTAGCACATATATTATATATTTATATTTATATATATATATATGTATATATATAATATATATACATATATATATATAAATATATAATATATGTGCTACATTCATATATACATATATTGTATATATAGACTGAAAAATCAAACAAAACACAGATACCATTTCCACAAGTATGACTTAATTACGAGTGGGTGAGGGCACTCGTAATGAAATCACACCTGTGATTAAGGTAGTCACATCAGTGGTATTCAAAAATAAGAATTATTGAAAGTCGCATTCGTAATTCTAAAATAGGTCTCCTGATCTTTTTAAATTTGCAAAATCGTCATTTGCGGAAGGATGACAGCACTCATTATACACACAGTTGTAGTCGTCTAGAGAAATTGATTTGAAATTTCATATTCGTATAATGTATCCACTTAAAATAGTTCACTTAGGTGAAAATAATATTTTTACTAACATAAGCATATTGGGGAATTTATCTACGTTTGAACACAACATATTGATGTTAGAAACTCCTAAATTGATATTTAAATTGTCTAAGCCCAAATTAGATGTCGGTTATATTATTTAAGGATGTTATCTTTACATAAAATATGTAATGGCTATGACAATACTATTAAAAATTATATATAAACTAATATTCTCAAAATATATCTGACAACGTAATTTTTCGTGAAATAAAGACATATAAAAGGATTATCAACTAATGCTCTTTGACCGTAGGATTCAGAACTTGTGCAAGCGCATATTGTCGTAGACCTGAGACGTTATCTATACAATCTATACAAATAAATAAAATTGGAGTTTCTGTTTGTAATATCAAAATAACCCCTTTCTACTGCATGCATATGAATGTATATACGGTACACATACCAAAATACATATTTTAAAAATTTTTGTCTGTCTGTTTGTACCGGCTAATCTCTAGAACGGCTGGACCGATGTGGACGGGACTTTCACTGGCAGATAGCTTATGTAATAAGGAGTAACTTAGGCTACTAAAAAAACTATTTTTTTTTATTACATTCCACGCGGATGAAGTCGCGGGCACAGCTAGTACATCACATATAGCGCAAACTTATTTTATTTACCTGTTACTAACGATAAACAAATAAAAGTGACTGAAAGTCTTTGATTAGTTCGTATTGCACATGATAACATATGAAACCGAAATTTGACCACATACCACTGCATGTGGTTAAATTTCGGTAAAGGTAATAAGGCCCATTGGTCTTGTTCGAAGATTCGTTGCGTTATCGAATCAGAAATTAGGAAGTCCGCAGCCAAAAAAATTGAGAATCTTAAGTACCTGAGTAGAGAGTAGTCATTGGGGCGGAAAAGTTCTCGAATTTTAAGCAAATGCCGGGAACTGCAGCGTAGGTGATTGATTGATTTGGATAAGACCGTAGGAATGAGTTGAATGCTATCAGTGCAGGATTGATCAGTAAGAAGATCCTTGGGTAAAACCCATGTCATTAATTCATCTTTTCTTCAGAACCAATTTATAGTTAGTTACTATTAGGTATAGTTTAGTTTATATAGATGGCTCTGCTACAATGATAACTGGTAATATACCAGCTAAACGATACAACAAGCGAACAAAGGATTTCATATTAAATTTGTATTATTGATTATTGTAGGTATGTAACTTAAAATCTCAAACATATATTAAATAGATGTATAGTTTAACTAAACTTATGTTACGTTATGTACATAACGTTACGAGTAACTATAATTACACATCTTGTTCCAATAATACTTCTTTGAAAAAGGTCATAAGACATTTAACTAAAAACTAGAAGTCGTTGTATAACAGTTCTTGAGAAAATAAGATTATAAACTTTAATGCTAGATTAATTTAAGCCATAAGATGCAAGTGTAAAGTCAGTTAAATATTCGTCGCTATGAAAACTTCCTGGAGTGAATTTGCATAAAATATAAGGTGACAACCCTTGAGCCTTCGTTTTTGAGTTAATCTGCTTTACATAGCAAATGCTTTAGAATAATTTTAAAACACTTTAATTGAAAATTAGTATAAATATAAGCACTATAGCAAAAATGTATTATATATGTGATTTATACCCATGTTATAAACCTCCTATGAATTCCTATACTTATATATTTGTAAGAGCTACACGAATAGATCACAACCACGCCATATATTATTAATCTTTAACCGTTATACATTGCTAATATTTAACCGAATGTGATCGGGATCTGACCACAAGAAAACTAATAATAATAAATATTCCTTAAATATCTATATACTGCTTGTCAATACATTTCTTACTTTTAAAAGTGCTATGTGTGGATTCATTATGTTTATAGTGATATTAACTTTTATAGCCAAGTCATATATTTATAGCATGTAGACTCTGTTTCTTTTGTAATAGAATCTTTATAACTGATTATTGAAGTAAAATATCCTTTATATATAAAACAAATATTATTAAAATTTATTTTATATACAAAAGGTAAGTAATGAAAACTCATTGCCTCAACTTAAATTATGGAATGCCGCAAAACGATTTGCAATGGTGACAAAAGTAAGAGAGTAGTAGCTATTGAATATTGAGTCCTTGTCAATTAATTACGAGTACCTATAATATGTGTTCGTACCTATTCAGTCAGTGAAAACATTGTCTTTTGAACAATGAATGTTGTGTAAATTTTTTTTAAACCCTTTTTTTATTAAAGCGTTGAAATGGTGAATATTAAACGATTTAATACATATCATATTTAAGTTTCCTCAAAATGAAATTATAACAGCGGGCGTATTTTTGTGTTAACTTTGAGTAACCATTGAAATACTTATTAGCAAGCCAGTGACTTTATCAAGAAAGTTGTGCATATACATAATAATAATCCTATTTGTAGAAATACTTATATTTTAACTTTTAAATATAGTAAAAGTAGTCGAATCGTGAATAAATAATTATTATCTACCTATTTATATTATAGTCAATTGGTCTTTCCAGTGCAAGGTCTTCAGCCGGTAGACTTTTAAACTAATTACGTAACTTCCTTGACGTTCAAAAGTATTAATTTAAATCGTATTTGAATGAAGACTACCCTTTTTTAGTTATAGAATTCCTACGACGATTTAAAATCTAAAAAATATTTGAATATAAAGGATAAAATAAAGTATCTTTGGACATTATCAGCGAACAATATTAAAAAGAATTTTATTTTTAATTACTGCTCCATAAAAATTTCCTCTGCCGCTTATAATAAAGTCTAATTGAAATATAATTGAGTGATGTCAGTGACGCTCCTGCAACATGTCTGCTCCTGACAATCCCATTTTCCGATCAAGTGTTGAATTTTTAATTAACGGTGGGTAAATACCGTTTTTTTTCACTTACTCTTTCTCTTTGTATTTATGATATGTGTCAGTATTTGTATACATCTTCCTTCCTTTATTCAAGAGATTTGTTACTGCGAGAGCACGTAAGTAAAACGACTGCGATCTGCTTGCAGAGTAAAACGCAGTCGTTTTACTCATGTGCTTCCGTGGTATTTCCATAATAATAAGGATATTAGGTACAGTCAGCGACGAGAAATTTCGTAGTTCATAATACTGTTCGGAAGTGTACCATAGGAGTAAAGAGTGGAGTTCATTTGGCGTAGATAAACATGTTTTTTATTGCGGTGCTAGCTAGATGTCCCTCTAGGCGTACGGCTGACAGCGACCAATAGCTGAATCTGATGGCGACGTAGCGACTCGCCGCTAGATCGAATAGCGCCGAGCGCGACTCGTTAATAACAAAAACTCTTTCCGTAACCATTTCATACGTGAGAGTAGTTAATAATATAGTGAAATCGACAATAATGACAAGTGCCACGATTATGCACTCGTAAATAGCATACAACCATATTATTTATATTATTGCCATTCACCTCGTAGTAAATGGATCCATCTGTCTGTTAGGGAGAGATTTTATGAATAAATGTAATTTGAGTCTAGTAAAACTTTAACATTGTTCCTTTAATTAGTAACTAGTATTACGAGTAATATTGCATAATTATAATTATTTGTTTTCTAATATATCAGAGACATTTAACAAATACAACTTGTCTTTACACTTAAAAGAAAATAATACACCATATTTTTGTAGGATGTGATCAGTACTGTTTGCTATTAAATATAAAGTCAATGCTGAATAATAATGTGGGCTGGTGAAGGCACCACCCCTCTTAAAACGTGCGATGGTGCAACTCGAGCACGATATTAAAAGGGGTTGTGTGTTTGCTTGATGACATAGTCTTTGTAATGAGAGTGCAATTTGTCCTCAGGACTAACTTTAATATTGTTAAGCAACAGACTTATTTGTTCTGGTTTAAACCTGATACTTAAAAAGTTTTGGTGACAAAAAGGTCCGATTTCATCAACATAAAAAGTAGTACTGAATGTCTTCCAACAAATGGGCGAAGGTCAGGTGAGCGTGGAGGAGGCCATCTAATTGGTCTCTTACTTCCGATACATTTATTGGGTACTGTTTGATTAAAGTGATTTCGGACTTACTTTGAGTGACAGACAGACAGACTTCTAGAAGATTTGAGTCTATGGCTTACACATAGACTCAAATCAATGAAAGTTTATCTAAAGCTTTTTTATAACTTTAAACATAATTACGACCATTCTGTTTATCCAAATATTTTTTTATATCTAGTGTATCAATTAAAAGCTTCTACATTCGTTTCCAATAGTCATTGCTCCTTTGTCAGCAGCAAATTGTAAGACATATATATTTTATGTCTAATTGTATCATTGTTTGATTTTCCACTCAATTTTGTAAATTTGTTCAATCTATATATATCTCCTCACTCTTTGATGAGATTTAAATTCAAAAAAGGCTTCAAAAATTCATTATTGAATTCTTGAAAAGTTCAATTATTCTATTTGGCATATATCATTTTTTTAGTACCAATGTTGTTTAACACAAGATTGCAACTGATCAATAAGTGAGGGGTGGGGGGGGGGTAGTTTATGACAGCAGTTTATATGGCCAAAGCCCGCGGGTTGGGATCTTCTGCTAACACTAGGAGATAGGGTAGGCAAGTAAGCACACCGAGAGATCAAGTCTTCTTACAACCAGCGGCGATCGGCAATTGATACAATACCATAATATAATAATAATAAAGTGGTTTGTATCTTTTAGAGAGCTGACATTGAGTTGCGGTACCGAAACGTCTAGTGTGCTTCAAACACTTGCGTTGAATCTTTGTCTTGCGGTAGCTGGGCCACCTGTCATATGCATCATAACTAACAGCTAGTGATCACTGTCCACATTGTTCGCTAACTTACATAAATATAATGAAGTTAAAGTGAGATATGCGGCGCAGCGACCACCAGCTTCAGTAATATGGGAATATAGATGGCACTTTATAGCAATGTTAGTAATTTTTACTTCATCCACATACTCGCAATAGGATTAAATTGTACTTTTTTATGTATTTAACCCAATGTAAACAGAAACAGTGATTATATCAAGCATTATAATCAAGTGACAATATTTTGCTGTCCAGTTAGTATTTCAACTTAATACTTGATTTTTTCTTTTTTAGTGGACGATTACTTACTCGTATCATATATTTTTTAACATATTGTCTACTTGGACTTTCTGTGACGTTTGTGGCAATTCCGCTACTCCTAAAAAAACATATTGTACATTGCCAAACATATGACGTACGTTGTAAAATCACAAGACCCTGTAATTTCACTACCAATCATATTATTCATTCCAAAACATATAGCTGACGGAAAATGTTCTGAAATGATTTATACAGGTAACACAAAATGTCATTCATCCAGAAAATTTTCAAATATTTATTAATGTTTGGTTAATAGTATTTGGTTTGTTATTACTTTATATTGGTTACTGAGTGCGCGCAAATTTTTGAGAGAATAATTTGAAATTAAAAGAAATATGTTTAATAATTACGATCGTTAACATAAACTTATTGACACTGGCATATACGCTGACATATACTTATTGACATCAATACAAATCCAAGCTTAAGAGAACAAAAACATTGTTCATACATGCGAGCAGGGACATACCATACTGTTTACGAGTATCATTGTTAAGTACGTCAACGATTTAGTATCAAGATACATCAGTTGTTGCTAGATGACTTGATATCATACAAATAGGTCGATACAGTTTGCGATGCCAATGCAACTCATTTAATTTGCCAAGTATGTCACCACCATATAATCTATAACTGAAAATTGGATCTCCGTATATTTTATTTCGGTATTCTTACCCACTAAAGCTATGTAATATTACAACAACAATATAAGGTGTTGCCATGAATGACTCCTACAGAAGTGCCAAGTAAATTAAAAACGATGTGTCTGTAGCTTTTTATGATTGTTTTCGAACAACTCCACCGACAGGTACTTGTAACATATATGGTACTTTTTCACCTCTGAGGCCTTACTTAACAAGTAAGTTTAAGATATAGTATTTTGATTGCTTGGTCATGCCTGTGTAAATATTTAGTTTAGGCCAATATAGCTTATCTTAAAGGAAAATCTGAGTGACTCTCCGGATCGGAGACAGGTTCTTCGTTCAGGTTCAGGAGAAACATGTTCAGAAGGATGGGATAAAATACATATGTTATTTTATCCCATCCTTCTGAACATGTTTTTGGTAGTTACAGGTCATGATTATATCGTTCTGTATTGAAAAGTTAAACACAGTAGCGCTTTGCGTACGATCTGAATACGATAGGATCTTCCTAGTGCGATTCCTTCTTCTTCCATACGGCCTTACTATTATTATTATTTATATTATTCACAATACTAAGTACTGCTGGCTCTGGATTTTGCTCAATGGTTAAGACGAGAGGTGTTAGTTAGCTATCATTATTATTAAGAAATCTGCCAAAATATGAGGTTCTTTAAAATGGGAAAGACAAGAAGGATAATTTCTTGAAAATGCAGCTTAATTTATCACGCGCGAATGTAGTTTTTAAATAATAATAATAATATAAATACAATATAATATAAGTAATAATAATTAAAAAACCTTACACAACTGAGAGGTAAATGACTGTTTATTTATCTTTAATGTGTAAATAACTGATTAATCTTCACCTTGTGTACGTGACCTGATATAAGACAACAGTTTCTAATCATAATCAGCCTTATAGAAATCATTGCTCAATAATCCTACACAAGGTTTTTACCACATTCTCTAAAAAAATGAGAGTGAGACATGTTTATTTTAAATTATCTCATGAACAATGACAGTATTAGTGTTCGTTGATCATTATACATTTAATCTTAATATATGTAATATACACATAGCTTAAAACTTAAGTACTTATAAGACATCTATTCACTTCCAGATGCTTCAGTTCATGTTTGCAATAAATTCCTATTATTGTAGGTATATACGTAATATTCATATCCACGTGGATGATTCGAGCGTGCTTTTGATGTAGCTTGTAATGGTACCAGCGCGTTGAAACGACTTCCCAATATAGTCCCGTAAAGGCCCGTTGAGCACGTCGGGCGAAGGTGTATAATAAGACCTTCTATTTATTAAATATGCTATTATCCCGACTCGGAACAGTAGAGTAAATAGAGGAATGGGCGATCATTCGCGTGAGATAGAACGGTCCCATCTGGCGTTTGGTGGATTATGCTGCTAGAATTCAATAACCTTTATAGCACCATCTGAGAGGGCAGCAGACAACTTTTTCGACCTTCCCTGGGAGTTCAGTCGAGTTCGGTAATCAACTTTGGCGATGTTGCCGCCGTGGATATACGCGAAGCGAATATACCAAATTAGTTTATCCACGTCTTCTGATCTATTACTTTCTTGAAAACTCTTGAACTGTTTTCGATGCGATTTAATAAAACATTTTATTATTTTAAATCTGATGATCTTTATGAATCAGTGAAATAGATCAATTTAGTTTCTTTATCTAATATTAATATTTAGAATTTGTATTTGTTAAAATGTAATATTCTTGATATTCGTATTAGCTTTTACAACCTACACATATTTCCTCAACATTCAAAGGCTTAAAGCATATTATATTATGAAATATATAAATGATACAAATTGCTTCTTGCGACGACACAATACTGATATTGATAAAATTTGAACGACGAGTCACATCAAGTGTCAATTACATTGTATGACTCGACGGCTTTTAGAATTCCGATCTCTTTACAACATAAACCTTTCATGTTATATTATAATTCAAGTTGTGCTCTTGCTATAAAGTAATGTAAAAATGTAAAATGAAAATATTATGAAAGATATTGTTATTTATACCTTAACTAAATATAAAATTTGTACCTTAACTAAAATAAATAGGGGATTATCTTAAAAGTAAGATACACAAAAAACACTCAAAATTGATTTAAATGGTAGTATTTTTATAATTTACCTTATTATTTTTCCTCATAATCACCATACATTTCAATAAATATCAACAGAACAAGGTACAGAAAAAAACATTTCAAGTTTCTCACGGATAATCCAATATAAATTCAAAGACTAATGAGTAAGGAAACCCGGCTGAAGAAACAAAATGAAAAAAGCTTAGGCTGATCACGCAGCAACAGGATGGCATCTGAATTTAGTTTTTGACAAAGCCGTCAAAACGTTTGTCAAGGTGTATAAAATCAATAACCTCAGTTTAGTTAACTTATTATACATTATTTGTTAATTCTTTCGTCTAAATATTTTTTTTTATTAATACAATTGCTATACTGTCTGTTGCGTTTTCCCGAACGCCCGTTATTTGCTTATATTATTTAATTATATAATAATATTGCTTACCGGTCCGTAGTTCTGGCTTGGCTTGAAAGTGTGTTTTGTGTGTACTAATGTGCCCTACCGTATGTGGTTATAAATATAATCATAAATTACAATACTTGTAGTGTAAAAAACAGGAGAACGCGTGGCCGACCACTTTTCCAAATGTAAATGTAATCCCGTCGAAACCGTAATATGCCAATAATTATCCAATGGTATATTTAAATACACTTTATACACGTAAAGTCAAGTACCGAAACCGTAATGTCAAAATCTTTTTTTTTTTATTACTTTTTTAAATTTCCTTTTCCGCGGTCCGAAACTCATAAGTCCTAAACAATCCCCCACCCCGAGATGAGCAACCCTCATCTCGCTAGTCTACCGGTAGACGGGACAGGGTTGCCACCGCACGGCGCATCACAGAGTCGCCGATCGAGACCTCTGCGAACCGAGGTACACCGTCAGAGCCTGGATAAAGCTTCAAAATGCGTCCTCTACGCCAACGTAGAGGAGAAAGATTTGAATCCTTAATCAGGACAAGATCCCCTACCCGTGCAGGAGCCGTTTTATCTGTCCATTTCAGCCGCTGCTGCAACATGTGCAAATACTCCGAATAAAACCGTTTATTAAAATTTTTGTGACATCTGTTGCAGCATTTGAAAGCGAGAAAGTCGACTCAGTGGTACATTCTCAAAGGATACTCAGGGAGAGCTGCAAGGGCTGGCCGATGAGGAAATGACCGGTGTCAAAACCTCCATATCGTTGGGATCCGAAGAGAGTGGGCATAAAGGCCGTGAATTTAAAGTTGCTTCCACTCTGTAAAAGACCGTAGTAAGTTCCTCGAACGTAAGAACCGTTTCCCCAATAACACGTCTCAAATGTGTCTTAGCCACCTTCACGACAGCCTCAAAGATGCCTCCCCAATGAGGACATCCAGGAGGATCAAACTTCCACGTAATGCCCTGAGTAGCCATTGCTTGTCCCAAGTCCGTACTATGTTTCGTTAAAAAATCATGGACCTCCTTAAGATACCTGTCAGCACCCTGATAATTTGTGCCGCAGTCCGACCGTACCAAACTCGGTAACCCCCTCCGTGAAACAAAACGTCCGAACGCCGCGATAAACGCTTCCGTACTAAGCGAAGATACTATTTCTAAATGTACTGCCTTCGTTGACAGACAAACAAATACACATAAATAAACTTTGTAAGTCTTAGAGGTCCGCAAGTGAGAAGCCCTGACAATAAAAGGACCAGCGAAATCCGTACCGACACCGTGATTAGATGTAACGCTACTGAACCATCTGGCTGTATCGTCCGAAGATATACGACTGCCGCGAAACCCGATTCCGAGGCGTCACAGAAACCGTGAAGTGACGCATGATACTTCCCCGGTGGAAGTATTTTACGAGTATAACAACCCTTCCGATAGTGGGTAACTGATCAATAAATGCGAGCCAGTCCGTTAAGAGTTCAGTAGGTAGGGTCTCATCCCACTTAAGCTCAGCCAACCATAACCGTTGTAGAAAACATTTAGCCCAAAATATTATAGGAGCGATCCACCCGTTAGGATCATAGATACGAGCAACCGTAGACAGGACTAGCCGCTTAGTCCATATCTTTTCCGTTATTGTTAAAACCCGAAAGGAAAAGATGTCAGGAACCGGTAAATACTGAACACCTAAAACCGATGTTGAACGAGGAGAGTCCGGATTCTCAAATAACAATGGATCTTGAACGTGATCCGCTGGTAGTCCTTCTAAGAGACGTGGACTGTTCGAAATCCATTTCCGTAGTTCATAGCCAGCCGTTGCCAATAACGCTATGAGCTCGTTACGTAAAATTAAAGCCTCCTGTTCCGAAGATCCACCCGTGATAACGTCATCGACAAAAATTTCCGACTCTAAGACGTCCGCCGCACGAGGGAATCGAACGCGTTCCCGTTGAGCGAGTTCCAACAAGCACCGCATAGCCATCCAGGGGCTAGATTTCAAACCGTACGTGTTTGTGTTCAGTTCGTAGACGCGTAATGGGTGAGACGGGTCCTCTCGCGCCAAGAATCAGCTGATACCGTCTATCAGCCTCATCAATCACCGTTTGCCGGAACATCATGCGTATATCCGTCGCGAAGACCACCTGGTGTCTACGAAAGGCCGAAATAAGATCCGAAATATCTTTATGTAGTTTAGCACCCGAGTGCAGGATTTGGTTCAATGAAACACCGTTAGAGGAAGGGGCCGACCCGTCAAACACGACCCGTATCTTACCGCTATCCGATTTAAAAACCGCGTGATGTGGTATGAAATAGTGTTCTTCCGATGAGTAGTCCCTCCGTGCCAGGGACATGTGACCTAATTGTACATATTCCCGCATGAACTCAATGTATTTGTCGCGAAACTCTGTATCTCGCTTCATGCGACGTTCCATAGAAAGCAGGCGTTTCTCAGCAGTAAGGTAGGACTGCCCCAGCGGTTTGCGAATGCTCACAAAGGGCAACCGAGTAACGAAACGACCGTTCGGTAACCGATAAACATTTTCGATAAAATGGCGCTCGCATTCTTCGTCGAGCGGGTCCTTCCGTGAAACCGTGGGTACCTCTTCTGTCTCCCAAAAACGCTGTACTAAATCCGAAAGAGAAACGCCCGTAAAAACCGTATCAGAAACCGTATCATATGCTGGGCCCATAATCATATATCCGTAGTGCGATGGTATAGCAACCAAGCCATTATTATTTAAATTTATAGTGCGTCGGTGCACAATAATTGACCAAGCACATCAGTACCAAGCAACAAATCAATTTTTCCAATATTTAAAAATTTTCTGTCAGCCAAAGACAGGTGAGAAGCCGAGTTCAAAATTTCCGAAGGTAATTCCACCTGTGGATGTTCTCCTAAAATATCATGCAACACTAGTGCTGTAACTGTAATAACAGGTTGAGAGACCGATTCTCCAACAATGTTAAAGGTACATTGACCATAAACATGTGACACGAGCACATCACCTATGCCACGAACCGAAATATTATTATTAAATATGTATAGGCCTAACCGTCTCGCCAAATTAACTGTTATCATGCAACCTTGCGAACCCGTGTCCGCTAGAGCCCGTGCTCTAACATAAAAACCGTTAATATCACAAATCCTTACCGCAACGGTAGGCAATAAAATAGTATTAAAAAGGTTGCATTTGGCGAGGCGGCGGCGACTACCTATTCTTGAACGTCACGAAATGAAGCATTCACCCGATTAAAAACCTGGGCTGCCGACAGCGCCAGAGGGTTATATGTAGGGGGTCTCGAGCGCCCCAATGGTGCCCGAGTCAGGTGCCAACTGGCATCCGGTGTCCGGTAACCAACCGGATGACCGAAAGATGGCGGCGTGTTCCTCAATCGCGGCCGTTCCGCGAGTGGTGGTGAGAAACCCCTCGCTCTCGCTGCATACGAGGCCGCAGACGCATACTGTTCCGCAGTGACGTCACGAGATTCGTCCGCTTGAATATGCCCTATGCCCGCTGCATAGGGTGCTTGTACCATAGGCCCGGTGCCTCCCCCACCCGTATGTGGAGATGCCTGTGAAGTAGGCCTAAAGCCACCCCCACCCGTATATGGAGGTGTCGCGCGCACGTCCACCCGTCGAGGCGACGCTCGTCCAGAATGAGGAGGTGAAGTCCGTACTTGTCCGCTTTGACCCCCTCCTGAAGGAGAACCAATCCGTGCCGCTGCAGGCCTAACTCCACCATTCCTATTCAGGCATAACATCCCGTGATGTTTGCCGTTACAATGAATACATGGCCGTGCCACTGCACAACTATTAGCAAGATGATCCCTAAACAAAAATAACACAACTTGTGATTTTGCACAAAACACCTCCGCTGTTGAGGGGAACAATTTATAAAATGTTGGCATTTAGATATAAAATGGCCTATGATGCCACAAAAGGTGCAACCAACCCGCTTGGATTGCAACCTATTATTAATAGTATGGTCCGATGTAGCCATACCTACCCTAGTCCCCGAGTGGGTGGCCTAATCCTACCCTGACTGAATACAGGTCTTCCCTGACTGGACACAGGCCTCCCAGATGGCCCTGAGGTAGCCGTTGCAGGAGGTGAGCCTACATTGTCAACAATCCGTGCTTCTTCCTCCAAGAAGGTCAAAAGGTCAATAAATTTAGGCAACGGGCTTGCCTCATCTCCGCTTCCATATTTTTGTTCAAATCTTAATTTTAAATCAGAGGGTAACTTATTCAATACAATATGGAGCAACAAGAATGACCACTCCGTTACTGGTAAATTTAATTTCTCCAAACAATTATAGGCCACCTTTAATGGATTTAAAAATCATCCCTTATAAACATGATATTCCTTAAATAAGGCAAATTTAATATCTTTGCCACATGGGCATCCGCAATTAACCTAATATTTTGATATCTGCCCATCAATAGCGCCCTTGCAGTCTCATAATTGTTATCTGTTATGGTTAAATGTGAAATAACCTGGTGAGCGTCTCCCGATAGACAACTCAACAGATAACTTAATTTTTGTGAGAGTGATATATCCATCCGACAATGTACCAAAGAATCAAAAATGTTAATAAATGACATCCAAGTTTCATACCCACCAGAATACTTGGGCAAATTTAAATCCGGCAATCTAGTATAAATTGAGGCATTACTACTTGACTGACCCTTAACCGTGGACTACTGGCCAGATCCAGTGTCCTTACCGCCTGAATAATGCTGTCATAATATTCTAAGCATTGCTTGTAGTCTGCCTGAGCTTGAATCAACCTTGCCTGCAAAGTTTCATTGTCTGGATTCATGTCAGCCCTATCATAACACATTTGTAAAGCTTGATCCAGGTCCGCCATGTATCTGTTCGCATTTGAAGCCCGCTCTTTCAAGGCCTCAACCCTGTCTGGTCTACTCACCAGAGAAAATGCGCTTACCAACCATTGTAATATGCGACGAATTTCGTTGTAACCGTCCGACATTTTAATAATTAAAGTAAATACAAAACAAACAGAAAAAAACAATACTAATATAACCCCAAATTAAATTAATGTAAACCCGTTTGACACCGATGTCAAAATATATTGTTACGCATATAAGTACAAATCAAAGAATTTACAAAATAACAGGTCCGTAACCGAAAAGTAAACCACGCTCTGCTACCAAAAAATGTTGCGTTTTCCCGAACGCCCGTTATTTGCTTAATTATTTAATTATATAATAATATTGCTTACCGGTCCGTAGTTCTGGCTTGGCTTGAAAGTGTGTTTTGTGTGTACTAATGTGCCCTACCGTATGTGGTTATAATATATATCATAAATTACAATACTTGTAGTGTAAAAAACAGGAGAACGCGTGGCCGACCACTTTTCCAAATGTAAATGTAATCCCGTCGAAACCGTAATATGCCAATATTTATCCAATGGTATATTAAATACACTTTATACACGTAAAGTCAAGTACCGAAACCGTAATGTCAAAATCTTTTTTTTTTATTACTTTTTTAAATTTCCTTTTCCGCGGTCCGAAACTCATAAGTCCTAAACACTGTCATTATCTAGTAGGTACTAAAATAACTACTGACTTATTAAGCTAAGAAAAGTATGATCTGCACTTTCTTTAAAAGTAGGTTAGTGTACATATGTTACTTGTCAAATAAACAATCATTCCAACAAATATTACAAATTTAATTTACTAAAAGAAATTATGAACCAATATTTGAAGAATGCAATGCAATAATTTAGTTATATTTAAGCCTTTTATTATATGACTTTTTTTAAAACATATATCATCATTGTCATTGGTTTCAAGCTAACGTATTGTATTACAATTCCAGACGTAGCCTACATAACAAAACGTGATTGGATTTTGCAATAGTCCCGAGTAAATAATTTGACTTATTTAAAAGGTTCATTCGTCTTTCACATTCATTTATTCAAAGATCCTCCGATTTGAATCAGATTCCTTTGCAAAGAAAATGTGATTGCTGATTTCATTTCGCTGCCATCGTATGTTTTTGTAACTTAGTGTATATAAACTTTAAGTTTTAGAGCATTATACACTTTATCGTGTATCTAAGATTTTTCCATTTTTGATAACAATGTTTCTCTACAGGTTTTGGTATTTAAGGCAATCGCAATTTTGACATTAGCGATGAGTTTTCTTTGCTTTCTCTACAGAAGTTATCGATAGTATGATCATATTTGCAGATTTGAATGAATGGAACATTGCAAAAAAGAAAATTTGTAATTTAATCTTCAATATAAATAATTGTCTAGTGCTAACAATAGTAACGATAACGAATAGAAATAATTACAAAAATATTATGTACGTATATATTACTTTTGATACTTATAGTCATAATATACTTTAATCATTCCCCGCAGTGGTGCACATTGTTCCCAAGAGTTCGTCGGAATTCGACATAGTTTTCGTATTGTCATGTTAATTTCACGACCACTTGTTGATAAATTCACTAAATTATTCGAGAATTATAAAACGCAACTACAATGTCAGCAACAAAGGTGCGTCATGTTGTCGTATTTCATATATCTCCCCAGTCCTCCCCATTACAAATGCTTAAGCGTATTTTCCCATACTGCTGTAAACAATTTCTGTAATATAACTTCCCTAACTTATCTTACATCTCGTTGGAGCAGTAACGATTTCAAAATTTGGTTCTGAAGACGCATTCAATTGTGGCGTTTTCATATAGTGATAACATACTTGAATGCATAAATAGTCTCTGTGGCATCTCTCGGAAAGACAAAAGAACCGTACAAAACTTGGCGAAATCGAAGGCTTCCGTTCCACTAGGACTAAGCGTAGTGACAGGTTCTACGCCAAGTATACCCCTATAAAACTATAGCTTTTAACGAACGATTCGTAAATATCGCGCTATGATCTTCTCCGATTCTTCAATCCATTAAATTAATCCAATACCGCGGGTCAAATAAGACTCGGAAATCCCGAAGATTCATCGCAAACAGTTCTCCATCAGCTTTACTGTGCTGCTCTCTTAGTACGATGGTGTCTGAAAAGCTTTGAACTCTGCGAAAGGATTGTTGTTATACATATGAATATAAATTGCCAGGATTCTGGGGATTATAAATAACTAGATATAAACTTGATCAATCTATACCGTTCGGCTTTTACGGCAAATTTCAATATGCTTCATACTATAGTAATATAACATCATATTATATTAATTACATAATAAACACAAAACAATTTTTTTTCGCAAAGCATCCGAGGATTGTACTAACTAGGTATGATCTCTATCTACATAATCCGAAATCACATTTTGTCACAGCCAAAAATTACTGTGTCTTTATCACATCGGTATTTCTAATCACGATACATGTTTTTTTAAAGATTTTTTTTATATTTTCCTTTATTTTAGATAATTGTTGTCACTTTGGTGATGCATACACGATTTAATTTTGCGTTGAATAATGATTCGTGCAAGTTCGACTCGCACTTAGCATACAATACAATATCATTACGGATGATCGTTCGATTTGTTGCGTGCTTCGCGATTCTGGTATTCTGCGCCTTTTTTTCATCTTATTCAAATAATCTTGTAAAGGATCTAATTATATTTATCACGATAACCTTATAATATGTATTAAATCTTTTCACTTTTATTCACTAGAAGAAATTGATTGGTGAATCTCAGTTAGAACTGAGATATCAATGCACAACACATTATTCGGCCGTGGGTCATTTTAATATATTTTCCCTTCTTTTAGAATATATTTTACTGAAAAATTGATCTCTCTAAGACTACCTGGTATAAAGCTCATAAGATGTAGCATTAAAGTATAAAATTTATTAAAATTTCTCATTTGATGATTTTTTCAACTATTTTTCTTTTATCATTCCCGTATAATATATTCAAATTTTTTAAACACTTGCAAATCTTTTATGTGTACAGGAAATAATAATGGATCTAAAATACTTTCCTATTGTACGTTGCATTAGACTATTCTTTTTTTCTGTACATTATTTTCTATTTTTAAAATAATTTTCTATCCATTTATGAGTTTCCTATAATTTTAAATCTAAATGATTTAAATAGCAATATAATATTATTGATAAAATCAAAGTCTTTGACCTAGAATCATGAAATTTTACATTAAGTAATGTTATGTAGCACAAGTAAAGAAAATATATGGATATCATAAAATTGTAAAGCTGATAAGTTTCCTGCGCTATTCTTCTCATCAGCTAAAAAATACGTCCTGAATGGGTGGTAGGAAAAAAAAATCGGACGATTCAAAAGAGCTTTCTATAAAGTCATAATTGAATAAAGTTGATTTTTATTTTTGTAATGGAGGAGAAAGACTCCCACATTGCCAGATATTTTAGTGTAAGCTTTTTTGTGCCATTATAATCAGCCAGACTTAAATAGTATAATAGATATTTCATATCAAGTTTATATATAGATATAAAAGATTATATAAGATACCTATCTCTATCGCCAGATAATACACCTTACTCAACCCACAAACGCAGGATTGTACTGTTATTTTGACTGGCACCGACTATAAATATAATTGGTTATAAATATTAAATACGGATTAAAATTTCGATAATTTTGTATATTATAAGACTCTTACTTTGAAGCATTGGAAATAATTTTCTTTACTTATTTTTTTTTATATTGATTAAAATATTATTTCATTAATCTACTTTTTTTATATAGGATAGGGCAGCAGACGAGCAAACGGATCACCTGATGGTAAGCGATAACCGTTGCCCATGGACATCCGCAACACCAGAGGAGTTACAGATGCGTTACCGGCCTTTTAAATGGGAATATGCTCTTTTCTTGAAGGTTTCGATATCGCATCGGCTCGGAAATACTGCAGGTGATAATTCATTCCACAGCTTAGTAGTGCGGGGCAGAAAATTCCTGGAAAAACGCACTGTGGTGGACTGCCAAGCGTCTAGGTGATGAAGATGAATGTTGTGTTTATTAGGAAAGAACTATTAATTTAATTAGTGCGAATAGATTATATTAAGATGAAGCTATCTCAGATAAATAATTAGTTCTATTAAGAAGGTGCTAAATTTAAATTTCTTTCAATAATTACTATTTTCATGAGAATTTCAAATATATTAATTATATATTTGAAATAAATAACATTAAATTATAATATAATATTAAAAATATATAATATTGTAGAAGATTTGAAAAAAAAAAGTCTACAGAGGATGTAAAAGCGAGGGGTATAAAACTATCGACCCGGGCATTGCCGTCCGTCATTTTTGCGTGTTATCGCTGACGAAAATCAGATGGCGCTACGTGTGCTATGTAGCGTTCGTGCAGCCGAATTTATCCGAGCGCTCTCGAGCTCAGAGGCTTCGTGGCGAAGTCACTTCTCATTTACTTGTCGACCAGAGAACACATGTTTTTCAAATTACCCTCTATAGCTTTCTTTTAAATATTAGTTGTGTTTCTTTTGCATAAATTAATTCAGAGCCTTAAGCATCTAGTGTTTTGTAAAAAGTTACGTCATTCTCTTAATAATAGCGTGGATCTTCTTATAATATAATATTAAAAAAATATAAAAGTTACTTATTTAAATTTATACCTATTTTATCTCTAAGCTATTGAAATCTTACACGAGCAAGAGCTTTTCTTTAGTATTGATCAGTAGTACATAGGTTCTTTACATTAATTTTTTTGAATTTTCTTGTAGCTTTTCTGTTACAAACTTATTCTTAACGTCTTTATATCTTTATTTTACGTGCACATTTTTAATCACTGATATTGCACTTTGTGTGTGCATACAAAGTTAATAGTGTTCTGATTATATGCACTAATATCATAATGCTTCTTTTGTAGCAGAAGCACTGTGCTTTGTTGTCACGAAGTAGCTTATGTTATGGCTGCACCATTCTTTACATAAAATTAGCACTGAAATCTCAGTTCATTAAACTTGCGTCGATAGTCACTTAAATTAATGTAAGTTGTATCAAAATGCGCATGACACACCAATGTTGGTCCGTGATGGACAGTTTAATTAACGCTCCGTTTCACCTGTGTTGATTGGACTTCCCATAATCGTCTTTACACTTCTATCCGATTTTGGTTGGAAATTTGAAGGTACTCAGAAACTATCCAAAATGTTTTATTGAAATTTTGACCCCAAATAATGTTATGGCAAAATGTTAAATGGTGTGTGCCCTAAACAGGAATATTAACTTCTAAGCCACGAAATAAACTTTTGTGTAAGACGCGCTGTCCGACAAAATGAGCTTCGTTTTGACATCACCAACCCTTCTTGACACTTAGATCCCCATCAACTTAATCAGGTTATTCAAAGATTGATCCGCCTGGAGCGTGCTTAAATCACTTTTACACCTAACGTAGTTACTAAGGAAATTAGTTCTAGCATTTTATTTAGTTGAACACAGACTAAATTTTCTCGGTTTAAAGATGTTTGCTCCAACATTCAACTGAGCTCAATTTAACAGTACAAATGAACTGTTTGTATTTAAATTCTAACTAGAATTTATGTCTCGGCAATTAATTCCAAGCTCGCCTTGAATCAAAATTCTGCATACGTAATAAATAATAGTTACTGGTAATGAACAATACGTTATTTTAATCAAGTTATAACAATATTTTAAGGAGTATAGTATTCTATTAATATACATAAAATGAAACCAAATTGATGGTAGCTTTAAATAATTATTCCTTTAATTGATGGTATTTCTAATTTTTTAAATATGTTTGTCTGTTTTGCTTTTCATATTTTAATTAAAAATTATTTAAGTGCACATAACTTTTGTCCAATACGCAGGTGTACCTCTTCAGTACTAAGTGGAGCCCGTTCAACTTGGCTTGCAGTTTGTAAGTGTATCCTTGCCTTCTACGGGTCATTTAAGTGTTCTTGACCAATGCCATGCAAAGATCAATATCTTACATCGAATCTAAGTTTCGGACGCAGTGTCAAAGTGAAAGCGGCTCCTACTGCTAAAAAGTTTTTACATCCTTTCCAATGTCGCCTTAGACATTTCACGCTGGAGCAGCTTTTGACACTGATCAAGGGTAACAAGTCCCGTACATAGAATCCACCTTTAGGTTGGTTTTACTAATTATCAGCTGGATACTCTTGACTTGTCAGAGCGGATTCAGAATTTAGTTCATGGCGACACTCTTATGAATTCAAGTTTATGAGTCATTTTCATATTTGGATACACTTTGGAGAATATTCTAAAAAACTGTTTACTTCTGTAGCCTGTGGTGAAAGGCTAAAACGACGGAGCTTTATTAATTAGAGCTACAAAAGAATAGATTATTTTTGGTGCCCTCTGTATTTGCGCTAAACTACCACCCAGATTTTCAAGTCGAGAGAAAATAGGTTTCTATTGAGTAGATACGCTTCACTTTAGACTTCATTTGCGATTGCTGTCAATAGAAAAAGTTGAATATAAATAGTCGTTTAAAAGGTTGAGAGAAATATTTTGCTCTACAGTTGTTTCAAAAAGACTGCCGTTCAAGCTGCTCTGTAACTAAACGCTTTACTAATGTAAAAACTTTTGTTGGCTTTGACATCCATTCGCTATTTACCGGAGTGCAAGACAGGAGAGCAAAAAGTAAAGTTTTTAAAATTGCCTTACTCGAGAGTCGTTGCATAGTTTGTTTGAAAAGGCTGGTGTGTTTTAAACGTGGAGAGTTTTGCTGTAAGATTTTTTCTGCTCATTTTAAAATAAATTCAGATATGTTAATATTGAAAAATCATAGAAAAACTAACAAAACAACATCAAAGTTGAAGTTGATAGTAATAATAATAAATCAATTAAATAATACATAAATACATAATAAATTCGCAAATTATAATAAGAAGCTTTCATATTTTAGCATAGTTTTGGTTTTTCATTAAATCAGTACGATATAAAAAATCCTTGATATAGAACACAAATAAAATTATACCTATAAGTTTTTGTATAACATATTAATGGATTCAAGACAGTGAAGAGACTTAGAACTCAGGAAATTATATGTAGCTAAAAGTTGCATCGTTGTAACTTGCACTGCTCTGTTTTCGTATTATGTTTTCGTGTATCCGTGCTGGCAGATGCGAGCGTACGTAAGAGTATGACCTAAAATATTTGGATAGCACAATACCTGCTCGGAAAGTCGAGCTCCTTTTAGTTTGATTGCATAGCTTATTACACAGAACACGTATTACATATGGGTTATCGAAATTTAACATAATTCAGACTGTGAATTTTTATATGTGTATATTTACGTTAATTGGTACAAATGTAAGTCATTGTTTATTATTAATACATAATATATAAAAATATAAGTTATATTTTGAAAAACTGTAAACTTTCGGCTGCGTCGTTTTTCTTGTTTATTCTTAAAAATTTTAATTAAGCCCTAGTTTCCGATTTACATGTTTTGGATATTCTATTATTAATAAATTTCATTTTGTATCACTTTAAAACAATAAGAAAATTAAAACTGAAATACAAATTAATGCATCACACACGGCGCGAAAGTCAATACTTGACAGACGCGGAGCTGCCCGCACCGCACCGTGCTGACAGGTGCGTATTGCTTTTGATGCGTTTTGTTTGCTCTAAAATACCCAACATATTCGACTTTAAGATAATGGAACTACATAGTAAATTTCAAGGAGATATCAAAAAAAAATCAAAATAAAGAAAAAGTATAATTTAATTTAAATAGCATTATTTCTTTCTAAACTTAAATAACGTTGGTATGATCTCAACAGTCTGATAAACTATACCAGTTCCACTATACAAAAGGTTGACATGAGCACCTATCTAAAATCAAAACTAAAGTTTGTGTAGAGAAAAGATACACAAGTCCCAAAATCTGAAAGGATTTAGTTTGTCAGGCGACGCTGCGTTATCTCCTTACGCCATCTTAACCAAGCGATAAGGGGGTATTTTTGCGCCCAACTCCACTGACCGCTACAAAGTGTTGAGTCCCGACTCCAGCACTTCTTTATCACGGTCGTTTATCAAATAAATTCAGAGGGCGAGTGAAATTTATTACTTAGCCAATGGCCGCCGTGGCGATTCTTACTGTAGCTTACGGCGAGACGCTTAAGGCTGCAAGATGCTCCGAACCGTAATGCTCAGATTTAAATAATTCATAGGTACTTAAAAACAATCCGAAACTTTACAAATCGTTTATTAAACTCAACCACAAAGCAGGTGTACAAACAAGTTAACTACGGCGCCGATAAGAGGCGCGAGTGTCTTCGCGCCGGAGCAAAGCGACGCAGGTCTGCTTCCAATCGCTCTCGCTCACTGACTGCCTCGTCGAACGGACGACGCGAGCGCCGACAGGCGCCGGCGATGATCGGTGTGTGTGTGCGATACGGCGAACATATCCATGCTCGCCGGAAAGGGGTTCAATTATTATTGATTCTCTTTCAGTCGGCCGCCCTGACGCACTGTTCGTCCCGAACAGTTTACTTCTATCAGCCCAGCACCTGCAACTCACCAGGCAATATCCGAATATCACCCCTTTACAACCTCTTAAGGTTGGCTTCGTAAAAGTGATCCGCCTCCTAAGGCCTACACTACTAACTGAAGTAAACAGCCTCTTAAGGACAGCTACTAAACCCTCCTAAGGGTCTGATATTACTTGATTCTCAGAGAATTCCGAAATACCCGCCTCTTAAGGCTTAGTTATCAGTACTTGATTTGTTTGGACCTCTGGTAATTTCTGGTCCGCCTCTGAAGGCCTGCAAGCTGTAACATGGTCCACCCATAAAATAGGGCCTACATCTGGCAGCTAGTCTACACCGACTACCTCTCAAGGTAGTCAAAGCACTTTCTCATACATAACATAATTTACACAAATTCAAAATCACAAACACAGTAAAAAAAAATTGTGACTTTGCATAACTCCTCTGAAGGATGTCGTTTTAGGCATGTGTAAGATAAAAAAAATAAAAACAACCATTATGTTATGATTCAAATATAATTGGCAAACTTTCAATCGCAAATATTGGTAACAAAAGTCAAACGAACAAAACATCATAATCACAACTAGTAGTATCATTTATAGTCTCTTAAGACTAGAGCACAAGATTTACCTATCATCATAATTTACTCAATGAAATAATACCAAGTCACATGTAGTTTCTTTCACATAGGTTAGATATAAGCCATAAACCGATCGTAGATAATTATAATGCTTATTCCAAAAATCAGTTCTTAATCTGAGCCTTGGTCAGTTTCAGAATTAACACGGAATGGTTTTAGCTTATCCCGTGCTAAAATATTTTCGTATGTACGCTTACGTTTATCAGCACTCTTAATAATATAGCGGTCGTGTGGGAGGACCTTGACGATGGTAAATGGTCCATCGTACCGTTGCACCAGTTTACCACTCCTTAATCCCTTCTTAAAAACCTTACGTCGAGCTAAAACCAGCTGTCCCACGCTTAAAGGAGATTCAGAGCGTCTCTTTTGATCGAATGCAGCTTTAGCCCGTTCAGCTAAAACTTTTGTTCGAGTAACAGCAGTCTCTCGAATTTCACTTAAAGTCCCTGTCCTCGCAGGTAACAGGATATCTCCGGCCACTCGCGGCCGAAAGCCATATAATAATTCCATAGGTGAGTGCCCTGTCGTGTTGTTAACATTGGAGTTTAATCCCAACTGAACCTTTGGTAAGTACATCTCCCAATTGTTCTGATCATCGCCCACATAAGTCACAAGTGCATCAAGTATCGTGCGATTGTAACGTTCAATTTGGCCATTTGCCCTTGGACTAGCCACGGCGTTCATCACGTGTTTGATTTGGCGCTCTATACAGTATTTCTTAAACTCGTGACAATCAAATGCTTTGCCTCTGTCACTGATGATTCTACTAGGTAGACCGAAAGTCTTGATAAACTGGTCCAAGGTTTTCAGTGCATTCACGCAACTTGTGTCGCGCACTGCCTCGATCCATATGAATTTGGTGAAAGAATCGATTAAGGCAAATATGTAAACCTTTCCAGATGGACTTCTACAGAATGGACCAAGATGATCCACATGGATTGTGTGGAAAGGCACAGCGACCTTGTTTATTGGGTGCAATAGGCCAATGGGACGACCCGTAGGTCTTTTGGCATACTGGCATGGAATACAGCCTCGGACGTATTTTTGTATGAACCGACGCATATCACGAAACCAATATTTGGCCTTAATGGCATCATATGTTTTATTGAAATTGATGTGACCATTGTTGTCATGGAATGACTGTACGAGTGACCAGCGCGAGTGTTTTGGTACAACAAGTCTATTCTCTCCTTTCACTTTCCTAAAGAGAATACCGTTTTCAATTATATAATTCATGGCTAAGTCTTTCAAATTGTCTTTGGACAGTTCATCATTCAACTGGCTAATTATTGTACGCAACGAGTCGTCATCTTGTTGCAGGTTCTCAATAAGATCTTGTTTGACACAACGCATTACAGCACCAACAGGGTTACGACTCAGTGCATCAACGTGACTCATAGCTGTTCCAGCACGATATTCGACATCAAAGTCGAAACCTTGAACCTCCAACCACCACCTGGCGATCCGTGGATTTAGGTCACGCTTAGCCCATGTCCAGCGAAGAGCATTACAGTCCGTAACAATAACAAATTTAATGCCACTTACGTATACTTTAAATTTTTGCAAACTCATCACAACTGCCATAGTTTCAAGCTCAAAACTGTGATACTTTTGTTCAGCAGCTGAGGTCTGTCTACTGGCATAAGCAACTGGCTTCCAGGCGCCATTAGGTTGTTGTTGTAATAAGATCCCTCCTAACCCAATTTTAGAGGCGTCCGTGTGAATTTGTGTACTATATTCTGGGTTGAATAACGCTAGAATAGGCCGGCAAACCAGAGCAGCTTTTAATTGATCAAATGCACACTCTTGTTCTTTGCCCCAGATCCACGGTTGGGTCTTTTTAGTCAAAACAGTAATAGGTCGCGCGATTTCTGCAAAACCACGTACATATTTCCTAAAGTAACTGGCTAGCCCCATAAACTGTCTGCACTGATGAACGTTAGTCGGTGTAGGAAAATCACGCACAGCATTGATTTTATGTTCTGAGGGCTTAACCTCACCATTACAGACTTCATGGCCCAAGTACTCTATACGTGGGACTAAAAAGGAACATTTATCAATTCTAAGTTTCATGTTAGCAGCTCGTATCTTTTCCAACACGCGTCTCAGTCTGTTCAAGGCATCAGAGTGATTTTCCGCATAAATCAGAATATCATCAAGATATGCTGTCGCACACTCAAATTTTAATGGGCCTAGTATGTCGTCTATCGCACGCTGAAAGACAGAAGGAGCATTAACAAGTCCGAAGCTCATTCTCGTGTATTGGTAGTGCCCGTCGGGCGTAACAAACGCTGTGTACTGTTTACTGTCTTCTTCGATCTGTATGCAATAGTATGCTGACAAAACGTCGAGACAAGAGTATACACGTTGCGCAGACAATCGGTCAAGTTGATCTTGGATAAGTGGTAGGGGATATCGCTCCTTTTTTGTTATTTTATTCAGGCCGCGATAATCAACGCACATCCGTTTTTCCCCATTCTTCCCTTTTGGCACTAAAAGAACGGGGCTAGCATAAGATGATTTTGACGGCTCAATTATTCCTCTATTCAACAAGTCCTTGACCACATTTTGAACATAGTTACGATCCGCGATCGACATTCTATACGGACGGTAGTAAATCGGTTTGCTGTCGGTGAGCTCTATTTTCATTTTTATGGTACACTTACCGATTGCTTGATCATATTCAGAGAAACAGTCTGAAAATTCATTTAGTATAACGGTCAGTTCTGCCTCGACGAGTGGTTCTAAGTCGTGCCCTATCCTGTATTTAGGCCCTAATGACTCTATAGTAGCTCGTGCCACGCATTGACCTTTCGGTATTGTGATTGATTCAGTACAAAGATTAACAATTTTTAATATCGCTCGACCATCTACTACTTGTGATGAATGCTCTGGTATTATAATTTCAGAACGAGGTTTGTGTTGTTCCGATGCCGGCACATGTATAGAACCATCATAATCTGGACAAGAAAGAATCACTTTGTTTACTCCAGGTTTTAATTGTGAATTCTCAGCTGTATACAGTATGACTCGGTCGTTCTGGTTACACGCACAAGGCAACTCGGTCAGATGATTCGCGTTATACATTTTTAGCGACGTCGGCGTTTTTATAGCGTAAACATTCGGGTAGTCAGTAAAAGGTTGCCCTACTATGATACCTATATCTTGAGCATTGTCAGGAACAATATACGCAATTAAGTTGTCACACTTCGCTTCGTCAGCTGAGATGGTTACTAACACCTCACCCAGTGGTTTTATGTGTGACCCTCCAAAGCCCTTAATGACACTTCTACTCGATACAGCGTTACTAACTAAACCTAATTTTATTGATTCCGATTCTGTAATCGTAATACATGAACTTCCAAAATCAATGAAAGCTTGACATTTGTGGTTGTTAACTTTTACAGGCATATAATATTTTGTGCTCAAGTCGCCTACATCAGTAATAACGCGTACAGTTTGCGTGTTCGTCGTATTGTTCGTGTTACGATTTTTCAGTTTTAAGCATTCGTTTTTAATATGGCCTATTTTACCACAATAGGAACATTTCCGCATTTTTAAATAACAATTATTCTCGTTGTGTCCCTTTTTAGTACAAAATGTGCAAATCAGTATGGATGCCTTGTCGCTTTTGTCACGCTTTCTGTACGTACAGCGTGAAGCAGTATGACCGCGTCTCTTACAAGTGTGACATATTATTTTTTGGTAATTGTTAGTACCACTGTAGCGCGAAACTTGAGAAAAAACAATATTGGTGTTTATGGAAGACAAATAATTTAATAACGAGTTCGGATCGCGGCAACCCGCAGATATCGCTCCGATCTCTATGAGTTCATTGCCGATAGTGCCAATTATGGCTTCCGTAATTAGAGACGGGGAAATACCGCAAGCATTACCTAAAGCCAATTTATCATAATAAAATTGCAAATAATCAACATCTGATGATCGTATTACATTAACTAAATCACGCATCATACTTAATTTACTTTTGTGGGACGGAAAGGCGGTTAGTAATTTAGCTTTAAAATCAGCCCATGACATATTAATGTCTTGTAGTTGATCGTACCAACGTCGAGCATATCCTTTTAATTTGGACGAGCAATTAAAAAGTAACGTTTTTTCATCCCACATATATACACTAGATATCCCTTCTACCTTTCTAAGCCAAATGTCCATTGTAATTAGGGACGTTTTTGGGTCGAATTCAGGTATCGGGTCGCTGCGGCCCACATACCTCACAGCTGAAAAATTATGATTATTATTAACATACGGTAAGTCCATAGGTGACGGGAATGAAGCCCCCGGTAACGACGAACTCACAAGCGTAGCCGTCGATGCCTGGTAAGGCGCACCACTAACGCTGGGCACTGCCGATGCGCCCACCGCTGCCGGCATAGCAGGTAATGTAGAATGATGTGATGTTGGCACGATGACGGCAGCAGACCCTGCTGGCAAGGGGTCTGCGCACGGTAACACCGGCTCGGTGTTATTCATGGCCAACAATGTTGGGCCGGAGGTAAGTTGGGTGTCCACACCAGCCGATGCAATCGATGATGGCGGCTCCACGCAACACGGTTCGACGGGGATCTCACGCGGCAATGGTGGCGTCAGCACGCCGTCGTCTTTGCCGGTTTTTGAGTGAGTAGGTAGCCCATTCTCCCTAATCAAATTTTCGAGCGAAGCAACTCGTTTCATTAAGCGTCGCGTCTCCATTTCAGTGAGAAGTTCACGGCGCAGTTTACGTTCTTTTTTTTCTTTGTGTTTTTTATGCGAACCCATTTCACACACAGATATAAACACGGATGAACACTACACGTATAATGAGCGGGCTTATGTCCACTAATCGCACTTCTGAGCTTAAAAACAATCCGAAACTTTACAAATCGTTTATTAAACTCAACCACAAAGCAGGTGTACAAACAAGTTAACTACGGCGCCGATAAGAGGCGCGAGTGTCTTCGCGCCGGAGCAAAGCGACGCAGGTCTGCTTCCAATCGCTCTCGCTCACTGACTGCCTCGTCGAACGGACGACGCGAGCGCCGACAGGCGCCGGCGATGATCGGTGTGTGTGTGCGATACGGCGAACATATCCATGCTCGCCGGAAAGGGGTTCAATTATTATTGATTCTCTTTCAGTACAGATTAAGAAGTTTGTTTATTGCAATTTTATAATGAAAATCTATTATTATTAAAATCTATTATTTTTTAATTATGCAAATTGATAGGCAATTTGCATAATTTAATAATAATAGATTTTAATTTAAATCAATTGATTTTGAAACTTTTATTGCATACGTTTGACTTGTTTCACTAAAATATAATGGAATCAGCTTCAACAAGAAAGGTACATTATTTTTTTCTTCAAAAGATACTAATGTTCCGCCCCCTCTTTCTGTACTTTTTTAACTGTGCTCGCCACAAGCTGCCCTGAGGGAGATTGTCTACACTGCAGTCAGTGTAGTCAGTCTCCCCATTGCCCATCATGTTAGTATCAGTGCATTAAATGCCTCAACAGCGGGCAATGGCGTCGTCACTTTGCTACGTACATATTATTATTGTTGCTTATATCCGCATCTTTAAAAGACACGGTCCTTTATAAGGCCGTACGTACGCGTACGCGTAGAGGCCATTTTATAAAAATATGCATGGAGTCTATCAACTGGAGTGTAATTTCTATCTGCACCATGAAAAATACAGATAAAAACTATACCCAGTTATACAGAAACTATTGTCATTGATGGTCAAAACGTATGTGGAGTATATATGTATAAACGTATGTAGCAGCGATCGAGACATCGTTGACGTTATGACATTATTACACTTCCATCCTTTGAACATCTGCTTTTGCGACTCCACTCTGTTCGGCCGGCTAAAGCAAGACGGGTGGCGGGTGGCATACGCCCTGTAGTGAAGTACATCGATGCCTTCGGTGACACAATTCACCGATAGCTCGCTGAAAGAGATTGACTGCACTGATGAGGCATTTATGACAATTAAGAGGCATTAAAGGCCCCACCAGCGGGCGATGGGGTCGTCACTTCCCTACTCACAATCATTATCATTATTGTAAAAGTGGGGAACTGTTTTCCAGAATTATTTGAAACTGCGTAGTCAAAAGAGCATGCAAGCATCTAAGTCATTTAATCCAAAATTGTGCAATCAGTCATGTTCTGGACATTTGTAGTTCTGTGTCGTACGGATGTCACAACTAATGTCAATAGGGTCAATATCAATAGGCCTCATTAGTTCCAATATATTCTATCACCTTCGACATATTATTATTATATCCTTATTAAACAATCCGACTAATATCAGCAAATTTTTGACATTATTAATATTAAAATATTTTTCATATTGTTACTCAACATATGTAGGTGTTACAAAAATAATGTTACAAATATTAATTAGAAACAGTTATCGCTGCATTCATTACCTGCATTAGGTAATACACATTTTTCACAGTCTTTTTCTTAAGATGATTTTTGGATCATATTCCTCTAACAAGAACAACGTATAAAAATTAAAAAAACAACATTTGAGGAAGGAATCTACAAGGAATAAATATTTCACTTTACCGTCAAAAACAGAAGTTCCGGTTAACCTAAAATGTAAAAATATCATGGGAGAGGAAGGTAACAGAGAGATTCCAAGAATTCATAAGGAGCTCCTAATATGAAATTCTATAGGTCAATGTGGAATAGAACTGTGACATGGAAGACTGCAGAATACTTTTATTACGGCATCCTTTGCGGGTGGAGCTTATCTAGATATTATAACAATGTGACATGTAATGGCAGAGAAAAGTAAAGGTGAGATGCAAATAACGTCTAGCTTGAAACGTGCCGCGAAGTTTGAAGACGAGATTTGAATACCCAAGTTTGGCACCTCTGCACCGGGATAACTGTCGCAAGTGACTACAATATACTTTAAAGTCGGTGTAAGCGGGAGAAGCGGTGGCCCTTATCGTATGCGTGATTTGAATGCTGGCAACTTTTATTCAACCATATGGCATTTGAATACATCAACTGAGATTATTTTTAATATTTTTGTCATTTATTGTACTTAAATACAATCAAAATCTATATGTATATATCAAATTGATAATGAAATTTCATATATATATATATATATATATATGAATTTTATTTTTAAATAAGTACGCAAAACATATATTTCTAGCACCAGTCACATAGGGTCTTTATTTCATCAGGTATACATGTTAAAATGCTTATATATTTAAACAAAGATTTAATCAAATCAATAACACTGTCTTCACCGAAGATATTAAACAAACAAGAGAAAGATATCTCACTAGCGCGTCAGAATTATGCAGTTAAAATTCGTGCGATTTCATTTAATATTTAGTAAAGAAAATGACGACCTTCTTCGCTCCGCTCGAAAAACATTGAAAGATATGTTACATGCAAAACGGGGTCAGTTGTTAAATTCGCACAGTATAAATATGCGTCATCTATAGTAAAATATCATCCCCTCGTGAAATATATACCCGGTATCGTCACATACCGGGTTGATTCTCACCCTCGACTACATGGCGAACTTGAGCATCCGAACCACTAGAGGCGCACTCAACTTGCGTCGACTCTTTTTGACCCGATCCTAACGACCTCAGAACGGCGCCGGGGTCGCTAGCAGGCAAGGCGTCGAACCTACTATTCACTTACAAATACAGTTACGGTACAAATACACTTACGGTAAAGCCATCTACGTCTTCAGCATAGGTCTCTCACAAAAAAAAAACAAACTATCACTGGTCTTCACGCAATCCAACTCTACATATAAATCAGAAATTACTAAAGTAAATAGTTGATAATCTGTTTCTATCTTTACCTTCCTTCGCGTCCCTTACGTACCATAGATTTCCTTTACGTTGCGTTAAAAAAATCTGCGTTCAAACTATCAAACTATATCATTGTCTATTGTTTTGTTACATGTTTTCTAATGAAAAATAAAAGATAATTTTTCCATCCAAACTTGTTTCGATCGCAGAATTGAGGAAACCAAGGTAATGAGACGATGTGTGTAGTTTCTAAAATAATGAGATGATGTATTCCATAAGCAGATGTAAGGATTGTCATAAATTTAAAAAAATCATGGAGCTGGAAGAAGGCACAGTATCTAGTGGTTATTGCGGGAATTATAACCAAGTTGATTCAAGTATATCCCTATGTCGATTTTGTCCTCCGCTGTGAGACACTGCAAAAACACATTTTCATGACATAAATAATACTCCCTATAATCCTTTTTATTTCAAATATACATTTAGTAATATAATCGGTGCTATACAAACACAATTTCTTTCTTTGAGAAAATGCAACAACACCTAAAGTAAAAAAAAAAACCACAGCGCTCTTAAAAGTCCTTTAATCTAGACGCAAAGGTGGAAAACACAGTGTGCTTAGAATTCCAGCGACATCACTACTGTCGTCTGTTACAATGCCCTGGAGTTGGAAAAATACGGGACATGACAATAACACGTTGAGACAATAGTGTTTGGGGGAAATTCACCGCGTAACGTTTTTGGGGGACTTGACGAGTTGTTTGCGGAGTGGTTGAGACGACAAGATAATAGTAACGGCGGAACCTTTTCTTTCTAGCAATACAGTTGCTCTTGAATAAAATATATACCATATATGCTTCAACATATTGACGTTTCGAAAAGACAGTAATGTGTATTTAATGTACTTTACATTAAAATAAAAATTGCAGTTAATGGTTATTGTAAAAGAATGTTTGCGTAAAGTGTGATATTCCAAAATTAGCTTAAATCTCAATTCAGTGATTTTGATTTATGTTTATATTTTTGATACTTTTGTTATGTAAGCGGTGTATGTAATTATAATAAATCAATATGAAATGAATCTCAAAATATTATTTTATAGCAAGTTGAGAAATCGCGACTAATTTATTATATATTGTATACTGCGGTGTGGTTTATGAACGTTAGTGCCTCAGTAGGTCTATGGTCAGGCACTGGGTCTATGACCCGATTAGAATCGAGACTCCCTAATTCAATCCTGCCACGTACCAATGTGTTTTTCGTTTTTTCAATCTCAAATGGACATTTAACTAATCTCCCATAGTGAAAGAAAATATCATGAGGCGTGAGCTGCACGCATCTACAACAAAATTAAAAAATGTATGTGAAGTTGACCGATCGAAATTCGGCCACTGTGGTTAATTAGATCCTAATTGCACCAACATAGTTAGCTACTCGTAAATCAAGAATTTATAGTCACCATGAATAGATTGGCATGAAAAGAAATGTTATATAATTTTAAAATGTTAGACTTACCAATACTAAAATGAATGATAAGCGCTTAATAATATGATCTTCGATTCATAGAAGTTACTAACTTATTTAATATTTTACATATAAATGAATGTCTCAACTAAACAAAAATCCTACGATAACTTATTCGATTTTTAACAATAACTGGAGACCGTTATAATAGAGCCTACTGTTGCAAGTACCCAAAACGGCTTAACAAAGTACTCAATCCCTTTTATCAAAAGAATAGCTCACATAATATGTTTGTGGGTGCGTCCTTTTATGGGCAAACCTTTTTCAATGTCTCATGAAATCTCAATGGGGCAACTGGTAGATTTAACTTGCCACTTTACATAACCACATTACTAAATATTTTGTACATAAATGCTATGATGATTCAATATATGGGTCATATGTAGAGACCCAGTATTAATTAAATTCTATGCTATAAGGGTGCCTTACAAGCTTATTTATACTCTCTATTTTCAATACCTTTGTGTAATTTTTCACATCACAGTAATTTGGTTTTTACAACATTATCCGCAGAAATGGATTGCTGACACATGGGTAATTACAATCTGTTTCCACCTAAAATGTTAATGACACATAGTGAAACCTGAAACATAGTTGAATACTATTTAAAATAAAAGTTTTATAGTCATAAAAACGATAGTATGTAATCATTTATATTTTGGGTCAAGATCTTTATTTAAATGACAACATGACGTTAACGTAAAACATGGTTTTACTTAAGTTCTTTTTGTTGAGTTCATTTACGTAACAAGTGGCTTATTAAAAGTTACCGTTGCATAAACGTCTTTGGTCAGAAGTACAACTTTGTTACCACAGTGACCTTATCCATGACTTCCGACTCTGTAGTTTTATTAACTAACCATCGTTACTAAACATATTGTTTTATCGGTTATGTGATATAATATTTTAATCGTTTCTTATCGTAATGAAGCATAAAGTACATAATAGTCATCTTATGTTTTGATTCAATTTATCCTATTCATGTGTAGCAATAAGTTACAACAAGGAAGATTACTAGAATAATCCAAAATAATGTGTCAAAGTTTTATGATTAACACACAAGAGAAATGACAATTGCAGACACCAAAATTAGCAAATAATGTAGCTACATTACTTGATATATTTTTGAATACAAAGAAGTATTTCATTAGAGCATTTGTCCATAGAAAATTAATAGCTATTTGTCCAGCTACACCATCTTGACAATGATAGAATTACAGGCAACCTTTCTGTGTTTTAAATTCTTGTAAAATTTTACTTAGAATTGACAATGCAACAGCATGTCGTAATAAGTTGGATGCAATGGTTCGGAACAATGAACAAAGTCACGAAGAGAGCAGGAAATATAATTCTTACATGGTTTGGGATGGACTTCTCCGGTTAGGCTCATCTATACATATATGATTTCCGAAGTTGAGATTAGAACGCCGAGTAAGAAAAGCTCGTGATACTGTAGACGATCCGGTAACAACTGTGGGAAAAAACCTATGAGACAATTCAAAACTGTATATAACAAAACGAGAAGAAGCACGGCTTTTTGGGTTAACAGGAAATTAATTTCGTGTAATAATAGTAATCAGTTGGCTCAGTAATTAGAGAAATTATATATATAACCCATTTATTTATTTATTTATTTATGTATTTATTAACACTTTATGTACAATGTGTACAAAGGCGAACTTAATGCCTATGGCATTTAATGGAGAAACTGGTATGTCAGGAAAAGATTCACACAGCAGGATTTTAAAATGCCATCCAGATCTCGTATGTGGACGTCCAGAATCGACATTAGCCGCAAGAGATGGCTCTTAACAGAGTAGCAATTATTATTTTTCGTTGTTAGGAATATAATATCAAATATAAGCTTACGCCTGAAATAAACGAAACAGGGATCAGTACAGATTCAAAATGTAATTCTAAAATATTGTCGATGAAGAAATAAATTGCTTGTCTCTCGTCTGCAGAGAGTGGCCTCTGTTTTAACGATACTGGAACATATGTCTCACCCATACTAATATGTGCTCAGAAGTGAATGCGAGATAAACTTTTGGATGAAGCTTCGTTAGGGTTTTGGCAAACTTGTAGCAACAACGGCTGGATCACATCAAACATATTTTTTGATTAGTTTGAAATATTTCTCTAGTTCACATAACCTAGATAAAAAAATCTGTGTTGGTTCTTTGGAAGTACATGCATCACATACAATAAACGTTGATCTAATAGATTATGTAAGACAAAATAAAGTTATATCCTCACTGTACCCACGAATTACAACTGTTGATGTATTTTTCTTGAAGACGTAGTACAGCGCAGAAATAAAAAAATGGCTGAGAGATCACCCTGGTCACGTGATTAAACCATATCAAGTAGCAAAGCTATTTGCAAGCAGCCAGAATCCTCACTGTTATTAATGGTTTTCACAAATGTGTGATACGTGCTGCTATATATGAAGAAAACGAATATTACATATTTGTGAATATACCCTTGTAGTATTTCCCATCTTAAACCAGTTATACCAGAAGTTGTTACCAGAAAACTCGTCTCATTATCGGCAATCATTATTTGTGAAAACACTGTGATTGTGCATGATAAAAAGATCAACTTTACTACAAATATGTAGGTATTACATTTTTGGTGAAAAAATTTAATTAAAGAGTATAATTTTCCTTGTACAACGAGTTTTGTCTTAGTTATCTCATCTTGCCCAAGTCTTCCCTACATACCAGCGTATATACTAAGTGTATAATAAATATTATACACCAATAATATGCCATATATTCCATATCTATTTTGATATTTGCAAAGTCCTGTCTGAAACAAATACATAGCACATAGGTTGAAGAATTCGTGACGACTCAACCATTCTATAGCAAATATACGCTGTCCGCTAGAAAGAAAAAAAAGATAAAGCTCCTTCAGGAAATGGGCCATTCGGTGCCCTTTCGCAGAGCTATCGGGTATTAGCAATTTGCTTTGTGTTAGACATTCCGCCTCTAAAAGTATCGGCCGGAGATAAGGAAAAAGGGACTTTGATAATTAACCCTCCAACCGTTTAGAGTAAATGTGAATTATACGAGTTCGTTCTGTACATTTAGTATACTTTTCGAGGACATTCAATACTATCTTAGCTTGATTTTAATTCATTATTATTAGATAGTTCCACCAAGACAGAAATAAAACATTACACAAATAAAATTAACTGTTATATCTAGGTTTTAGAAGAAAAGTACAAAGCTGTTTTTATTAAATAGAATTACAATGTTCTTTTTGTTACAAAGTATTATTTTAAACACTATTAATAATACTCAAATAATCTATATCTAAAGCTGTTCCGAAGCCGTAAACAACAAAGGCAGTTACTGAAAAAAGTATGATAGATTTCTAAAGACGTCAGTTCATCAAACAACATGGGCGTAGATGGAGCGTGTGACCTTACTTGAACGATAGGAGCGCGGAGGACCGCGAAATAGTCCTTTTGCAAAGTAATAAATTCCAACACTCACATTATGACGGCCCATGTACGAACATTGGTTTGAATTTTTATGATTTCCCACATAGTTCTTGTAGTTTTATATCCATTCTTCATTCCATATATTTCGGTCTTAGAATTTTCTAAATACATAAATCACACATTACTATTATTAGCGTTAACTAATCAGAAATATTGTGTTTATTATATAAAAATATTATCTCCATAATAATTATGATTGTATTGCTAGAAATAGTATTTGTCAATTTATGAAATTTGAAAATAATTGTTTACAGATACGTTTCTTTTTTAAATAAGCACAACTTACCTAATCGTCATTCCAAATACATGAATAATTTATTGGTAGTTGTCTATCAGGTAAAATTTATTTGACTTTCGTAAGGCGTAACTTTGAGCTCTTTATCTACATATTTTTTATCTGATTTTTTTTTAATATAATGCTAGTAGCAAGTATGCTTTTCAGATTTATTATACATTAGATGCAATATTTTAAAACTGTACTGTGTTCGTTTATTTCGTTTCTGTATCAGACATAATGTATATGACAACTTGGAACATAGTATATTCGAAGGAAAAGTGGCACAAATCATGATCCGTTATATTTTAATGTGGGATGTTTATCATACTTCATGTTCTTTTTTTTTCTAAGCTCAAACCAATACCCACCAATGATATCATCATTATAGGATAATAAAGTAATTACCTGGTTTTTACAGCCTCGGACTTAAATTATAGTTATAAAAATATATGTTCCTTCTGTAATAAAAATTACAAAAATGTATATTAGGTATTGTGTTCAATCTTATACATTGCCTATACTTGTATTATATGTATTACTGGACCAATAAAAACCAAGTCTTATTGGGTTGAACGTAATAGAAAACAGAAAGGGATCATTCATTACTGTCACTGATGAATAGACGCAATGAGTTTCAACCCCTATAAAATGTAAGTGCCTACAAGAAACGCCACAAGATCGTGCTTTATTTTCATGATATTTTCTTTATGGTATGCTATTTGTTCGTTACATATATTTTTTAATATTACTTACATACAATGTCACTATATGTATGGATTTGAAGAATCTTATGAGTTTATAATAAATACAAATCATATTCAATGACAAATCGTATGAAAAGCACAAATGTAAACAAAATCTAAGTTACAATTATTGATATACTAGCTGACCCGCGCCCACTTCGTTGGGCATAATATTAATAATCCCCGAAGCGAGCACGAAAGCGAACGGAATTAAACCCGAAGCCATCGCGCGCCGTCCGCTGATGATGATGATGATGATGATGATGACACTCAGCAATAATGTGGCTTTCTATTGGTGAAAGAATTTTTAAAATCGATGATGATGATGATGATGATGATGATGATGATGACACTCCGCAATAATGTGGCTTTCTATTGGTGAAAGAGTTTTTAAAATCAGTTCAGTAGATCCCGAGATTACCCCTTACAAATATACAAACACACAAACTTTACTTCTTTATAATATTAGTATAGATTCATTAAAATGACGATAACTTTTTTTTTAATGAACCGATTTTGATGAAACAAAGTCTATACACTGCCCGGGAGTGTGCATTCTTCATTAGTGAAAACCGCATAAAAATCCATTCAGTAGTTACGAAGATGTGCTCGAACAAACAGACAGACAGACAGACAGACAGACAGACAGACAGACAAAAAATTCAAAAAAAATTTTTTTGTGTTTCATTGGTTTTCTTTTATCGCCCTGACTCCATTTTTGTCAATTATCTTCAATGTACAGACACACCGGGTCCTACTGTTTTATTATATGTATAGATTTGAATGTACACTTGCAGTAACTAGGCGTGGTATTGTAATGTTTGTCCATTTGCAAACACTAAGTATGTTATTGATTTAAGACTTATTTTTTCATGGTTGTCACTTCAAAAATGCACCAAATTAACAAGGGACCGAACCGAAAACAACAGATTTCGAATAACAATAAGATACATCAAAATCAGTTCTGAAAAAACATAAAAGATGCTGTGGAATTAAGGAACCTCCTTATTTATTGAAGTCGCTTAAAAATACGGTGTTAATCGCTTAAAAAGCAAGTGTAGACTTACTTTAGCAAAGAAAGTTACATTGAAAAAATATATAGATAAGTAGTAAAGCGAGAATATATTCTAATGTACAATACATAACTAGTCGTATATATTTTTGAGGTTTCTAATGTGATGTCGTAAATAATTACACTTTTCCGCTTACATTGGACGCAAAACACACGTTAATGGTAATGATTTCCATATATGTCTTCCATAGTCACCATCAAGTGGCTATTATTACTCGTCTGGCATGGCGACCAAAACTGTTAACACCGGACCATGGAGAGGTGTACTCAAAACTGTTATACATTGGTCATTTGACTAACTAACTCGAGCTGCCGGCGATTAGATTCATAGCGTTCAGTCATCATATAAAGGCACATTAACTTGAGGGCATTGACTTTCACCATAATCATCAAACATAATAGGATTTTGATCCAGATACTTTTATTTGCAATACCTCCTTCTCAAACTTGGCCATATCTGATCGTAGATTCCTACATAAGCAACGTCATCTCCATTTTCTTTCATTGATCTTAAAAGTCCGTCTCCACAATATTGATATCAGTCATCATTAGTCAGTTTTGCTGGGTTAGAACAGATCTATCTTCTTCCTAAACGTTTCGTTCTGTAGCAGCACCTTGAGAAGTTATTGTTGTTCACGGGCTAAACAAGACCATGAAGCTACAAAAACAAGAACGAATAAAGGAACACTTTATTCGTTCTTGTTTCTCGTCTTCGTCCGTGTGGTCAATTTATGCTATTAGTGTTTGATGTACAGATACTGGACTACGCTCTCCTCTAAGTCGTGTTTTTAAATGTTATTATTCTATGTTCGGATCTGTAGATGTTGTAGGTGTCAAAACGCAAATTTAAAATAGAATTGTTATGAATATTACATGATAATTTAAACAATAAAAACTAATCATATGTAGGTAAATTATAGAAGTTGGTTGTTGTGTATGTTTATATATTTAATTGAATTCAACTTGTTTTATTTTATGTTATTTTAAACATAAAAAATAAATCAAATAAACATGTGTATATGTGTATGTGTATATATATGTATATAACATATATGTGTGGTATGTGTGTGTTTGTGTGCGTGTGTGCGCTGTGTGGTGCCGAGGTCAAGTAAAGCACACTATTTTTGATTTTGTTTATCTGTGGATAACGTTGTTGGTTTCAGTATTAGCATGATTAAGCAAAATATATTTTACTTTACATTGTAACTGTTTGTTATCCCTTAACAAATATATAAATTGGTCGCTTCTCGTACGCGATATTTTTTTCAAGTGTCGCTTAATTCGTTTAGAATGTAAACTTTAAAAGATAAATGAGAATTTTAAAATTTTGAATAAACATGTTTCTTGGATTCTATCTAGTAATAAAAATGATTAAATAGATATATGATTTCATTTAATATTATGATTTTTTTGTTTCCTGCTTGTTTAATTAGGAATTTGTCTGGCAGTAGAATTTTGTTATGAAGTTATATTTAAAAGCACTTATGGCATCATTTTAATTATTTACTTATTACTGATATACATTTACGTTTATATCTTATATCAGCCACCTACTACTTTAACGGTACGAGGTTAAACTAAATGATTAGACGTGTAACTAATCACTGAACACATAATTAATAACTTCAAATTAAACGGTACGGTACATACGGGGTGAGAGCAGACTAAATGACTACAACTGAACATATATATGTTTATAATTAATTATCTAATTTAAGTAATGGTGCTCTGATAAATGTATATTAAAAAAAAATATCGGTTTATTTTTTAAATAAATTTATATTTAACCTTAAAAAAAGCTTTACATATTTCGATTTTAAAATGAACATATGTTAAGCTTACTCAGATTTAATGCAACATTTTTTAATATATAAGTATCCATATAAACGTATAAATAATAAAAAAAATTGGCAACATACAAATTAAGCGATTTTACCTAATTATGATGTCAAGATTGAAGCATCCATGTCAGTGATCCATGACAACGCCCCAAAATTATGGCTGTATCTTCAAAGGTAATAAAACCCAGGCCCACTATTACTTCCTCAATATTTCTCAGTCAATTTTGATCTCTTAATATATATATATATAGAATAATAAAATTGTCATCTACCCAACTGTATTTCTGATATTTGTCTAATTTATTTGTTGTATTTCTGATATTGTTTAATTAATACACAGTGTTATTAATAAATGTATGTAAGTGAAGTTTTTCTGAGCATTAGATTTAAAAATTAATAACAGTAGTTCAACATCGTGTACCAGATATGTCAGGGAATTGATTCCCTGACATATCTGGTACATGCTTGAACTAACAGCTGACGGGTATACAGAACGTAGTCCGCCTATGCAATATTTTTGTAATTTTTTACCCTTTCAAATATTCGTTATATTTCCTTAATTTCGTAATATTATCTTAAACTATAATAATGTAAATGCAGCGAAGATATCAATGTATAAATTAATATGCGCAAAAGGTTTTTAGTATGCCAAGGATAAAGTGGAATATGAAAATTGGCGAACCAATGTTCACATAACCAAAATTCTTTACCTTAGCAAACACTTACTGAGTCATTGAGCACATTAGTAGAGAAGCTTTCTTAACTGCCAAACCCACATCAAAAACCAATGGACCTTTTTGCGACCAACTCATCTTGGAAACTATGTGTGATTCTGAACCGTATTGAGTTATCAGAAGATTAATAATTGTTTGAAATTGTTATATTGCCCTACTTGCAAATAAACATATCAACAGATATCATATAATTGGGTAGTGTTACAATATATGTTTGAGTAGATTACTATAGTAACTGTACGTTTTAAATATGTGATAATAAAGCAGTTACTATAAACCACCAGCGAAAGTAGTTACTAGTAATAATAATTTTTCTCAAACATGCTTGAAAATTTGAGCATTATTTTGACAACCTTCTTCGAGATAAATCGAAATTGCTGTACTGGCCAAATACATGCGAGCAGCGGCCGGCAAAAAATGTATGAAATTCCATATCTATCGTGTTTTAGCGGCCAAATAAATATAGGTACATGTAAATTCATATCTATCGTGTATTTTAAAAATGGAACGATTTGTTGCTCCCAAAAATGGCAAACCAAGAAGGCAGCTTATCAGAGTTTTATATAAATATCGAACTGGCTTGCAAAAACAAACGAATCCTTTGGCGCGTGAAAAATTTTGTTCATTTTTGGTCATTGAGTTTGAAAAGTAATTTTATTTGACTTAAAATGAGTTCAAGTGCAGACAGTGAGTGTAATGTACTTACTTTAATCCCCGGAATCCTCAATTTACATTTCAATAATTGTACATTCAATAACTGTATTTTCAAATAAAAGTTCTGCTTAGTACTACTTTGAATTTCCGCGCATTATTTGAGAAAAGTACTATACACGCTTTGGCCACAACTAGGTATTGATGGGCTTTGGATGGACACGTTCGTCCATCAATGCCTCTATTGCTGGCCGCTACAGTAATGTTCTATAAAGTATACCAATCATTTACAAATAAATCCTAAGATTTGTCGATGTTTTACTTATGGATTATTTTCATAGCTGAAAATCTATACTTCACATTTTGTACAGGTACTTTTTTAATTTAAGTGAAATAAAGTTTAATGTTCGATATCCTGAGAAAAACAATAATATCGACACTAGAAGTTTTATTTTATGGTTATTAAATAATAAAAACTTTCGTATTTGGCTCTTTCGTTTCAATTAGTTTTAGGATTGAGTAAATAAACAAAAGCCTAAGACATTTGTTGATCAATTTGGGTATACTTCAGCAAATATGTTTTATGACTCTAATTTATCATAAAGTACTCAATTTTATTATAATTACTCTTGATGAAAAAAATTGTTTTAATTACTATAAAACCCTTGAATTATATTACAAAGACTACATTACATTAGTAATTTTTCATTAAAATTTTTACTCAATAAAATCAACAAAACAAAGCGTCAGAGGCCACAAAAGATTTGTTATTTGTGACCTCCACATCAAATTATTCAAGTTTTCTAAATCCAAAACTTTCGGCCACATTTCATTAAGTATGAAAGGACATTTTGTCTGCAAAAGATTGATTGCCCACATAAGCAATTTATTTGTGTCCTTTGTTTCGTTAGAGAAAAACTATGATCCCGATTAAACAAAAGATGGCTACCTAGCATACGCCCCTCTTACTTAGTGTTTGTTGCAAACAATTGTTTTTATACGAAGTTAAATTAACAATATTCATACGATTTATTATGACTTTATTTCTATGAACTTTTTCGCAATGGTAAAATAAATTGTAATATCTTTCTATCAATATTGATCTCTGTGTATTAGAATTTAATAATTACATCATAGGAGATATCTAGAAATACACTTATTTTCTCGTTTTATGTTTTTGTGATATTAAAATGGGGTAGACTGTTAAAAACAATCGAATCGCTGTGATTGTATTACTCACAGTATATAGCTATAGAGACAAATATATATATTTGTATTAGATCAATCTTTAGTAGTACAATTAAATCTTTCCTGTTTGTGACAGAAAAAACCTGTTCACGCAATATTCGTATAGAAAAGGCGATCAAAGCAGTACGGGAAAGAATTTGAAGAAATCCTATCCATATAATGAAATCGCAATAGGAACCTTAGACTTGGCACGACTTTGTTATATTTCATTACTTATTAGAGATAAACTAGCAGCTCCATCGAGACTTTGCTAGCTTTTTACAGAATGTTTTTGGTGGGATTTTACTTCTTTTTGTAGAAACACTAGTTTTTATAGTTTTCCCTTTATGTGGCCATAAAACCCTAACTCTGTACCAAATTTCAGCTCTCTGAGGTTATGGGAAGTACTAGTTCTATTTTGATGATCATGAGTGAGTGAGTGAGCGAGTGAGTGTCACTCGGTATGACACTCACTCGGTCATAAATGCGAAACTTTGCTTTCGCTTAATTTCAGAACCAAATGACCTGTACACTTGAAATTTTGGATTTTAAGTATGTAAGTATAGTTTACTGGATGACAAAAATTTCTGCGTTCTGGTCTTATCCAGAGGTTCTCAAATAGGGGCCTGAAAATGCGGCGAAATGGTTCCAGTAAAGAATGGTACGACAGTGTTTGCTTCGCTAGGTCCAATATTGTGATATTGTGCCTCCATGATTATTAATGACAGTATTATGTTGCCGAAGCGAGCAAAAATCGCAAAACAAATCAAAGTGGGTTTTTACATTAGAACTACAAGAATTTAAATTAAAGTCACCTACGATTAATACATTCATGTCAGAGTGGGAACAGATTACATTTTCAATACAGGTCAAAATATTAAGATATTGCTCATCATTATAATTTGGAGGCAGGTAAACTACACAACATAGTATTTTTATATGTTTAGAAGTCACAATAGAACAAATCAATCCCTTGTCATCGGTCATATTAATAATATCTTTTACTTCACGGATACTATAACAATCTCTAACAGCTAACAATACTCCCCCCCATCCAATATCACCTGCTCGACCCTTTCGCACGACGTGATATCCAGGAGGAAAAAGTTCACCATTAGAAACAGAACTATTTAGAAAAGTTTCGGTTAATGCTATTATGTCATGTCTACTTTGAGTAACATTGTTAATAAACGTGTGCGTTTTCGTACGTAGTCCTCGAACATTTTGATACAATAAATTGACTTCACGATATCGGAGACGGGGACGGTGCGCTTTTAGCTTTGGCACGAAAGTTCTGACGCCATGGTTTAACGCATATGTTTTCAGCCCAGTTTTCAGATGACATGACGCTATCGACATTCTTAGAAGGAACTCCTAGCTTGAAGGATGCGTAGCGCCCACGAGATTTCAATTCATCCACCGTACATATGTTATTGTCACATATGGACCTTAGATGGTTACGGACTTGTTCACTTGTAGTACCTTCTTGTACATAATATAGGTGTAGATAACTCCAGCGCTCTGAAGCTTGCAACTGTGTAGACCCTGGTGCTGCAGTACCCCTTAGTATGCTAGGAACCGGAGCACGTGACCATTTGCGCCTGACCTCCTCCCATGCGTCCCTATCTGTGCTTTCGTCGCTCAAATTAGCCACACTAGGTCTTGCTGTAGGCAAATCCCCTTCAGGTTTTTTTGGCGCATGAGTCAGCGTCACAGCTGGACTATCGGATTTTCCTTTGCTACTACCTACTTTAGTCTTGGTATATGTTTCAGAACATGAGGTATATGTTTCAGAACATTATTTTCAGGAGCCGGAATTGCGCTGTTTACGTTTTTCTTGTTTTGCGCAGGCTCACTAGGCCTGTCATTGTCGATTCTCAGTTTAGATTGCTCTTCCAATAGCACAACTTTGCTCGTTATTAGCGTCTATTTATCAAAAATTTCAGTTTTAAACGATAGAAACTGTTCAGCTATTAAATTATTAATTTTACAGTCAAGCTGTTCTTCAAAATCGACCTGTATTTTTTAGTTCTTCTATAACAGTCTTCTTCATATCTTGTAGGATATTTTTGTTTGTAACATTTTGGTCACACACTTTCCGCGCCCCAGTCCGCAATGTGATACAAGCAGGACTGTGCATTGAGATATCAGGGTTATCACTACTCGTACCCTGCCGTTGGATATGTTGTTGGCGCACTGGGGTGTGCGAATTATCACCTTTGGGTATTTTGCTGCGACATTCCACACATACCCACGTTTTTTTAAGCTCGTCAGAAGACTTATCAAACATGTCTTTGTTGATATTGGCACAGAAAATATCATAGATTTGCTTACACTTTTTGCACCTCATGTAAGCACCATCCTCACTAACTATCGCTTTACATCCCGCACAGGGCACTTTCCTTGGTGACATTGTAGTCGCCAATTATTATATTAACTGTCGGCGGCCACAATATATGTTTTGTTATTAATTTATTACGAAAATAAAATATTCTTTTTTTGAATTCAATCTTATTATTTTATATTTCCATAACAACAATCATTTGACAACCACCAATCTCGTCCATAAACAATATCATATTCCAAGAAGGCTACAATATACAGCTACTACATTATTCCCTCCTCAGTAACTTTACGTTACGATAAAAATAACAAATTCCATATTATCTAAAAAAAAAACAAGTAATTTGCAACATAAATAAAATAGAAGTTCAAAATAAAATCAACTTAAATATCTCCTATTAAACTTAACTTGTCTCCCTGATCTCGTATGTTTTGTCTCACTATTACTGTCAGATGGACTATTATTAAAAGGATTTGGTATACAACTATGCCTATCCAAATCTGATGAGCCGTCAAAGGTGTCACTAAGTAGGTACGCTGGCTTGAGTCTATCTATTGAAACAGTTTCATTTTTATCTTTTATGTTAATAACAAAATATTTATCAAAACGTTTAATTACAGAAAATGGTCCATCATAAAATGGTTCCAAGGGTTTCCTGACCCTGTCAATTCTTACAAATACGTGAGAACATGTAGCAAGGTCCTTAAATACAAACGTAGGTTTATTAAATTTATGAGGTCGCCTTCTCGGCTGTAGTTCCCTCATTAATTTTTGTAAATCTGATACAAAAGTATTAGGATCTGTTTCAAATGTTGAATTTTCTAAAAATTCACATGGAAGTTTTATTGTGGTACCATATAACATTTGGCTAATTGTATACTGTTTTGCTCAAGAGCAGTCATTTTGTATTCATAACTCCCATCAATGTTCTTTACTGTAAACTCATATAAATTGTGTGATTCCTTCTTTGTTATGATTCCTCCAAACAAGCAATGCGATAAATCTGTTTTACCATAAGGTTTCATTCTCAACTTCTCTATGATACTCTTCTTCAAAAAAGATCGCTGTGCTCCAGTATCCAGCAAGGCTCTTACTGTGAATGATTTATTACCATAATTAATATTTATTTTAAGGGTTTGCAGTAAAATTAGCCCAGGCGAAGAAGCAGTTGAAGAGCGATTTACTACTGCTTGTTGGACATTAGTGTTAGAATCAGTATTTGGAAGCAAAGTATTTTGCAAATTATCACACATCAAAGGGAAGTGTCTCCTAAAGCAAATGACGCATTTACTCGTAGGATATTTTCTACATTTCTTAGCAATGTGGCCTTGTTTCAAGCAGATCTGACATGCATTTTTCTTTTTCACGAAACTTTTGCGCTCTTCTAGTGTTAGTTTTATAGCACTTGTGCATTCTGAGCTAGCGTGAGAAGGTTTATCACAAAATAAACAAGGCTTTGGTACGTACTCAGTAACTTTGTGATCGTTCTTCTTCGTAACTCCAGCAGTCAAGCACGCAGCAGTAGACATTGAAGGCGTAAAATTTTGGTAAACGATCCCACATGAAAGTTTAATTCTCTGCTCGCTTTCCACTTCATTTTTTATAAATTGTAGGAGCTTCTCAAGATCTTTCTGACAAGTAGCGCGTTCCCATACTCGCAGCAACTCTAAGGGTAATGCAGATTCTACGAGGGGACGTAACATTGCAGCGTACTTGTCCGTTGTAACTCCTAGACTTTCTAAGGCATGCAGCTGGGTCTCTAATTTATCATATAATGTCCCAACTGACATTGTGGCGCCTTTACTTTGTTCCAAAACCAGGGCTAGTAGCTCCCGCACATATACTTCAATTAACAACTCATCGCGGCCGTACCGTGCTTTAAGTTGTTCCACGGCTTTTCCCCGAGGGTGGGAAACTGTCAATTAAGGCTTTAGCAGGAGTACCTGGCTCTGTTGCTTGCAGTAAATACTGGAACTTGGTATTATTGTCTATATTTTCGTCATTGTGTATCTTCTCAAAGATTCCCCAAAACCCGATCCATTTCTTAATATCTCCATCAAATCGGGGCAGCTCTAACTTGGGAAGCTTCAATAAGCGATTCACACAGTAATTGTTAGCAGAATAACACTCGAATATGGAACCATTTTTGTCGATGACTGTACCTTGTTTGGAGCTCTGATAGTCTTCTATAAATTCTTTATATCTTTGCTGCAGAGCATACCATCTGTCATTGTACACCTCAATGGAAACCATATCTGCTTCAAACACATTATCATCTCGGTCATCTTGATCAAGCCACAAATCCAAAATTTTATTATCCACCGCTGATAATTTCTCATACTTGCTCTGTAGATTAGCGAAATGAGCTTGAATTGCACTTTTTTCTTTATTATCTAGTGCTGTCTCAAAATTTTCTGCGGATAAGGTAAACAATCTTCTCGCAGTTGCTCATGCTTGTAAGGATCTTTCCATTTCACGGTCGCCAGATGTTGCGGCACTGAACCGCTTGTGTTTAATAATAATAATAAATGACAGAGATCAAGAGATAAAAACTGTATTTGAAAAATAATAATTAGCGTTAAACTCAAAAAACAATATATTTTTTACAACGCCATGTCAACAATACCACAGAACAAAAAAAAAGTAAGTTATACATTGAAGAGGTTTCATCACACATCGATTGTTGGAGATGAAGCTTATAAACTTTTAGCACAGATTTTCTAAATAATTATGAGGAGCTCAAGTACGCAATGTTCACTTCACAAACACACACTCAAGTATACACTCAAGTATGACTTACTCTTGAAGCCATTATAATTAAAGCAAGCCTAACGCAATCATGCGCTTGACATTGCAGATTTTCCCGTGGAAAGATTACAAACGTCTATTGATAACTGGCATCAACGCTTAAAGAACTGTATTTCAGCCAAAGGAAATTTTTTAACATTATTAATATTTTATATTACTGTATTAATTAACACAATTTAAAGTAATAAATGTTATATACAATCAAATATAAAGATATTTCTTATAAAAAAATGTGGTAATACTACTAATATGGTATACTACTATAGTATTATACGTCGAAGTATACGTAGACGAATAATACAAATTCATGAATAATCCCTTTAGTTTTAATTCTTCAACTGCATGGAGAAATTTTCGTAAAACTAGATATTGATTGTTTATTATACACTAAAAATAAGCAAGGTTCTGGAATGTAAACCCAGATCTCGAATAACATTGTTATAATGTGCTAAAGTTTTCTAACTCCTTGGAATAAAGCTATTGGTTTTAAAGAATGTTTCCAATAAAGAAAAAGAACAAATAATATATCATTTGTTCTTCCTTAAGCTTATTAGCTTATACAATATAACAAGCAAGTATTTATTATGTATCAATCATGAGTATATATTATGCTACATAGAAAAACAATAAATACTCTTTATTACCTCTTTCGTACAAGAACAATTGACAAAGGAATTAGGCGTCAAATTAGATCGAGGTTGCTAATTATCGCAAGGAGAAAAAATGAAAAACATAGCCGTGATACAACACCCGACATCAGTCAAGTCACAAACAAGATTACAATGTAATCAATCAGGAGGAGGGACGCGCAAGACGTCGTCAGCAATTAATCAACTGATGTCGTACATTGGTGTTATGGATACAGTATACAATTGAACAGAAGAGCCGCCTGCACTTAGAATTCACAAGTAATAACGAAGTCAATGTGACTAAAAGTTTTCAGTAGTCTAGATTTGAATTGCAAATAACGTGATAAAATAAAACAAGACCTTTCAGGATCAATTTCCCACCAGATCAAGAAGTTTGCATAAAAGACATGTTCGTAAATGAAAAGTTCATACTTATATCAATGTCAGTAAAATGCAAGTATTCAAACATTCTGACGGTGAAACAATTCATCGTTAGTAACTCCACAGCTGGAAGGAAACTCTTCTTACACGAAGGCCAACCCAGTATAATGGTATATGAACTGGAAACATGAAAATCAAAAGCGGATAAATTGTTATAATATTGACAACCGACCCTTTTGTTTTGAATGTGTTTATTAGTAATTATACAAATATGTTATGGAAAGTATAACATTATTATTGTTACATCGTGCCGTAGATATTACAGGCAGAAAATGCACCGCTACAAAGTGGGCTGATGTATTTTAGACGTCACTATGACATCATCATAGTAGGAAAATTTGCAAAGAGCTTTTACGCGAAGCTGCTGACATACTATCCTCTATCTATGTAGTGCGGAGAAAAAACACCGGCTTGTCTTTACTGAGAAGGATATAAGAAACGTTTACAATGATCAATACAATCGAATTTGTCAGCATATTATGTTACTTAAATTTTACATTTTGTAAACATAATTGTCACAGATACTAAATTTCAAATTATAATCTTTACAAAAAGACTGAAGAGAGATGTCTAAGGTATACAAATATTTTTAAATATTCTCTATAAAACCATCCTATTTTATATACTTTAAAAGTTTAGGGTTTGTACATTAGACGAGTACTGTACACAGATTTATTGTGTAGGTCGAACATTACTCTAATAGTTGCTCAACGGAATATACACCATTTATTCGATTAAAAGCTTACCATAAACATTACATGTAGAAACAAAAGAAGAGTTTACAGCTTTACATAGAAAAAAGTTACAGGAAATGTTCGTTTTATCGTTTGCAGTTCGAATTATGATGACTAAAATGATGGTATACAAAAACACTTGGTTCTGCAGGCTATTATGTATTATATAATAAATTTGTAGACAGAAACTAAAATCACAAGTTTATAGCATCAGAGTTGTCAACCAAACGCAATTAATTTGTCTAAGCGCTAATCGCAGTTGCATTAGTTCAGAGTGAGTAAAATGATTTGTGTTATAATTAAATGTCACAACATAACCAACAATCATATGAAAATTGCGCGTGGTTAGCAATAAATAATTAGTCTTTTAATCTAAGAAATGAATTCGATTTTGACATGTAAAAGTTTTCAATCAAATACATTGACAAAAGAAAACCGGAACATATTGTTATGATCATGTTCATTACTTAAATATCTACAAAAATCATTATCTTTTGTATTTTAATAGTAACATTTCATACCTATAACTATTTATATAAAAAATACATGATAGCTCACATTCAAAATAAGTTACAGATTTACTCTAAAACAAATGAAATAATAATGAAACCTACAGCAATAAGGATATAGGTAGCGCATATAATAAAAAAAAAACTGATTTCTGTTCATGTGTTTTAAACTTAAGTCGATGCACTATTCGCTGGGGGCTATGTAACAAACTTAAGCTAAGTTAATGATTCCCGACTTTGCTAGATGCAAGCAGGCGCTGATACGAAATTGGTCTGTAACTAACTAACTTGACCCACAATCTAGCTCAGGTTGAAGTGGACCGTATATTTGAAACAAGTGTTTCGTTTTTATTATTATCAGGAACCCCTTTCTATATATCACTGACGTACTCTTTCGCGTTCACTTGAACTATTTGCTTTTGTCCAAATATAAACTATTTCCTAATGCTTTAGATAAAGTTGGTGACAGTAATAGTTGACAACAAACGGTAAATAGCTCACGATCTCAGATTTTGCAGACTTAAGAAGTACAAAGATTATGCATCAATGTCAGTATTAAAAAAAAGCTAAATATTGCATATTTAATTAAATAACATTATATAAAACTCCGTCAAACTTGATGAAATGGATAATAAAATACAAATTTTTATTTGTGATTATTTTTATGTTGAAAACTGGAAGTTGATTATTAATTTGACAGTCAGTATTAGTAATTCTTTGCGGTTTGCCTACATCGTTTATGTTAATACTTATTATGTTATTTTCATATATTCTGAAAAGCTCAGTTTGAAATGTATAATTTAGATTCATTATTTTAGTATTTAGATTCATTTCATTATATTATTTAGAATTGACACATTTTGTTTTTCAGTGCGTATATATTAACATACTTTTTATTTTATTAATAATAGAAGTCAGAAATTTTTGAGAGCGTGTTATACCGTACAATTGAATAGACAATATCTTTGTCTATGTAAGAAAGAAAAATAATTTCATCAACATTTTCTATCAACAGGTGCACTAAAAGTACCAGTTGGCACTTTTAGTACACCTATATGATTAATTTGAAGTGGTAAATTTTAGAATAAACAGTCATTTCACGGGTAGAATTTATAACTCAAGAAATATAATAAAAATATCGAAAACATAAAATATTTTAACCTTTAGAAAAGACTTATGAGAATAATTTATAATTTACAGGCTCCATCATAAATTCGTATACAGTATATTAGCAATGACTAGATTGAGGCAATGTATAAGGTGCGTAATAGTAATATACATATATATATATATAATATATATATATATATATATATATATATATATATATTATATATATATATATAATATATATATATATAGAGTTCCTGATACCGGCAACTAAAATTTCCGACATGTGATTATAATATGTAAATTATATAAATATCAATTTTATGTATAGAGGGAGATCTGTAACTGCTAAGAATGGTAGTTTTACTACTGAACGATTTTGCGCCATATTAGTCAAACTCCTTCACTATACAAATAATAATTCTTTTACATAAATAACAATACCATCGTTATGATTTAACCATTTTTTAAATGTTATTGTTATACAGATGTAGAAGCAACGCGAGTTGTGTGAGGAGAATTTTTTTAACATCTATGACATAATTTTTAATTGTTTATCGGATCATTGAAATTTAAAAGAACAACAGATAACAGTTTTTCAGACATCCATACTATTAAGTTGCTCGAATGGAAGAGGGAATTTCAGAAAAATTATTGTCTTTGCTTAAAGTTCAACACTTTGAACCATCAATATTTTGATTACTTTGAAAAGATACCTTCTATCTTTCCTTACCAACAAAAGTTTTCTTTTTATTAAAACTTTGCACAAATGCATTTTTGATAATCTACTAAATTTGTACAAGTCACAAAAACAAATTTTAAAATATATCGTCGTACAGACACAACCAACAATGGCAATGGTTATAATTGTCAATAATGCTTACGGAAACTGTATTTAATAATGGCAGTAATTGTAAGCCTATCAAGCGATATTCAAACAATAACGAGGCAGCTATTATCTATCAGCAAATGCTGCTAACTTTATCTGCTTCAATTAAAAACTTCAGTATAACTGCGGTTTCAGCTTACTGCAAGTCACATAAGGAAGGAGTGAAGCAGGAAAGTTTATAAAGAATACACAAGCTGCAATAAGACAATAATTGAAAGTAATCTACTGGGAAGTAGAAAAAATAATTTATGAAATATATAGAACTGAATGTATAAATAATGATGACATAAAGAGTTAATCATTCAGGTGTTTCTTAGGTGATCAGGACTTAGTCAACCATGCTGGCCCAGCACATATTGGTTGACTTCACATACAGCTTTTAATTTCTTCACATATGTGTATGTAGATTGCGTAACGATGTTCTCTTTCATCGTATGAATTTCAGGTAAATGTTAATAATATATATCATTCCCAAAATTAAAAGACACTGGTACATACCGGTATAGACCCCAGATCTCTCGATTCGTAGACCAGAACCATATTTATACATATTTTATGTATTTTTGTATTAAGGATTTAAGTTTTGTGTCTGAAAATACCTGTAGCGTTAAGTACGCCTCTGTATAGAAATATTTGTACGTAAATATTAATATATAAAGAAAAATAAATGCAGACATATGATTGCGGCAATTGACATAAACTAAATTCAAATGAAGTAATCAACACATTATAAATATTAACGATATTCTAAATAAATATGTGTTTATTATTCAGCTTTTATTACTTAAGAATAATATCTAAATATTTGCTTAAACGGAATGAATAACAACTGATAAGTACCGCTAATTAGTCCAAACTCAATGAAACACAAGAAACAATGCAGTCAGTCTTCGTTAATTAGCTAAAGAATGCCACGCCTTGCTTACGTCGCCCTGAGCGATGAAAACTTCACTGCTCAGTTTCAAATCGCACGGCTTAAACTAGAAACTGCGTAATAGCTTGCTGGCCACAGTTTAATTCATATTACTATTACATTAATTGGGCTAGAGTCTTCTATTATTATGTCCAGAAATTTCAAAAATCTGTGCTCTTATATTTGCCGTGCATAGAACTAAATAAGAATCAAACATAAACATAATTAAAAGTGAACAAACAATAAAGCATTGGTAGACTAGCTTCTGTATTTCCGACTAAAACATATATGATGGAGATGGCCCGAAACCCCCTGGCCACTCACAATGAAATAAGGAGGCTAAAAGTCGTCGAAAGGGCAATGGAGAGGGCTATGCTCAGAGTATTTCTTCGTGATCGTATCTGAAATAACGATATTGTCAGAAGAACCAAGGTCATCGACATAGCTTGAAAAATTGCTAATCATAAGTAGCAGTGGGCAGGGCACATCACTGATGGCGATTGGGGTGGAAAGGTTCTAGAATAGCGGGCGCCGAACACCGCAGCGTTGGCAGGCATACTTAAGCTGGCAGTAGGCTCGCAGAATTAACTAAGGGTGTAGAGAGCGATCGATACGCTTACAGACAACCTTAGAGTATTAGAGTAGAGAATACAGAGGGAAGAAAAGGGTTTGAGATCATCCGAATATTTTTTTTATATTTACAACTCTTGCGAATAAGTTGCCACTAAATCCTTATATATCAGTGCTGTGTAGTACTGCCTACTCATTAGTACATACCTTGTACATTATAGTAGCGAATTATATATAAGCGTAAATGGTGCTACCAAGGTGATAGGATTCAACGTGATCGTCATACCAACTGCGAAGAAATTTAATTATATGAATGAAATCGACTAAACTCACCAGGCCAATGTTTAAGGTAATATAGGATAGTTTAGAGCATTATTACTTAAGAGATTATCAATTTTTATAGTTATATATTGAGCCTGAGATTGAAGGTGAAGGCTACAGTGCTCTATCTTACATATGGTTCCTGCAAGATTTGCAAAAAATCTATAACCCCCCACATTGACTTCTTGTGACATAAAAGAACACGGTATCCAGTAAATTTATCGAGTTTTTTTTTCTGTAAAACGGACTACAGCAGTGTGAATGCTCTTGTCCGTATCTTGCCAAATATTGTTACAAGTTCAGCTTCCGGCACGCCGCCCCGCTAAATTATAAATTGTATTACCTCGATATATTAATTAATTATCACATAATTATCTTATTATAAATTATTAATAAATTATAAAACTAATCTAAAGCCAATACTGACAGCCGTAATCAAATTATTAATCATAATCTAATATACTGAAAATGCCACTTCCGGTTTACGGAACCTAATTTAATTTAAAAATCTATACAATGTTTAATTATATAATTATACTGCTTAGTAATAATTTTGATGCAAATTAATAACTATTGTTGTATTGCATTGTATTAATATTATTATAAATCGATTAATAAGTTGCTTGTGTAAAAGTATAAAAGCCAGTGTCCGCCATTTTTAGAGCATTATTAAACTGTCTGCTGATAACATAACATCGCAACGTTTATTTATCCCTGTGCCGTGTACAATATGTCAGAAGTAGATCCTCAAGTAGACGACCCAGGTATAGTCTCCCATTGGTATGATGAGATGAGAAAACCGATTAAATCTTTCAATCGCTCTACAAACACATTACAAACACATCGCTTATTTAACTATATTTCATAAGATTAAACATTATTTTAGTAATTAACAGAGTAGCAACTAAATTAAAATGTAATTTCGCTAATTTTTAGCAAAATTGTAGTGTACATAATACTGTGTCATTTTTCTTTTGACACAACAGATCCAAATGCAGAGGAAATTATTATTATTCAAAATAAAAGCTCACACACTGTATATTTTTCAATTTCGAAGTTTAACAACTTATTCAATTTCAATCAATTATTTTGATAGAACTCACTACTAAGCTATACTAAACTCAGTGAGCATTAAATATTATATTTTAATGACTTATTAAACAGAAAAATAGCCATAACTCTCATATTTAATAGAAATAAAATTAACTCAGGGTTAATATATATTTTTAGTTAAAAATAGTTGAGAGTTAATATTTTATGTTACGTTCATGAGGATAGTACTTCAGTGATAGTTTCGTTTTGACTAAGGTTATGTACTTCGTCGTAGTATTAATGTGTATTAAATTAGTTCGATACATATGAGACGTTTCTTCGAATACGGTTACTAGTTATTGTAATATTATTTACTTAATATTTTTAAGTGAAATGATGATGATGATGGTATAACAGATTATATCGCAATGTAAAAAAGTTCATGTTGTCTATATATTTTAATAAATTAATCAGTTGATAAATTATAATCCATTTTTATATCTCCCGTTATTATTATATTTCGGGATTTACCTAAATCTGGCAACGAAAAATTACAAATAAATTTTGTACGCTAGTGATTTTTCCGGATATTGCAACCCTTATTCCAATATTTTTGGAAGATGGTTGTATATCAATATCTTCACACCCGCGCAATAAAACCTCAAAAGTAGTGTAAAGTAGCCTCCGGCATAAATAATCTGGGATGTCGCGAGGAGCCTTCAATGTATTCAGGGGTGTCGTTTTATCGTCGTATATATCATTTTTCGACGCAAAGGTTGATTTATTTTTGGTTTGTAATAACAATTCAATTCGACATAGGTCCTGTAAATTATTAGGTGATACCTGTGATAGTATTTCGGTAAATATATATTCAAACCTAACCTATAATAACCTATAATCAAAACCTAACCTATAATCAAACTATTTTTGAAAATTTTAAGAAAATTATACCTAACAAATATAGCAAAAAATAGTACATTCTTTTACGACCTGTCATGAAAAATATGTGAAAATGTATAAGCACAAAAATACCAATTATGCTTAGTCCGAGATACCTTCTTGAATTTACTTTGTAGTTCCACTATCTTGACATCGTATGTGTCCCGTTACTTAGAGAAAACAAAGCGCATCATAAACATTGTTATGTCTTTGCAACTCGGCATTTGTCAAGCATTCACTTTACACGCCGTATGCGACGCATTAATTTTTCCGGTATCCTATTTTAATTTTTTAACAAGTAACTCAAAGTGAAGTTAATTAATAAAAATACTCAAAAAACGTAACTCGTACACAGAGAACGAGTCATAAATATTATCACCGTGTCCGGTGATATTCGATTCCCCAAATTCACCAACTCCTAGTGTGGACAGTGAAATAAACATCGAATACAATACAGAAATAAGGATTATTTCATAACAAATACAAGGACAGGTTCTTCTATTTGATTGATTTAATAACAGCTGTTGTTTTATTTATAACAGACGCAAAGAGAGATTCTCTTATTTGATTAATGGAAAATTATTGGCCATAATAATGACATGGTAATATTATTAATATATTAGAAACCAACAATAAAAAGCACTTTTAATCACTGTTTTGATGTTTGAATTTAGAACACACCAATATATTTTGACCTCCATCTCATTTCAGTCGAAAGCCACTCATCTCCGCTTTGCCTTAGCCGGCCGGCAAGAGTGGAAGTATATGGCCCACAAATTTTATATTTGGCGCATGTTTATGCACAAATATAAGCTACCGTACATTTATCATTTATTGATCTCCGACCATTCGTTTAAAAATCTTCTGCTGGAGTAACGTTTTCCAGGATTGGTTCTTACCTTTCTAGTTTAAAAGTATGAGGCGTACATTATTTTTTATTACAACATTATAATTATTCATTTCACTTGTTAACTTCTAGGAGCTACGAGTATTTTCCTGCTGGCGTAACGCACACAGAGTGAAACCACAAGGGTAGACACTCAAAAAATAGAAGTTTAATAATATTATAACGCCGCGGCGTCTCGTTCGTTGCTTTAGACACACCCCTTTGCATCCTTAACCGCTCACGCCAATGAGTTTTGTTTTTCTCTTTTCAACAATTTTCATATGGTTTTTGTGTGGGCTCATTTAGTGCATGGCGAGTCAGCACCTGCTATACTTAACCGTTAGAGTGCTAAGCAGCGATTATGCGCTGCGGCGATTTGTATCGAAAAGTGCCTTTTCTTTATAACCCAAAAAGATTTATTAAAATTGATTAATATTTGTCTAAATGAAAGTGCTTTATTTGACACCATAATTTTTTCCTTTAGAGTAATCAAAATATGCATAGCATTTTCTAATAGATTTTTACAAAAATTGCTTAGTACTCAAACGGTTAAATGTATTACATTGTTCGTTTCCATAGTCCAGCTGTAGTTGTCTTCAACATCATAACGTAGGAACTCATAAATACCTCTAATAATAATAGCTCCTATACATCTAGCTGGATATTCTTCTTTCTTCTTTCATTGGCTGGGTATAGAATCCTTCAGTTACTCGTGATTTATATAACATATATATAATAGAAAAATTGTGAAACAAATGAATCTTAATGCTTTCGCCATCGCGTCATTACTTCTAGTCAAAAAAGAAGGAAGAGCTTTTTCGTTTGCAATGAATTACTATTTTGGACACCCTATTAGTTCATATGAACTTCTTTGATATTATTTAAATACCCTGTTTCCTTTACAATTTGCTATGATAAAGCTCCCAATATTTTGGTAATACTTTATTATATGTATATATGGAACAAAAATGCCAAGATCCATTCCGGCCTATTGCTAATTTAATATCACAAGGTAACTGACATAAAGCAACAAAGCGCAGTAATTGGTGACGAAATGGACATCCATTTGCATACGAGCTGAACGCAGGGTAATCGAACCGATTAGTAGCTCTGTAATAATGGACCAATTATAGATGCTATTCTCCTTCGCTATGATAGTCATGAACCTTATATATTGCACAATCAAACCATAAACAACATTAGTTGCGGCGTATGACATAATCGTTAAGGGGGTACGTAATAATTAGCAAAAATGCTACTCAGCTAAAGCTGTGTTATTAAGAAATCTAATAAAATTTAAGTTCTATGGAGGAAATTATTCATTAAGTCAGTTCGTGTCATACGTTTCAACTAAGTAGATCAATGATCTAGTTGAAACGCGTACCACATAATGATGTGGTGCGCCATACCTTTAATATTGTGACTGTTGAGCTGGCCACCATCAAAACTAATGTATACATTAGCTTATCATATAGTATTTCAAATCAAATCACTACCACTACCTGCAGTCATCATAAGTACCGACAACCACCTTTCGCCACCTCACTCGTTCGCAGGATTTGGCAAGCAATGTATCTGTGAGGCGTAAATGCGAGCAATTGAGAGAAGGCACAGCGGTAGCGGCAGCTTTAAGAGAGGTAGGGCACAGCGGGAGTCATTCCGCTCAAAACTTGGAGCAGCTCGACTGGGGAAGTACCTCCGCCTTACAGAAGATCGCAGCTAAATAACACTACTCTTATGTAGTGTTGTGTTCCTGCGGTGAGTAAGGTATCCAGAGCTCCTGAGGATTCGCTGTGTCGACAGCGGGGGACCAGTGTTGCATACTGGACGGGCTTTGACCGCTGCGGGCGCGGAGTGTGAATGCAGCAATCGGGGAGACCCGGTGAAACGGCTAACCGCTGGCTAGTAGAGTTCCCGAACCCAGGGACTACTTAATCTCCGCCTTGGGAGGCTGAACTGCCAGCCTGCTAAAAATTCCTGTGGTTGCAGTCGTGCCGGAGAAAGAGACCGGAGTGGAACCTGGCTGTTCCCACAGGGGGAACCGGGGGCCCTTCCGTACGCTGTTCACCAACATCTTGAGACAGCGCAGCCGACCCTTTTATTTTTAACGGAGACACAGATATCTCCTCCGGCCGACACGTCATACCTTATGTATCCCGGCTACGTTCTCGAGCACTCATTTCGCAGACGTGACGGCGTATGTATGTATGCCCGGGAGGATATCTGCTGCCGCCGCCTATTTCATTTAGAAGGCAGGGACCTATCCATATTGTGGGTACGTGTGGACTGCGGGGGCCACACCCGCGTTTATGCGTGCCTATATAGGCCCCACAGTGGTGATGCGGACACAACTTGATTATTCGAGCACCTGACATTGATAACTGAAAAAGTGGTTGAGCAATATCCCTCCGCAGAGTTGGTGATTTTAGAGGACTTTAATGCCCATCATGTAGAATGGCTCAGTTCTTGGTCCACTGATTACACAGGAAGGTGTGCTCACAAATTTTCTCTGGCCTATGGTTTCTCGCAACTGGTCAATTCTCCTACAAGAATACCAGACATTGAGAACCATACAAGCTCTTTGCTGGATCTTCTGCTGACCACACGTCCGGAAGGATATTCTGTCTCAGTGGATGCACCTCTCGGCTCTTCCGACCACTGTCTCGTCCACCTAAGCCATCTTGTTTGCGTCGTATGTGGCAATACAGGTCAGCAGATTGGGATGGATTGCGAGAATTCTATGCATCGTACCCGTGGAGGCAACTATGCTTCACATCAGATGATCCTGACATCTGCGCATCCGCTGTCATTGAGACGATCCTAGTGGGTATGTGGGTGGGTGAGTATTTTATTCCTAATGCACTAGTAACTGCGGGGGCAAAAAAACGACCGTGGTTTGATCGGTCTTGTAAGGAAGCTTTGTCTCTTAAGCAATCTGCTTACGAGGCTTGGACTACGGCTCGTAGAACTCATGATTGGGGTAATGCAACTGATGTGAAACGTACAATGCCTCGAGAGTTAGTAAAAAGATTATTGCCAGAGCGAAATTCGACTTCGTCGGCAGAGTTGGCGTGCGGTTAGCAAGCTACCCTTCGGGTATTCGTGCTTTCTGGTCGCTGGCCAAAGCTGCCGAGGAAAACTTTTGTCGGTCGTCCTTACCACTCCGAAATGGCAGTAACAACTTGGCCCATAGTGCTTTAAACTCTTTGCCTCAAACTCGACTATAATCGACGATGGGAACACTACGCCACCTACCATCCCGCGGTGTGATTACTCCATGCCGGAAATCCGGATAACGTAAAAGGAAGTCCGGCGGGAGCTATTTTCTCTCAACGTTCAGAAATCGAGTAGGCCAGACGGTATACCGGCAATGGTGTTAAACAGTGCGCTCCAGAGTTGTGTCCTGTACTAACGCGGCTTTTCACGCTTTCCTACCACTTAGGGCAGGTTCCGTCTTCATGCAAGACGGCAAATGTACACCCGATGCCCAAAAAGGGCGATCAGACCCATCGAATTACAGGCCTATTGCTATAACCTCCCTTCTCTCAAAGGTGATTGAGCGTGTGATCAACACTGAGCTCCTTAGATACCTAGAAGAACACGATATGATCAGCGACCGCCAATAAGGCTTTCGCCACGGTCGCTCGACTGGCGATCTTCTAGACTTGGGCACTCTCACACACCGTTGGGCATCTGCCATTGAGAGTCGGGGTGAGGCATTGGCAGTTAACCTGGATATAGCGAAGGCGTTCGATCGGGTCTGGCACCGGGGTCTTCTATCGAAGTTGCCATCTTACGGACTCCCCGAGGGGCTATGCAAATGGATTGCTAGCTTTTTATCCGGGAGGAGCATTAGAGCCGTAGTTGACGGCAGCTGCTCTGAAACTCGGATAATAAATGGCGTCACACAAGGCTCTGTGCTATCTCCAACACTGTTTCTGCTGCATATTAATGATATGCTCTCGCTTGGCGGCATCCATTGCTATGCAGACGACTGTACTGGAGATGCTTTTTACACGGGCCGTGCAAATACCCCTCGTTCCATTGTGGAGAAAAGTCGTGAATAACTTGTATCTGAAATCGAGAGTACACTAACCAGAGTCTCCGATTCGGGGCGGGACAATTTAATCTGATTTAACCCCTCTAAGACACAAGTTTCTGCGTTCACCGCTAAAAAAGTCCCATTCACTGTAGCCCCACAATTCCAGAACACAACCTTGAACATCTCGAAGAGTATTGGGATCCTCGGTGTCAACATCTCCAGTGACGTCCAATTCCGAAGTCACTTAGATGACAAGGTCAAGTTGGCTTCTAAAAAACTAGGTGTGCTTAACAGCAAGGGCGGATCCACCGTTGTGGGCACGATGGGCATACCCACAACCTTAATAGACTTGTGACGTCACACTTTTACGGTCTATTGAGATCGATAGGCTGATGATAATAAACGATATACCTTAATAAAATTTAAAAAACACAATTAATCATGAAACGTGATTCGGAACGCACAAATACTGGCAACTCTTCCGGTCAGCGTAGCTACCGCAGAGAGATCTTTTTCTACTCTTCACAGAATAAAATCTTGGTTACGTGCCTCAATGGCACAGGAAAGATTATCCGGGCTAGCTCTCTTAAATATACACAAAGATATCAAAATCAAAATAATATTTATTCAACATAGACCTTTACAGGCACTTATTGACGTCAACAAACAAAACAAAAAAAAAAAAGCTTAAATAAAAAAAAAAAACAAAAACCTTGTCCGTACGTACGAATAAGGAAAAAAAAAAAGAAAAAAATATATTGACTCGACACCTGTTCGGAAATTGGGAGAGCCTTCTCGAGAAGAACAGGCAAGAAACTCTGAAGGTCTATTTTTTATCTCCTCTTTTCAATGTTAACAATCACAATAATACAATACAAAAATACAATATAGTACAAGATACAATCACACCTAACACGATTACAGTCGTATGTATGTTTACATACACATATAAAATAATACAATATTATAAATAATGTTGTTACCAAACATGGCTCTATGAATAGTGTCCCTTTTTTTTTTTTTTTTTTTTTTTTTTTTTTTTTTTTTTTTTTTTTTTTTTTTTTTTTGTTTCCCTGAGGAAAATGCATTAAATTGCATACCCCGGCTGTGGCGAGCCGGGGTTATGTGGGGCTCTCCTCCCCAGAAGGGGGAGGCCTACCCACTAAAAACCTCAGGGATGGCCTTCCTCAGGCATGTAGGGAGCCCCCGGGAACAGAAAGCTTCTTCCGGGAACCCCCAGCCTCCGCTCCCCCGTCGACACAGGGGAGCCCTCCTCGGGGAGGCTTACTACCTCCCCCGGTCTCCTCCACCGACGACGCCCCCCGGCCACGGAAGGGGCGTGGTCCATCCGGGTCGCCGTAGCAGTCGCGAATTACTCGCGCCCGCCGGCGACCCGCGGCGGCGCCGCAGCTGTGCTACCGAGCCCGGCGCCGCCTTCTTCGAGCGGGATCGGCCATCTCCCGACCCCGCTCGGCGGCCTCCTTCTGGAGCATCACTGCCTCACAGAAGGAGGCCACAGCCCTCCAACCTCCCTCGTCCGCCAGCATTGCCGCAATCAATGCTGGCGGAGACAGATCTCGCCCGATCTCTGCGACCAAGACTCGGCGCTCGGAGGCCCACGCGGGGCACTCCGCCAGCGTATGCTGGGCCGAGTCGAGGTCGGATGCGCAGTGGTGACAATGTGTCGATCCCTCCCGTCCTATTCGACACAGATACTCACCGAAGCAGCCGTGCCCGGTGAGTATCTGAGTCAATCGGTAGGTGACCTCCTCCTTCCCGTGGAGCCAAGCTTCGAGGTGCGGGAGTACGGCACCGACGGCCCGCTGGCGCGCGCAGATCCGTAATTCGAGCTGCGCACGCCAGGCCGCCACAATCCGTCGGTGCCACTCCCGCTTAGGCACTTCGTGCGCGGGTTCCAGGGCGCTCCCCCCATCGCCCTCCCGGCCGACACGCCGCGACGCATACGTCGCCGCGTACATGTCGGCCAGGATGTCGAATGGGGGGGAGCGTCCCAGAACCGTCGCCGCCTCGTACGAGATTGTACGGTAGCCTCGCACGATCCGTATGGCCATTATCCGCTGCAGGCTCCGTAGCAGAGCTCTGCAGCGGGGGGACCTCGCGCAGTCTTGCGACCACACGGGAGCCCCATACATGGCCACGGATCGCACGACGCCCTCGTACAGGCGGCGAACTCCATCCCTCGGTCCCCCGAGATTGGGCAGCAGGCGATGCAATGCGCCCGCCACCCTTTTGGCTCGGGGGACCAAACGCACGAAATGCTCCTCGAAGCTCCAGCGGCGGTCCAGGGTGAGGCCCAGGTACTTGATGTACGGCCCCACCGGGACCACCGCGTCACCCACCCGGATCCGGCAGCTGGGTGGTTCCCGGCGCCTCGGAAGGCCGTGGAACCATAGCGCCTCGGTTTTGTGAGGCGCTATTTCTAAACCCAGCCGGCGGATCGCCCGCACGACACATGCCACCCCAAGCTCGGCAAGCCTGAGCACCGTCCCGAAGTCGGCCCCAGTCGTCACGACGAGAGTGTCGTCGGCGTAGCAGACGACACTCACGCCGCGAGGAAGGCTGGTGCGAAGGACCGCGTCGTATGCGAGGTTCCATAGCAGGGGTCCCAACACCGACCCCTGCGGAACGCCGCATTCGACCCTCCTCGACGTTTCCATCCCGTTCCGTCCCATCACGCCGATCGTCCTGTCGCGCAGATAGTCCCCGACCACGGCCCGCAGGTAGGGAGGCAGCTCGTGGTATACGAGCGCCTCCCTAATGGCCTGCCAGGGAATAGTGTCCCTATTCCCAAACAGTGTGATCATTAAGATAGTCACTTACTTTATAATAACCTTTACTCATGAGTGTCTTTTTGATATGGTTTTTAAATTTATATAAAGGCAAATCAATGACACCTTGCGGAAGTTTGTTAAACATAGATATACATTTCCCCAAGAACGAACAGCTAGTTTTATGGAGTCTGAACATTGGAACGGCAAGTTTATTTTTGTTTCTAGTATTCACATTATGTAGATCACTGTTTTTATTGAATTTATTGAATTTTGTGTCACATTTAAGAATATGAACCTGGATATCGATGACATTATCAACGTTTTCACAAAAAAGAAACGTAAGCTTGAATTTGTAATTTAAGTAAGTACCTAAATAAAGTTGTTTTATGTAAAATGTGCCTTAATTTAATTTGCATTTAATTTAATTTGATATTCTTACAAAATGTAAAAAATAATAAAAATCTCGCCTGGTGGATTTCACTTGCTGATCTCACTTACATTACTCCTGATACAACGTCAAGATACCTATTTACCCAGTCTAGTATCCCTATATTGGCTTACTGTCTACTAGAAAAAAAGAAAAAAATATAAGTTATTGATTGAAATAGGTTTGGATCGAAACTAACTATTTTATTTGAAGAAATCGGGTGCGACTTCCTACTAAGTTTATTTCCATTCCTAAGGCCAAAGGCCTTATGCTCAGAAAAAATAAAATAATCTAATTCAAAAGTTCATAAACGACTTACTTGATTGTTAATGAGCATGTTCATGATTCGACTCGTACTTAGCCGATTTTCTAGTAGCTGTGACCACAACCTTTTATGAGGACTGGATCCGCGCTTGCTTAACAGAGCTAAACGGTACTTCTTTCCGAGACAACGACTGCTCTTATACAAATCGCAAGTTAGGCCCCATATGGAGTACTGCTGTCACCTGTGGGCGGGAGCATCTCGCTACCAACTTGATCCTTTTGATTCTTTCAATAAAATATAAGACAAAAGAGTAACAATTGCGTATGCAGATAAAATATTGATCGAGTTGAGCTCAGAGTGAGGCGGCCTGAGATATTCACCTCATAGGACGCTTCTTTTGTGTCAAAAGTCTAAAGATTGGATACCCCAGCGATCGGTCGATGGACGGGTATATGGCATTGGAAGAGATGCTCCGGCTACCAATTACACTCTGGCTGCTGCCTTGTTGTCGAGGGTTATGATCTAAGAGCTCTATCATGCATCAAATGATGTAATCAAATCCTCAGAATAGGGAAAAATGGGAGCATATCATAAATACCCGAGTCGGTATCTGTTTGAATTTATATTCCTACTGAAGAATTCAATTACCCACGGCTCACAAAATATGAATAACTAATCCTATTACCCACATTACTACCCTCAAATATTATTAATTCATTAATATTTTACAAACGTATATAAAAATGTTATTTATAGTAAGTACACTCAAGATTGATAATTCAAACTTTATATATTGTTACGAGCTGGGGTCAGTAAATCAAACTGCGGTCTACCAAAACACTGAACTTTTATTAATTAGTACACTAAGTTCACTAACTTCACTGAAAGCACTGAAAGTCGCTTCTTAGTTCTCCAATATCACTTAGATGTTTTCGCGCTGTATCGCAAAACAATACTCCTCCCGGCGGCCGGACACAGCCTTATATAGTCCCCTAAGATACTTGCCACTCTTGCCAGAACATTCGCGGACACACTCGAATGTGTAGTCCAATACGTCGCGCGTTCGAGACGTTTCGAGTATAACTGTCTCGATACTCGAATATTCTCGATACACAATACTCGAATATTCCCGTACTATCTTTCTCGAATATTCTGTGTTTGTCTATCTCTTTCTAATGATGTTTTCTCATTCTAATACTTCTCGAATGTTCTAACTATCTCTGTCTCTTTCTACTATTGCTATCTCTTTCACTCCTATTGAAATTTATGTCCTTTTACTGAAGTAGGCTTAATGGTTCATAAGGGGTCCTGAAAACGCCTGAAAACGGGTTTTCAGGTTATTGCGGCATTGGATAGAGGGTAGCCTGAAACGTACTGAAAACATGTTTCAGGCGCCTGAAAACTACTGTAACTTGGGTGTAATTTAGATTTTTTAGTATGTGAAAGAGCTACTTCTGAAACGGCCTGAAACGACGTTTCAGCCTGCTGAAAACGTTTCTAAGTCACAGAAAATCACTTTTGAGGTTTTACTAAGCCACCGGCGTAACACTACCCCCTCCTAAGACATGCTCGTCCCGAGCATCATTATTTCCGTGGTATTTCGCCAGTCGGTCAACGTGAACAATCTTACAGGGACTACGTGCATTCCGCTGTATCCGGTACGTGACGTCGTTGATCCTCTTCAAAACTCGATAGGGTCCTTCCCATTTGGCTTGAAGCTTCGGAGATTTCCCTTTACTGCGGACTGGATTATGTAACCACACCAACGAACCCTCTTCAAAGCCCTTGTTGTTTACATTTCGGTTGTAGCGGGTTTTCATCTTCTCAGACATCTGTTGGCTGGATTGTCTGACTTGCTCGTGTACGTCGTTCAACTTGTTGCGTAAATCATTCGCGTACTCGGTTATATTCCGCGGGGCGTCAGGTGGAATTCCAGTAAGTAGATCCGCAGGCAACCGTAGTTCTCTACCAAAGTTTGCAAATGCTGGTGTCACCGAAGTACTTTCATGGACTGCGCTTCGATATGACATCAGGAATGGTTGGATGTGCTTGTCCCAATCCTTTTGCCTGTTTGACACAACCTTTGCAAGATACCTCTCCAATGTTTGGTTAAATCGTTCCACCATTCCATCAGATTGCGGATGGTAAGAAGTGGTCCTCGTTTTATGGGTACCCATAACTCGACACATCTCTTGAAATATTTGAGACTCAAAATTTCTTCCCTGATCACTATGAATTTCCAAGGGTACTCCAAAACGGCAGAAGACTTCATGGACTAATTTATCCGCAACTGTTGAAGCCTCTTGGTTAGGAATAGCGAAGACTTCCGGCCACTTAGTGAAATAATCCATCACAACCATGAAGTACTTGTTTCCGCATTCACTTTCCGGAAATGGTCCCGCAACGTCTATGGCAATCCTTTCCCATGGTGCACCAACGTTATACAGTTTCAATGCACCTCTGCTGCGTGTATGAGGTCCCTTTACTGCAGCACAACTAGTACACTTGCGGCACCAATCTTCAACATCGTCACGGCAATTTATCCAGTAAAATCGTTCTCTTATTTTCAACAGAGTTCTCGTCACTCCCATATGACCTCCCGAACATCCGTTATGGTACAGCTGTAGAACATCCGGTATCTTGGCTTTGGGTACAACCATTTGTAGATGACAACGGTCTCCTCGAGCGTTTTCCCATTTGCGGCACAAGACTTCATCTTGGATAACCAGGCTGTCCCATTGAGCCAATAGCTCTTCGTGATGGAACTCATCGACGCAATATCACTCCAGGCAGGTTTAGGAGTACCGGCTTTGATCCATTCGAGAATCGGTTTGATGTCTACATCATATTGCTGAGCGTGCTGAAAGGTTTCTTTCCATTCATTGCTAAGATCCGTGTTTAGCATTCTCACAGGTAGGTCTGCTTTTGCCTCTTGTTTTACGCAGTGCTTGCAGTCTTCAGAGCAAGGTCTTCTTGACAAAGCATCTGCATTACCATGAGATCTTCCACTGCGATGTTCAATCACGAAGTCATATTCTTGAAGTAACTCGATCCATCTCGCAACTTGTCCTTCGGGATTCTTGAATTGTAATAGCCACTTCAATGCAGCATGGTCAGTACGCAGATGGAATTTTCGACCAAGCAAATATTTGTTGAAATGCTGCAATGTTTTCACCACTGCCAGTAATTCTCTTCTCGTGACACAGTAATTTCTCTCAGGTTTGGACAAAGATTTGCTGAAGTATGCTATAACAATTTCGCGATCTCCTTTCCGTTGCGACAATACACCACCTAGCCCAGTATCACTTGCGTCTGTATCCACTATGAATTCATTTTCATTATCAGGATACCCCAGAATAGGTGTGTTACACAGATGTCGTTTCAGTGCTTGAAATGCGACGTCACAGTTTTCATCCCAGCAAAAACTTCTCTTTTCTTCCGTGAGTTTATGAAGAGGCTTGGCAATGTCGGCAAAGTTCTTCACAAATCGCCGGTAGTAGGAACACAAACCCAAAAATGCTCTTACTTGTGTCTTGTCTCTCGGAACTGGCCAATCCTTTACGGCGATGATCTTCTGCGGATCTGTCTGGACACCCGCTTCCGAAACCACGTATCCTAGGAAGCTTTCTTGTCGTTTGAAGAAGGAACACTTTTTAGGGCTTAACTTCAGGTTGGCGCTTCGAATTTTTGATAGCACCCGTTCTAGATTCTGAAGGTGTTCTTCAAACGTACGGCCCACGATGATGATGTCATCCAAATAGACCAGACAGGCTTCTCCAATCAATCCGCTGAGTACCAGCTCCATCAGCCTTTCGAAAGTCGCCGGCGCATTACACAGCCCGAACGGCATCACTTTGAACTGCCATAATCCCTTTCCAGTAGAAAATGCAGTTTTCTCCTTGTCCTTAGGGTCAATTTCTACTTGCCAGTAGCCACTTTTTAAATCTAACGTGCTGAACCACTTCACTCCGGTAAGCATATCCAGCGTGTCATCAATCCTGGGTAATGGATAGCTGTCCTTCTTTGTGATGTCGTTCAGGCGGCGGTAGTCAACACAAAAACGCATGCTGCCATCCTTTTTCCTAACAAGTACCACGGGTGAAGACCATGGGCTGGACGAAGGCTCTATAACACCTTCCTTCACCATTCCTTCAATCATGGTCTCCACTTCCTTTTCCCGTGCTATCGGTAGTCTTCTTGGTCGCTGGCGGATAGGCAATTCGTTCCAGTGTTAATTCTGTGTTGAACTAAACTCGTCTTCCCAATGTCCTCGTCGTTAGTAGAGAAAACATCAGCGTACTTGAGTAACATCTTCTTAGCCTTGTCTATCTGTTCCTTAGACAAAACGTCTCGACAGTCTTCCAAAAGTTTTGACACGCTGATTCCTTCATTTTTGTTGACATTTGTATGAGTCGTGTCTTGACAACGACGCAACCAGTCTACCTCCTCACTCGTACCAAGTAACATTCCCTTTTCGATCACGTGTTCTTTATCGTCAAGATTCAGTACACGAACTGCTGCAAAGCCAGTGGTTCTTACCAGAGTTCGTGCCATCTTCCATGGCTGGTCATGATCTAATCTTTCAATGAGTACACACCGATGTATCTTCCCAGAATTGTAAGGGAGACTAACCGGCACAATGGTTTCTGATTTTGGGGGTAGAGCGGTTTTCTTTAAACTATACACTTTCCCCGGTGTGGCTCCTTCCATGAACAATTCTTCTCGTCCACAACTCATAATTCCTTGCTTGACGTCGATCTCACAACCATTCTTCCTCATAAAGTCTAGTCCGAGAATGCAGTCATCGACAATATCAGCCACAATGACGTTGTGTAGGTAAACTTGATTACCCAACTTCAACTCCACCTTCTGTTCGCCTCGGACGGGTATGTGCTGACCGGTGGCGGTTACTAAATTTAATCGCTCCAGGCTGTTGTTTCTGAAGTCCCTCAGAAACCGATTCGCAAGTTGGGAACTGACAACCGTGCGAGAAGCTCCGGTATCGATTGTCAGCTTACATGATCTTCCGTTAACCTTGCCATTGATGATCAGGCTGTTCCCATCGTGGGCTTGTGAGATCGAAATCCTTGGGGCTCTACGAACACCAGCCAGCACTCGCCCCGCAGTCCTGGCGTTTACTCGTTTCCCTGCTGTTGTTGGACAGCGCTATTAGCTGCCCTGTTCTCCTGAGGCCCATCTTCATCATTCCCTGAGCTACGCTTAGGACAACTTGATCGGAGGTGTCCCTTTTCGCCACAAGTGTAGCATCTAGGGCTGTATCCCTTGAAGCGGTCACGCACAGGTGTTGCAACTACCTCCCTGACACGGTGAGACCGATGGTCTTGCCTCACAGCTTCCACTTCTAGAGCATGGGCCAGGGCGTCTTTAAGGGTTTCGTGGTGCCCAAGTCTCACAGCAGCTCTCACTTCGAGGTCCCGAATGCCGTCGACAAAAGCCTGTACAAGGTTGCCCACAATCAACGTCGGTGCGGACTGGTACGCTTTACGTACCAGTTTTTCTACCTCTAGGGCCCATTGCTGCAGGTTTTCCCCAACACGCTGAACCCGATCTTTTAGCTGGGCCCGAAACACATGTTCAAGGTGTGCGTCGCCGTATCTTGCCTCAAGCGCTTTCAATAGTTCCTCGTAGCTCACCTTCTTGTCAAGAGCTTCGAGGACTGTCAAGGCTTGATCTCGGAGGCCTAGCTTGAGTGCGGTCATGGCCTGGGCTTTAGTCCACCCATTTGCCTCCATTACAGCCTCAAACTGTATTTTATAGGCTGACCACGAGGAACTCCCATCAAAAGGTGGCACTTTGAATCCTCGCACCGAAGGAGCGGCACTGACGATAGTGGCTGTCCCATCTCCGACCTTCAGATTACCCAAAGCCTTCTTGACATCGGCAATCTCAGATTCAGCTTCGGTGAGGCGGTTCTCGTGTTGCAGAACCTTATCTTCTATCACTTTGACCTTATTGCCGAAAGTCGCTTGAAGATCTTTGATCAGGACCATTTGTTCATGTTGGCCGAGCTGCAGTTGTTCCCTCAAAAGGCGAGTCTGCTCCTCCTGACGGCGGGCCTGCTCCTCCTTATCGCGCTGCAACTGCTCTTCCAGACGGCGTGCCTGCTCCTCCTGACGGCGGGCCTGCTCCTGCATCATCGCCATGAAAGCCGCCCAATCTGGAGCGGCAGCCGACGTTGAGGGAGTGGCTTCCATAACTGACTGCTGGTCCTCGTCAGTTGGCGGCTGAGTAGCTCCGAAGCGTCTCTGGTCGGCTTCCTGTTGTCGCTGGCTTCTTGTCCGGATTCTTCCTTCCGTGTTTTCCTTTGGTAGAACCGGCATACTGATCCCACTTCTGACACCAAATGTTACGAGCTGGGGTCAGTAAATCAAACTGCGGTCTACCAAAACACTGAACTTTTATTAATTAGTACACTAAGTTCACTAACTTCACTGAAAGCACTGAAAGTCGCTTCTTAGTTCTCCAATATCACTTAGATGTTTTCGCGCTGTATCGCAAAACAATACTCCTCCCGGCGGCCGGACACAGCCTTATATAGTCCCCTAAGATACTTGCCACTCTTGCCAGAACATTCGCGGACACACTCGAATGTGTAGTCCAATACGTCGCGCGTTCGAGACGTTTCGAGTATAACTGTCTCGATACTCGAATATTCTCGATACACAATACTCGAATATTCCCGTACTATCTTTCTCGAATATTCTGTGTTTGTCTATCTCTTTCTAATGATGTTTTCTCATTCTAATACTTCTCGAATGTTCTAACTATCTCTGTCTCTTTCTACTATTGCTATCTCTTTCACTCCTATTGAAATTTATGTCCTTTTACTGAAGTAGGCTTAATGGTTCATAAGGGGTCCTGAAAACGCCTGAAAACGGGTTTTCAGGTTATTGCGGCATTGGATAGAGGGTAGCCTGAAACGTACTGAAAACATGTTTCAGGCGCCTGAAAACTACTGTAACTTGGGTGTAATTTAGATTTTTTAGTATGTGAAAGAGCTACTTCTGAAACGGCCTGAAACGACGTTTCAGCCTGCTGAAAACGTTTCTAAGTCACAGAAAATCACTTTTGAGGTTTTACTAAGCCACCGGCGTAACAATATTAATGACTATTTTACAAGTTTCAAAAGTCACGTACAGTACGCGGCAGGTCAACATAGAAATTGAGGTATGAGATGAGACGTGTACGAGCCCACATCGACCGCACTTATCGATTTCAATTTCGCTGTTGTTTATACGTATGACGTTGTTGTTTATTGTTGTTCTAAAATGATGTCTAGTGTTAAACCAGAAAAATAATGACATATTGTGACATTGAACAATAAAACACAAAAATTATAAATATTCTGTCAATCAGACATTGGATAGGGTTGCGTTTTACACTGGCTAATCGGAAAGAACTTTGTCCAGAATAACCGAATCAAAATTAGCAGGACCCAATAAACAATTGAAATCGCCCACAAAACGAAAGAAGCCAGATAAAAAAACATGCCCATTCTATTATAAGACTATCTTCATATAAATGTGATTTAAATCCTATTAAATTAGTGTGGGCCCCCGTTAAACGAATGCAATTTCATCACGGAAGAAAACTCGGATAATTTCGAAAAAAATGTTCAAAAACTGGAGAATGATTACTGAGATAAGGATGTAAGAATTGAAAATGTAATGGTAGTTTTTATCATTAAAGTCAGAGAAACTAGTGGCGAAGAGTCACTAAATGCTTGTAGCGATGATAGTACTCGTATGAGTTCATTTCATATTTATTGTGATGAATAAAATATTCTAGTTCTATAATAACATAGTTGTAAAGTTTCTAACTAGCTCATTCCTATTCTAATCATTAAAAATTAACATGTCTGGCTATCAGCAATGTTAATTTTAGTGTAGTCATAAGTGCTTATACCACAATAGCTTAAACTGATCGTTTAAATTATACTTTTATTATATATATATATATATAAAATATATAAAAAAAATATATATGTAAAAAAATGGTACGTCAGTTTGTCCCGTACTTCATTCCTTCCCATCTATTTATTAGATTCAATATACTCAAGATACGTAGTGATATAAAATGATAGAGTACTCCTATAGTACACGTTTCAGACAGAACTCATTATTATATAGATTAACAACATACTTATAATTTCCAGTGAAATCAACAGAAAGTTATATTCAGGTTTGATGCTAATAGCTCACATCTGTTCTTACTCAACATTAACGGCAGTGCTGTGGGGGAATATTCCCAGTGTAACTATTAACTTATTAATCTATTAATTATTGAAGTTAATATTTCTGTAAACAGATTACATATATGTTAAATTTTAATATAATGGAAGTATTAACTTTCAAAAATTTTTATTAAGTCCGGCGACCGTTAATCCAGTACTTGATATTTATCAGATAAGTGTTTACTTATAAGTGCAGTGTTTACTGCACTACGTCATGAAAAACAATTTCCAACAAGGATGTCATTGTTTTTCAAGACGTAGTGACCGTTCGACCAACACACTGCGACAGTAACCGCGAGGACGAAAACCTAACAAGACTAGGTCTAGGTAGGTAACTTCTGCATAGGTATCAAGTCGCAGAACACACACAAAGTGCAGAAACCAGCAGGTTTTTGAAGTAAATCATATACTGTAACGATATAAAATATGAAATTTTGATTACTTGTTAACGGATTTACGATTGAAGCTTTTACTTACGTTAGTCAGAACAATAACATTTAACAAAGTTAACGTTTTAGTAAAGGATTAGAGATTAATTGCATATTATTTAGTTACTTATAAGATATTTGTATTTAGCAAGCACATTCCTTAGACAATCTACGTAGACCAATGATATTACATATCACATGATATATTATATATTTACTATATGATAGCTATCGCACTAATAAGTTGAAACTGAGGCGTTCAAACAATTAGTGTATTTTTATTTAGTTGTATAGCAAGAGAGTGAAGACGTCGCGAAGCATTGCGAAATTATTATATGGAGAAAATTATTTATATTCAGGTAATTTTTGTAGGTTTGTCTGTAATGTTGTATAAATAAATAAATGTTTCGGAAATAAAATATAAATTTCTTACAGCCGAAAAATAAATCATGTCAAGACAATTGAAAGCATCACATTTTTAATTAGGAAGTCGTTGAACACAGAACATCCTCTTGTATTTATTTTGGAAGTTCTCAATAAAATGTCTAAAGAATGGGTCAAACTAATACAAAAAGCTATTTTTTACCGATATAAAATTTTTCAAATATTATACACTGAATCGTCGCACAAATACACATACATTCTTGCTCCATCGAATAGTAGGTAGTCAAAAGAAATTCGCTGTGACACGATTCGAACTGAGCCTGTGAATCCTTATTGAAAATATCTCCACTCAACCGGAACTAATGTCGGACATATGAATAAAATTTGGGAAGAAGAGAGACAACAGATTCTATGTGACTATCACAAAGCCAACATTCTCGCTACACGAGGTAAATAATTGAAAAACTCATCTCCGAGATAACCACCCGCAACGAATGACATCTCTATGAATTGTAACGAGGCGATATGCTACTCAACTTTCTTTTTTATTCGTGTGATATTGCTTTTGTTATGCTTAAGGCTATCGTATATATATGCAGCTCAGAAACTTTGTAGAATGCGGCATTATCAAATGTCAGGAATTTTCTCGTACGGATTTTAAGGAGACCTCCTCACAGTTGATTGCAGTCGTACTGTTGAATTCTAAAACCTAAGCAAATAATAAATTGGTCGAGAAAAATACTACTAATTCTTTATGAGCGTTCCCGTTCCAGTTATATGTATCTACATACATATTATATTCATACTTGTTATTTATGTAAAGGATACACCTTTACATAAATAACAAGTAAACGCTTAGATGTTACCAAGATTTATCAACTCCACTTCAAAACAATATAATATCGTTTATTTCTATAACAAATATAACAGAAATACACCTTAAGTACCAGTTTAATTTCTTTTGTGGAAATAGGTATGTTGACAGCAAGTCGTTGGTTATAAGTTCATCCTCCGTTATAATACTAAGTAGGTAGAACATCACCATTATGTTACAACAGTCTTCAGCCACATCATTTATATTAGAATACAAAGATATTTAATCAAATTCATACAAAATATATAATAAAATAAATAAAACAAAATAAGACTTAGAATTCATAAAAGATACGGACTCATACGGTAATGTTTATTTATGATAAATACTACGAAATTTGCTCTTAGTGGGAAAAATGATATTTTCAAACTACTATTGTATATTAAGGAGATTTTAGTTTACATTGAAAAACGTGATATGATGTATTTGAATAGAAGCAACCGCTAAAAATATTAGTTTTATGTATGGTTGGTACAAGGAGACGCTTGGCGTTGATCACTGCCGCTGCTCAGCCAGTACCAGCTTAGCCGCGATGGCCAGCGGCCTACCAGTGTCCACCAGCCAGTGTGTAACGCATGCGAGGCGAAGGTGACGACAAAGACACGTTAAAAGATCCCAACTTATTTAGAATTGGAGTTATTCGATGTCTGCCTATCCTTCAGAAAATCTAACACCGACTATTTACTATTTTCTGACTAATGCGTGATCCATACATAGTTTCAAAATAACTAAATAGAGACAGTATTAACGATTCTGTTAAGGTGCGGCGCAGTTTTCCATTCAAGTACACCTGTTTTGTACAATAATTTTAGTTTATACGTAGCAGATTTTATTTTTTTTAATGTGTTGATTAAAATCAAATTTAGAGCAAACCAAGATTACAAGTTGTCTAAAATTTGATTCCATATATTGGTAAGACCAAAATAGATGCTTTTCCATGATGTAGTCAGCATTAGTAGTAGTAGTAAAGTATCAGTTATCTGTGACAAAGTGGTATCCGACCGCATCGAACCCTAACCCAGACTGGTTTTCGGGGATGACGCCTAATTTGTTAAAATATTTATTTAGCTTATGATTCATAACTTTTTCATTAATTGTTGAAGTACCAGGCACATACTTATGGGTAAAGCACAGGTCCCGTAAAGCCATTGAACTGCGATTTTTTAGAGATAGACGTGACCACATTCCGTGTTTTTCGTTTATTTGCAAAACATCCAGTTAGTAGACAGCTAATCAAATACACATATTAATCAAATGAATACTGAAGAAGTACCTGAAAGTATAATTACAATAGTACTTCACTTAAGGTAAGTTCGTTCAATTATGTAATTAAACTTGTTTAATTACACATTAATATCTGAGCTTCCCTGGTTACTAAAGTCCAATCAGTTTTCACTGTTCCACAATAGACTTATTATAACATAACTATTATGATTGGTTAATTATGATTTATTAAGAACATATACTACAAGTCATTATTAAAACAAAAAAAAAATCGCCAATCAAATAAAGCAACAGGTATTATTGAATTATGTAAATAGGCAAACCTCTCCTTGTATTTATTGTAAAATAATCCTCATACATGTATCCTCTGCGATATTTATTTCAGTCTCCAGACTAAGAGCTGAAAAATTTGGCAAACCAATATCTCCGGTGACAATCAATTGCGGCACCTTTTTCCTTTTTCTTAATTTTTTTATCAAACCACTGTCTCTGTCTCGGAACTACATCTGTGTAATAAATTTCACTTCACTTTAAAATAATAAAATTTTAAAATTGGGATATAAATTAATGCGTCACACACGGCGCGAAAAAGTGAATGCTTGACAGATGCTACGCAGTTAGTTACCAGTACCGTGCCGACGGATGTGTTTTGTTTATGAGTTGCCGTTTATTTTTTCTAAAATATGTGATCAATGCGAAGAAGATATCTCGGACTAAGCATAAGTATGTATAGTAACTATATCTATGAAAATATTGTCTTGTCCTGTTTTGATTTTATTTTTTTTATAATTGTTACAAGTTCATTATAATCAATAAGCTAAACTGATTTTGTTTTTACAATAATATAATTGTGACAAAACTTGGTCGGATGTTAAGATCCACGGGGAGGAAAGAAGCTGTGATACAAATTTTCTTAATCCACTCTTATTTTTAACCCACTGTGAATAAAAATCTCTTCCTATGCTAGATAAGATACCTACCAAAATATAAAAAAGTAATAAAATTTATATTTTTCAACAAAATTAAACATTTGATATTTTAAAATATTTAATAATAATTAGGTAAAATAAAGTCATGAGTAGAAGGTATGTATTAAAATGTTGTTATTGATATAAAAAAAACTACACTTATGTATTCTTTGTAACTTAATTTAGGTAAAAAACAACTACGTATGTAATTTTAAATACTTTTTTTTATTATCTATTATTTATTTATTATTATTTTTATTTATTTATCTATTATTAAGGTTTAATTTAATAAACTACAATATTTTTTTTTAAATTGCCACCAAGCGGCAATGAAATCTCAGAAAGTCACTGCTTGATGAAGATTTTGTGTCTCAGGCGCAATGGTTTACAATACTTCGAAAAGTGCGCTTGTAAAGTAATCACTATCAACAGTTAATGCTATGGGCTAAAAATTGCTGCTGATTCTTTTGGCCTATGGCTACTGGCTGTGTTATATTTCTATGAACAAATATAGATCAAAATGATTCAGTCCGTAATGTGCGCCAAAGTCATGGAAAATAGCACCTCACCGATTATAAATAAGTAGCATAAGAAACCTTCGCGGCCATTTAAAAATTCTCATTACATACATAATATATATTTAATTATTAAAAAAACAAATAACGGCAATATCTCATACAGTTTTATTAAACATTTATAATATATATATAAGCTTATTTGAAAAACGTATCTTGATCGATATGATCTATTACCAAAAATATTGTTGATTTATTTCCTTTTCATGTGGTTGCCAAAAGTAATGTAATCGGTATCTCAAATTCATGTTTGCATTAATCCAATTTACTGCAATTTTCATAAAAAAAAATTGTGATTGCTGAATAGTCAATTAGCTAGTTTTTAAAAACATTGATGGTACTAATATTATTGAAATAATAAAGAGCAACCAAAACGAAACAACGGAGACGACAAAATGCATTGCTTAGTTCCGAGAGGTTTTCTTTTCTTTGTTGAGATAACTGAAGGCCTCGATTCGGAATATGCTTCGCGCGGGTATGAAATGGCTTAGGAAAATGTAAGTTTTATTTTTACTCGTAGCGTTTTATCACGAGTGATATTAAATTGTGCCGCCCGCTCTGCTATTCTTCTCGTGCCTTTAATGTAAACCTATTTAAGTTTGTTTTTATGGGAGGAAAATCTTTTGAAAACCCTCTGAACTCCTTTTTAGCAGGACAATAGCTAAACATTTAAATATATATTATTTTCGTACGAAATTAGATCTTATGCATATCAATATGTTTATATTAGATAAATATATTAACGTACTTAAATGTTTTTATACGTATATTCTTTTTACTGATAAGATTTACAAGAAATACATTTATTGATGGACCACACAGCGATACGAACAACAAATAACAAAACAAAATAATGCTATAATTATATGTACCGCTGCATGAAACCGTAACTGTGCCAAGCTCAGTATAAGCAGCACTCATGGCCTGCTGCACTGGCATTCTGCTTGCCACAGTAGTGACATCAGGTACGAAAACATCACAACAAGAAAATTATAAAGACAATATGGACCGTTGTACAAATTTCACACCAATAAATTTAGAAAAAAAAAAACAATAATAAATAAAAAAAAGACAAAGAGAACAATAAAAATAACAAGGAATACAAAATGACAAACACAGTATGTTTTTGGTTTCGATTTACTGTTCTGGCTACTTCTCAATTTTCCTCTGGTAATGTTGATGAAAAATAAGGCGAGATGATAATTTACAACGTTTTAATAACTGTATTACAATTATTATTTGTGAACATAATAACGCGAGTTGCTGGACGAAAAAGAGGGAGCTTCCTCGGATGTCGCCGCTTATATAGCCTTGCGGTGGCCCCCTCTCGTGTGGTTGATGACATGACGTGTCCCGTGTTGATTTGTGTCCATCATCTCTATGGTCGGTAGTCTATGGTCAGGCGAGATGGCGCGTCAACATCCCGGCGGGCCTTGAGAGATCACCTCTCAAACAGATTTCTTCGTGTCCTGTATTGGAGTCGAACCTGGATCTTCCGCAACCGGTAGTGGACATATTTTTGAAAATGCCCTTTGTATGACACCCGTTGACGTGCGTATTACTGCAACTCTATGTACTCCGTCTTTGCCTGAAATCAGAGATAAAATACGTCCCAAGCGCCACTTCAGGAGTGGGAGGTTATCTTCTTTTATAACAACCAAAGTTCCTATTTCTAAATTTTCATTCTTCTTTTGCCATTTAGTACGTTTTTTTAGTTCTGCTAAATACTCCATGGACCATCGCTTCCAAAATGCATTCCTCAATTGCTCGATTCGCTGATAACGGGATAATGAGTGTGATACAGTAGACCCGACATCCTCAGCTGGTGCAGTCAGCGGCCGGCCAATCGTAAAATGAGCTGGAGTCAGAGGAGATAAATCGCTAGGATCTGGTGACAAAGGGTACAAAGGGCGGGAATTCAGGACAGCTTCAATTTGTGCCAAAACTGTACTGAACTCCTCATAAGTCATATGTGCATTTCCTACAACTCGATTAATATGATGTTTACAGGATTTGACCCCAGCTTCCCATAACCCGCCAAAATGAGGTGCATACGGGGGAATAAATGTGAATTTAATGTGATGGTCTGATAAATAATCTATAATGGAGTGTGAATTATTTTTTAAAAAATCAGAAAATTCTCGTGCTGTTCCCACAAAGTTTCTGCCATGATCAGAAAATATTTGATAAGGTTTTCCTCTTCGAGAAATGAATCTTTTTAAAGCTAAAATAAAGCTTTCTGACGACAAACTAGTAACGAGTTCTAAATGTATGGCACGTGTAGAAAAACACACAAAGAGACATAAATAACATTTTTCAAGTTTAGAACCCCTACCTTTCTTATTTAAAATAAACAAAGGCCCTGCGTAATCTACTCCACAATTTATGAATGGAAAATTAGCAGTTACGCGTTCAACAGGTAAATTTCCCATTATTGGTTGTAATATTTTCCCTTTCATACAACAAGTTACACATTGCTTAACTATTTTTCTTGCCAAATTTCTACCACCTAATGGCCACCATTTATCTCTGATATGAGATAAAAGAACTTGCGGACCTGCGTGCAATAAATTTACATGTTCACTTTGAAATATAATTTGGGTAAAAATATGTTTGCTACATAATAATATGGGATGCTTTTTCTCATATGCAAAATCTGAATTTACTAGTCGACCCCCTATTCTAATAATATTATAATGATCTAAAAATATATTTAAACTTGAAAGACTACGGTTAAAATTTATATTTAATTTATTAAATAATGCATTATATTCGCTTGGAAATGATTGTATTTGCGCTTGTCTTATAAGAACATATAAGGACTTATCTAATTCTTCTACAGTTAATGGTCCGTATACTTTGTTATATTTTTTTTTGTGTATTATTTACAAAGCGCATTACATATGCACACGCTCGCTGTAATCTATTTAGTTTTGAAAATCTATTAAAATTTACTAATTGAATAATATTAAAATCTGTTTTACATAACGTACTTACATAAGATTCTTTTATTTCAGGAAGGTTAATATTTTCAGGAACAGAATATTGTTTTTGTGACCAATTTTCTTGTAAAAAGCTGGGACCATTCCACCATAAGTCGGACGAATTCAGTTCATTCAAAAATACACCACGCGAAACTAGGTCAGCTGGATTATGTAACGTATTAATATGAAGCCAGGTGAAATTACTTGTTAATTCGTTAATTTCAACAACACGGTTCTGAACGAAAGTTTTTAACTGATAAGGAGACATTCGCAACCACCCAAGAACAATAGTTGAGTCTGTCCAACAAATAATTTTATCAAAATTCAAACGTAATGACTTCAATATTTTATCAATCAATCTAGCACCTAACAATGCAGCGCACAATTCCAGCCGAGGAATGCTAACCGGTTTCACAGGCGCGACACGGCTCTTCGAACATAACAATCTCACTGTGACGTCACCATTACTACTGCATGTCCGTATGTAAGCACAGGCACCGTACGCAGTCTCACTAGCGTCCGTAAATATGTGTAACTCTGTTACATAATAATCACATCCCATGACGTGACGTGGTACGCGAATATCATGTAAATATTTTAAAGATTGTATAAACTTTTCCCATACAATTGATAGTTTTGTAGGTATTTTTTCGTCCCAATCTAATTTACATATCCATAACTTCTGTAATAATGACTTTCCAATAATAATGAACGGGCTTAACAAGCCGAGCGGGTCGTATACTTGAGAAACAATTGACAATATTTGACGCTTGGTAATATTATAATTTAATGAATTTATTTTTGTTGTAAAATGTAACTCATCAGATTTATTAAACCAACCCATACCGAGGGTGGTATTTGAATAATTTTCGTCTAATAATAAACTTTTTGAATTGTTTTGGTTAACGTTTGTTTGTAAAGTGACTGCAGAAGAATTAAATACCCACTTTCTCAACGGAAAACACCCCGATAAACGATAAACGTCAGATATATCTTTACATAGTTGTGTTAATTTATTCGGACAGTCGGATCCCGTTATCAAATCGTCGACATAAAAATCGTTCAATATAACACGTGACACATCCTCATCCGTACATTCCATTCCTAATTGCTTAATGCATCGATTGCTAAGGTACGGCGCAGACGCAGTGCCGTAGGTCACCGTGTTGAGTTGATACATACTAATAGGATCAGATGAATTTTCTCTCCATAAAATTAACTGTAAATTTCTTTGGTTTTCGTGAATTAGTATTTGTCGGAACATTTTTTCTATATCGGCACATGCCACAAATTTATACTGACGAAAACGTAAAAGTATAGAAAATAATTCGTTTTGCAAAGCTGGCCCTGTCATCTGAACATCATTTAACGATTTACCGGTGGTAGTTTTTTGACTAGCATTAAACACTACTCGTAGTTTGGTAGTGGTGCTTTGTTCCCTCATGACACCATGATGAGGTAGAAAATAGTGAGGTGTCGTGTAATGTTCAATTCTTGTCATATGTCCTAGCCTTAAATAATCTGCCATAAAGTCATTGTACATTTTTTTATATACTGGTAATTTTTCTAACCTACGTTCCAACGATAAAAGCCTACTTTCTGCAATATTGTAACTATCGCCTAATTGCTCAAACGAATCTCTCACTGGAACTCTAACTGAGAAACGACCACCTTGGGCACGTTTAGTGGTTTCGGAAAACAATTGCTCACAGAGACGATCATCTTCTGTGAGATATTGTTTTTTGCAAGTAATTTCTTCTAACTCCCAAAATTTACTCAATTGTGTATTTATGTCAGATTCAGATGTATGCATATAATGACATACAATTCGATTATTTTGAGATTGTAAATTATTATAAATAATTCCAGAAATGATCCAACCAAGTGTAGTGTTTTGTAAATATGGGCCTGTTTTCAAACGTATTCTACCATCTACTAACAAGTCCCAAAACACATCTGCGCCGATCAAAATATCGATTTGTGACGATTTGTAAAATAATGAATCGGCAAGTTGAATATTACTAGGAATTTGTAAAGAATTATAATTAATGCTGACTGACGGCAATGCAGTAGTAATGTGATTCAAAACTATGCAATTAAAGCGAGTATTATATTCACTGTTTAATGATCTGAGTTTAATCTCACACAACTCTGTCGATTTAGTGTGCGATTGCCCTATACCTGTTATATGAAATGTGGACTGTATCGATTTAACGTTTAAAACTTTGCGCAAGTTATCTGTGATCAAACAATGTTGGCTGCCGCTGTCGAGTAGGGCACGAGCCTTATGATAATTATTGTTACTATCTGCCACTTCCACTAATGCTGTGGATAGTAAGACAGTTTTTGAAGCGTTTATTAGGTGACTTGCGGTCTCTGAAGCATAGCCAATATTAATGCGTGGCTGCTGGACCATCGTATGTAAAACTGATGACGCGTGAGGTATTGGGTTCGATTCCGATTGACATTCTACAGTTGAAAATAATGCGTTTTCAATATGTATACTGTTATGTAATAAACTATTATGCTTTTTGTTGCACTGTTTACATGTGCCAAAATAACAATCAGAAGGGGAATGTCCGGCTCGTAAACAATTTAAGCATAAATTTTTATTATTCACGAATTCTAACCTGTCCTTAATTGTTAAATCTAAGAATTTCGTGCACGTATAAAGCGAGTGGTTTTCGTTGCACAAAGGACATGACCGGTTACGCTTTGAATTATTTTTTGTTGAAATGACGGTATGTACATGTTGTTGTATATTACGTTTAGGAGGCATTGAAGAGACTTTAATATTAGACTGTGAAGAAGAGTTATTATGCGCTTTTATCATTTCTAAAGTGTCCGCTTTATTTCTAAGGAATGTGATGAGGTCGTTTAATTTTAAGCTATTATTTATACTTGTCGTAGAATTATTTTTATATTGTTCCCATTCCTTTTCAACTACTGAATCTAATTTTGAAGTAATTATGTAAATTATGAGCGTATCCCAATATTCGGTGGGTTCACCAAGTGACTTTAATGCACGCAAATTTTTCAAAATTATGTCAATCAGTTTTCTTAAGTGAAATGAGGACTCTTTATTCAGATTTTGCATACAAAATATTGCCTTAACATGATTATGAATCAAAAGTTTGGTATTATTATACCTATCATGCAGTAGTTCCCATGCTATTTTGTAGTTTTCGGAAGTAAATTCTATTGACTTAATAACCTGAGCAGCGTTGCCTAACAAAGAGGAACGCAAATAATGAAATTTCTGAATATCGTCAAGTTGTGTGGCATTATGAATCATGGAAAGGTAGGTATCTCGAAACTCCAACCAATTATCATATGACCCATCAAACGATGGAAGTGAGATCGTAGGAAGTTTGACCACTGATTTAACATTACACTTAGAGTCGTCACAAATTTGTTCAGAAGCACTGTACTTTTTTAACAAATTACCTACGTCAGCCATGGTTTCGTAATAAATATTCTCGAAAGTTTCACGAGCTTCTAATTGATACGTTAAATCACTTTCTGACACCATCATCATTTCAATCGAAGTCTGAATATTATCAAAATCACTTAAAAGGGATTGGGCAATATCACTACGTAATTTCAATTCCGTTAGTTGTTTGTCGTCTAATAATTGAACATTACAAAACGAGTTTACAAATTTTGCAAATAACGTTAATTTACCTTTTATTGTGCCGCGTTTTTTAATCGATTCTCTGATTGAACTCTCATCTACATGTAAACTAACACTGGGAGATTTGGAAGCTACGTTTTCTACACTCATTTTGACGAATTATAAAAAGGAGGTACTCACCGAAAATCCTGTCCGTTGAGTTCGCGTCTTACGGGATCTAATTACAAAAAAAGCACAGTTTTAGCACAAAATGAAATTGTTATGATTAGGTAAAAAAGGAACGAATTGGCCAGACCCTTCGTGGTTCCCTCGATGATTCGGCTCTGAAGGTCCAATGTTTTTGGTTTCGATTTACTGTTCTGGCTACTTCTCAATTTTCCTCTGGTAATGTTGATGAAAAATAAGGCGAGATGATAATTTACAACGTTTTAATAACTGTATTACAATTATTATTTGTGAACATAATAACGCGAGTTGCTGGACGAAAAAGAGGGAGCTTCCTCGGATGTCGCCGCTTATATAGCCTTGCGGTGGCCCCCTCTCGTGTGGTTGATGACATGACGTGTCCCGTGTTGATTTGTGTCCATCATCTCTATGGTCGGTAGTCTATGGTCAGGCGAGATGGCGCGTCAACACAGTATTAAAAAGACAAATAAGTACATAATATCAGTCCAACCCTTGCAACTGCAACTCAAGCAATGTGTTTTTAGCCTATTTACAAACGATTTACGTGTTTCCAGTATGCGAATTGGAGGCGGCAAGTTATTCCAACAATTAGAGGCGGAATATTTGAAAGACCCTCGCAATGCAGAGCAGTTCTATGTCTAGATGTAATGTCATATATGAGACAGTTCTTGTATGGTATGGATTGTTAATCCTTTGCCCAGTTAATTTTATTGTACAGATACTTTGGTGACCCCGACTGAATAATGTCAAACATCAAAGTGGCAAATTTTGTGTAGTACTTTATATTCTGGTCTTACAAAATGATAAAACTCACATGTGTGTGTGTGTGTTTGTTATAATACGTCATTTAGGTATATAATATTAGTCAGATTACTTAGTTTTCTTTAGCGCATACCTAAACATTTTCATTTACTGTATTCTTATAGTTAAGAGTAACATTTAACCCGGGAAAGGTTGATTTCGTCCAATTAATAAATCCGTTCACCCGGAACGCACCAACTATTAGTTTTTCCACAATATTGCCCGCTCTATTTACCCGGTGGAAGCAACTAAATAATCCGCACATCCTCGGCAGATGTAATCCTGACATGCAATCTCCGGCGCCATCAATCAAGGGAAGCGAGAGCCCGCGGTGAAAAAGAGGAGTTCATGCAAGCATCCAAACTAATTATTTATAGATAAAACTGCTGATTATTTAATAAAATACAGAATTTTAGATTGATATCCATAATGTCTTAATAGTAAATAATTATACAAGTAAATATGTTAACATAAAATATACGTTTTAATTAATCTAACTAGACCAAATTAAACTACATTTACAAAAAGTATTACGTAAAAATTTATCTTTCTTAGGTATACCTAATTCAAAGTGCCTACCTATATATCAGTGTACCTAATTCTCTAGATCTAGATACATATTATAGTCTCATGTTACCATTTGTGTAGTAGTGATACCCGGAATCGGTGAACGGCTGTATATATGTTGTTGGGTGTATTGTTTCTGCAATTGCACAACGAGAAAAGTTACTTTAAATCAACAAACACTATTACTAAGAATGATAGAATATAACAAATTTATTACGGTTAACCATTGCCACTAAAACTTATTATAAAAATATTAAATTAACTGTATGTAATCAAAATATTTATTGACGAATATAATTTGAAGCTACACAGTAGTTATCCAAGAATACTCGTACTATCTCAATAGGTTGTCATAGCGACAAAGAGTAGTCAGGCTAGCTACTGACGACGCCTGTCACCGAAATGAATGGTGCCTGAAGATTAGGAAAGCTGATCCCATGTCGGGAGAGGGAAGGACAATGTAACAAAAGTGACATACCTTAATATTAAAATCGCGTTATATATTATGCTATGAACAAATTGTGTTATACATTGAAACTCTTATTTGTTTTTTTATTATATTGATTATATTTCTAGCTCTCCGACAAGATGAACAGAAGATTTGAGTATGTGTGAGCGTCTGTAGGCTGTAATGATAATGATCATTAATAGTGATGTACTTATAAAATTAACAAAGTCTATCAACATTTAAAATATTACTTTAGAAGACCGTGCTGTTGAATTGAAAAGTGCGTTAAATCGAATATCCAGTACAAGTTAAACGGGTATACAACCGCAGCACCCATCTTATATGAAGCAAACTTATCAAAGGTGAACTGGGACAGAAACAGTGTTTACTTAAGTTTTTTTAATGGCGGTGACAAAAACTACTGCCGAGGAAGCGAGAACTGGCAAAAAGGCAGATTTTAGTATTATGTTTATGTGTTATTGGATGTAAAATTTATATAAATATGTATTTAATAATATAGTTAAGTCAAACAAACAGTCATCCAGATTGGAAGATGAAGATTGAAGTAAAGCACAGACAATAAAAAGAATAAACACATATGAGTATACAATTAGGAGTAGAATAAGAACGGTGGTTTGAAAGATTATATTAATACTAAAGCAAAGGTCACAATCGTGAGAATTCCCAAAAAACTGATACCTAGATTTCAAGTATTCTGGAGTACTGCGATATATTTAAGATTTGAAGAGAACAAAATTGTATCCAGAGTTTGGAGCTTATATTCGTAGAGTATTGTGAAACTAAATATACAAAGGGTATATACGAGTATACAATACAAGTACCAAAACGTCAATTAGGCCCAGAAATGCCAAAGTAAGGCAGCAAATGATATTGTCTTTGTAGTAGTAATAACAACGGTTGTACAAAAAACAAAAATTATCGATGCCTTCTATCAGTACTTGGCTCAGTCCCTGGCATTACCAATCCAGCGCTTCTGGATTCCCGCATAGATCACTTGTTTATGAGCTCCAATCCTGCTAAGCCCTAGGTTTGTTTAATACTTTTACTATGTGCTCATAGCAAAAGCTATACCTGATTGCTGAACAATCGCAATCGTTTGTTTAATCCATAAATCAGGGTCGAGGCATTGACCCGTTAATTGTATGAAAGTATCTTATCTTATTAGAAACATTTTCATAAAATAGCTCGCAAGTTTTCTTGAAACTTACAAACAGCATTTGTAATAATAATAAAGTTTTAAGTACCCTATGTATGCCTTAAAATTATGTTATTATAAACATAAGCATACATATCTAAACTCGCGCCTCTTTCCCATAGGGGCAGGTAGAGATCACAGTTTTCCACTTGGTTCGATCTAAATAGCTCCTAGCTTCCTAGACTTTCATGAATACTTTCATGAATACTTTCATGTACGTTCGTCGGTAATGGGTACTCATGATTTGATCTACTTTAAATATATCACCTATTTGGTCATAATATGTTCGTATTGGTCGTCCCCTTTCAACTGACACATTCATTTTTACGACGACCTCTGTAGCCTAGAGGTTAGTACACCTCTTTCTACATGCCTAAGCCTTCTAAACTCGATTTTTGTCATTCGGTCTTTCACACTGCACATTTCCCTTATCCCTCACTACTTCGCAATTTACTCTTCATCATCACTCCATTCATTCCTCTCAAACTTCTTATTCTCACAGTCAGCATTTACGGGAAGTAATTGATTAAAACGAGTAAAAAAATGTCCAAACTTTTTCATCTTTTCGTATCTTTCAAACATCATCACATACGTGTTGTTTACGTCATTTTCTATCTAATTCGCCATGCATATAGTTAACTCTGTTGGTGTCAAAATTATTTGTTCGTTACCATATAGGAGGCACTCGACAGTAAATTCATTCATTCTCAATTCCCAGTCTTGAATTTTTAAAATTTTTTAAACAGTCATCCATGAAAAGATTGAAAAACCACGGCAGCTACCTTATGTTTTTCCACAACTCCATGGTTATCCTTTTCAAACAAACTTTCAAAATACTCTTGTCATCTTCTTACCATGCAATCATCATCTTTAATACGTTGCCGCTCTGGTCTTTTTTCAACAATTCGCTAAATAAGTTTTATTTTTATGAATTTCCAAAAAAAAATTATTATTATTCTGGCATCCGTTATATAGTCTAGAGTCATGCCTGTTTTTGATCTTCTTACTTTCTTCTGACCTTAGTTGCATTCTTCAGTATATTATATTTCATCCTCATCGCTTTATGTTCTCATTTGTTGCCTGTTGCATTCGTAATTGGCTTATGTAGCAATCTGAAAGTTTTTATCTTTCTTTCTTTCGTCTTCTCACATACCTCATCTATTTTGTCCTCTATCGCTCTTCGAATATTCAACGTAGCAAAGTGGCTACTTGTGAACCATTTTTCGCTCCCGGGGGAATCGAGACGTGATAGGTGGCGAACTACAGCGCCGTCATTTTGAAAGTATTAATTTAGTCTCATTGCGTTTCCATGATTAACAAGGGAAATATCTGTCCATTAGGTAGCCATTTTATGTAATTGCCAGAAACCTAAAATTGCCAATTAAATTTGTTTGTTTTTGTATAAAATGAAGAAACCATCCTCCTGTAAAATTCTTCAACAATATATTCATTTAACCTTAATTATATCTCTGTAATTTTTTTTTTCAAGCTGTTTTTATAAAATTAACAAATGATACGCGACTGTATTATTCTTAATTCAGATCCTTATATTTGTTTATTGATATGAACACGCTCTTTGAATCCACTTAATAACTCTAGAAATGTTTTCCTTCTTTTAAAATGGCAATGCTTAAATCTCATAATGTACTTTTAATTTTAACATTTAATTAGGTATTGCCAGTAAAACCTTAGAAATCCTAAAAATTATTAATGTAGGTACTGTGTACTTTTTTAGCGATAAATATTTAAAATGGTAGACACTTGAAGGCAAACAACTTATCGAAATATGTATAGGTGTGAATAAACTATATTAAAGTCACTTTATTAAGTGAAATCTTTCCTCACTTAGTACGCACGATACTGATCGGAAAATGAATTCAGCATTCATCGGCGACGTAATAACGCGACACAAAGCGCCCCTAAGATTGTTGATGGCCGTCTTACTCCGTGAATGACTAGCATTAATAACGAGTATTACAGATAGAGAGGACGATATCCCTATCATACCTCTGCATCATAGTCAATGTACCTATCAGTGCCAAATCTTGGTAAAGCTACCCTAGCTTATCACACAGATAGACAGAAGTATATAGTGATACGTAGTGTATTAATAGTCAATTTTAACAAGTGTTATACATCTTCCTAGTGTCATTTAAAATGATGCCAGTCAAAATACTAGAAATTTACTCTTCTTTACACAGAGAGTTAGATCATTTTCAGCATGTTGGCTCTGTGTGAATTGATGAGGGTTATCAAAAACTCTTTCGTGGGTTTGCAAAGTTTATATTATTCTCTGATTTCTTGCAATACGGACATAAAATTGTGTGTTGTCAATTTTTTTTAGGTTTAAGGGTGTGCACTATTATGTAAGATGTATAAATTTGTAATAAGAAATAAAAATGTAATTATAGAATAGAACGACCAACGGGAATGTTGAATAATACGAAAAAAGTGTTTCATAAAAGGTCTAATTGAAATCATACGTCGCTAGATTTTATGGATACCAGTAGTAAAGTTGCTACTAAAACTAAAGGATCAACCTCTTTTGTTTTAAATTAGAGAATTGTTGTTGTTGTTAAATTACTGAATTAGAAATCAGAATGCGCAACACACAAAAGTTATGTCTCAATTAATACGTTTTTACATATAATTTTTTACATATAATAAATTATTTAACACTTAGTATTTTAAAAAGATGTAAAGCTTGTAAAGTACATATCATTTACAATAACTGACCTTAGAAATCGGTTTTAATTTCAAATCGTCAATTTTGTATTTCAAAAAGAAGCAATGTAGAAGCAGCAAAACAATTTTTACACCAGCATAATTCTGCTCGAGGGGTAGTTTGCGCCGCAAAATCGGCAATGTCTTTATTGAGATGCTTTTGTTTCACCTGGTTTTTGCCAACGTGGTCTGTTATGAGACGTTGATATCACCCACCCTACTCCGCTACCTCAGATGCAGGTAGCTGAGGAAGATGGACTTATACTTCCCACCTTCAATGACCAGTGATTCCGACAATTAAAGTTTTTTGAAAAGTCTAATTTTGCAACTTTGGTTTTATGATCATTCACAATGAGCTGACTTGTACACCAAAAGCTTCCATGTTGTGTAAAATCTGGATCTAAAGGGATCTGGAAAATTGGAATTGGGTTTTCTTTTCCCTGTCACTTAATTCATCAGATTTTTAAACCTAATAAGTTAGTTAGAATTTGGTTTTGTTTCGTGAACAATAAGTTATCTTTTAGAACTATTATGGTTTTTGATTAAAGCTGTAAATTAATAATATACCTGGTTCTCATGATTTTGTACATTATTATGCTAGACCGGTAGTTGACGAAGATTTTATACTGACTAAATGCAAATACTGGGACTGTACGCTCGTTACGGGGATTTTGGTCGAAATTAATACGGATCGTTTATCAAATACCCTCTAAGCGCTGTACGATGGGGCGCCTCAGGATAATGATGTTTTTTCGATGATTAACAAGATATTTTCATTTTCGAGGCAGAGGTAACGTTTTAATTTAAGACAGACAAATGGTTAATTAGTTTCACTTGAAAAAAAGTTAACTAATAAATCGAGGCAATAGGTATAATATTCTCCTGCCGGGCATAATTTTTAAATTTCTGAATATGATAGCGTAATATAACATTATTATTATTTATGTAAAAAAAACGATCTATATTCCAACTACAGTGAAACTACGCTTTATGAAAACGAGATAAGTACATACTTTGCAATCTTTACTAACATTTATGCTCACAGATTACTGCATGAATCTACACTTACACTGTTAGGTACAATTTTTTTTATATTTCGGGTACTTACAGTCCAATGGAACACAATAACGTTGACAAATTCACGTAAGCCGCTCAATCACCGTGCAGCGATTTTAAAATGCGCCTTACGGAGGTATTGGGTTGCAAAATTGGCACGTCAAATAAATTCTTGTCACTCGTAAACACTTTGCATAAATTGGATCCGGGGGAATTCCCGCAACAAAGAAGCCAGAGGGCTGCTCCAATAAAAGAGAACGATTGGATCGCTTTTGACGGAAAGGCAGAGCTTGATCGTACTAACGGAACGACGTATTTCTGGCACATATCTCTAAGGAACTCAAGAGTAGTCGGTCAAATAAATGATAAAATTGAACTCCGCGAGTTTTGATTCAACAAAATTAATTTTACTCTGTATTAATAACAACTTATATGACCAGAGCTTTTAAAATGCGAGTCCTGTGACATTGATAAATTACATTGGGATGAAATTGAAGAGTATTGGAATGATATCAATATTTCATTTTAATGCGAGTAGATAATATAATTAATCGTGTAAAACTTGTTTGACTGTTACGATAATATTAGCTATCTCATACAGATAAAACACTTTGATGAGCAATATCATAGGATAATATCAACCAATATATCGGAAATATGTAGAAATGGCTCGCCAACACACGTAAAGCACCATTGATTAAAGAGTTGATAATATTAAGATAAGATGTGGCAAATAAACATTTCAAACAAAAGCGTTGCGCAATATTTTCACATAAAAGCCCAATTAATTTTATAGCAAGCAAGAAGCATTAAACAGGGAACACAAAACGCTTTCCATTTCATAGAATAAATCTTGCCATTGTAATAAGCTTAGCACTCGTGTTTCGTTAATGTTTCAAAGGGGGAAATCTATTTCTTCTCTCACTGCAAACAGCTCCATTAATGACAACATTAAATCATAATTTTTTGTCAAACATAAATGAAAGGAAATAATCATGTCTGTTTATTTTAAAAACCATGCTTAAAATATATTAACTAAAACTTCTTATATTCATCTTGTCCTTCTTATTATTTCTTAATAATATAAAGCTAAATATAGTATTCGTCGTTGTAATGAGTAACACTGTAAAGCTGTTATATATAACTTCATCTGTCTATCTAAAACAATGGAATTTTCGGAAACAAATGCAAAATAGAGCACATCATAAAACAATAACAACATATACAGTAAATCGGCAGTGAGTAGATATAGTTATTTTCACTAATTCTCTCATTCTTTTTTATCGCTCAAAGCAAAGGAACAAATAGCTTCTAAGCAAGACTAAAGCCGCAAATCGAGCTGTTACTCCGTCTAGCTGCATAAATCGAAAATATAAACCTCACATGAACTCAATTCGGCTTTATCCACTGCCTCGACTCCTATTACGCGCTTAAAATCGCTCTGAATAAAGGATTTATCGGTGTTTATGATGCATAAAATATTTATGAGTGAAACATTTTATTTATTTATATGGACATTTAATTTTTCCAATTCTATTAACCGCTTAATAGGCTAGCTTACTTACCTTGCTTTATTTTTAATATGCGTACACTCTAGCGAGTCGGAACTCGACCGCTGAAATGTGTTATACTTTGATTAAAAACTCGAAAGCGGTTTTAATCACACAGGTAGCCCGAAAAAGCCGATAAATTCGTCCGGAGCTTTGGCTAATCTATCATTGCAGAAATATATTTATATTGAAGATTTTGCTAACAATAGCAAATAATACCCACTATCATATAGTAACGTCAGGTGGTAATCTTGTAATGGTTTGCTAATTACTGATATGCTCACTAAATACTGAATCAACCCTTTAAGACACTTCTAGCACCCAATAGACATCTATAATTAACGATTATTAGCATAAAATATATGTGACTGCAACGCATAGTTCTTTATCGACATTGGAAATAAACAGCACGGTTTTCCGCCAGACGTAACACGTTCGACAGTCGTGATTCAACCCAAGCAGAGTTCCGGACGAGCGCAGCGCTCTGTAATCTGTCCGGGCAAACCGTGCACTGCATAAATTAGCTCTAGTTAAAAGCTCCCTTTTAATGGAAAGGCCAAATGAATGGGAGCATCGACGGCGAGAGCGCTTTTCCCGTATTTCGAATCGTAGACTAATAGTGGTGGACCAGGCCCGCTGACCGCAAGCATTTAAAATTGCGTTTTACATCGTCCCTCACTTGCAATTCTGACATTGCAAATTAGTAAGCGAGTAGTAGTCATTTCAAAAGTCTCTACTAAGAGTCTATGGCTTAAAATGAGGCTTTTAATTGACATACGCACAGCTCTGTCTGAATTAATAGACTTGGAGCGCTTGAAATACAACAGTTTAGTATTTTGCTTCATCCAAGTATATTATTTCATTTACTACTTTAGATTTAACAATGTTTAAGTACACTAAAACAACAATCGTACCACTTAAATAAATAAAATTCTTTAACAAAATGTATCAAACAATTAAAGGCAAATACCACATATAATAAAATGTAATAAAAAAAAATATTTTTATTGGTAATAAATACTATTAACAATATTTGAGTTCAACCTTATAAAAGTTTCCTATTACGAAGTATTTCGGTAACGCGAATTGATCGACCTTTGAACGGCCACAGTTGGGTGCAAATACGTGCACAGTATGAAAGCCATTAGTAATCTGTCGGGCTTTTCGCTAACGTACACAACACGCGTACACACTGGACTACAGCTTTATACAAAACGTATGTGTTATCTAAGAATAAGGTATCATATATAAGAAACTTTGAGTACAACATTTAATGAGGAAATGTATTGTAGGTTAGTTTATTTACAATGGACTACAGTATGCGACTACAATGTAGGTATACTAGTACAAATAAACAACTAAAATGTAGGCATGATACGTGTATGTATATTTTTTGTTAAATACGAACATGAAATTTAAAATTACATTCAATCACTTATTACTGATTTATTAAATTATATTCTCTACTCTAGTTTCTCGTTTCAGTATATTTATAATAGCATCCAAGCATCGAAAAGTTTAAACTACAATTGCCAGTGTGAGTTAATTAAATGTCTCGATTTATGAAAACATAGGCGTTTTGTTGAAAAGCAGTATTAAGACAATATAAGCTGCTAATTTGACAGTTTTCACTCTCTATTTGGAGGTGAAATAATGCATCAAGTGACGATCTATAAATTTTTGTGAATGGTGTTGTGATGTTTAGTTTTAAAACTTAAAAAAAAGTAATTTTAAGGAATTTAATTTGTGGAAGAGACTATAAAAGTAAATTGGCAATAAAAAAATATTGGCATTTAATAAAACTATCTGTAAAATATGTAATATAAAGTAAGGTAAAATCTAAGAGATTTTATTTAAACTCAATAACATTTTGTTTGTTTCTATTACGTAAAATACTTAACTACTTATTTAATGATTACTAACTGGACATTTTAATTCTTGGTATAATCTATTATAAATAAATTATTGTATTATTCCAGTGTGTTTTAATAAAAAAATTATAAACGAAAGAAAATTAACCTTTTTAATTAAATTTCACAAACTCTATTTGTTGTTCATGGCTCATTTAAAAATGGTTTTGTGTCCGTACATCTGTGTTATTCTGCTGGCACCTTGTTTGACCGCCATTACTAGTTATTAATATTTCAGCTATCAAGGAATAATCTCTGTTAACCGCTTTGGAACGTTGCGGTGTTGATTCCGCGGTGATATAGCAAAGAGTAATTATAAAATTTGAGTAAGTTACAAAATAAATTTCTGTGAATAGTAAGTTTTTTTTTAATATCATAGTTTTATATCGTGTCATGGCGTCTTATTTTCTTTCCTAAGTTGCGCCCAGTGTGAAAGTACCTGCCCTCTTCGGAAGTAAGAAATTATTTTTAAAGGCTTAGTAGTTAAATACACCAGACAAAACAAGATCTCAAACAAGAGCAAAATAAGAGACAATGGTGAACAATATACTCGCAGTATGGCTTCACCGCGGAAGCCGCGGTCGGCTCGGGTATCGAATTGTCTTGTACCACGTTTACCTCCTTGTATGATTCGTACACAATATTACCGAGAGGTTTTATGCTGAAATACCTAGACCAAGTAATAGTGAAGGATATTGTAGCCTAATGTTTAAAAATAAGATATGTTTAATTTTAATCTATCTTCAAGTTACCCGCTATAAATAATGAAAATCAAAAATATATTCTCCAAATAGGATTTTTAAAAATCACTTTTTCACGTCAAAGATGCTACGCCATTGGTTTACAATACTACGGCGGTAGACCTTGTACTGGAAAGAACCAGCAAAGGCAATTTTTTTTCTCTTTGTATTTTTACAGAGTCGTAAATTAGAAATTAAATACCAGAAAAAAATACTAGTATCGGCTACTGAAACTGTTAAGAACACTACACGAAACACAAAAACATTAAATATCGCTTACAAAACTAAAAAATATGGTTAATTCTAAAGCCTAAACAATTATCCATGCACCTAGCAGCAATGTAATAAATTGTATTGTCACAGGAGACGTGGACGTGCCTTTAAGCGATCGGATAATTAATTACTTCTATTAGATACTAACTCTTATCAATTTAGGTCATAAAGTTATGGCTTATCAATTTAGGTCTCGTGAATATCGTCATGATAGTTCGTGTATATTATATAAGGTTCTACCACTTATTCCCACAATTTATTATTTAATTAAAATTAGCAAGTGAACTTATAGAATAATAAATAAATAATAAATATTTCTTGCACTTACATCAATTACCCTAGCCCAAACTAAGGTCTGTAGGCTTGTATTATGGGATCTAGGGAAACAGATAGACATACATATATGATAAATATATTTTTGATAGAAATATATATTAATAGCCATGACTAAGGTACAAATGCTCGCATTCACCACACAAACATCTTCCCCCACCGGGATTCGAACCCGGGACCTCAGAGATTTGAAAAAAAAAAGACCTTTGAATTGTTTACGTGAGAGGGAACGAGTGTCGACGTACGCATCAGAAAAGCAGCGTTCTTTATCTGTAGTGCATCAGTGTGATATGATAAAAATTTTTTAGTCATTTTGTTTCAACCGTGCATGAGGACATAATACACAATCCTCACTCACATATTTGTATAGCACCAGTGAAAAGACTGTGAATTTTACTTACCATTTAACAAATATAACCAAATCATATACAGGTGGCGTAAATTTTAGTCCAAATTATTTATCACTCATAAATACTTTTTTTTTTGTCACAGACTATTAATAACACCAGACTATTTAGAGGTACTCCGTTAAAACTCCGACCAGCTTAGAGAAATATTGCATTAAACAATGAAAATTTATTGTTTTGTCTTAAATTTCAGTGTTCATTGGCTACATGTATTTACTAACAACCATTAATTAACTAAATAATACTAAATAAATAGTAATGTTATTCATTATTTATATCTGGTAACATAACTTCGGATCAAAATCGGCAAACTAATTGGGACTGATATTTTATTTAGCTAACTCTCTACGCTCTACGAAAATTCGAAAAATTGCTTAAGATTCTATAAATAATTCTTGAATAGCTTTACTTTGTTATTTTACAGTACAAAGTGCGAAAAAAGACAAAAGTTTTCAGACCAAGATTGGCAAAATTACTCAAGTTTATTTAATGGACTTAATCATTTTAATTTATTAAACTAAATTTTATTAAACTATAGTTATAAATGTTTGTGAATGTTTTTATGAAGCGAATAATACCTTTTAAGTTTATCATTTGTTATAACTGTTTTGATTAGAAAATAAATAACATTTGCCTAACTAAATTTAAGTCGTTTTAATCCTACCAATAAATGTAAAGTAGTAAGCGATACAACTTAAATTGAAAAAAGAAAAAAAAATAGTACTTAACCATACACATATGTTTTCAAAACAAAACCAGTAAAGTTAAGTTATATCGACTTAAATATTAGGTACTAAATAAGAAGTTATACACAAAAAAAAAATTACAAAAATATAGCTGATCGGCTTCCTCTGCGCAGGATCAGTTTTTCGAGTAGTTTATATTAGTGTGGCGTATATATTTATAATATGTAACCTATGTCTTATTCTAAAGCTATATTACTGTACAGTTTCATTAAGATCTATTTAGTAGTTTTTACATGAATGAATAACAAACATCCATCCATATTAGTAAGGATTTACATGCTTTTCACATGAACTTTCAATCGATCATAATGGCATTCTTGATCTGAAATACGATTTGTGAAAATCACAACTTTAACATATTGATCTTTAAAAAAAAGATAAAAGTGCTATGTATGACAAAATATAATATTAACTGATAAAAACACTAGAAATATTATTTTAAAAGTTGCTACTTTCTGGTCTTATAAATCGTATCTTTGATACGGAAGCGAAGCCCCTATAAGAACTCAAGAAACGATAAGAATGACTGACTTTTCTGTAAAGAAAACCAATAATGACTTTTGTTCGGTTTCCGGGTACTTTGCCTAATAAACTCTAATTGCGAAAAGATCTCAAAAGATGATATTTACGGTAATGAAATCTATAATGAATAATACTTAATTATTTATCAATCGTTTTATATAAAAAAACTTCTTATGATTTACGCCGTGATTTTATGTCTAGGTTAAATTTGAAAATTCTTTTTTACTGAAATGAAAATATTCAGTAAAAAAGATAACATTAATTAGAACAAACTTAGTTGATGTATTTTTATTTTAAGTTCTGTTTTTATTAGAAAGTTATGAACAATATATGATATCGTCGTCTAGTTTAGTTAGTATTGTGCAACTGAATTTTAAAATTATCTTTGTATTCCAACTATTTGATTAATTTATATAATTATTACTAAATATGTCTTTAGGAATACATTATTTTTAGTTGTATTAATAAGTAATAAAGTCCATTAATACAAATGGGTACATTCCCTTCTGGAAGTTTTATTTAGCAAAATGTCGTAGAAGACTATCTGTACCATGCGTACCTTCCCAAAGGTATCAAATCCAAACTTCAACCCGATAAGGGCACACTGGGTTCGCGCCGCGCATACAGATTCGCAGTGACACGTAAAATCTCTGTGTTATCAACGTAAATGTTCCCAGACCCTCCTGTAAATAAACACGGTTATCTACTTTTTCGCTTGAAGTGTTCACGAGTGAGAAAATGTTCTCAAAATTTTATTTGGTCAACAACTTTCTTTCACGTTAGCCTAATCATTTGTCTTTGCTATGGTGCGAACGTGTTGTAAATATTTCAATTCTAATTATTATTATTATCAAATTGTGACAAAATTTACGGTGGTTAATACATACGAATATATTTTATTTAAATTTCGTATTAGTATGTTTATATCTTTCACATAGTAGCTTTATTTTCCCAAACCAATTTATATGAAGTAGAAGTAACCATATTCAACAACAATCGAACAACGACCTTCGTATTCTATAAATATTTATATTTAATAGGACTATCATATTTTTTAAAGATATAATAGATAAGACAAGTCGTAGGCTATCTTTAATGAACTAAGTTCAGTAACACAAGCAAAATGCCTTAAATCACAATTGGTTTTATATTAAACAATGTTATAATGTTTAAAACTTATTGTTATTATACATATATTACTTAGTTTTGAGAAAATAAATTGATTGATTGTCATTTCATTTTATGCTTTAAAATTTGAATCAGTAGTATAATACTAGTAATTTTAATTGACGTTATCTTATTTAGATTTTCTTTTTCTCATTTGTTCTGTCTGATCCACGTACGACACCACTTTTAATAAGATTACATAAACGATGAAATTAGTAAAGCAGTTAATTCTTATTCTTGACTTTTCGATTTTTGGTAATAAGTAACATTTATTTATACCTGTGTACCGTAAAGAACCATACAATCCCATAGTCTTCTTTACTTCTATTATATTATAGGACAAAGTATGTTTTAATTCAAATTATGTTAAGAATGTTTTACGCTCTATTAATTTAATTTTCGATTAACTAAATGATCTTAACACCTTCATTTTATATCTATACGATTATTCTTGAACCTTTATTTTTAGGAAGTAAACCATTTAATTTAACCTGTAGTACTTTAAGTAAATTTCACAAATGTAAGATACATCTATTTTCTTATATAATAAACTAGGCTAACAAGAAATATTTCATCGGTTGCATACCAAGATTTTAGGTATATAAATCTAAAATGTTAAAATTATCATATTTTAGCTCTCTTTTAAAGGTTGGTGTTGTGGCATATGTCAATTACACACATATGATAATCTATAGAATTGTTTCTTTTTTACCCATATACAGATCGCATCGAAAAAATGCAGGCATTGTAACTGACGAATAGAATGGTAATTTTTACTAACCGGCCAGTTATTATTTCAATGGTTTGAAATGCAAATAAACATTTGTAAAAACCATTTTTATTCCGATTTTACGGGATTGATAAGATATGACTGACGAACAATAACCTTGTGTTCGTTACGCTCAATAAGCCTTTTCTACAAAATTTGAAATAAAACACGCCCGCATTTCACAAAAATTGTACGAGCTTTGTTGTTGTTGTTCATTGTACTAGTAGTAACATTGTCAGATGAGGTTTGTATAACGCTCAGGTGCACAATGATAATATAAGAGACGAACCCTGACAAAAGTAAAGACTCACAAGGTGATTTGTAAGAATCAAATACACACTAACGATATTATAAATAAATTATAAAAAGACATGTTAGTAATGAACAGTAAATACAAAATATACCCAACCCAATCAAATATTCCCGGGTGTCGAAGGAAAAATTGAATACTATAACAACTGAAATATAAAATTATTTAAGATTTTCATTTCAAAAGTATAGACATTTACAATATTATACATTATTTTAATTTTCATTTATTCGAATTAATAAAATTTTGTAATGAATAAAAACAATAAAAATTATGAAATGTTAGATATATATTATATATATATCATATATATTTAAATTTTTATCAAAATTTTATATATAAGATGAGTTACACACTGAACTAGCATACTCTAGTTTACTGCGCGCAAGTGAATTATTACAGTAAAGAATCTTATAATGTGAATGTGAATGAATCTTATAATTAAGAACCAATTTGTAATAAATCTAACAATTTCACTGTATATAGGGCATAACTCAGGTGTACAATAAGAATACGGGCAGTGTTTGGTGACAGAGCACGCCGGACGATTACTGACTAGTGACAACAGTAAAGCCTAGCTTACACAAGGTAAATTTGGCTTACCGCAGTGTCATTTACGAAATTTGTAATAGTGAAATCAGTAGAGCGTGAAACAGGAATGTAAGCAGTGATAAATGACGTACATATATAATCAGCCTAAACTGCAACAAAACGTTGGTTATATAAATTAGGCACGAACCACATTGCCCTATTTAATTCCATTATTTTATATAATTCATTACAAATCACAATTTTCAATTTAATTGAATAATATTCATATTGCATTTCTGGCATGACGGTTTTTTTTTAATAAAACGTTGTCCCCCCGGATCGCGGGTTCGAAATATGTCGTAGTTACGTATCCGCGAACTCAACCGCTGTGCCAACCGTGTCGTCGTTAATGATAAAAAGAACAGCTCCATACCGTGGTAGTTTGTTGTAATATCGTAGCTATAGCGATGTTGTCTACAATAAAGTTCAGCACAGTGCGCCCTGCGGTAAGTCCTGTTTAACCTAGCTGCTTGGTTCTTGAATAATTTATACATATCAAGATTTTAATTTACTTTTTTCTGCAGTGAAGTGCACATTTCCGCGCATATTTTTATTTAGGTAGGAGGTAATTGTGTATATCTGTATTAGTATAAATGCCTTTACAATAAGTGTTATATAGTATTACAGATTCTCTGATTCGGAAGATAATTATGACTATTAAATAAGGTGCCACTGATCGAATTTACCAGTGACTAAACTTTGCAAAGAAATTTTTTCATGCCATGTGAGATCGAATCTCCAGATGTACAAGATTTAAATCTATAAAGACCGTAGATACAATCAAAACCAATTCGAAAATAACAGGGTTGTAAAGTTGAGTAAATATTATCAATGCAAAGGTCAATAGATAAAAATAAATTACCATTTTCCTGGGCCGTGAACCTTTACAAAATAGAGATTTTAAGTTAAAACGATGAACACATATATGTTTTACAAAATTATTAAACAGGATATGGTATTCTATATTCTTTAAGAATCTCACTGTAAAGTTAGGAAAACTGTAGCGCTTCAACTAAATACTAGCTGACAAACTATTTATAAACAACACTACATATTTAACGAATTTGGTACAACATTAAGATGGACCGCTCAGTAATTCCTTTTCTGCTTCGGCCCGTCTAAACTAGGCTTAACGTTCGGAATACAATAAAACTGACATTGACAAGGGGCAGATAAAATGTACTTCTAAGAATTCTGTCGTATACGTATCTCTTGTTACTCGTACAAAGTCGACGAAAACACAAATAAAGATGACAGTCCCTAATATGTTACGTTAGATATATTAGCATTCTTCTGCAAAGAAATTGATATTAAATATATATACATAAAAAATAGAAACAATTTAGATATAGTTATAAATAATGTGCTAAATCACAAACACAGAAATGGATATTATCATAATGAGTTACTTAAAAAGTTTCAAAATAATGTAAAACTAATCATAATACCTTATACACATGTAGGTATTATGATTCAGAAAGAATTTGACTATTAATCTTTCGTTAAATTAATAAAAAAATGTTAATACTCGTATGTACAAACAATTATTCAAAAGTCTTACTATGCGCTGTAGAGGACCAGATCTAGCCGATTACCTGTGTTGTTTCCGCACTAATCAGTCCACAATGAATGCAATGAAGTCACTGTCTACGGAGTATGAGATCGGTACACCTCTTGAGGTACCTTAAAAGGTGGGCAGAGGAGACTATAGAATAATAGGAGGTTCTCGTTCCAGTATCATTAAATATTTCCAATGTATTTAACTACATGAATACATAGAGACGGCGTTCAATTTTTATAAGTGGTTCGGTGTTGAACTTCTACTCTTGAACCTAGGGTACTATTGGATCCAGGGAGACAGCTTCCTATCCTCAACAGAGATATGGGTAGTATTTTAAACTTCTTGCTCCACGGGTGTGTACTGTTATAGCAGTATTCAAGCAAAGCCAATGAATTCTGATTCATTAATCTAACTAAAGGCAAGCTTATCGCACGATCAGTCATGGTGCGGCCAGTGTTCTAACAGGCACTTGTTTGGTATACAACAAGAATTTGGGCACAGCTATTGACCACTAAAGAAGTACTATATTTCTGGGCACAGAGGGGGACTCTGCGCCGGTGAAAGGAAGCGCTTGCCTTTCTAGCTACGGGCCACCGAACGATGTGTAATGTCTGTAGCCATGTTACCATGTAGTGCAGGTGCAGGTATTGACTAAGCATAGAAGTCTGCCTATCAAACTGGTAACAACACAGATCATCACTGTGGTGCTCTCAATGATACTACCTAGGTACTCTGTTATTAGTATATCCAAAATAATCCCTTGTAGTCTCATAGCTGGTCGGGCGTTCTGAGGTAATTTGGAGATATTGGTTTTCTCAGTCTCTGGTTTTCCTTAACTAAGGACAAGATGAAGATCAGGGTAATTAGTAAATTACCCAGTAGGCCATACAGTACAAGTAGTAGGAGTACAGTATGTCCTACAGAGTCCTGCATATGTCTAACGACTAGCCATCATCAAGTATGATACGCAAAAGCATTCCACCTGTGGGTGTATATTATACAATAACATACAAATGATTGTGATTTATACTGCATGTGCATATTTTACACGAGTACATAGTTACATACTACTTTTTAACTGCTATGTACGTAAAGAGGGGGAATTAGTAGTCGCATTATTACAATAAATAAATAAATATAAATAAATATTTGTTACACTTACACCAATTAGCCTAGCCCAAACTAAGCTCTATAAGGCTTGTGCTATGGGATCTAGGGTAATGAATAGACACATACATATATTATACATATATAAATATTTTTTATAGAAATACCTATATATCAACAACCATGACTAAAGTACAAATGCTCGCATTCATCACACAAACATCTGCCCCCACCGGGATTCGAACCCGGGACCTCAGAGCTGGCGACACCTTGAAACCGGTGTACTATCCACTCGACTATGGAGGTCGTCAAACAATGCGACTTAATACAGGCTGTAGAACTAGCTATAAATAAAATTGATCATTATTTAAGTTTACTATGATTATAAGTGTCGGTGGATCTGTGCTCTCCGCATTGATCTACGAATCAGATGATTCAGTCAATCCTGCCATGTACCTGTGTGTCTTTTCGACTTTCATATATACATTTATCTATAGCTCTTACTGCGAAGGAAAACATCGTCACGCAATCTACATACACCTTTTTTTTTTGTTCCCCTGAGGAAAATGCATTAAATTGCATACCCCGGCTGTGGCGAGCCGGAGGTTATGTGGGGCTCTCCTCCCCAGAAGGGGGAGGCCTACCCACTAAAAACTTCAGGGACAAGCCGCACGCGGGGCACTCCGCCAGCGTGTGCTGGGCCGAGTCAAGGTCGGATGCGCAGTGGTGACAATGTGTCGATCCCTCCCGTCCTATTCGACACAGATACTCACCGAAGCAGCCGTGCCCGGTGAGTATCTGAGTCAATCGGTAGGTGACCTCCTCCTTCCCGTGGAGCCAAGCTTCGAGGTGCGGGAGTACGGCACCGACGGCCCGCTGGCGCCGCCCGCTGGCACTATCTAAAAAAATACAATACATTAAAAAAATTAAAAAATAACTTCGTTAAACCCAATATATAAAATATAATGTTTTTTAATGTAAATAGATTTATCAAACAATAAATCACTCCGGCGATATACGAGTATATTATAGACGCTTAACGGCGTCTAATTCACTTAAGAGATTATAATAATTGTCTACTTTAAAATTAAAGTAACCTCAAAACCTCGGGTTTCGCAAATGATTTAAAGTTCACCCGAGAACCATTCTAAACAGAGCCTTATGCGGCATCTCTTAATCTGTGCTGTAAACGCGATACGTTTCTTCATTTACATGCCACGGAGCGTGTTCCCGCCCAGATCCGGCAACACAAACTGCGCACGATTCAACCATAAACTGTGAAATGTCGCTTTATTTTTCTACTGCCGCAGTTATCCTTTTTACAAAGTGGAATTCACAGAACAAGATTTTATTTTAAACCGCAACGTGGAGTGAATCATACTCTTGGGAATACACGCTTCGTCCGAGTAACTACGTGTCTGATAAAAATGTTATTGTTTCTAATTTACGAAACAATCTCTATATGTGTGTGCCATATTTAAAATTTGATCCATCATCCAGGTTCTTTGTATTATATATTGACTGCGAGCTCAATATTGACAAACAAGCAGTCTAGCCACTTTACAGTAAGTGGTTACAATCGCTGATAGTACATGGGGTTTCTGTAGGATTCGCAGCAAATCTACAATCCTCTACTAACACCAAAGCGAGCGATGCCAACTTGTAGCATATGATGTCACGTCACGGTACCTAGGTACCGTATTTTATGGTACAAAAGATTGCATAACAATGTGAATACTACTACTGCTGTTTTGCGGCATAAAATGGTGAGACGGAGGTAACCAAATACACGATTCTAGTGAAGATAACAAATCACCAATAAATTACAATTTGTCAATAATCTTCAATTTATTAGAATGTAGTTTGGAATTCACTGTGCAGAATGTGAAGCATACGTCCTAAATCTTAACATTCGTCATATTATATGATGTTTGAAGTCTGCACATGGTAAATAATTTGTATAACTAACAGCAGCATTGAATGGATATATGAATATTATTAACGATAAATTTTGCCATGGCCGAGGCATTTATGAAAGGTTTTAGCGCATCCCGGTTAACGCACTTAATTTACGCCCTGCAAATTTATTATAGCAGATCGGAGCCAACGATGCCACAAAAAGAGTTATTTCTATAATAAATAGCATAAAATGATTATCCAAACTTTTTATAATGGGTTTATGTTGTTTACGCCCCATTTTCTTGTTTCTTTGCCTCTTCTGTCTTTCTAAATAGAAATTGAAGGCGAATGCCATACACGTGTTATGAACTATTTGTATAATACTAGCTTTCTACCCGCCACTTCGTTCTCGTTGAATCAGATTTTTGTAATTTTTGATGTATTTTTCTAATGTAAAATGCATCTTATGTCTATGTGTATAATAGATGTTATAGTTTTGTTTTTCAACAAGTGGGTCTTAAAACTGACATGGTCATGGACGAGACGATAATTATTTTGAATTCCCAAGTCCAACTTTTGTGAAGAATGGAGACTGTACGCAGGATGTGGATGAGTATGTTTATCTAGTGCTAATAGTCTTACAAGGTAGGTCAAATTTCCAGAAAAAGGACGTTTAACGGAATATTTTCGGTCTAACTTCTGCACTGCCTTAAAATGAAAGTCTATATTGTGTGTATTGCCAGTGATGATAATATCATCATATATTATATGAACCCAAAACCTAACCACTCATGATGAGAAAGGAGATTCCAAGTAACGCTCATAAATTTACTGCGTAACCGTATCAGAAGTAATGAAATCCGCATAACAGCCAGAATCACTGAGGTAGCTCCAAAAAATGCGAATCTTTCGTGGCAGTGGGCAGGTCACATTGCTCACACGATTGACAGCCATTGAGGCGTGTCTTAGAGTGTCAGGCATCCACTGGGAAACGCAGCGTTTGTAAACGACCCTACAAAGCTAGAAACGCAGGAACGAACGATGTAGAGATCCTTTAACGAGGTCTATGTCTAGCAGTTGGCATATGTCAGCTTAAAGGTTATTGTGTAACAAAGTAAAAATGTGAATAATGTAGTTAAATTTTCAATGGACTGAAATATTCCAGACATCAACACAGCATATTGCAGATGCTGGTTTGAAATCAGTGCAATAAAAATATTTTTTTATATTAATTTTCATTTTTAAATAAAATACAACTCACAAATACAAATAAATCTTATATAAATACATTGGAAGTGAATACTAACTTTAGATGTTAAATGAATTTATCAGTGTTAAAAGTATGATAGTACTCGACAAATAAATTGGTGCCATTGTTTAGGTGCAACTATTTTTCCACAGCAAATAAATATCTCCAACAGAAGTGTATATTTTGCTTAAATAACTGCACTAGATGCCCAAGTATGCTGTCTCAGTGATAAAGAACCCTCTAAAATTCCTTCAGAGTACGTTTTCTCTTATTTATGTTTTGCATTAGTGGATTTTTGCGGTTGCCAGTGCTTAATAATGTCAAATGTGAGAATATACTAGTACTATTATAAAGTACTTGCATTGTTTTCTTTTTTAAATTGCCAACTTATGCTTTCTATCTATTTTTCTATTTATATATACTATATTTTACGTCGGAAAAATATTTAACATGATTAAAAAATAATCAATACGGAATAATTTTTTATTCAGATTACATTTACATGTTATTGGAAGTGCTTACACGTACACGTACATATACGTCAGTCCTAAATATGCTAACTGATATGCAAAGATATTTGATTTTGATACTCAGAATAATTCATGTGAAAATTATATACTGACCTTTGGTTAATATATGAATATTTTTGTAATAAAGAAAAAAAAAACAAGTTGCTTCATATGGTAATTTTATAAACTATGAAGACCTAAAAGTTTTAATAAAATTCTGAGTGCAAAATGTCAACATTCATTAAGATTGGATTAGATTAAAATAAATTATGAATGGAAAACAAATCGAAAAAAAAATCTACTTTGTGTAGTGGTTGTTTGTTTTTTCTAACATTTTTTCTTACTATTTTCTAACAATTATCTCTTGAGCGGGTTACACTACTTTCTTGAACATATGGCACGATGCAGTCTTTTAGTGATTACAAGGCCCTAAAATTGTCACAAGCGTACAATATACGCGTTAAAAACAGCCTTTAGCCTTGGCTAAACAAAACAGTTTTTCAACACATACGTTACTAGACACATAATCGTTAATTATACATGTATTTTGATACATTTTTGTTCAGTTAACATAGAAAATAAAAATAAATGTAAATTACAAACTTATATTTGTGTTAAGAAGCTTTCATCGGAAGCTCTTTTAATATTATGAATTTAAAATAGAGAACCGCTTAACCTGGCTGGTATTAATCAGGCGACCCCATCGTAGTAGACAGCACTTAAGACGTCCACAAAGTGCAAAATTTCTAGGTTACAGAGTCCCCAATGCCCTCTTTATTGCTCGTTAGACGATCACTAATTAATGAATTTTATGTGAGACACTAAATCCTTCAGTTCAAAGTTGTATTAATGTTTATGGTTATTACATTATTGTTCTCTAGTTACTACTTTGTTCTGTTTTTAGTTAACAACAGAAAGTCCAAGTATATACAAAGTGTTGAACTTATTTTATTTAATTAAAAAGTCAAATAGAGTAATCAGATCCATAATATAATAATAATTACTAACGAGGTTTAGTCATATCATATCACGTGATGTATGACAGACAACTTAATAAACAATCAAAATGGATTGTTTGTATTTACTGATTTGCCCATTATATACTTGAATTATGATTCGTTTATTACTATTATACTAATGAAGTGAATACATAAACAACTTTTGCATGTGAGATTAACATTTATTTTGTAGAAATTATACAATTATTAATTTAATTTCGCTTATCAAGAAACATAACCGTCAGAATAAAATTATTTGAACATATTTAGGCAAATTTCTTATATTTTTACAATCAGTCTTATATCTTAGGTAGGTCTTATCGCTTAGGTAGCGATTACTTTATAAATCATCTAAATAAATAAATCACATGATGTCTACATAGTCCATGGTTTTTGAACACCCAAGATAGATCAATTTACAACATTCAATGCAATCGTACTTAGTACGTTTTGTGAGTTTCAATGGGCATATATTACAGGGTTCACTTTCTTTTTTCAAGGGGAATGATTTCAAATTCCGAGAGCTTATTTGGACCACTGGGTCCACAAACTAGTGATTTGTCAATGTAATTTTTCGGCAATTTTTATGACTAACGAATAATTTGTATATTTTCTCTCTATTTATCAATACCCCCTTTTCTTTTGTATACTCTATATTTTAATTTTTATATTATATTATTGTATTATTTCTATTATTATAATCTTTATTCTACTTCTCTGAATCTGCCTGAAGAACTCGCTGAAATCGCCCTCAATTTCTGTTTCTAACCAAAATTGTGTAAATACTTGCAAAGACCTCACTAGTAGCCAACCACTCGTTCACGATTAATTTTTGAAGTATTTAGTTGAATAATCTAAAACAATATCTTAAATAATAAGATGAATCTAAAACAATATCTTAAATAATAAGATGACGTCTTATATGTACTTAAAAAGATAAACACTAGTAATGATGTGACGTCTAATAGACTCGCAATATTATTGCTGATCTTAGATCTCAGAGACATGAAGAATCGACTTGTTCGATCCCGAAGCTACAGGGAATAACGCGGGTATATCTTTAATGGTTTCGAAATAAGGTTTGTTAATTCGAAATTTGTTAATTCACGGTCTGTGCGAGACCCACGTCAGTACTTAAAGGTTAAAAGCTTACCGAACGATACTAATTGACACTTGACTGATGAATAAATTCTTATAAATATCAATAACGCCGGTGTATCTTTTTGCATCGAATATTACGTCACAATTGCATGACAGTAAACATTTTATATCGCGCTTTTAATCATACAAATTACCAATGCGACGCGAATAACACAAACTTTAGTGCCGAATGATTCAATAAACTGGGAAACAAATACATGCCCCAATGTTTATACTTCGCGGACCATATAATCGAGTGTCGTACACAGCAGCCGCAGAGCCGGGAATAATAATTATCATGTGAAAGTGGCTCCCGCGGGAGAGATCGAGAGGGGATTAGCAGAGAGATTGCTTCGCGTAGCGATAGCAAGCAACGCTGTAAACCGTGATGGCTTATGATTTTTGTAGTAATATTTATACTCTTTCGATACCGATATATCAAATAGTCAGGGACTACTTTATATAACGGGAAAAATATAAGGCATTTTCTAGATACTTTATATTCAAGTGTATTTTTTAAACAGAATTTTATTTTGAAGCTTGGAACAATGTATTTTCGTTAATATTTGAAGTTTTGCTTACTAGTCCTACGAAGGACTAAATGAATACTTAGGACATTATTATAACTAAAAGTAAAGAAAACATTTGTAGTATTTCCTGATAGTCATAAATTAGATTTACTTGCTCATTCATTCAATAAGTAGGCCTTATGTGCCAAACTGGTCAAATTTTAACTGAGCAATCCATCATGTGGCGTGTTTTCCATTTGGCGACCAAATGGTTATTGTCTTTGTCCGTCCTGTGACGGATGGCGCTGATCCGGGATGTTAATCACGGTGAATAATGTACCGATGTGAATGTCCAATGAGTAATCCAGACGGATCATCTTCCGCCGGGCTGAACGACTGTCGTTTTGACCGCAAATGCTTTATGGATGGAGTTTTGTCGTAATTGCCGCAGTAATGTTGCGTTCGGTTGAAATGGGGCAGAAACAAAATCTTCTAGAGCAGTTGGTAAAATAAGATTACTTAGATGATTCTGTTGTGATGAAGTATCTAATATAATGAAATTGATGTCAGAATACAAAAGTTATTTGCATCATTTTAAAAGTTCTCTTATGTTTATTATGAAAACCTTAGACAAACAAGTTATGTCGATGTAGTCCATTTCAATAAATTTTCTACTGGCGTGGTTCGAAGGTACTCGCACGACTAGCATTGTTCTTTAAAAATATGATAAAAAAAAATTGCCCCACATCTGCGTACAAGGAAATCAACGCAGTGATCGTAACAGCTGATAAGCGGTGCCATTTGAATGTTTTCTTTCATTTTAAAGCCTAATTAAGCTTCTAGTCTTAGACAAGAATCTAGAGTCAGTCTAATATCTTTCTTATGTGCCTTTTAAATAATCGTTAATAAAATAGCTTATTTATGTATATTCAAAATTATGCTGAGAATAAAAGATAATTATTTTACACTGATATCGAAGAATAGAAGCATAAATATAAAACGTATTCATTAGTAAAGCTCGCTCTGTAAACACCCAGCAAACTTAAAACTATAGTGATTTATTTTCTAATTTTGTTATTATGTTTAAAATAAATAACAATGTAGAGTGTGAGGTGTATTTCTCATGGAAAGTTATTTTAGGTATTTTTATTTTTTTATTATCATTTAATTATTGAGGTATAATTACTGAGCAAACATAACGCTCCACGTCTGCACGTCAGTTGATAAACCAGTATCCTGTACCCGTATAGAATATCAAAAACATTAGAAGAAAACAATTGTATAACTCTACATATAATCAATGAACAATTAAAACAAACACTTTAAATATCAGTTAAATCTACTTTGAACTTATTATAAACAAAAACTTTCAGTATATAAAATAGTAATATTAAAGTACAATTTAAAATTAAGTACAAATTAAACACAAACTACAGATAAAAAAATCCTTGCGATTTTCCGTGGGAGAGCCATGCTTCGGCACGAATTGGGCCGGCTCGACCGGAGTGATACCACGGCCTCACAGAAAACCGGCGTAAAATAGCGCTTGCGCTGTGTTTCGCCGAGTGAGTGAGGGTACCGGAGGCCCAACCCCTTTTTCCCCTTTATTCCCCTTTATTCCCTTATTCCTTTTATTCCCTTTTAAAAGGCCGGCAACGCATCTGTGACTCCTCTGGTGTTGCGGGTGTCCATGGGCAACGGATATTGCTTACCATCAGGTGATCCGTTCGCTCGTTTGCTGCCCTATCCTATAAAAAAAAAAAAAGATTACATAAGTAGTTACAACAATGATGATTACATGCGATGTCAGTTATTTGGTGAAGATCGCAGGAAGGTATTGGACGCTTGCGCTGCAAGTAATTCTTTGGGGAGGCTTAAGTCCAGTTGCAGTCTTTCAACTGAAATGATTACCGAAAATGATGATGACTTCCCAGATGAATGGCTCTTTTAAAAGGCATCTACCGTAGTATCCCAAAACTAATGTGTTTGATTCGTGCATGTTACCAGTGAACATTTGGCCAGAAACATTGCCGCTTACAATGAGCCTTGTAAAAGGATCAAGACTTGCTCACAGTTTCTTTGCGTGATTAAATCAAAAATTTTGAAAATAAAGAAGAACTACGGTCACTCATATAGTCGCCGATATGACTACCCATATTTAAGGAACTTATTAAAAAATCAATATTTTATTTTAAGTGATATCATATTAACAGGCAATGATATGAGCTAATTAATTTTAAACCAGTTAGAACAAGGTATCGTTAATTATTTTACTACTGCCGTCAACTTACATAATACTAATTCACAAATAATTTTACTTATAGCGACACTTAATTGATTTCACTGTTGTCTCCGCATAACTTTCTTATCGGAGACCTGCTATGTACCAATGGAATTGGAATTTTAAGCCTATAAGCTGGCTTATGGATATATTTCACCTTCAAGTTTTAATAAAATATTAACATTATTAAGTTGAACTTTCGTCCAAATATTTTAGAAAATTATTGTTTTAATTTACCAGCATCACTGTACACTCGAAATTACCTAAAGTAAAGTTCTATTGTAATTATATGAAATACTTAATCTGAGATATCTTCTTAAAAGACACTTTGTAGTTCCACTGAAGTCACATCGTATGCACCTCGTATTTTAGAGAAAACAAAATGCATTTTCCGGTGTGTTGGCAATTCAGAATCCGTCAAGCATTATTTTTAGAGCGGCGTATAATATGTTTCGCCGTCATTTAACTTTAACTTCCTACCAAGGCTAAAAATGTGTTATAGGGAGGTGGGTAACTAATATCTCAGACTAAGCATCTCGTATATTTACAATAGAATTTCAATTAAGGCAAATTCATTTAATTATGTGATTGTACTTATGCTCAACCCGAGATATCTTCTTAAAGTTTACTCTATAGATATTTAGAGAAGTAAGTTGATAATTACATATTCATATTATTGCAATAATAAGAATCAACATTTGTTTATAGTTAGTAGTTAGTATGTTGGTTTATAGACATTAGTCTAAGCGGATTTTAATTAATAATGTCTATCAGTCTTTAATGTTCTACAATAAACTTAATAATAACATCACAATGATGATACAGGTTATTATTAGTAAATACATTATAAATTTGGGCAGTTCCTCTTCCACTCTCCTCAATCACCCGACACTTCTATACTCAATCCCTTCTTCAACAATTCAATCTAATTCAAGCAATTAGTAATAACGTAATAATCAAAACATATCAATGATTACTTTTGTTTAATATAGGCTATTATAATGTTTTACATAAGTTAGATAACCAACTTGTCCTTTAAAATATTGAGTCTAATACTATTCCTTCCTCTCGCGCTACAGACGTGGAAGCATGGCAAGTTATGTGAGTTTAATTGTTGGCGTTTCTATAATCTTTTTCGTATGAAATCAATCATTTTTCACAATTTTTTGATGTATTATTTCTCAAGCTCTGAATATTATTAAAATATGATTTCCAAAACCAAATATCTGTTTTGTCTGAAAAGACAAACCAGATGAATTTAAAAAAATCTCGTATAGCATAAATCTTCATTATACTTACGATGGTACCGGTCTTCATTATACTTACGATGATAACGTTATATTTATGAGACCGGGGGTGTAATATAAAAATACATTGTCCACTAATCATTCATCATCATCTGAAGTTAAGAACTTCGTTTTTTTTTTCATTGGTCACTTCGTCATTAGAGAGTCATAAGAGACACTCGGAGTATAAATATATATTATGTAGGCTTAATATAATTTAAATTCGAATTATATAAATATTCACATTCTCTTCACATCTTAATATAGCCTGCCACACCTGTACTCTTGTTCCGAGAAAAAGGTGCTACCAGTATCGCAATGTAAACGGAACGCGCGTTTTTGCTTGTTACCATAATAACTCTTGAACTCAATCGACCGAAAAGTTGTTACCGAAATTTGGCATTCATAAAGTTTACGAACAAAAGTTTCCCCTTAAATAATGTATTTTCTTAAGGATACGTTGTTCAAAGTCTAAACGGATGAAGCGTCTCAGTGAAGAAAATTCATATTAGAATTTAATAAATATGTTACATGGCAATCGAGAAGTTTCAATTACATTATGATGTGTGTGTGTTGGAGTTACTCAGACTTTTCGAACGTTTTGAAGAGAAATTACTAGATTATTTAGAAAGTGAAATAAACATATATTATTTATACATAAAAAAGCTATTTAACCAATTCATACATTCTAATTCGTTATCTTAACAAATGAGTGAGGGAACTGCAGTATCCTCTAATATTACTTTTTTTAGAGCTGCAATATTGAAGAGCAATATTGCTACAGTGGAGGAAAAAAGCCAAACAGTCTCATAGAGTATATACTTAATAAATTAATTATTATTCTGTGAAAAAGATAAAAACAGGAAAAGAAACTTAAAATATTGACATCTAGATTATCGTGCCTCATATCTTTATATAAGTCGCAGCGTTAGTAAGAAAGCATATTTTCAACAGAGCTTTTTGAAGATAACGAACCGTTTAATATTGCTTACAAGACGGCGATTGCTTGTAAAAAGACAAATTGCCTGTCCACCTAACTCCCTAATAGCCAATAAAATACTTTCAAGTCAGCACATTTAGAACCACAAGCTGTTGAATGAAATGGCGTTTCCCACAGATCTTATCTCTTTTGCTTGTTAAAGGAGATGTTTAAATATGACTTGAAGGTTATATAAAGCAATTCTTAAGAGATCAGCAAAATTTTATATAAATTTGACAAGCATAAATGCAACAAAATCGTAAATACTGATTTTTCAAAACTTCCAAATGCCCTTACCTTAAACTAACACTCGCGATTTCGATTTGGAAAAACTTCTATAAAAATGTATTATTAAAACCATCAATTTTAAATAACTTAAAAGTAAAATCCTAAAAGAGCCACAATTACATTAGCCACAAAATAAACTCGTTAAAAAGAAAGTACTCTTATTTACAACATTACTAGAAAAGAAATTTCAATACAACAATATGATGTAGTGGATTTTATGCAATACTCATAAACATTATATTTATGTCTTGTTATTAGAATTTCATTAGAGATTTTGTGAAATACTCAAATAGCAATTCGATGCTAAGGGTAGTGATTGTAATCCATTATGATACCATTGTTTTAGCAGTATTGTCTACCGAAATAGGTTTATGTGCTTCTTGTAAAATAACAATATGACGATTTTAATTACTAAAAGATTACAATCAAATTTCGATTCAGCTTTCCCTAGAGAAATATGGCTAGGCGACTTGGAACAAAAGGCCTATTCTGCTTGTCTTTTGTATCTTTCTAAATTATGCATCTAAGGGTTTGCGCCTTCAATAGATATAATTATTGTACAATGTTCAATTGTTACAGAAATGTAATATCATGATTCATTATTTACATAGTTTTATGATATATTTAACTTTAAGTATGCGTTATTTTCATTTCTGATAATATAATAAATAATTCGATCAGCGTGACTTCTTGTTATGTTTGTCATTAGAATAATTGTATGTATGTGTATTAAAAATGTTGGAATAAAAATAAAAGAAGGTTGGAATGTGTATTAAATATGTTGTGAGCATATATAATGTATGTTTATTAATTGTGTGTATTAAATAAATAATTTAGTTAATTTTTAGTCAAAAATAGTATATTTTTTATTACTGTATAAATTAAACAAATATTTTCTGCTGTCAGACATTTTTATTACTACTTGATTTGGCTGAAAGAAATTCTTGTTAATCTTCTGCTTACAATATTTATGTGTCTTGAAAAATACAAAAATATGTCTATATTTAAAAGTTACATAGGATTGTAAGAATATCCAAATTCAAAATATTCTTCTTTGAAAAAACTTATCTTGTCATATTGTAATATATCTTTTATAAGCACATTATTTGAAACCATATAAAGTTAATTATAATTGAGTTATTAACAACAATATAATCTCTACACAAGTTAAAATGACCGTTACTTTACCAATTAGGTACCTATATAGGCCGTATAATTTTGACTAGCTGTAAGCCACGATACAATGAGGTATTGTAACAACAAGTACTCACTACTGAGATAAGAAATACAGAGTACTTCTTGCGTTGCAACAAACAACAAGTAAAAAAAGGTTTTACGACGATTACCTGCTTTTATTAAAATAGAAATTATTGAATTATACTCGTAGTATAGATACGTGTATTTTAGATGTACATATCATATTTTAGATACATATGATGTCGACGATTTTTGTTGCAGAGAAAATGATAAACAGTGGATCGAAAAATAAAACCTATTTCGTAAACCAGATTTTCTAGTAATAGTGAAATACCTACTTGTTTGACAATAAATATTGAATTGAAAATATACAATTGAATGAATAAAAAACACAACGATGTGGAATTAAAAAAAGCTGCTCGATTAGATAAATCTAAATTGAACGTATCAGGAAGTAGTTTAAAATTGCACATCGAAAAGATAAACAATCATTAAATAATGACATAAAGTCCAATCGGCGACGACGCAGTAAAAGTGACGGCGTAACGAAGCGACAGTAAAATTTATCGCGTCCCACGGGAACGATTGAAAACGAGATAAAACAACTTCAGGATTAAATAAGAGTAAACTTTTATTTTTAAACATCATTGATGAAAGAAAAGATAAGTGGCTATTAACAGCGTTTACCTGACAAAGCTACAAACCCGACGTAAATAGAATAATCATTAAATTAAATTAAATTGACAAAAGTTTCTTATTCTGTGTAATCAGTATTAATTTTAATGGAATAGTACGCCTTATTGCTGAGGCTGAAAAACAATCAATTGTCGGGTATTAGATTGAGTATGACTTTCGAGACCATGAATTTGATGACTATAACATTACAATTAACAATTTAAAAAATAATAAACTAACATCATAATATAAATACAAATAACAAAAATATTCTAATTATAAACACATATTGAACATTTCTATTATTTCTATAAAAAATAAGAATTAGCGGTGTTGCGCTCGCCCACTTCTAAAAATTATGTCTACGAGCGTAGGCTAGGTTCTAGAATTGGTTCTCGAGTAGCCGACGCTCAGCGCACAGGCGTGTACAGAGTTTTTCGCGTAACGATTGTGCTAACAAATAGTGATTAATTAATTAGTTAATATTTATTGGCCATAAATTTTAATATTTGTAATTGATGAACCGGTAATATAAAGAACAACCTCTAGATTATAGTAGCCCACAATCCACCACAAGAAACTCAAGCCAGTGTCATATTATTCAGATTATTATTGGGTTAAAAATAAAAAAACGGGTATTGATGAGGGATTTTTGTTCGAACCTATCTACCTACCTACGGAGCAATGGTTAGCTACCTGTCAAGTGCCGCATGAATTCAATGATAAGAAAGAAATAGTATTAGGGTTTTTAAAAATATCCAATGATTAATAAGGCTTATTTTTCCCAACACTTCTTTTTTGTCAAAATACATATGATTTTCTTTTTATTAATATGACCACAAAATATATTGTACAATTTAACCACGGCTATAAAAGCCGAGTGGCTATGCCCAGCTTTTTTATATTTACTCCGAAAAATAAGAACTTATCATTATTATGATTTACAAAAACAAAGGTCTGTTTGACAAACTTATTACATATAGACGTGAATCGAAACATTTTTGATATACAATCAAGTGTTCAATATACGCCTATATTTGTAATGTATACGTGACTCGGAAGATATTACTTTCGTGTAGGTGTTATTGGAAACAATCCTTTGATAAATCAAATACTGCTATTTGCTAATATATATATTTCAGGCCAAGAGCGTTTTATTATTAGTCTGTGATATATTATGTTCCTGCGACTGAGTGAGGTTTCCAGCGATCAGTGGAGGGTCGAGAAGGTCGTGACTAGGGATGTTAGGGATATAAAATTTCGGATCTGGATATGGATACGGATATAGGAATTATATTATATCGGTTTCGGTTACTGAAATAAAATTATTACTGATAATGTGATAATGATATTATTATCTATTCGAATGTTGTATTAAACAAGTAGTAAGTTTTGACTTTTATTTCTAGCCTCGACGATCTTTTATTTTTACAATGACTCATTATAAATAACTATTCAGTTAGTTAAAAACAAAACAAACAAACAAATCTGCCGTAACCTGCCACTTCAAAACTTTTTATTGATATTTTTAAATCTAATATTTGATATATTCGGTTACGGTTTATAACAAACCTAGTCGTGACCTGTATTCTCATTGTATTAGCTACGAAATAGAAGGGCGACAAAGGGCGAAGATATAACGGCTCTATAGGATGGTTAACTCTTATCATCAAGCAACAATGTTTTAAAAACCAAACTCTAATCTGAAAAACATAGAATGGAAACAGTTATCGCAGATAAAATAGTTATCGTAACAGGGTTCAACCATAGCCGGTTCACCTTCACACAATCACATTTCATCTCATAAACTTGGCACAAAGCCGAGAGCAAACAGTTTCTTTACAAAAAAGTTGTAAGTCCCGAGTTGGGCCACAGACGTTTTCGTATGCACACAGAGTTGCTGCGCTCAATCAGTCCTCAAAGAAAGCAAAGGAGACGCGAATGCCGGCAAGATCAAAGGAGGTGCCCGCGACTCGTTACGCCGTGCAGATTTGTGTACGGCCGCCGCGCGATTTTCTATTTTTGCGACGATATTTATTGAAATTATTGTGATTTATTTAAATTTGAAGCTAATATATTTCAATTTATTGATGTGTTTTTTATTTGTTAATTATTCAAACAAACCATGTCTGTGTGGCATATAAATGACCATCAGACTTAAAACATGGCGAATGATTCATAATATTGAAAATCCAGCGCGCCGAAGTTTCGTTCTATGATTATTAAACGATGCGATACCCCCAAGACACATCAACACTATACATAAAATAAAATTATTTCCGATTCAACAATAATTCTACAAAGAAATATAAACAATCACCTATACTTTAGAGGAATGGTTTTTATATTTACTACTGATATTGCAAATAATAGATAACAATCAACATATTTAATTGGTCTAGCCTGCCATTTTCCAATCAATTTTTCGTTGTAATTTTGATTATGTACGCTTCAGTGGTAATGGCTAACATGTTGAAACAACCTGGCCACTGTGAACACAAAATCAGTCTCTTACCTGCACACACTAGCATAACTTTAATGCAAGATAAGCGAGATGTATAGCGATACTACCGACGTCATATCGTTAGTTTGATTTTAAGTCCCATATTATATAACGTAATTAAGTACTTTATTGAGTGTCATTTATTAATACGGGCCTAGGAGTAGGTACTGATCTCGAATGTACCAAGTGGTGTAACTTACACGTCGTCAAGTATTACATCACCACAGTTAATTAAATATTGTTATCTTTAATTGACTATGGTAACAAATACATATCCGATGACTACAATAACTCAAAAAGTCATATCTTAGATTAATATAGACAAGATAATTCGTAGGTGTTATATAAAGCGAATTCATAAATTATGTTTGTGTGGGATAGTCCATTGATCAAGGAAGGCTATAAACTATCTAACATCACGCTGCGACTAATAGAAGCGAAGCATCAATGGAAAATGTTGCAAAATGGGGAAAATTATTTCTATTTGAAAGCTTTCGTTGCGTGCGCTACGTAAATGGCTGAAGGTACTTAAAAACTATATTTGATGAAATTGTTCCTCCAAAAGTTATCAATAAAGTCCGGGATAGCGCATATCTATATTTTAAGAATTACTTACTATAACCCTTTTCTATGATAATCAAATTAGTTCAAAATTTTCTAGAAGGGGGGAACAATGGGAACAGCTAGTCATCAAATATATATTTAACTTATTGTCTATTTGTAATATAAATAATTGGAAATTACATTAAAGTAGGATAAGCAGGAGCAGCATAAATAAAAGGATCTCTGTATGTTTGACTGTCATTGCTAATAACTTCAAATCTACGATATATTATTTATCAATTCAAATATTCGCGCTCATGTATGTTTACCAATAAAAATAAGTAGTAATAACGTTATACGCTCTGGTTTACACTCTTGAAAATCGAGTTCGTGTACACCACGTTTTCTGCTTTCGTTGATTGGGCAATTCATTTCGGCACGTCAATCTCAGATCACGCCGTGCCAGTTATCCTTTTCGTTTTTCTATTCTCGCTTCCGAGATTGCTTTAAATTAATCCGATTTGAGTCCTACTCGTGGCACTCACCGCTAGAACCCATTTTATTTTTTGTGTATTCCAGTGCAATTAACTTTACATTTAGTGCTTTAATTTTCATATAGCTGGCCGTTCTAATCTGATTGAGTACAGTTTCTCTGGCTGTCCTACATTCCTAGTATCAAGGGAATTTGTAATATACTTTATTTAAATACACAAAAGTAAATTTTAGTTGTTGATTTTGTTAATGTAGTGTAGCATAATTAATTTTATCATATTTGACGTCAGTTTATTTGTGGAATTTCCCTTCTTCTATAAAAAATATAATATTTATAATTCTATAAAAACCCTATCTGCATGCGTTTGGTTTTCATTAAATTCTTATTACAGGTACACACCATTGACCGTAAATAATTATATAGAAATCTCTTCGATAACTATTGAAATTACATTTAATAAATAATAATAACATAAGAATAATATATACACATAAAATAAAAATATACACATTAAAGATGTTTTTTTCTAAGATGTAAATTGTAGTGGGATCAAAAATACTGCTTTTAAAGCATCTATAAAATATTTGAATTTACATCGCTAGAATATTCAACAAATCACAAAATATATAGTTCCGTAGAAAATTGATAGAAATCTGTCTTTACTACATAGTATAAAACAAACGTCGTCTGTCTGTCCCTATGTATGCTTAGATCTTTAAAACTACGCAACGGATTTTGATGCGGTTTTTTTTAATAGATAGAGTGAGATTCTTAAGGAAGGTTTATATGTATAATACATGCATAAATTTATCAGTGTTTCTCTACCAGAAACACTGATAAATTTAGAGGTTTCTATTTTGTAGTAGGTATATTTACATAAGCATTGCACCCGTGCGAAGCCGGGGGGGTCGCTAGTATCCTAAGGTTGTAATTCAAATTGTCTGTCGTCATTCATTTTTTCAGCCAATAGGCCACAAGGATTTTCACCGGTCTAGTTTGCTAATATCCAGCGACTTTTTGCGATCTTTACCAAGTCGTTTGCTTATCATATAGAGGCCGCCATATGCCTGCAACTTGAGGATCTTTCTGTCCGTCAGCCCTGCAAACAATGTGCTCTGCTAACTGGTACTTAAGATTCCCTATTTTATCATGTTATTTCAGTGACACTGGTTCTTTCGTAAATTTAATGATTTCTGATACGATCTTTACGATCACGTAGAGAAACTCCGCGCATAGACTTCTCCATTGCCCTTTGGGTAACTCATAATCAGGCCCCCTTTGAGCCCCGACATATGTAGCCAAGTTTCGATTCTATACATCATCAGTGGCGACATGCACGAATCAAAGACTTTAGTTTTCAGGTGCAGATATAAAGAATATGCCTCGTAATTTCCCGAACGCTGTCTAAACGAGATGGATCTGTCGATTAATTTCATTCTGGAATTTGGACTAACCTAGTTGGACTATTTGTCCCAGGCAAACATATTTATCAACACATTATAGTTCAGGGCTTCACAAGAGTGGTTGCAATATGGGAATTTGTCATAATTTTCATCTTGTCGATGTTGATTTTACCAATCTCTCTTTGAGAAATTTTACTGACTTCGAGCATTTTGTTCCAGTCTTCCATGGATAGCCATTACTGCGATATCAAAACAAAACACAATGAAGGTGTTATCATTTCATAATCATCATCTCACCTTTGATATTAATTCCCATTCCTCTCCAGCCCAAAAACTTAAATACATAAAGATGTATGAGCTGAAAGCAGCGCAACTGTGAATAGCTTAGCTTCCTCGATATCACACGCTCTTCCCGCACCTCGTTGGAGCCGTATCTGCCTCAAATTCTAGTCCTGAAGACTAACTGACATTGTTGCAATTTCATAGTAACTACAATACTCGAATGTATCGATATTATATATGGCACCTCTCGAGAGAATGTACCACGACCCAAGTCTCGAACAAATCGAATTAAAAATCGTCAAACTTGCGTGAGAGGCGATTTTGGGGATGACTCTCGGAAACAACTTATAAATGTGAATCAGGGCATGATGGATCTATAGGTTTTTAGCTTGCTTCTAACCCATTTATGAAGAATTGGGCAACTATGCCCCTGTGCCATGCTTTAAGCATTTTGCCTTCGAAAATGACTTCGAAGTTGATAAGGCCTTCAGAAGCTAAACTGTAACTCTAACATCACAACACGGCTTGCTATTCTTGAGCTGTTTGAGAGAAACAATAAACTCACTACGAGATACTGGGGCCTTTCTTGTATTAAACTGAAAGTTTTTAGGTCATCTCTCAAGATGCTGAGTACGTGTTGGCGGGGAGAGAAGCGTCAGAGCCTCGTTTCTTAGTTGGCAGGGTGCACCGTAAGCAGATGAGGTTGGCTTGAGTCCCGTACACCAAAATTTTTTGCATAAGCTTCGTTTTGGATATAATTGATAATTATTATAAAAAGCAAATTTTGTTATATAAATATTTCATTCAGTGTAGGTACTTAACAATATCAAATTTATTAATCGATATTTATCCATTAATCCTAACAGATGTGACAAAACAAGGTACTTTAATCTCAAGTTTCGTAAGATCGTCGGACAATGTATAGCAACATGTATAAGCTACGAGCATGTTGATGACAGATTCTAATCATAAACTTTAGACGTGGCATATGTTCATTATCAAAACAACGTTAGGGGTCTTGCTGAAACTCAGTTTGACAATTACGGCTATACTCGTAGCTACCTTTAGCTATTTACTCATATTAATCCATTCTGATATTAACAACTATACAGTGGAACAAGATCATAATATAGCATTGCAACATAATTAATCTCTATTATAACATCGTATAAAAAGAACCAGACACAGGCTGATTCAACAACACTGAGCTAAAACTTTAAAAAAACATGTTACAGTGTTATGTATTTGGATACCGTGGTCTTACTTATAGCTGCTGTAAAGCAGATTGCATTGTTTTATGCTGGTTTGAAGGGTAAGATATGCTACGCATCTCACATGACCCACATATTCTCGAACCAGTTACCATTAAACTATTTATTTTATATGTATATATTGTAAGAATCTTTTTTCACTGACGATTCTTACATGCTATTGAACAACACAATCCAACTTTTTTTGCAGCTGCATTTAACATTACACTCTATGAAGATATTGATTTTTTCAAAAACAGAAGTAAAAGATACTACACTCGAGTTAGATTATATAGGATTTTAGTTAATGTAATAAAATTAAATGTTCTAAATAGATATGTGTTCATCGAGTGGAATAAACAAGAACGCAAGGAATGTCATGATTAATTTCTAATAATATTATTTAAGAAATTCATATTGTACTCGTATATACCTTAAGAGGGCGCCGAGCGTTTGGAATGACACACTGTCTATGACATAATTTTTATGTTATTACCTCTTTAGATGTTTGACAGCTAATATTAAAAAAGGAATATAAAACATTGACATGATGTTCAATTTGGTTGGTTTAATTTATATTATCCCGAAATAAAAAAAATTATTCTTTTAATAAGAATAAAACAGATCATGGTGCCGAAACATTTTTCAGTTATTTCGCTCAATTCCATATAAAATTTCAGTTATAAGTACTTTAAATTTATATTTTATAAAAATATCGTCATGCATTATTCATAGTTAAACGCATCACGGTTTCTGCTTTGATTTTGTCATCTGTCAAATAAAATATTAAGAAAAATTCAATAAAATTATTAAATAATATATAAAAGCAGCGATTATCGACACAAAAGAGAACAGCTTCATAAATAATTATTATTTGCGACGCGACTCTACAAGATATTCGTCTAAATATATATTACAATTTGAAACAATATGGCAGTCCAAGACAAGAAGAAGTTGATGTCGGCGAAAGGTCAGTGCAAAGCTTCTATCACTAGATTAGAAAGATATTTTGCTGACCAACAACATGAATATACAGCGGATGATATAATTGTTAGAAAAAAAGATTTGATTGAGACTTACAACAAATATCAAGAGTTATTATTGGAGTTACAATTATTAGGTGAATCGACCGATAAAGAGGAGGAGGAAACTGAGGTACGTTTTATAATTTAATGGCTACGTTTGAACGCTTACTGAAGTCTCCATCTCAAGGTGATCATACTAAATCATCATACAATACAGTCAAGTTGCCTACACACACTTCCCGATCTTCGATGGCAAGAAAATATCAAGCTATAAGCCATTTATAGAGATGTTCCGAACTATTGTGCACGAAGATACGAGAATATCGGCAATTCAAAAGCTTTTTTTTTTTTAAAAATATCTAAAAGGAGAACCCTTACAAATCATAGATAATTTACCTATTATAGGCGAATCGTACGAATCTGCTCTAAAACTACTAGAAAAGAGATACGATAATCCGTCAGTATTGATTAATAATCATGTGTCCTGTCTTCTCGATCTTCCAAATCTATAACGGGGCACCGCGCCGCTATTGCGTGATTTAGTAGTTAAGACAAGACAGCATATGATTGTACTGGAAAACCTAAAGCAACCAGTTAGCCAATGGAATGCAATGTTGTCCTGTATAATTATGCGAAAACTTAAATTTATGACATTGCGAATATTTCATTCTGAACGTAGCACTTCTTCAATCGTGACTTTCGAGGAACTTTTAAGCTATTTGGAAAAGAGAGCGTCTTCGTTGGAGGCTAGCCCCAGTTCCCTGGATAAATGTCAAGGAAAAGATAAAGCTGTTATCAACTTATCGGCGTCTGACAACAAACCTGTCAAGAATATGACGCAATGTATATTATGCTCTCAAGATCATTGATATGAGTCTTGTCTATAGATTTATGAAGAAAGTTGGTGATGTCAAGTTGATACGTGTCTTTATTGTCAAGTTGAAAAAACCTATTGTACGTTTCCTAATTATATGTAATTCTATAAGTTGAATAAAGCCAAATTGTCTTGGTAATTTATGTTATAGTTTACTTCAATTTATTCAACTTATAATTTATAATGACGGACGATACAAGACGGTCTACCAAAATGTCACTGTTTCTTAGACCAGATCGATTTGAAGTTGATCCCAATAATATCGATTCCGAAAACAAATGGATATACTGGAAAAATACGTTCAACAATTTTCTATCTGAAGAGTTATCCGGTTCAATTGACGATTCTATGAAGCTAAAACTGTTAGTAAACCATTTATCTCCTAATATATATACGCTTATATCAGAATTCTTAGATTTTACGACCGCTATAAGTACTTTAGAAAAAATATATATAAAACCTAAGAATGAGATTCATGCACGTCATGTGTTATCAACTAGAAGACAGGCTGTTGGCGAATCCATAGATGAGTATGTAAGAGCGTTGAAAATTCTAGCACATAATTGCACATTCACTAAAGTTACGGCCGAACAGTATAAGAGCGAATACATACGTGATGCGTTTATTTGTGGTATTTCTTCAAATAAAATAAGAGAAAGACTATTAGAAAACTTCACGTTATCTCTCGATGAAGCGCATAATAATCCCCTTCCTCCCGGACCTCTGAGCAGTTCAGACGTATCCACAAGTGATCCCCTACTTCATTAAATAATTTGAAATACCTTTTTTTACACAAAAATAACGCCAAGAAAAATAGGAGTGCATAATCGTGAGGAGTTCTTACGCTCAAGGTATCGACCGTGCTGCTCGTCGCTACGCGCCCCGCTCCCGCGCCGGACACCTGTTGCGCGCCCCGCCCATCGTGACGTAGTGCCCAGAGCCCCGCTTCTGCATCTACTCATCGGTTAGCTCATCGCTTGTGCTTTGTGCGCGCCTGGTACCTTTTGCTCGCGTACTTACATTCTACGCTTTAGACGGTTGCGTCGCGTGGTATCTCGGACGCTTCGCTGTCGTCACACTGTATCTACGCCTCGATTGCGTTGTGCTCCTGGTACTTCAAAGCCGCATACGGACGCTTCTACGCCCCGTCCTACATGTGACGTGTTGTCTCAGCGCTCTATCTGTGCTCAACACCACGGTTAGTGTATCACCTTTTTTTATGCGCACTGGTATTTCATACTCATACACACACATATCGCTACGCTTCACTGGCTTTGAAAGTTACTTGCTGGCTTGGTCTGCGCCGCCTATTGCTTTCTGCTTTCCTGTTGGCTGGTGCTTGGGAGTGTCTGATTTGCGAGACTGTTAAATCGGCTGTGAAATAATGCCCCTCAATAGAACCCGACAAAACAACTTTTACTGAAGCTACAGATTCGTTGGTGGGTTCCCCTGTGCTAGCGCATAGCTCTTCAGAGCCAAGTCTTGGCATTGACAACACCGCTGATTCGGGGACTCCAGCGTCTGCCTCGTTTGTCGCGAATTTTCGGAATCCCAAGCGTAAAAGAGAGGATTTTGATCACAAAACAATAACAAATTTCATGAATGATATGAGAAAAATGTTATCGGAATTTAAAAAGGAGCAAAATGATAAGTATGAGACCCTCATCTCAGCCGTAGAAGATTTTCGTACTACCGTAGATTTTCTACTAACGAAGAATGAATCTCTCCAAGAGCAGGTAAATCGTATGGAATCTGAGAGAAAGGAAACCTTAGTTTACGTGAACACATTAGAGAATAAGCTCGAGAGTTTAGAACGCACCAGTAGAGCTACTTGCTTGGAGGTGCGAAATATTCCTTCCACCGCAATTGAAGATAAAAAGTCTCTTTCCAAGATCATTCTGAATTTGGCTAAAGTACTCAATGTTGAGATGCAAACCCAGGATATAAAAGACGTTTACAGAATCAAATCCAAAGATCCTCCTAATAATAAACCATAATTGCTAATTTGTCAAGCGTTATACTTAAGGAACGACTTATAAATACATTTAGGAGAAACAATAAGGAACACAATAGGCTAACTTCTGAAAAACTAAAATTGCCAGGGCCCTCGAAGCCAATTTTTATATCCGAAAACCTTACTGCAAAGGTGAAGAAGCTTTTTTACCTGTCCCGAGAGTTTGCCAAAACACATGCCTACAAATTTTGTTGGGTTACAAACGGTAAGATATTTCTCAGAAAGAAGGAAAATGGTACGCTCTCTCGGATTGAGAGAGAGTCGGACCTGGTGTCTCAGTTAATAGATAAGTGACTAGTTGTATTGGTATCGTCATAAATTTACTAAGAATTTTATTTAATGTTTCATATTTTCAATTATTTAGTTTTTTCACTTGGTTTTAATGTCCCATTAGCCTTTACTTTACTTCCTACACAGTACATTCTACACAACATCAACACTGTGGTTATGTCAAATTATTTATACGGGTTGTTTCTTTACCTTCATTGCTTCGTAAGCTGCTTTAGTTTCGTTAATCTTCTGTTTATTAAGCATCTGTTCGTCTCAAAAAATAAATATGAATGAAATCAAACATATAGCTGATGACATTGAGAATATATCTGTCTGTGACTCTTTTTTTTTCTCCGGAAAATTCTAGCAACTATGTGAAATCTATAAAGTCTTTAAAACTGATGCACATCAACATTCGTAGTATCAACTGCAACTTTAACTCCTTGATAGTTTTGCTTCACAGAGTCAAGATACATCTAGATATTCTTATTCTATCTGAATGTTGGCTGAGCAAATGCCCAAACCTACCTATATTAGATGGATTCAACGCATATGCTTCTGATTTTATGTCGCAGAATGATGGAGTGGTGACGTTCGTCCGTAAAACTCTTACGCACAGAGTCCTTTATCCAAAATCGCTCGATTCTAACTGTCTTGTAGTTGAATTGGACAATATTAACACTGCTGTGTTGGCTATATATCGTTCTCCGTCCACTTCAAAAATTGACCGTTTTTTGGACAGCATCGACGATATTCTATCGCAGCTAAACAAGTTCCCAACTATTATAATGGCTGGAGACATTAACATTAATATCTCTTCGAATTCTACTGATGTTAATAGTAATGAATACCTTACTCTCTTGTCCTCTCATGGAATGCTTCCGCCTATCTATTACCCACTCGCGGTAATAATTGCCTGGATCACATCTTTGTCAGATCTCCCTATACAGCAACGGCGCTTATTCTGGACTCATGTATTACGGATCACTATCCCTCCCTATTTTGTTTACAGATGGAGGCAAAACGTAATAAAACAGAAAGAACTGACATAAAAGCAGATATACCCGCTATTATAAAGGACCTTGAACAAACCAACTTCACGTCAGTAATGTCTTCAAATAATGCTGAAGCAGCGGCTCAGTGCTTTGTCAATTTAATATCAACTGCCATTAAAAATAATTCAAAAATAATACAAAGTCGTAGTAAGAATCGTATTATCAAACCGTGGATCACTTCCGGTCTTCTGAGATGCATCCGACACCGAGATAGACTCTACAGAAATATAAGCAAAGCTCGTGTGATCCGAACCACAAAATGATATTTACGCGTTATCGTAATTTCTGCAACAACCTTTTAAGAAAAGTAAAGAAGGAATATGAACGACATGAGTTTGAAAAGGCCAAAAAAGACCCTAAAGCCACCTGGAATGTTGTCAAAAAGATTACCAACTTAAAAAGCAAAACGTCTTCTGCAGAGGAGCTGCTCTCAGTCTCTGCCAGTGCGGTTGAGTCTGTGAATCTCGTCAACAATTATTTTGCGAATATAGGCCGTGACCTCGCGTCTAAAATAAGCCCAATCTCACCAACTAACTTGCCTCCTGCTATTGGTCTATCCTCCTTGCTACCCGTTCAGTCCATGGCTCTTTTGCCAACTGATTTTAAAGAAGTAGAAACCATAATCGTTAGTCTAAAGGATAGATGTGCTATAGGATGGGATGGATATACCTACCTCAGTTCTAAAGTTAGGTAAACATATATTAATTCCTCCACTTACTCATATAATCAACCTATCAATGGAGTCTGGTGTTTTTCCTGCTGTATTTAAAAAAGCAATTGTTCATCCGATATTTAAGTCAGGGGACAAAACATCAATTACAAATTACCGCCCTATTTCTGTCCTATCAGCATTGTCTAAGGTCTTTGAAAAAGTCCTCAATAAGAGACTTGTTGGATATTTGGAGCACTTTGAGATCTTGTCGGAACGTCAATATGGCTTCAGACGTGGCAAATCAACGGAAGATGCTGTTATTGATCTTACGTCTACCATAGTCCAGAACTTCGACACAAAAATGAAAACCCTAGGATTGTTTTTAGACCTTTCAAAGGCGTTTGACACCGTCTCTATTCCTATCTTATTGCAAAAACTTTTCGCCATAGGCATAAGAGGTGGTGTTAATGATCTTTTCAGGAGCTACCTAACTGACCGTCGTCAGGTTGTTGTTATCAATGGAATCTGCAGTGAGGAAAAGGAGATCTATTTTGGTGTTCCCCAGGGAAGTGTTCTTGGACCCACCTTATTCCTCATCTACATTAATGATTTATGTAACCTGACTCTACCATCCTGCAGTATTTTCACTTACGCTGATGATACAACTATTCTTATTAGTGGGAAAACCTGGTCAGAGACTCAAGCCCTTGCTGAAACAGCTCTAAAATGTGTACTAGCCTGGCTTTCTCAAAATTTACTAACGGTCAACCTATCTAAAACTAAATTTATTACCTTTTCCCCAATATTAAGATCCCAACCTTCCTGCTCCTTTGCCATCTCTGCTCATACTTGCGTTTCAACGGATTCGTGTCAGTGTCTCAAACTAGAACGCGCTCCCTACTTAAAATATTTAGGTGTCTGGCTGGATTCCATTTTGTCGTGGAAAGCTCACATAGAGACTATGGTCAATAGAGTGAGAAAAATAATTTACGTCATGAAAAACCTGCGAAACAGTGCTGATCTTCATTGTTTAAAGATGGTTTATTTTGCCCTGGCACAATCCATAATTTCTTACTGCATTGTAGTTTGGGGAGGCTCTTCAAAGAACCTGATGCTTATGGCAGAGAGAGCACAGAGAGCTGTTTTAAAGGTCATGATCTCTAAGCCTAGACACTTCTCTACTTCGGCCCTGTACTCTATTTGTAAAGTCCTATCTGTTCGCAAGTTGTATATTCTATCCACAATTCTACGTAAGCACTCTCTGACCTCATATGATCCTAATTATCGGACAGGGAAGAGACGTTTCGATATAGTCTTCCAAGCTATCTTGCGACGAACCGCTGTGGCTCGCCGGCATTTTCATTATATAAGCGATCGTTTATACAACTCCATAAATAAAATTTTAAATATATACCCATTAGTTTACTCCAAGTGCAAACAAAAATTATTTGATTGGCTTCTCCCAAAATCATATGAGGAAACTGAAGACTTATTAAAAACTATTACTTAAATTTATGATTAATAAAGATGATAATAGGTAAGCATACCGATTCTTACAGACCACGCAACACATACACTAACATACATTCACAACTCACACACGCACACACACACACACACACACACACCTCAGTACATTCCTGAATCTACATCAAGATAGAGGCTAATGCTTGTTTAATTTATATAATTTGTTAGTAAAAAAAAAAAAAAAAAAAAAAAAAAAATCCGTATTTATTATTTTATTTACTATTATAATTTTAAGGGAAACAATGTATTTATGTTACCGGAGGGGGCGCTGACACCGCTACTCAGTTTATAACTTTTGCGGCTGTCAGCACTCAATTGTTGTATAATGTACCTATGTCTTATGTTCCCAATAAATATTTTTGTATTTTTTTGAATAAAGCTAAATCTTTAGAAATGGCCGAACTCAATACCCGAGCGTATGTGCAACCTAGTGCTGAATATCACACTATTAATGCCATAAATGATGTTACGCAGTTACGCCTACAGGCGCAGCCATCGACTAACTCTAATGAGAATATCGCTGCCTTTGGCTCAAATGCACATAGTAGGAAATCCTGCTTTTTTTGTGGAAATTTTCCTTTACATCCGAGATACAAATGTCCAGCTTTTAAGGTTACCTGTAAACTATGTTTTAAGAAAGGCCATTTTGCCAAGGTTTGTAAGAGCAGCGATAGGATTAACTCAATTTCCGAAAACATCGATGAAAAACCAAATACGCTGTCTACAATAATGGCGGCTTTTCCTGGTGGACTAAACAAGGCTACTATTACTATAACTGTTAATGATTTCAAAGCTGATGCATTAATCGATACAGGAAGCACAATTAGCTTCATTGATCAAACTTTCGCTAACACTATTAAACTCAAAAGAAAGCCTTACAATCAAACAGTTACTTGCATCATTAGACCATACTTCTTCCGTAAAAGGAATTTGTTATGCGACAGTCAAAATACAAGATAAATATACTTATCCAAAAAAACCCTTGTTGATTGTCAATAACTTATGTGCTGACGTTATATTGGGCCATGACTTATTGAGATATCACTCTGCGGTACAATTACAGTTTGGAGGTCAGAAAGAAGTCTTGAAAATCTGTAATGTTATGGCTGCAAATGTCCCTCCTGCTACAGTCTTTACGAATATTCAAAAAGCAAAACCTATAGCTATTAAATCTAGGAAATTTAATGAAGAAGATAGTGTATTTATCAAATCTGAGATTGAAAAACTTTTGAAGGACGGGGTCATTGAACCCAGTATATCACCTTGGAGAGCACAAGTGTTGGTCACAGGAGGAGACGGTGTCCATCGTAAGCGACTCGTCATAGACTACTCACAGACAATAAACAAATATACAGATCTGGATGCATATCCTCTACCAAGTATTGAATCAATCGTAACAAAAGTCGCAACCTATAAAGTTTTTAGTCAAATTGATTTAAAAAACGCATATCACCAAGTGCCAATTATGCCAAAAAAAAATTTATACAGCATTTGAAGCTTGCGGAAATATTTACCAATTCACAAGGATACCATTTGGAGTAACGAATGGAGTAGCTGCTTTTCAAAGAACGCTGCACTACATCATAGAAACAGAGAAACTTATCGGAGTATTTGCGTATCTCGATGACATAACTGTCTGCGGGAATAGTAAAATTGATCATGATCATAACTTACGCCGATTTATGCAAGCTGTAGAAAAGTACGCACTTACTATCAATAAAGAAAAAAGTGTTTTTGGTACTGATAACGTCAATTTATTGGGCTATAGCATTAAAAACAATGTTGTCAAGCCAGATAAAGACAGACTGAAACCATTGACGGATTTACCAATACCAAAAGACCAAAATGCACTGAAAAGAGTCTTAGGCATGTTTGCACACTACTCCAAATGGGTCAAAAACTTTTCCGAAAAAATTCATTTACTGTCAAATGTAAGCAATTTTCCTTTGACTGAACAAGAAGTTGCATGTTTTGAACAACTGAAATCAGATATTGCAGCAGCTGCTCTAATAGCGATTGACTCAAAAGAAATGTTCACAGTCGAGACAGATGCTTCAGAACATTCCCTGGCGGCAACACTATCACAAAAAGGCCGTCCAGTTGCATTCTTTTCACGCACTCTATCTAACTCAGAACGTCATCAAAGTTCCATCGAAAAAGAGGCTGCTGCTATTGTAGAAGCAGTACGGAAATGGCGACATTATTTAATCGGCAAACACTTTATTCTCATTACCGATCAACAATCTGTCTCTTTTATGTTTAACCAACAGCATGCAAACAAAATAAAGAGCGAGAAAATTGCACGTTGGCGTCTTGAATTATCGTGTTTTAAATACGACATCATATATATGATAGACCAGGCAAGGAAAATATAGTAGCAGATGCCCTTTCACGAGTTTGTGCACACGTAAATCTATCTAAATTGAAAGATTTGCATAAACAGTTATGCCACCCTGGTATAGCAAGAATGTCTCACTGGGTGAGAGTGAAGAATTTACCGTACTCCGTTGAAGATATAAGGTCTATAACAAATAAATTCACTGTATGTGCTGAAATAAAACCCCGTTTTCACAAATCGCGAGGAATCTTAATCAAAGCAACGACTCCTTTCGAGAGGTTAAGCATAGACTTTAAGGGACCATTACCATCAAGCAATCAAAATAAGTATTTATTGACAATAATTGATGAATACTCTGGATTCCCGTTTGATTATGCTTGCAAAGATATTTCATCAAATACGGTAATTCAGTGTTTGAGAGACCTATTTTACATGTTTGGGATACCGTGCTATATTCATTCTGACAGAGGTTCATCTTTTATGTCAAATGAAGTAAAGACCTTTCTTCTATCTCTTGGTATTGCGAGTAGTAGAACGACTCCAAACAATCCCAAAGGAAATGGTCAAGTAGAGAGACTTAATGGCACTCTTTGGAAAACCATTCAATTAAGTCTACGATCTAAAGAACTTAATATAGAAAACTGGAATAATGTTCTACATGAATCTCTTCACTGTGTTAGATCGCTTCTGTGTACTTCTACAAATGAGACACCTCACGAACGAATGTTTAATCATCAAAGACGGACCCTAAATGGCGAATCACTTCCAACATGGCTGTTATGAGAAATTCGAAATACGACCCACTAGTGGAGCGTGTTGAGCTTCTTGAATCAAATCCCCATTATTCTACTATACGAATGACAGATGGCGGAGAAACAACAGTTTCGAACAGACATCTGGCTCCACTGCCATTCGCCAACGACTATGATTACGAAGAGGAGGATGATGATGATAATAACATTGACGTAGACCTTAATGCTGCTGATATCGAACCTGACGTAGTTGAGCAGCCTGGAATGGCAGATACTCTAAATAGCCCAGCTGAGTATGTGACGAGTGAAGAAAGACTATTACACCCAAATAGAGAACGTCGAACACCAGGCTACCTGCGAGACTACATTTAAACGCTGAAGGGGTGAATGATATGAGTCTTGTCTATAGATTTATGAAGAAAGTTGGTGATGTCAAGTTGATACGTGTCTTTATTGTCAAGTTGAAAAAACCTATTGTACGTTTCCTATAAGTTGAATAAAGCCAAATTGTCTTGGTAATTTATGTTATAGTTTACTTCAATCATCGTTTGTTTAAATGTCCTAATTTTAATTCATTCTCCTTGAATAAGCGAATTTGATTTGTAGAGAAAAATAATTTGTGTAAGATATGCTTGAATTTCCACTCTCAAAAATGTAAATTTAAATTTATTTGTACAGTTTGTAATTCCAGATCGCATAATACATTGTTGCACATGAATAATGAATCCGTGAACAAGGAAGGTGAATCTAACAACTTGGTGCGTATGCATAGCGCGCAGCCAATAAGCCAAAGCCCTTTGCTCCCAACTGTTAAAGTAATGGTTCATGGAGCAAACAACACTAAATGTATTGTTAAGGCTCTTGTAGACTGCGGTAGCCAGACCTCATTCTGCACCACAGCACTAGCTAATCAGCTAGGGTTGCAGCGTTTTCATTTATATAATAACATTAGCACTCTAGGTGATGTAAGACATAATTATACTGATAAGGCCGTTAACTTGTCAATTGAATCATTGATCAGTGAATTTAAATTAAATATTAATTGTTCCGTGATTGACAAGATAACTACAAAATTACCCCAAAAGCCTATCGATTTAAACATTTTTAAAATACCAACTAATGTATCTTTAGCGGATAATGAATTTCAAACTCCTGGGGAAATTTCATTATTACTTGCATGCGATGTTTTCTTTAAAATTATGTTAGATGGTAAAATTGAAGGTGGCCTGACGGATCCCATATTATTAAATACACAGCTAGGATACATCGTCTCGTCAGCTAACTGTCAGTTACCCGTAAAGAACTCTCTGTCCATGCACATTTGTAATTCTGAATTTGCCATTGAATGTTGTATTAAACAATTCTGAGAAGCTGAAAGAGTCCCAGAAGTATATCAAGAGAATTTGCCCGAGTTTGAATTTAGTGAAAAGGTTTTTGATGAGTCTGTGACGTTACGAAATAATGAATTTTCTGTTAAGATTTCACTTAAGGTCGATTTAGGCGAAATAAACCCTTCTAATTCATATGCTATTTCTTTACAAAGATTGTATAGTATAGAGCGTAGGTTTAAAAAAGATCCTGTATATTATGATTTGTACAAAAAATTCATTCATGAATACATAAATCTTAAGCATGCTAAAGTAATTGATATTAATTCGTGTGATATCAGGGATCAACCGTTATTTTTCTTGCCTCACCACGCCGTTTTACGCCCAGATAAACAAACCAACAAACTTAGAGTTGTCTTTGAGGAGAGTGTCAAAACAAAAAATGGTACAAGTCTTAATGATTATATGTGTAACGGCCCTGTAGTGCAACGATCTCTCTTTGACATTTTATTACTTTTTCGCACTTTTAAATATGTTTTTCAATGCGATATAAGACACATGTATCGAATGATTAAAGTAGACGAAGAGCATAGGTGCCTTCAAAACATTTTGTGGCACGAGGATGGAGTCATGAGCGTACTCCAGCTACAAACGGTTACTTATGGCCTAAAAAGCTCAGCATACTTGGCCACCAAATGTCTTATGGAGCTGGCAAATCGAAATAAAGATACCTATCCTTTAGCGAGCAATGCAATAATAAATCAATCATATGTTGATGATTGAAGGCTTAAATCAATTAAAAAAAGAACTTATTGCTGTAGGTAAGCTAGTCAATTTCAAGCTGCATAAATGGATGTCCAATTATCCTGAGGTTCTTAGTGATATTCCCAATGAATGCTTAGGAATGAGTTCAAAAAATTTAGATCGCGATGAGTCTATTTTCAAAATATTGGGACTATCGTATAATGCAAAAGATGATGTCTTTCAGCTAAGGGGTCATGTTTTAAGTCCGAAGCCTGCAGTAGCTACTAAAAGAAGCGCAATTTCTACGATTGGGAGGCTATTTGATCCTATGGGATTCGTCAGTCCAATAACAACTAAAGCCAAATTAATTTTGCAAGAAATATGGCAACATAATTTAGATTGCGACAGTCCTTTGCTAGATAATTTGATGTTTGTTTGGGATAGTTTTTATAATAACTTTACCAATATGTCTTCATTTAATATCCCTCGCTATTTAGGATTGCAAAATGCAATTAACATAGAATTAGTTGGATTTTGTGATGCTTCAGCTGAAGCTTATGGCTGTTGCGTTTACATTAAAGTAAAATGCGATGATCAGATTCATATTCAGCTAATTTGCTCTAAGTCCCGTATTAATTCTATTAATTCAAAACTTACCATTCCAAAATTAGAGCTCAATGGTGCTCTCTTGTTAGCTAGAGTTATCAATCATGTAGCTACAACATTAAATATTATGAAAATCTATGTATTTAGTGATTCTAAAATTGTTTTAGGGCGGCTTGAATCATCGCCTATTAAACTTCCTCCTTACATAGGTAATCGTGTATAGGAGATTAAAAATCTTACATCTACTGCATCCTGGCATTTTACACCTGGACTTTTCAACCCCGCAAACATAATTTCTAGAGGAGCAAATCCAAAGGATATTGTTGATAATTCTCTATGGAAATATGGTCCAATTTTTTTGATAAGCTGCAGTACTTATAATTTTTACTTGTCCGATATAGAGCATAATATTTCACTCTATGATTATATTGACAATAATCATTTTTCTCTTGTCAATAATCATAATTCTATTGATTCATTTTTTGAAAAATTTTCAAGCCTCTTTAAAATGCTGCGTGTAATGGCATACATTATGCGATTTGTTAGAAAGTGTAAACGTCTTGACATTAAATCTAATGAGCTTTCAGTGATGGAGCTAAGGAATGCAAGGACTGTAATTGTAAGGACAATTCAAAGACATTATTTTTCGGATGAAATTAAATGTCTGTTAAATCATAAGGATGTTCAAAGTTCGCTTAAGTCTTTAAATCCTTTTTTAGACTCCAATAACGTACTGCGTGTGGGGGGTAGGTTGCAAAATGCAAATTTAAATTTTAACACTAAACATCCCATCATATTACCTAAATGCTGTCACTTCACTATACTTATAATACGACAAGAGCACTTGTCACTATTACATGGTGGGTTAAAGCTTGTATTAAGTCACTTATCCCAAAAATATTACATAAAGATCGTGTAAACCCTTCCCGTGCTTTTGAAAAGGTAGGATTGGATTATTGTGGTCCATTTGAGATTAAGCAAAGCTCAAAACGTAATGGCATAATTACAAAAGGTTATGTTTCTTTGTTCGTTTGCTCTTGCATCTAGTGTCTGACATGTCAACAGAAGTATTTATATTACCATTAAAACGATTTATTGCTCGTCAAGGTATTCCCACAGACATATACTGTGACAACGCTACAACATTTAGAAGCGCTAAAAAACAGTTAAAGGATTTATTCAAATTGCAAGATAACAAAGAATTTAATGATGCTATTCCTGGCTACACATTACAAAAACAAATACAATTTCACTTTATTCCTACTTATAGCCCGAATCACGGCGGTCTTTGGGAAGTTGCTGTGAAGTCTTTTAAATATCATTTAAAAAGAGTCTCATCTTGCAAGGTGTTTACTTACGAGCAATTCAGCACAATTGTTGCTGAAATAGAATCTATTCTGAATTCACGACCGTTAATGCCGATTTTTCACCAGGATTCTTCAGATTTTTCATGTCTCACTCAGGGTCATTTGATTATTGGTAATGCTCTCACTTCGATTCCTCAAAATAATCGGACTCCTATAAACAGATTACGCTTTTGGAGGTGTTGTGAAAAAATTTGGCAACATTTTTGGAAAGTATAGTCCAAAGACTATTTGTCTTCACTTAATGAACGAACTAAGTGGAAGAAATTATTACCTAATTTAAAAAAGGGAGCTGTTGTTCTCTTAAAAAATCCAAACACTCCACCTCTTCAATGGTCCTTGGGTAGGATTAATAAAATATTTCCTGGCAGTGACAATTGTGTTCGAGTTGTGGAAATTCAAACATAAAACATGAAATTTCATTCTCGAGCCATTTCTAAAATTGTTGTTTTACCTGTAGAGTAGCAATGCAATAATTGTTCATATTCTGTAAGTGCTTAATTTTGTTTAATAGTTAAAATTATAATTCTAATTAATGCTAGTATGTAATATTGATTTTAGTTCAAACAGATATAAAATAAATTGTTATTTTATTATTTAGTTAAGTTTACTTAGTTAAGTTTTTTCAACAATTATTTACAACAGTTACTTATTCAGTTAATTTTTATATTGAAAATGTTTTTTTTGTTTATTTGTAATATATTGTGAGTTTTTCCGGGCCCCCAATTTATGTCTATGACATAATTTTTATGTTATTACTTCTTTAGATGTTTGACAGCTAATATTAAAAAAGGAATATGAAACATTGACATGATGTTCAATTCGGTGGTTTTAATTTATAATATCCCGAAATAAAAATAATTATTCTTTTAATAAGAATAAACCAGAACACACCATTTTAGATATTTTTTAACACCTTTGCTCGCAAAGTTGATGTAATTCCACCGGTTTTAAATATGTAAAGCGGGTCATGAAAAAGTGTGTGTTACCAAAGCAAATAGTTAAGTTATAGTCCATACAAATTCCATAACAGTATTACTTGCCATTTCGCGCGCTGCCAGTGCTATTTAAATTTCGAACTAATCGCCGCGCGGCGCCAGTCAGTAGGCAGCGCTAGCGCGCTGTTAAAATAGCGGGAAAGCAACAGTATGAATTCACAGATTGAGTTTATTAAAAAAAAATCTGTTTTCTCGCAATGTATATATTAAAAAACGTCGTACGATATATGTGCGTATAGGTTATAACATGCTCGGTTCAATTACACCCCGCCTTCGGGTTCGGCCTAAAATTCCAACTCACATGTTATAACCATCATAACGCACTAATATCGTAATGTACTATTACGGCTCCTCTACTCTGTGCGTAACGGCGCGAATACAATCTACAACACCGCTGTCCGGCTGATGCCGGTCAACAAAAAAAGTCAAATAACAGTTGCAGATTTACTATTTTTTTATTACTATTTTATAAACATATTTAATATTGTATTGATAAACAGAGAGTAAGATATAAAATTATTAATACAATTTACTTTTGTAAAAAAACATTCTCTCTAAAATTATCCATAACTCAAAATCCAGTGGTTTAAGAGGAAGTATTACTCTTACGTTCTTATTTTTAGGGTTCCGTAGTGGAATGGAAAAAAAAACGGAACCCTTATGGATTCGTTGAGTCTGTCCGTCCGTTTATCCATCCGTATGTCACAGACACTTTTTTCGGTAACTATAAGAGCCTATACTGTGAAAACTTGGTAAGTAGATCTATTTAGTGAACCGCATTAAAATAATATATGACATACGACCATACAAACTTCCACTGAAAATTGGTTTGAACGAGATCTAATAATTAGTTTTTTTCAATACGTTATAAATCGTAAACCGCATTTTACCTTTCATTCAATCAACTCCAATATAATAAAAAATGAAGAAAAACATGTATTTAGATGTATAGTGTTACGGAACCCTACATGCGCGAGTCCGAGTCGCACTTGGCCGGTTTTTTAACGTTATACATGAAATAGTGCGAAAAGTAGTTCATGAATACAAACTAATGATAGGATTTAGGATTCTCGCATTCAGATTACAGCACGCGGTCACGACAGAGTTGGATATACGTGTATCCTGTGTTAATTAATACCTGTATCATATATATTAATAGTGCATTATTTATAACATGATTCCCAAACAAATTTTGTTATCACTTCTAGATTCTTTACAAATAATAATATATTAAAGACACTATATAGACGAGAAAAGTTGATTGTAAGAAAAATGTATTCTTGCGACTTCTTTCCAATAAATTGCCAAGATAGGCATAATCAACAATTGATTTGCTATCAATAAGAATACACACACTGTTATATTAAATACGATATTAGGTAGACAGACAATCTATTTGTTTGAGAAGACAATGAAGTTCTATGAAATTGTATAGTGATTTTTATTGTTCCCTTTGATTCATGAAATAAATAATGATCTTGTAATATTCAAGAGAGCAAAAGTACTTCAGAATATTTAAAATTTTAGACATTATTAATTAAAATAAATTATTTGGTAAAAATATTTGGTTTTAAACTCTTTTGTATGTTAAACTATAAAATCGACAAGTCATACCATAAAGATTTATCTACGTAGAAAATCTGTATGCAATGCCTTTTGACAAAATTACTTTCTAGGGAGAGTAAATTTAACGTAAACAGCAACTCTATGAAAAAGATTTCTGTATTATGATTTACTTTCCACAAATTTTATTTTACAAGAACATTTTGGTTGATTATATTTACAGTTTTATGGGAACATAAATTCATGTGACGTAGGTAATTTTATTTCATGCTTTACGCCCGCGATATCGTATCGCGGTCTACAGGGAGCTAACTTGAGAAGCTAAAGGGAACGTTATTATTATCTCGAAATAATTCAAAATGGTTGCCGAAAACACGCACGTCATTTATAACTTTGCAATAGAATCAAGCTTGCTGCTATTATATTAAATTATCAAGATGAGACCTTTTCGTCTGTTCGTTTTAAATCAAAGTAGTATAATCATTTATACAAATATGTAGCAGAATTTTGTTGTAAAACTTGACGCAAGTTCATTTTGATAGATATTAATTCTAACCGACAATAAACATACTTTCGCGTATGTTATAATATATTATTAACTATCATTTTCTCTTGTTCTCAGAAAATGATAGTTAATAATATATTATAACATACGCGAAAGTATGTTCTATATGTGAAATTAAAGTCGATATTTCATTATCATCATTTTAATTAACCATTATGCCTTAACTTTTTTAACCAGTTTTTATTATTGAAAACCTATTCCACGTAGGTACTCTCCAACAGTATCAATATAAAGAAATCAAACCAAAATTATGAAGTATGCTTAACCACCGCTTAATTATTATTCATTAACTTCTCATAAACAATCCAAGACACAGAAGTTTATTAATGGAATATTTTATAAGACCAACATTTAATAAAGTGTTTTGTTAAGCAATTGTTTCTAGGTTAATTAGCTTATAATGGTAAACAGTTGGAACTTAAATGGGTTGAAATTGTGTGTCAGGATATATGTGTATATAACAGTGTTTATTTAAGTCACGAATTGTTCTTGTATACTTTTAGTATAGGTTGGTTGTGTTCCTTCCAAATCTTTCACATATGAACTGGTCTAATTTCGTTTAAATATTTAAGACTTGATTTCGTTGATGCTTAATGGACGGAAGCAATGATGTAGTCTATGATAATCGCCTAGAAAATATTACCTTCAAAATATCAGACTTAAGCAAAAAATTATACTCCTTAACTACTGACATAATAAAAAAGAAGCATATTTCTTAACTTGAATATGGGCTTGTATAGTATGTCTCACCTGGTGGTCCAGTGCTGTAATGGGGAAATTACTAATTATGTTAAATATACGCAAGATTTAGATAAGCAATCAGTATTTTATGTAAAGCTATTACTACCTACCGATAATCATTTTAAGAAGCGATTCAGTATTAATATAACTTATTTACGTAAAAAAAAGCATTTACAATTCCCTCATACAGTATTTCGTCAAATAGGTAAATAAATAAATCAAGTATTTATATATTAAGTGAACAAATCAATGATCGATATCTGTAGAAAAACTATTGAATACAAATTTAATGGAACAAATTATTATGCATTAAAGTGTAAGAAAGATATAGCATTCATGTTTTCAGATGCAATGATTTCCTGCAAATGTTGTATGAGTCGACTAAGAGAAATCAATGCAACTTGAGCTTGATCTTTGCTAGTGCCTTGAGTATAGCAATAGGCCTGTTCCCGATAACTGAAACCTTTTAATATATGTATAAAAATTGTTCCGGAAATAATACAGGTGATTACTAAATAAATAAATTACGAAATAAAAAACTCTGCTGCTGTGCAGCCAATACATTACGTGAAAGCTCTACCCAAAAGCAATTTGAAGTAAATAATTTCAAATGAACATAACTCAGGTAAAATTGGAACAGAAATAGCGAACGGAATCATTCATCATCGGCGTATTAGTACTTCTTCTGTTTTGAGTCACAATATTACGTAGCGATGCCCAACGATTCTGTGAAACGTTATGAACTACACACGAAGGAATTATTCCTTCTTCTAATTGGATACGCTATTCTCTTAAAAGATCCTCGTTTAATTTAAATATACCATCAAGCTATTTTGCATAAGTTGGGTAAGGTCATTTATGTATCCACAATACCTACTAGCACCCGTTTCCTTATTCACAATGCTGGTGATAACCATTGACTCGAAAAAATATTTGCGGAGTCTCTCTAGTGATATTATTATAATTAGTAATAAGTATAACATTTTTATGACTATTTTTTGAGAAAGGGTCAAACACAAAATATGCGAAGTAAAGACACATCTGGTAGGTGTAAAGTAATTAAGTAATTAGTACTGCTGTTACTAGACGAATCACTATCTATATCATTAATATTACATACGTTTGGTTTCTAACCTGAATTTGCTTAAAAGTTTGTAAAGATTATACGAAAATTGCTTACATTTTGAATTCGAACTAGCTATGCTGTACTATGAAGTCGGAATACGAAATCTTATGACTTATGACAGATATCCAATATTCCTCGAGGCGAGTATACCGAGTGCACTGGAACACTCATAGAACACAAATCAAACGAGGAAAAATGAAAGAAAAGGAAGCAGGAACATCGGCTGCTCGTCCAACTAGAAATTCATTGTGAAAAACCGATTATAATTATTTTGATGTCAATTTGTGAAATCATTGGCCATGAGTAAGAATCATTACAAGTCTACAGTTAAGTTTTAGTGGTAACTACTCAGTAATGTTTATTAAATACTGCACTTAATTAAATGCTAATGAATATTAAGTATAAAATGTCAACATAAAAGTGAATGTGTTTTTGCAGTTCTTTACAATTCCCTATGTTCGTCATTTTAGTTATTTCATTATTTAGTTCGACATTTTATGTGAACTAATTGAAACGTGTTACATTTATATACAGTTGGTACATCATTGTTGTAATGAGAAGTTATATATTTATATAGATTTCAATCAAGATTGTCATATGTCATATATTTGACATTTTATATAGATATTTTTAATGAGGCAAAGTCATTCGATCTTGCAGGGGCATGTACGTTTGCCTAAACGTTTCAAGAGTCGATAATTGAAAGTTAGAAAGAACTAAGACTAAAACTTGTACGTAGGTTGCGATTGAAATGGAGATGTAACGAATTGTTCAAGTATAACAAATAAAAATTATATTTCATTATCCTTAAATAATTACAAATTAAAACACACAAGAAATAATATTATTATCCCTGCGTTTTTACCATAGGCCAGTATGTCAAGAAATTAGAGGTATTCGATACTAATAGTTACGTACTGTGCTATATTTATAGGCAACAACTGGGCAAACGTCATTAGCCAATGCGTTGAGAATTAGGCTTTAGGGTTGCTACATGTATTTTAAATTCGTTTGGAGATAGTAAAATGAGTTAAAAATCTTAAAATGCTTCCTCAAACAGAATCCGAACCCGTTGTCTAGTCAAGGATATTGTAAGGTAAGATATGGTGGTTTAAACACCTCCCACCCCATTGCCTAGTCAAGAATGTGGTATATGGTAGGATGTGGTGGTATAGACACCACTTCATTTGTTCTAGAAAGCGAAGGGGTATTTTAATGAGGTATTCCGATCCGAATTTTATTCTCTGATGGGTACAGAGATGATCCGGAGAAGTCAGAGTTATAGCCAAGTATTTGGTTCACAGAGCCGTATGCATAGCTTTAGCACAAGTGTTTAGTCAATACTCCTCATAAACCTGCAGTTTTGGAGTACCACGTGTTTAATGTTTCTTTGTTGCAGTAGCATTAATGAAATAATAGGCAAATAACAACCAGTGTTCAATATTTCTTACCTACCTCATCATTTTACTTGTTATTTAACAAGATCCTATTTTGTACAATAAATAAAAGATTAAAAGATTTTTTTTTTGATAACCAATTATTTTCTTACGCATACCCTTTGTTCCCCTGAGGAAAATGCATTAAATTGCATACCCCGGTTGAGGCGAGCTGGCGGTTATGTGGGGCACTCCTCCCCAAAAGGGGAAGGCCTACCCACTAAAAACCTCAGGAATGGCCTTCCTCAGGCATGTAGGGAGCCCCCGGGAACGCCAAGCGACTTCCGGGAACCCCCAGCCTCCGCTCCCCTGCCGATACAGGGGAGCCCTCCTCGGGGAGTCTACACTACCTCCCCCGATCTCCTCCACCGACGACACCCCCGGCCATGGAAGGGGCGTGGTCCCTCCCGGGTCGCCGTATCCGACGTGTGCTACCGAGCCCGGCGCCGCCTTCTTCGAGCGGGATCGGCTATCTCCCGACCCCGCTCGGCGGCCTCCTTCTGGAGCATCACTGCTTTACAGAAGGAGGACACAGCCTCCAACCTTGCTCGTCCGCCAGCATTGCCGCAATCAATGCCGGCGGAGACAGATCTCGCCCGATCTCTACGACCAAGACGCGGCGCTCGGAGGCCCACGCAAGGCAATCCACCAGCGTGTGCTGGGCCGAGTCGAGGTCGGATGCGCAGTGGTGGCAATGTGTCGATCCCTCCCGTCCTATTCGACACAGATACTCACCAAAGCAGCCGTGCCCGGTGAGTATCTGAGTCAATCGGTAGGTGACCTCCTGCTTCCCGTGGAGCCAAGCTTCGAGGTGCGGGAGTACGGCATCGACGGCCCGCTGGCGCGCGCAGATCCGTAATTCGAGCTGCGCACGCTAGGCCGTCACAATCCGTCGGTGCCACTCCCGCCTAGGCACTTCGTGCGCGGGTTCCAGGGCGCTCCCCCCATCGCTTCCCCGGTCGACACACCGCGACGCATACGTTATAAATACACTATAATTTTTTTTTTGATAAGTTTCTGTGTCAACAATATTATTTATTTTTGATGGTCAGTATACATTGAATCATAGAAAGTCCAGTGCAAGCAATATGTCGATAGAATATGTTTAATATATCAAAGTACTAAACTTATACTTTTCAACAAATTTCTCAAATAGTGACTTTATACTTCAGTGAAATAAATTACAATTTCTGGGCAAATATAAAATACTGCTGCTTTATTAGGTTGGAGAATGTTGAAGGAACATGTTCCTCAATTGATAATGCTGGCTAAACCACTATCGACAGGAATGTAAGCAATCATCGGGTTTGGAAGTTCGGAGGCACTAGTGAAATAAGACTATTTATAGAACGGTCTGCATATCAGCCTATCTAGTGGAGATCAACATGAGGTAAAGGCCGACATTGCGCAAATAAAAGTACGAGCATCATAAAAACGGTTTTGAACTAATTGCAGCCTTTTATGATGTAAGCGAACACACTCAAGCTAGCTTACCATAATATAGCAAACACACAACTTTTGAAATATCTTTTTTTTTCTAAGCGGTATTTCACTATGTTTGTATATATTACCAAATCAATCGATGGCTTCTTGGAGCAGGATGTAAAAGTGAATGTTACGGCTAGTTGAAACTACAGTGCCTAGATCTTTCAGCGCATAAAGCACAGATATACTGTCAGAATCAGGTTAAGTTCGTTACTTTCCTGTCTTTTATACCTTTAAACACAGAAAACGGCGTTGTAGTTGCCTACTGGTACCGATATGTCCATGTCCAGGTTATTTCAAGAGAAATTGGTGATTGAAAGAAAGAAAGAAAGAAAGAAAAACGTTTATTGGTCATAACAATACATATACAAGTTACACATATACTAATGTTTAAAATTAGCTCAATTAGGCTATTACCTCAGCATATGCCACAGTGACAGATGTGGCACTGCGGCGCTGGTATTCTGGCAACGCCTACAAACAATATAATTCTAATGATTGGTGAATGATTTTAAGATTTGAGATAATGGCTGCTACAACAAAAATAGTTCCATCACTCTTTATTTCTTGACTACAACAGTACGATACCTTGCCTTTTAATTCATCAGAAAACACTTCCAGCATCCCGTATGGGCACTGCGATATTGTACCTTTATCATATAAATTCTGAGCGGAACTGTAAGATGGGAGAATGTGATCTGTGAGCCATTTGTTAATTAATTCAATTTTATATAAAAAAAAAAAATCGTTAAGCGTATATACTGTAAAGAAGTAAGTATTTATATTGTTCATTAAGGTGCCTCGGTCTATTACATTCTGAATGTTAAGCAGGATTAAACATCAACTCTAATATAATTCTAAGATTCGAAGAGAGTCTGAATAAATAATGTTATTCATTATGTACGTACGCACATTTGAAAAAACTCACAGTGAAACGAAACATACAAATATTTCAGTCACCGGCTTTCCCAGTCGTAATAAAAAGTCGATGTATTCATTTCTTTTAAGTCTCCGCAATAACAAGGTCCATGTAACAATAGCCCTTAAATATATTTTAGTGAATTACGGAAAGAATACGTTTCTTTCGTTGAAGTAAGGAAGTCCTTTGAAAACGAAGTTCCCTACATGAAAGTTGAGTTCGTGTCTTGAATTTCAAGCTAATTAACTGTTACCAGCAACTCTGCAGGCTCTTGTGTTTACCTCATAAATCGCGGCATTTAAATAAGTCGACATGCCTACATATTTATGAAGCATTTAATTTCTAAAAGTGTATTTCAATACACACTAGAGTTTAGGGATTATCTTTTACTGCTTATATTTAAATATTAACTGATATCACAGTTATTTCTTTACCTCTTCATCTTATAATATTGACTGAAAATTTATTAGCAAATCCTGCAATGTAAAAGATAAAATAGTAGAATTTACTCATCAGTATAGACGTTTAATTGAGGAGAAGCAGAATAACTTAGTCACTGTCGACAATGCCTGGGGTCAACGTAATTGCTATTACTCCAAATTAACGTTCCATGACGCATTTTCTCGGGACTAATGAATTCAATACACAGAGATCTTATTAGAGATATTTCCGAGTCAGATAGGCATCCGAAACTTGCGTTTTGCGTTTTCCTATCTCCATTTTTTGATACTGCGAAATATTAAAACTACTAAATAAAGGAAACTCTGAATAAGACGTGCATAAAAACTTATTTTATTGCAGCAATTGCCTATCACTATAGGCAGTATAGACATTTTCTATTTAGTTAAATTAGTGGTAGAGTAAATAGTGGGATAAGGGCAGGGTGATGATAGCAGCTTAGATAAGATAGGAATAACTTTCGACAAACCAAATGGAAAAACAATCTTCCATAGCGATTTGAACCTCATCCTATCAAATCTAATTAATTCAGACTTTTATAACCCAAAGAATTGGGAACATTAAATGGCACTGCTTGAAACACATTGTTCGCACTTAACTTATACTGACGGCAGTTGAGGCGTAAACGCCTTAATTGGTTACCATGAACCTGAAACCAGAAAATTCCTCATTGATAGATGTGCCTACGAACAACACAGATATAGTGACTGTGGTTGCAGATAGGCGCTGAATGCTACCAGCTCAGAACTACTTGGGAGATATTTAGGTAAACTTTGTCGGTTGGTACGATACCAGTGCGTTTTTCCAGGGACTTGCTATCGCGCAATATCTAATTGTGGTATGAATTGTCACCTGCAATATGAGGTAATACAATAAGTAAAGTGGAATACGGAAATACGGGTTTGAATATATGAACAATTATTTAATTTTAAAAATATTTCAATCATCGTGCAAAATTCTGGAAAGATTCTTTTTTCTGAAAAGGCTCTCTCTTATACTCTTAGTGTCAAAAAAGCCACGTTGGGATGTGCATGGAGGCATGTTAGTCTCTCCCCTTATGTATATGGGAGTGCTTTGCTAGTAAAATTTGTTTGAATTATAAGTTATGCTGATACGGCTCTTTACGATATCAATATTATGATAACAAGAAGACAATCACACAGTGTTACGAGCAAGACCGTATAAATCAGAACTCCCTTTGTAATAAAAAGCCAATTTTTGTCCATATTACCAGCGTATCACTCATAAATAATATTTCATAACATTTCCGGATAACACACAACAGTTGTATTAAATCCATTAATGCCATATTGAAAGTCCTATGGGGAATGTAGGAACGGTCACGTCGGTTAAGTAGAATTTCTTTCATCAATCAACCTCGTTAAATAACGAACATCAATCACGTGTATGTACTCATATGTACGGATCGATCACAGCTCTCTTAAAAAGGTGTTTCTCTCTTTCGGGAACCGCTGGGTTGACATGACTTTGATAAATTATTTGCCTACGCACCGCTTTCGTGAGTATCGCCTATCTATTATTCATTCCTGTGTGATTTTCACGTTGTAAGACGGGCAAATATTTATCCGTTTTGAGTTATTTCTGTCCATATTTTCTGTTTCGTACGGTTATGCTGTATGTAATCGTTTATCGTGGGCGTTTTTGTTACGTGAAGATGGTGTTGACGTATCGCATGAGTTTCAAATATTACTTAGATACTCACACATTTGATTCGTTTATGTCAATATCATTCTTTATTATCATTATTTATTATCGCAGAAATTTATTGATTTCATTTTATAATTATATTATTAAATTATTTTAAGTAATATTTTAAGTGTAAATCGCCTATGTTAGGAAATATATTAATCATTATTATCATCATCACAGCTCATCATATACATCCCCACCGAAGGGCACGAAACTTTTGTTTTTACGTAGAGAAATACAATTACGCATACCTCGTGCTCGGGAGTTATGTCGGACTTTACACACCGCCTAAAGCCCTACGGTGCATGCACAAGGCGGGTGTGGCTACAGGGACCCAGACGTATTGTTCCTCGATTCCACACTTGACGCCATTTGGATCAATTCGCTTTAGCAAGCCCTTTCTATGCTCCCTCACCGTCTCGTGGGGAGCTGCGCAGACACGCATGCGCATCTCTCTAACAGAGCCCAGCCACTAAGTAACAAGAAGCTGACAGCTTTTTGTAACTCGGGGAGGAGCTGCTTTTCCTCCACAGGCAGCTATCTCTCGGACAATGGGACCCTCCGGGATCTCCATTGCCGTTTCTGCTGAGGTCTCAGGTGGCGCTCCCGACTCCATTTTCCGCTACCTGTTTATCATAGGGGCAGACATCATCGTGTTGTGAGCACGACAAGACGATGATCCGCGGGCTTCCTTTAAGTTTTACGTTTCGAGGTACTGCTTCACAGCGCATTTTGGGAAGCTGGTAAATCTTTACCCTCGCGGCGGACTCGGACGGATGGCGGACGGATGTTGCAAGCGGCAACCATTTTGGCTGCTCTGGCCAGCACCCTCACACCAAACTCATTGTGAAGCGGCCCTATCGTATCTCGCCGACCCGAATCTCGTCAACTGGGTACTCGTCGGTTTTTCGGAGAGCCTCCTTCACCACTTCCGGCCACTTATGACTTCAAGAGCAAAGTTATTCTCAATAGTATACTTAGTCTCATTAATTTATAAATTGTTAAAAGGAGGAATATTTTATTTGCATATTTTAATCGCCTATAACATGTGTTACTTTAATATGGGTTAATAAGTTAATATAAAAATATACAAAACTTAATTGAAATGATCTCAATACGCTGCATTACGGTCCTATAAATATTGAGGCATGTTATTAATAGAAGCAGGCACTCTTTCTTTTCATTTTCATCACTGCCCATTTTATAGATTGCTTTTGGCACTCCATGTTAATTGTTGTAAAAATGTTATTATCATAGTATTTAGAGCAAGTCTTAGGTACTTTCTAAAACTGTCATTCAATCATAATTTTGCGGATTTAGTTTGGGACTCAATTAACTCTGATGAAGTCCGTAACCTTCATTTCCAAACATAGGAGCATGGAGCTGTATGACCCGGCTGAGTTCAGTTGGAAGAACGAGACTTAGTTATAGAACATGGTGTTGTTAAGAGGCTTAACCACCACCTTCTCAAGAGCACTATCTTGATACATTTGTGCTGATATTTTGACTGCTTTTTTACACATCACTTTTTCATAGCTAACAAACAAAAACAGTCACTGAATTGGATTACGTCCACATTGTTGACTAATTAGAATGCTTCTTTAGAGGTTTGGGAATAAACACGGTCATTTTGCTAGTTAAAATATTAATTCCAATGATTTTCACATCTATAAAAGCTGTCTCCTCCCATTGCATGCCGCTTAAGTTATTTTGAATTTACATACTACTTTTTATTTCTATGTAACTAATGACCAGTTTATCTACCATAGGCTACAAGTCCCAAGTCATCTTTTAAAATGTAACACGTAGTTTTAGATGTTATCTCCACCTCGCGAGAAATTTCTTTTTTCTGACAGATTTTCTTCGAACTCTTTCCGTTACTGCATTGATCGCTTTTTAATTATAAACACATGGGTGACCTGATGTTTTTCTGTCACAAACAGAGAAAGCTTCAATGTACCTATCAATAGTACGGTACATAAACATTTGACTAATACCAAACGTATGGAGTGTTTTGAAATTTTCCTCTTATACTTACTTCGTGTAAAGCAATTAAAGGGATTCGGTTCTCTTTATCACTTCACTCCATTTTAGTTACAACAAAAATATGTGATGATACAAGTAGGTATAAGATTAAAAAACTTTAATTAACATCAAAACAAGAAACTCCGATTGCAAATTCAAATGTATAAATACATTATTAAAGAATTTATTACCACAACAAGTAAATATTTTCATACTTTAATTATTTACATCGGTATAGTAATTATTTAAAATCAATTATAGAGTAAACTGTAGTGTAGTCAACAATATAAGGTGTCATAATGTGGAACCTAATTGGTATTGTTTCCAAAGATAGCCGTCAGATTTAATCCCATTAATCGAACCGGAGCTTAGTCGTAACGTTTAGGCGGCCAAAATTTCCACTCACTGATTACTTTAATACAATGTTTAATTTTCAAATTAAAGTAAAAAGAATTGTTTAAATTGTACTTTGACGACATTTTATTAAAATCAGTCTCCTAAGATTCCGAAGACTGAAAATGTTGAAGAAAACATGAATATATTCAATGTTACTTATTAATATCTCTTAACAAGAGAAATTCCTTTGCATTTTTCGTCGGCATAATAATATTTGTCATTTCAAACACCCTTTTATTGTGTGACATAATATTTTCAGCGTGGAACAATCGGGGTCTCGTCGCGTTTTTGTACATTTCATTTATTCGCCCTCCTTCTAAGACAATATTCATCTGTCCCTGTTTGCGTATAGATAGGTAGATAAATCTTTTGATAAACAAGGAACCTCTTTGTTCGGTCGCAATGATTCGTAATTTTTCTTCCGTTCTTTGTTACTTAATTTTCTATTACCTTTTGATTATTATGTGATTTTTATGAGATACATTTTCTTCTTTTTTTTATATTTTCAACCATATATAAGACAAGAAACAATTATTCGTTTCATTCTAAGGAGTCTAGATGAGAAGAACTAAATTTAATATTTTTAGTTTGAGTATTCATTAGAGCTATGATATGGCTCATCACATCATTAATGAAAGGATAGGATAAAGGATTCTATAGGGTAGGTACTTGGTGTTCCCGGGGGCTCCCTACATGCCTGAGGAAGGCCATCCCTGAGGTTTTTAGTGGGTAGGCCTCCCCCTTCTGGGGAGGAGAGCCCCACATAACCACCGGCTCTCCGCAGCCGGGGTATGCAATTCAATGCATTTTCCTCAGCGTAACAAAAAAAAAAAAAAAAAAAGGTACTTTAAAAAAGGTCTTTCGAATTAAAATAGTCGCTCCTTTATGATGCTTTTCAGATCGTCATATGGTAAAAGGCATCGGTGATAGTATTAGGTCTTAGTGAGTTTGTTGGGTATGTCAGGTTAATGATCTCCTCTGTATAACCGATAAAAATCCTGTTGTGCGGAACCGGATCTATCTCAGATTTATTTCTGTTTCTCCCTTTCATTGGTCGCATTGTTCAGGAATGGGTTCCCAACGGCAGTATTCCCTACATGCTATGTTTGAAATCAAGCGAAGTTTTAAAAACGAATTTCTCTTTACATGAGCATTATCTGGGCTTTGCCCTTAGTATTGCATATATTCATGAGAAATGATGACTGCTCATCATCAACTGATCCATTTGATTGACTGCCAATAGCACAAAGAAAATAAACAAAGTAGATGCATATTAATAAAAACATTATTGAGCGATATGACAAAGTGTATGTAAAAATAATATTTTTTTTTTTCTATAATTTATAATGTTTCTATTAGAAGACTAAAATATATGAAATTAAGCCCAAATATTATCCAGTAAAATATATCGTTACAAGCTAATAGTGTCAAGGGAAATCGGATACTCTTCAGCAGGCAATTAAGCCGAATCATAAAGATAGGGGTGAGCCGCTTACACAGTTCCCCTACGTTGAAAGGTGTCTTGGGAGGTGTACAGTCGATTAGTCGGCGGATATTAGACAGCGATGACCCTTCTACGGTTCCCAACTAATACGGGTTTTTTGACATGTCATTAAATATGATTAAACTATACGAAAACAACAAAGGCACAAGTTATTATAGTCAGACAAAATAATAAATGAATATTATGACAACAAACTTTCAGATTAAGAATACATTAAATTAAAACGAATAAATTGTAATAACAAATATAATTACATTAATAATTATATCTATTAATTTAAAATACAAACAAATTAATGCGTAGATATAATGCGCATAATTTATTACAACTATTTATTTGTTAACAGTGTTAAAAACAGCGATTACATTTCATACATTTTAACAACAATAAATACCTACCGAATCTCCTTGTGAAAATAGGGAAAAAATGCGTCATTGTAATGGGGTTGGGCGGATTTGTCTGCCCAATGTATCCCAAGAGATAGTAAAGGTTACTACCGAGCGAATTTGGACGGAGGGGATATATTATATGATCGGAAAGCAATACGAGTAGAACGCGATTTTTAAAGTATCCAAGCAGATAGCAAATAATTTTCCGGTCAAATAACAAGAACGATGTATAAAAAATATTTTACCATTCGTTTTTCTACTTAAAGTTGCATGGTGATCCGTACAAATGCTGTTTAACCGCTTATAATAGATATTATAATTGCATTGTACATTTTTTTTTGTAGTATTAATCTGTAGTAGTAAATCAATGTGTAAAAAACTATTACTATTCAAATAATATTTAATGAATTGTAACAACAAATTTACTATTTTACCTGCCTATACAAGATCGAACAAATATGACTACCTCGTCGTTTTCATTGTAATGTCAATGTATTAATCGTAGTATTAATCAGTAAAATCCAAGTAGAAATTATTTTTTATCATTAATATGTAATTGTTATTGTTAATTTGTAATTATATGTTATTAACAATATGTACATGCATCTATAAGCATTAAACAAGTAGAGAAAATTACCAAATGAGTTTATGTATTTATGTTTTAATGGTTTTTATATATATTGTATACAAAATAATAGTTTTTAAAACACAATCATTATTATTTAATCTAAGATTATGGCGATTCGGATTATATGTTTTTTTTTATTCATAAAACACATTATTTTGTACAATTTCTATACTTGATAGTACACTCATTGCATAATATATAAGACTAATAATGTATTTTTTTATTAAAGAAGTCTTTAGCAAAATTTAATTATACTTAATATCAATTCAATGGATGTTATTATGTCTGTACAGCTAGTGTAAGGCCTACCGCATATATACAACTTTTACATCGACTCAACTGTTGTGTCAAGTTGTGTACTTCTCACGATTTCCACACAACTAAACTGTTTAGTTGATGGAAATGCGCATACAATCGATGCAGTCGAACGTCAATTTTTTTTAATCAACTTGTCTTATTTCAACAACGCTCGGGGCAAGGTGCTATAATTAACAATGTCAATTAACAAGAAAGTTTCGGACTCCTTTAAATAAAGCGCAGGCCTCTTTTCTATGCTATTAATAAACTCCTCCGTGTCGATCGTAATAGCTCCCGTCTTGGCAGCAAGAGACGTGGCACCCCACGTCTCTTGTCGCTATGGTCGTGAAGGAGCAAAGTGGTGACTTTGAATAATAATGCGAGACTGACAGTCGCGGATCGACTAGTTAGTAGTTAGTCGATGGTATGCGCACATCAATTCAATGCAATACAAATTGAGCATTAGATCGATAATTGTCCAACTTTTTAATCAATACAGATCGATATAGCTTTTTGACTTTTTTGTCGACAAGCTATCGAATTGACAGTATGTGCGCTTCAATATATAAAATAGTTGTTCAATTAAAAGTTGTATATATGCGGTAAGCCTAACGGCTAGTGCAACTGTATAATAAGACATACGTCATCATGCCGCCTTAGCTTAGTGCCAAATATTTCTCAGAATACCCTTTTTACTTTGAATTTTATCATATAACTGAAGCTGTGATATAGCTGTTTCTTTTAACATTTTTATTGAATCATTGTACAGCTGCGCTTAAATTGAATTCTTTTAGGATAATTTATCATTGCAAACCATAGTACATGTATAACTCAAATGATCGAGGTGGAACAAACGGAGCAAATTTATTGGGACCACTTTACATTATAATATCAAGTTCATTAAAAAGTTTTTTTATAATTTAAATTTTCCGTACAATTCTATTTTTACTACAGATTAGACGAAAAAAAAATCCAAATAAATTATTTTCTCTTCTCTTTCTTGTTGAGTACATTAACTTAATTAGCAGGTTTCTCTGATCTTGTTAGTCGATCACATAAAACCACATAACGCAAGTATAAATTAATTAGTTCAAACCTCCTTACTTGCGATCATGTACCTATACCACCTAGTTAATTAGAATTTAGTTTTAGTGCGTTGATGGCGCTAATATTAGTAACTGAGGCTGCTGTTCTAGTAAGGTTGGCAATCATAAAAATTAAATATCCCTACTATTATTATAGTAATTAAATTTCATTATTGTCCGATTTTCTGAATTTGATAATACAAAGTTTTATTTAATAGTTAATCAGAATCCGAGATATTATATGCATTCATGGTGATGTGCTAATACTTCAATAATAATACTATGTAGCGGATTATAAGGAAGGCTAACATGCTTTTTTGATTCATAACTACAAATTACAGCCGTGTTATCTTCTCAAAGGCCTTAAGTTTGCTCTATCTTATTTTAAAATTATTAATACTATTGTCCTGGGCATAATCAAGCAAACTCTATTGTATTATACTATGATTAATATGATTACGATGTTATAAGATAAAAGAAAAAGGATCAATGATATATTTTATTTTAATGGTATCTAAGTTAACCCTAGTTGCAAGTGCCCTATTTGGCTGCTCTGTGGCGCGGAAATTCAGATCATATTAAAGTCACACCACACCGCATTACGCAAGATCATATCATGAAGTTATGTGGACTAAATAGGACAGCTGTAAACTCATAACTATAACTGTAGCAATTATTAAACTCTGAAATGGAAAGCTATAGATAAGCCACGAAATACTTCATGAAGCTTGATATTCTACAACTGGATAAGGGGAAATGTATTATACTGTTTAATAAGGTTTCCGTGTAACATGTTCATTTATGTGTTAATTTAGATATAGCATACTTCACATTTGTGGACAATAATGAAATATTTTTCATATGTTAATATTAATCTCCATCAGCGGTGGTATCAAATGATTGATAAACTTTTCCGTATTACTTTGATTTTATGACTATATTATATACATCTTCATGTTTGATAAGCTCATTTGCAAAAAGAGCACCCACTTTATTTTCCTACAAATTAAGAAATTAAGTCTCGTTATTTTTAAAATGTGCAAATGTGTTTTGTGGTTTTCCAGCTTGGAAGCACAGTTGCACATCAATGGCATCACACAGGAGGTGACTAAGTACCACTTCGCCATTTCGCATCTGGATATGGAGTGCATCCGAGAGGTCGAGGACATTATCATTCAGCCCCCTCAAACCGAGCCCTAATCGAAACTAAAAAACACTATCATTAGTAGATTTTCAGACTCCTATGAGTAGAAGTTAGGCGTTTGCTGGAGAGCGAACCCATTGGTGACAGAAAGCCTTCCTCGTTCCTTCGGCACCTCTGTTCTTTGGCTGGACCTAGTTTTGCCCCCGAACAATTGCTGAAAACAATCTGGTTAAACAGGTTGCCTCGGCATGTTCAGCTGATCCTAGCTTCACGGAAGGAGCAGAACCTGGAAGACCTCTGGGACTTGGTTGATCAGTTGATGGAGATAACCTCCCACAACCCGTCTGCTCCTATAACTTTTGAGGTGAGTTCTAGCCAAGCTGCCACACCCATCGCCGCGGACTTCCAGGACTTAGGAGGTGGAAGAACTTACCCGCGCTGTAGCTGATCTCACTGCTGCAGGTCCTTCTGGTGGAGCCTACCATTTTCATGGCCACGGCACCAGCCGAAGGCGTGACCGCAGCCGCTCACGCAGCTGTTCTCGTTCCAGGAATATGCAGCTGTGTTGGTATCATGACCGCTTCGCTTCAAAAGCACGCAAATGCGAGCAACCATGCCAGTGGTCTAACAACGCCAATGACCAGGGAAACCTCAAGAGCGATCGGTAATGACGGCAACCGATCATCCCGCTCACAGTCGCCGTCTCTTCATCACCGATAGGTATTCCAACCGGTTATTTTTGGTTGACACTGGCTCGGACATTTGTTGCTTTCCCAGAAGTTTTATCAAGGAGAGAAGTCCTGCGACTTTGTACCAGCTAAGCGCCGCCAACAGCACCAACATCGCGACGTATGGCACCATCCATCTTTGTCTCAAACTTGGCCTACAGCGCAATTTTGCTTGGAATTTCGTAGTGGCTAACGTGAAGAGTGCTATCATAGGCTCGGACTTTTTGGCGCACTACAATCTTCTACCAGATTGTGCACGAACCCGCCTGGTAGATGGCACGACTGGCTTAGTAGCCAGCTGCAAAGAGTCGTTCTCTGCCCAAGTTAGCATTAAGATAGTTAACCTCGGAGGAGACTCACCATACCACCAGATCCTCGCCAAGTTCCCTGACCTCACCAAGCCTCCTGGCATCAACAGGGAGATCAAACACTCCACGGTTTACCACATCCACACTACTGATGGCCCTCCCGTTACTTCCCGCCCACGAAGATTGGTCCATGCCAGACTCAAAGCCGCCCGGAAGGAGTTTAATGCCATGGTTGCAGTTGATACAGTACGACCATCCAACAGCTCCTAGTCGTCTCCTCTCCATATGGTGCCAAAAAAGGCGACGAGAGACGTAGCGTCCCTGCGGTGACTACCCCGCACTTAACAACCACACAATACCAGACCGGTATCCCGGGCGTCATATTGGAGACTTTTCAGAAAACTTGGCTGGATCCTCCGTGTTCAGCACGATAGATCTAGTTAAGGCATACCAGCAGATTCCTGTCCATCCGGATGACATTTGCAAGACCGTCATCATCACCCCGTTCGGTCTCTACGACTTCCCCTTTATGTCGTTCGGCTTACGGAACGCCGGCCAGAGTTTCCAAAGTTTCGTTGATGAGGTCGTCCGCGGTTTGGAATTTTGTTTTCCATATATAGATGACATTCTTGTTTTCTCTAAGAGTCATACTCAGCACGCAGAGAGTGAGGTCCAAGAATATGGCATGGTTGTCAATCCCTCTAAGTGTGTCTTAGGTGCGTCTGAAGTGACGTTCCTAGGGTACATAATCTCAGCAGAAGGCACGCGTCCTCCAGAAGACCGCATTCAGGCTCTTCGCGACTTCCCTCCTCCCAAAACTGTGCAGGGCATGCGTCGACGTCTCGGCATGATTAATTTTTATCGTCGATTCCTACCTAAGTCCGCTAAGTTTCAGGCACCATTAATCGACGCTGTCACTGCTGTGCAAGGTAAAGAGCAAAACCTTTCACTTGGACACCAGAGCTCGAGGAGGCTTTTGAAGCGTGCAAGCAGAGTCTGTCTTCTGCTACCCTTCTTTCCCACCCAAATGGTAACGCCACTCTCGGCCTTTTCACAGATGTGTCGAGCACACACATCGGCGCGTGCCTTCAACAGAGGTGCAACAATAATGACGACTGGGAGCCACTGGCGTATTACAGTAAAAAGCTGGCACCCAAACAAAATGAGTGGCCAGCATACTATAGAGAGCTCCTCGCCGTTTACGAGAGCGTGCAGCACTTCCAGCATATCGTAGAAGTGCAGCATGTAACTATTTACACAGACCATAAGCCGCTCGTTTTTGTCAGCGGTGAGAGAAGCTCCCATCAGTTCAGCTTAATCAGCTTAGCTTTATAAGCCAGTTTACCACGGACATCGTTTACGTGAAGGGAACCGACAACGTGGTTGCGGACACTATGTCCCGCGCTGAATCAATTTTCCTAGAGGCAGACTTCGCTGCCCTCATGCAATCACAACAAGACGACGAAGAGTTGGCCGAGATACGTAATAGTTCGTCCCTGAAGCTGGAAGAGATTCCTATTCTGGGAACGAATACTTACTATGCGATACATCCTCCGGTCGTCCTCTCCCTTATCTCACGCAGCCCTTCTGTCGAGCAGCATTTGATCGTTGCCACAACCTCAGCCACCCTGGCGCGCAGTCATCCGCACGGTTGGTGTCTGAGCATTACATATGGCCTTTTATGAACAGAGACTGTCGCAAGTGAGCACAATGTTGTGTCCAATGTCAACGCAGCAAGGTCTCTCGGCATGTACAGTCCCCTCTTGGACAGTTCACCAGTCCCTCTGGTCGGTTTCGCCACCTGCACGTCGATATCATCGGGCCGCTTCCCTACTCCAATGGCTACACTTACTGCCTGACCGCCATCAACCGCTCTTCCCGGTGGCCGGAGACCTGGCCAATGACTTCTATCACTGCGGAGGAAGTCGCCGACAAATTAGTGTCAGGTTGGTTTGCCCGCTTCGGTGTTCCCATAATTATCACCACTGATCAGGGGAGGTAGTTCGAGTCGTCCCTTTTCCAACGCCTAATGAATTTGTGTGGGATAAAGCGAAATCGCACCACGAGCTACCACCCCTGCGCCAATGGCATGGTGGAACGCGTTCACCGGCAGTTGAAAGCTGCGCTGATGTGTCACGCTGAGACTTGGACGAGGTCGCTGCCGCTCGTGCTCCTCGGCATGCGGACGGCATGAAAAGAAGATATCATGTCATCTTCCGCTGAAGTGATGTACGGTGAAGCGCTACGCTTGCCAGAAGAGCTCATCGTCGCTCCTTTAGTTCCTTTACATCCCACGGACGTCACAGATTTTGTTGCAAGACTCAAAAGTAAGATGTCAGAACTGCGACCCGTTCCCGCATGAAACCACTCCAAGCCGTTTTCATTTATCTTTAAAGACCTGGCAACGGCTACACATGTTTTTCTACGGGATGACACGGTTCGCAGATTCTTGCAGCTTCCATATTCGGGACCGCACCGCGTCCTGTCAGGAACGGATAAAACAATCACTTTGGACCTCGGCGAAAGGCGGATCACCGTCAGCATCGATCGTGTGAAACCAACGCATATTGACATTGGGTCTCAGGTTGGAACACCGCAGAGCAGTAGCCCTTCTCCGCCTGGTATCACACATTCATCACCAGCGCCTCATCCTGCCACTTTACCATCATCTGCCACCACACCATTAGCCGATCCAGTAATTACCTCGCCTTCTTCTTCTACGTTTCTGTTCGCTGCTCATCAGCCATCTGCTCCTCTTACTTCTACTTCCTCTGTTCCTACTTGTCCCCCCTTAGTACCTCACCCTGTCATAACTAGAACAGGCAGAAGAGTCAAGTTTAGGGACATTCTTGATTTGTAACCCTGGTTTCTTTTTCTTCGTGGGGGGGTGGTGTAGCGACCCTGCGTGGTTGCCCGTAGAGGTCGAATATAGAAATGACATGAATCTATGATTCGGATGACGTAAAATTATTAATTCAATTGTTTTTTATAAGAAGTTACGTATTCACGTTTTCTGTTTGTTTGTTACATTTTGTTATTTTGTAAATATTCATAAAAACATTAATTACATAGTTTATCACACATCAGTGTTTTTAATTATAACGACGCTGCCGCATTAACAACCATACCCATAGTTTACGAGTATATCGTATTATTGGGACGCAATTACAGCTCTCAAACGCGCAAAGGACTTAAGGCTTTGTAACAGAAACGTGTAAAATCGTAAAAGAGTTCTGGGGGCGTACTCTTAAAAACGATATTCGATATATCGCGGACTTCGTTGTATCGTATCCTACTCTTAGTTACTATCGTTTAAAAAAAATAAAATCATAAAATAAATTATTGCAACTAAACAAATATAGGTATGTATTTATGTAGGTATTATCCCAGATTTTAGTAGCTACTGAAAAAATAGTATTCAGCGAAAGCCCTTTGTGCACTTGTTCAGTCGTCTCAAACGCAACCACCAAACAATCCAATTTATTTCGTCATCGAGCTCATAAAAGCGGGGCTGGTCAGCAAGCGTCGAGTTAAGCGTAGCTCTTTGAGCTTCGCGTGAAACCACTCGGCCGCCATTTTATTTTTATTTTGTTCAAAGCTTTTACACAGGAACTGTGTACTAAATTAAAACATTGAGTTGATTGCTTTGTATACTAAAAGACGTCTTTGTTAAGTATTATGAAGTCTTATAAAATTTTAAAGTTAAATGAGTTAATCTATAATTTTTTAATCGTCATAGACACATTATTAATATCAGTTACATTGTAACGCAATTTTTACTTACCATGTACAATTCATCCCTTAGCATACATATTATTTAGACCAATAATGTATTTAACTAAAACTCAACATTTACTTAATAGACATAACCTATTTTCTTGTTTGGATGATGCGACATTTATTTTTTTTTATTAATTTTCCCATTCTGCGAAGGCAAACAGTACCATATACAGATAGCCAGTTCTTTGCTTGTTCTGTGTCGAATTTCTAATAACATTTTTTCTATATGATGTTTTGTAAAATCTATCGCCAAGTCGGTTGTATCAAAGTTATGTTGTAAAATTAAAAGTTAAGATGTAATATGTCAAAAATACCTAGTATTATACAGAGTAGGTTAATCCAAGTGTTTAATCTATATTAGATTAACAAGTTTACAATTACAAGAAAAATAAATCCAGTCCTTTGGCTTTTTTAACTATCTCAAATAAATGTATTCTTTGACCCTATTCAAACGAAGAGTATTAATTAATTAAACAATAAATTGAAGTAGATATAATTCAATTTAAATATAATATCTAAGTTAAAGCAATAGTATTGAGGGTTAAATAACAATTACAGTTATTTTTTATAAATTCAAAAATGACTTTAAAGCAATTTTCGTTTCTTGAAGTTTCATTCCATCAAGGTAAGAATATTTTTTTCCTCTTCTCTGTAGAATCCTTGCATTATTTTGAGAACTTGTTTTAGTGAACTTCAATGTTTTTTCAGCTACTAATAGTAATAATGAATTAAATATATTATATGAATCTATAGTCGAAAATAGTCGATACTATAATTAAAATGAATAATGAAGTGGTAGAATTTGTGGAATTCACTAAATTCTTGGGTATTACTTTTGATCCGACTTTGCAATGGGATCCACATACATATATGTATATTTGATAGGGTCAAATAGACTAAGTTCTGCAGCATATGCTGTAAAAAAAAGGACAACTTACAGATGTTGAAACGGCAAGATTAATTTACTTCAGTTATTTTCAGTGTTATGTCCTATGGCTTACTATTACGGGGGCCGGCTGCTAGAATAGAAAGTATTTTTGTTCTTCAAAAAAGAACAGTCCGCGCTATTTATAATACGAGCAAGGGATTCTCTTAGAGATTTATTTAAAGAGATTAATATAATGACTTTAGCGGGCCAGTATATTTATGAAAATTTGATTTATGTGTATAAAAATCGTAACACATTTCATACTAGTTTTCAAATGCATAATTTAAACACAAGAAATAAAAATAAACTTGCCGTTCCAACGGCTACAAAAAAATAGAGGTTAGTTTATGGGCAAATGTATAAATTTTTATAACAAGATAATGTAGCTGAATTGCCTCTTCATAAGTACAAGGTACATGTTAAAAAGGCGCTAATGAGTAAGGGCTATTACAAAGTCAATGAATATTTAAATGATGCCAATGCTTGGTGTTGATTTGAGGATACATTCCAAAGTGTAAATATTTGTTATAAAACACATATGTATGTACATTGTATGATAACGACATAATTTATTGTAAATGTTACATGTACAGCTAAAAAATACGTCCGAAAGGGTGGTAGGTGTTTTAATAATTACTCCCTTTTAGTAAATATTATATTGTATTAATTAAAACACGATCGTACAACGATGACATAGTCCAAGGAGTATTATAAAGCATAGATATTTATATTAACCTATGTGACATCTTCCCCTATAAGATAATAGACAATTTAAATGACAATAGAAGTGACATAACTCATTATTTCATAAAACAATAACAATGTTAACAAACACACACATAATAGAAAATACAAATATTAAGAATACAATTAAATATTTATGACAATATAAACACAACCTTTTCAAACCCATATCGAGCTGGCGCCTTTACAACTCGACCAGGAGACCTATTTTTGAATTACGAATGCGACTTAGAAATCACCGATGTAATTAATAATCACCGATTTTCAATCATTCTTATTTTTGAATATCACTGATGTGACTCAGTCACAGGTGTGATTTCATTACGAGTGCCCTCACCCACTCGTAATCAAGTCATACCTGTGGAAATGTTATCTGTATTTTGTTTGATTTTTCAGTCTATATATAAGTATAATGGTTAAGCCGGCAATAACCGGCAGCAACTATACAAAAATAGGTCTCCTGAGCGTGATGATACAACCTCACTGTTTTGCTGCGAAGAAGTAGGCTTGACTCTATTACTTTGGAAACAACCTTCAGGAGATGAGATGATGTAACTCCGAGGTTATGGCCCTGCTTGTGTTACAATACCTGGAGTCCATACACTCTGTGGTTTGTGTTTATAAAAGACTCGATCTCCTACTTCTAGCGGCGTCAAATGTTTACTGTGTTTATTATAATAAAGTGTTGTTTGTTTTCTTGAATTATTAATGTTTCTTTTATTTTCTTTACGTTCACAGACTTAGGAAATAAAATATTTTCTTTGCAACGTAATACAGTACGAAGTGTTCTTGACATGCATAATTGAGCTGGTGAATACCCTGACTGTTTTGGTGTATTCCTGTAATTGAGAATTGCTAAATAAGGATCTGATTATCAGATTTACATTTTCTCATTATGTTTTTAATTATAAACAGCACGTTCTACCATCCTATTAGACCTGCTGTGATGTGGACTAGACGTGACATGGTGTATATCCCATTGTTTAGTAAAAATCGTGAAACTCTTTACTGTTTAACGGTGGACCGTTGTCTGACACTAAAATAGTTGGAATTCCGTGCCTGGAGAAAATTGATTTTTAATGAGTAATAACAATATTAGCTGACGAACTTGATTTTAATTATGCTAATTCAATAAATTAAGAAAAATAATCGACTGCAATCAAATATTTAGAACCATCAAAATATAATAAATTAACCCCCACTTTATACCACGGAATCAATTTATAATCATGTGATATTATTTGTTCTTTGGTATTATTTCTACGATAACTTAGACAAACATTACATTGGTTTATATATTTTCCTATATCACGATTAATAAATGGCCAATAAACTTTTCCTGAAGCTAGACGAATGCAACTTGAAATACCTAGATGACCTGTATGTATAAGTTGTAAAATGTAATCTCTCATGGTTTCTTGTATAACTATACTATCTAATTTATTGTAAATATATGTAATATTATAAATATTATGTTATCGATAACATGTAACTGATTCTTTATGGAAAAATAGGGCTTAACCATCATATTGACTGACATTTTGTGTTCAGGCCATCCATCTTGTATATATTTCATTAACTAACACTAAGTTTTATCTAAAAGAGTTTTCTGTTGAATTTCCTGAAGTTTTTCAGGACTAACTGACAAAGACGACTTAAGTAAGTTAATGTGAAGATCAATGTCTTCCTCTAAGTCTATAAGAGTAGTTACAGGCAAAGCAGCTCGTGAAAGTGTATCTGCGATATATAAATAACGACCTGGCTTATAAGTGAGATGTATATCGTAGGGTTGTAGGCGTAACATAATACGTTGTAGCCTCGGTGGAACATCATAAAGAGCTTTCTTGAATAACGTAATGAGCGGTTTGTGATTAGATTCTACCATTACCTGTTTACCGTAAACATAGTGATGGAATTTTAAACAACGAAACAATACAGCAAGAAGCTCCTTTTCAATTTGGCTGTAGTTTTGCTGACATTTAGTTAGCTAAGCTGACCCATATGCAATTGGCTGCCTAGCTTGCATCAGAACTGCTCCCAATGCATCTTTTGAGGCATCTACTGACAGAAATAAAGTTTTATTGGGGTATATGCTAAGACAGGGTGTGTGTGTGTGTGTGTGTGTGTGTGTGTGTGTATTGTGTGCTTATCAAGGATTTTAAATGATTAATCTCGTATTCATGAACTTTATTCCAAGCCCATGCGACATTTTTTTGTAGTAATGATCGTAAATGTGACGACTCTTGTGACAAATTCCTAAATAGTTAATCATTCCCATGAACCTTTGTAGCTCAGGGACAGTTGTAGGGCTTTTCATTTTACAAATAGCCTCTACTTTACTCTTATCAACACCGACTCTATTATCGCTAAATATATGACCCAAATATTTTACACTTTCTTGACAAAATATTGATTTATCTTTATTTAATTTTAAATGTATCTCTCTCGCCCTATTTAAAACTTTTAATAGACGTTCATAGTGTTCCGTAAGACTACGCCCAAAAATCAAAAAATCGTCCATAATTATCTTAACGCCTGGAAGATCACTGAAGCGTTTTACCATCTCCCTATGGAAAATTTCTGGTGCTGCGTTAGTCCTCGCTGAGTTTAAGTATCCAAAAACCTTTATTCGCATCTAAAGTTGTGAAATATTGCGTACCAGCTAAGTCAGACTTTATTTCGTCTAATGATGGAAACTGATAATGAGGTCTCATAATGGCTTTGTTAAGCTTACGAGGATCAATACAAAGTCGTATTGTGCCATTCTTCTTAGTAGTAATGACAATAGAACTCACCCATTCAGTAGGTTCTTCTACAGGAATTATCACTCCACTCACGACTAAACTGGATAATTATTTTCTTAGAGGTTCCTTAAGCTGTAGAGGAATACGTCTGTAAGCGTCTATGGAAGGTTTTACGTCTGGTTTTAAGGTAAATGTACACTCAAAACCTTTTATGCACCCCAAGCCCTGGAATAAATCTATGTTATTCTTGATTATTTCATGTGCGTTTTGGTCTGGTAAAAAACTAACTGTGTGGACTCTTTTAACAAGATTAAGTGTTTTGCATGTTGATCTACCTAAAATATTCTAACAGGAAAGGTCAACAATATGAAAATCAATGTCATATTGTTGGTGATTATAAGTCATAGTCAATGTAGTATGACCAATTGTTGGTAGGATTTCACCACTAAATGTAGACAACCTGTATTTACTTTTTGTCATATTATTAATTTTAAATAGTTTAAACGAGTCTACTGATAAAATATTAGTATCGACTCCAGTATCGATCAAAAAAGATATATCTAATGTACCAATACTCAAGCTTACTTTCCAAGCATCCGATTGCATCGTAAGGCAATTAATAATACCATTCATTCATTTCAGCCAATAGACGCCCACTGTTGGACATAGGCCTCCCCCAAGGATCTCCACGCAGATCGGTCCTGCGCTGCAACCGTCCAGCGCCTTCCCGCGATCTTCATCAAATCGTCGGTCCACCTTGTGGCCTACCAACAAACAAATTATTATCTTCAATCATTCTAACCGATTTAAATCTGCACATTTCTGCAAAATTCATTAAAATAAAAAATATCCCTGTGTTTTGTATATCTATAATATTTCTGAAATTAATAGCCTAACTTTCTCTTTTATTCGAAATCATAACCTTATGTAAACATTCTGTAATTAAATTGGATGGGAAATTATTCTCGTTAACTACTGTGTCATAAGGCTAAATGACCATGAAAATACTAACAAAATAGTAATTAAAAATACTAAAGCAAAAAATTACCGCCCTTCAGAGTTAGTTTTTTTTATTTTAAATCTTCGCTCGTATCGAGCAGGCAAAGAGCAGAGCCCACTTCAGAGTTTAAGCTCCAGCGCTCCCAATAACATTGCCTTCCATGTTTATTTTTTTAAATAAATTCGTTTCTGTGTAAGAGTGGCCAGAGGCATTTTCTCCGTACAGCCTATATTAACAAATATTTCGTAAGTGTTCATATATGTGTACATATCGATCTCATACAATACTAATAGTGATTTTTCTTTACCTTTTTTGATACGGATAGTCAATAAGTTGAATAAAACATTATCGAATCTATCTATCGAAAAAGCCTTTGTCGGAACTGGGAATCCATACGTCTAGACATACATCTTCTAAGAAATGTGTCTCTAGAGGTCCAGTAAGTAGGTTAATACAACTCTTGTGTGTTGAAACAACCCTTAATATTGAATGTGACATAAAAATGTTCGTGTTCAATGTGTGGTAGAAAACTGTTTCGCAGCAAACACTGAATCTATAAGAGTGGCGGTACTACCATCGTCCTAGAGTGCATAAGTGTCAAATGAACAAATAAGGCCGGTGATAGTTACTGGAACGAGTTTCAGTAACGTGTTACAAAACCATGCTCGAGCATTGGGAGTAGATAAACTTACATCTTCTTCGATCTGTGGCTGAGACGGCGCGAATTTAAAAGCCAAACCATCCAGTGTGAGATGCAATAGACTTTTTCGAGACCTCACTTCTTCATGTCTTCAGGTTTCTCCATCGACAACAGCAATGACGCTACAGTATCACGCACAACTCCTTGTAGCACTTGTTCATGGCGAAGGATGTACTTCGAGAATAAAATGATTAAGACATATCAAAAAACCTCTTAAATGAAGCCAATGTGATGGCTAGCCTGAAAATTTTGGTAATTCTACTTGTTGCGACTTTTTGAATTGTCATTGGCAGACAAGTGCTCTGGTAGCTGAAGCAGCCTTGTTATGTTATCCGCCGATCTAATGAAGCCAGCCGAAGAATATATCCTCAAAAAGCGCCAACGAAGAAACGCCTCTCTCAGATATCCCTCGGAGAAGATAACATTTTGAGGCTGGTTGATCGTACTCATACTATTCCAAATATTTCTAAAACCACGAGAAAACTTGTGCTTCGCGATAGGCTTCACTATATCGTTTATTTGTTAGTTTACCACTACCATAAGCTGATAGAACATGCAAATAATGAAACGGTTGTAACCGAAATTCGCCAATGGTATTGGATACTACGCCTGCGGTGAACTGTCAAAATCTTTACTAAGCTATGTCAGTTCTGTCGAATAAGGAAAACACCACTGTTACTAACACCCACAGCAGATCTTCCCATCAAACGACTAGCTCATTATCAAAATCATCCATTTACACACGTGGGTCTGGATTATTTTGGGTCGTTTGAAATAGCCATAGGCCGGAGGAGAGAAAAGCGGAACGTAGCCTTGTTTACATGCTTGACGGTCAGAGCACTACGAGATTGTTTATAGTATTTCAGTGGACTCTGCAATAATGTGCTTCCGACGTTTTATTGCACACAAAGGTATACCTGTTATCATAGCATCAGACAACGGTAGAGCGTTTGTTGGTGCTAATAAAGAATCAAAGCAGTTTTACGACTCATGTTGAAGAGTTTGCTGCCATACGGGGCATAACATGAAAATTTATCCCCCCTGTAAGTCCGTTCTTTGGGAGGTGTTGGAAGCGTTTAGTGCACTCCATGAAAACAACACTTAAAGCTACACTCCAATAAAAAGCTCTAACAAAAGAAACGTTCTTAACCTTGTTGGCGGAAGCCGAGGCGGTTACTAGCTCTCCTCCAGTATTACACGTCAGAGTTGACAATGAAAATCAGGAAGCTATTACGCCTTTTCATTTTCTCTTGGGTCAGTCCTCATATATTTCATATCCCACACCAGCATTAAGCGATTCTGCTCTAGTTATTGAATCAGAATGGCAGAAGGCCTCAAAACTCGCTGATTACATTTGGTCACGATGGGTACTTGAGGTATCTACTCCCTCTGATGCAATAAAGACTACCGGTATCAACAGGCTCTAAGAACGTAAACGTTGGTGACATCGTTATTTTTGGTGACGAAAATAAGCCACGAAGGGCATGGCCGCAGGGCCGAGTAACTGAAGTCTACCCAGGATGGGATGGAGTCATCAGGGTTGTAGACGTCAAAAAAGTAACTTTTATTGTACAACAATATAGTATTGACTTGCCACATGTTCTTTAACTCCGTATTTTCATACGAGGGAGGAGAATGTAGCAAGCCGAACTCTGTTTGTATATATTTTTGTTATTTTTTTATATATTTTTGTTTTATATTTAATGTAGCCATGATTTTACATTCATATTTTGGTTTGGTAATTATTATGAAGTAAAAAAGTTTCAATTATTTTACGTTGAATATAAATAAACGACTGTATGAAAGAAAAGCTCAGTTTAATTAGCACTGTGAAATATTAGGTGACGGTAGTACAATCTGTTAGCATTTGTTGCAGAGGGTCACTTAATTTAGGGCCGTAATGGCGAGCACGTGTCCCTTCTTAGCAACCTCAAGAGGTTCTCAAGATAATGGAGCGCTTTAAATGAACGACAGGTACAGAAAACTGGCACCGTCTGCTTATTTAAAATAAATGCTGTCATAATGGAGCAAATAGCATACCCTTCTTGTGTTTCGATATTAAATATTTTATAATTTAACCACGACAGTGTGTATTATTTAATTAATCCCTCAACAGCAATTTTTGTAAACGGATCATAAAATATTCCATTAATCAAAAAAATCAAGTGTAAAATAAAATATAATGTATATAGTCACAAATATTTAAACGGATAGCACCCAATAATAACTAGTAACAGTAACAATAATAACTAGAAAATAACAGAATTTGAGTACAAAACATCAAACATCGACAAACGGTTCAATCAATATCATTCATCATTTATTTTTGTCATCCAAAAGGTACTGTAGGCCATTAAGATGATACGTAAAGCTATGGCCGTATTGCTCATTATTCAAATACCAGACCAGACTATTTGAATTTTTTTAACTCCAGAAATGTCTTTTTGTATGAAACGAGAGTCCAATGAGATTGGAGAGTTCATTACAGGTCGCACCAGTTTGCACTTTAAATACTTAACCACTTGAAGTGAAAGAAAGTGAATTAGGTGCCTGCCGCGCTTTCAACTTTGTACTTGTTCCTTTAATTTACTTTAACGAGTTCCGAATGGTACTTTATCAGATTGAAGTTTATTCATGTTGATTTTGAAGAAGCAATATCTTGAAATGTATCTTTTTATACGGGAAAACTTTTATTGGCGTATTAAGAAGCTGAGTTTCCAATCAAAGAATAAACGCATGTCTGCTCATGACAGTATCATAATGGCACAAATTTGATATTTTTGTAATGTGTTAGAACATTTAGAAACATTAAAAAAAGACTTGTGCTATACATACACTTTATACACGGGAATCCCTTATACGTTTTCTTCTGAGAACATTCACGATAGCTGGTTTACTTTTTGCGAATTCTTTTCGTAACCTAATTATCAAAGTGAAAACGAAACGCCTAAGCCTTAATTAAATGCAAATGATATTTTCATCGAAGGTATTTTCGGGAACATTTATGCGTCAAATTCACGCTCTACAATTTTCGTAATACATTTCATCTTAAACGCTTTTTGCTTCAAAAGCGTATTTAAATAGGGCGACTTTTATATTTTACTCTTTTTACTTCATTCGCGAACTGCTTCAATAACTAGTGAGCAGCGACGACGCCGCGCCTGCTGTATTTAGTATACGATTTAAACATTAAATATGGCATGCAGTTAGCTTCTCCTATTTAGCACAGAAAATATCGGTAACAATTTTCGACAATACTCGTAAATTTAATATTTAAATATGTAAGATTCTTATTTTTCCAATATTCATAAAAATGAATTTTCAAGTTCCTAATTAGGATGGCTGTTGTGGATTATATGAATAAGAATAGTTAAGCTTATAAAGGCAAATATCGTCATAATTTTGTCCCTACTAGATTCTTTTTTCATCATTGATTTTTGCATCTTAATTCATCGAGGAATACAGAGTCCCAACACCGTTACGGTTTTTTTTTATTGTTCCGTCTCATTATTCATGCTTATCCATGGATCGGACGAAAGTGAAGGTTTTGCATATGTTTTGTAATCACAGGGGTGTGGTGCTTCATTAATTTTTATCCAAGTACAGTTTATTAACTTATTAGGAACATTGACAAAATCAAAATCAAAATTACGTCAAGTTATGCACAGTTTATGCGAAGCAATTCACGATACGATTTGTTGATGTAGAAAAATGGTTTTTGCACCATCATTACGTCCTTGCTCGCTTATCATTCCTCGTGCTTGAATTGTTCATCAAAAACCACATTTTAATGACATCACAGCGACCGTATCCTCCAGACCAGCCTCCCTGTGACTTTTCCTCTCCCATTACTGAAGAGATCCGTGAAAGGACGACGCTACACCACAATTGAAACGATAAAGACGGCAACGAAGTCGGAGTTGAACAAGATCACAAAAAATGATTTTCTGAAGTGCTTCAAGGATTGGAAAAACGGTAAAACGCTATCGATGTATTATTATATAAGAAGGGAATCACTTTGAAGCGTGCAAAATAGATATTTATACATAAATAAAAACCTTCGAAATAAATATTGGATTTGCTATACTATTTGAACAGATAATGTACTTTGATACAAACTCATTTAATTTGAAACATTTCATTACAGTATATATTTTATGGACAAATATTACTTGAATAATAAGTCGTATTATGGTTTTCTGGTCATTAAGTTGAGTTTTCACTACATTTTGATCTTCCGTCATGACTTGAAATTTTATTTAATCATGATTATGAAAATAAATCCCAGTTTTAACCATTTATACTTGTAAATAGACGACAATTGTAACCCTTAGAAGTATATACACTGTTAGACAATCTACTGTTAGTGTATAGTTTCATACATTTAGTACCTACATTTATTTATAGTTACATACATTCATGTAATATATTATACATAATATATTAATGTAACGATATAATAGTCTACGAGTATTATTTGGTTATAGGATATAAATAAATGTGTCTGTAGCGTCCGTAGACTATTTCGTAGAGTCTACGACGAAGACAATTCAGTAAGCAATTAATCGTGCAATGGTCCATGCGCTATATTAGACTAGATTGTTTTAGTACGTATTTTTATGTAATATCTGAAAAAAAATCAGTACAGCACAGTCATACTTTTAATTTCTTATTCATTTTATGTGATATACACGTTATAATTTTATTACATATATAGCAACGTCTCTCAATTGCTTGTTTTTACAGTTCATTTATGTCGACCCTAATCTTAATGCTATGAAGTATAACTTTCCTGTTGTGTAAATTGTCCTTAAATAAGAATTATTGCAAATGTATTCCACTTCGTACTCAGGATCGCGCATAAATCGTATGGGACTATCACACTTTTATTGTAAACTTGCTACCAAATTCACTTTATCTTTTATTCGGCTCATCCATTTGCATTCTGGCTTATAAATATGGAGACCGTATTTTATTTACGACGTTTGAATAAATTATTTATTTCATTCAAACATAAGAATTTATCGAGCATAAATATGAATAAAGCTTTTATTAGCATTGAAAAGTGTATAAGTGTAGTGTTATACGATTCAAAATTAACACAAATAAAATGAAACATATATATATATATATATAGAAACACATAAAAACTTCGCAAAATGTTATTAGTACAGATACAGATATACCATGTTGATCTACAAAGTGAAGCTTTTCATGAGATGGTCTTGAGTAGTATTATTGCATAAATAGACACCGTAATTCAAATTTACGAGATGCTCTTTTACAAATACATATAATAAATAGTAATATTTATAATAAATAAATAATAATATGTATATGTAAAAGATCTTACCAAAAAAAACTGGATATCAATTCATTCATAATCAACTTATAAATATAGATATTTTCAAATAAATCAGTTTTCAGTATCCCCCTTTTTTTTTTATTGTGCCTCTGAGGAAAATGCATTAAACTACATACCCCGGCTGTGGCGAGCCGGCGGTTATGTGGGGCTCTCCTCCCCAGAAGGGGGAGGTCTACCCACTAAAAACCTCAGGGATGGCCTTCCTCAGGCGTGTAGGGAGCCCCCGGGAACATAAAGCCACTTCCGGGAACCCCCAGCCTCCGCTCCCCTGTCTAGAGGGGAGCCCTCCTCGGGGGAGGCTACACTACCTCCCCCGGTCTCCTCCACCGACGACGCCCCCCGGCCACGGAAGGGGCGTGGTCCATCCCGGGTCGCCGTAGCAGTCGCGACTTCCTCGCGCCCGCCGGCGACCCGCGGCGGCGCCGCAGCTGTGCTACTGAGCCCGGCGCCGCCTTCTTCGAGCGGGATCGGCCATCTCCCGACCCCGCTCGGCGGCCTCCTTCTGGAGCATCACTGCTTCACAGAAGGAGGCCACAGCTCTCCAACCTCCCTCGTCCGCCAGCATTGCCGCAATTAATGCCGACGGAGACAGATCTCGCCCGATCTCTGCGACCAAGACTCGGCGCTCGGAGGCCCACGCGGAGTTACAGTATCCCCTGACAACTCCTTAAAAAATTTATTTTTAAAGAGTTGTCTACCTCGCAAGTTAAAGTGTCGAAACCTCTTTATTTTCAGTCTTTGGTAATGGTTTAAGTAAGTTATTTCAAATCAGTAAAATATGTAACATTTGTAACTTCTAGAATTTACGATTTCATTTCCTTTATGATGAGCGTAGAATATTAAAAGCGAACACACTAACAAAAGTTGATGCACTACTTTAACTGACTGCCAGCACTTGAACTCTTCCCAACTAGGAATTTATAATGGCTTGCTCTCGCACTCCACGAATACGTGATCTAATCAAACACAATCGTCATTTGCGAGAACTGATGGAAATTAAGTAGCTTTATTCTAGAACGATTGTTAAAATTAAAGATAAGAAAAAGGAGAGAGTATTTTATTAAAATGTATCATAAACGGATAATAATTTTAGACAGTTGTAGGAAATTCTGTAATAAAATATATATTTTCTGAAGTTAAATTATGGAGTCATTAGGTACTAGAAAAAAATATATTTGTGTTTTGATACACGCGGTCTATGATTATGATTGAAACTATATAAACGTTGATATTTCATGAAAAAGCACACATGTTTTACAGTATCCCTAATAGTAATAAACTCCACATTTTGTTTTGTGCCGTTTGTACTCGTAGTTCAAATGTTTAAACCTATTGATGTGGTATGACGTGGAGCTTATTGCACTTGGTATTAAAATATAACATTATTAAAATAAAGATCCATTTCAATCGGTAATACAGTCTGACAGCTAAAATAACTTTGAGAAATTTAAAGTAAGCTAAAAGTATCTAATCTGACAAAGCGTAAAATAGTAATTCATAGTCATGTGAACTATTCGCGAAGACAGGCGAGTATTCAATATTTTGCAGACAGTACTGAAAAATGATGCAAAAAGAATATAGGAAGTATTTTAATTATGAATATATAATATAATTTTAAAATTTAATTATGAATGTATTTAATTTAGGATTTTTATCTTAAGACCCTACATTATTTTAGGATATTCAATGCGGTAAAGTTAAAGAAAGTAAATTACAACAATAATGGTAACAAAGTTAGTTGGAGGTAGTTGTGGGTAGGCTCCATGGGAAAGACGCGTGAGTATAAGTTTGTATGTATGTATAAGATCAGTCAACATCCGTACCTAGATAATCTGTCAGCTGATTCGTGACTCCTATGCCTTAAAGTATAAACACAAATGTGGATCTCACCACATATAAACTTAATTCACTATATGTAATACAGAGCCGACATGTTTCCTTCTTTTATCCATCTCTATTATAACGACGAATGAAATAATTCTTAAGAATAAAAATGAAATTAAAATATAATTTAATAGTCATAGATTATTTTTGTGGAGTGTGTTGATATTATTAATTCAACTGTAAAATACACGTTATAGAATTGATATAGACAGAGCTAAAGTTTTATTGATTGCTTTTACATTTAATAATTATTTTAATAATTTTAAATTTAATAGGTATTAGACCTAAAACTGTATGTATTTTATGACGGATATATCAAAACAATGTACTTAACTGAGTACAGCATATTCGTAAGTGCTAACTTTTCAGTGGCAACGATGGCCGAGATTTCGTACGCAAATTAACTTGATGCTTTCCAGCAGCCAACATTCAAAATCGATTAGATTTGGATATTGGAAATTTACAAAATTTTTATCTCTAATGATTTTAAATGCTCTTTGCACAGGCTTTAATTGATTAGTGTAATATGTATTAATAGGGATATAATATAGACATCTGCAATACTAGGAGTATAGTTCAGTCACTATCTAAAAGGTAACTGTGCGCTCTGGAAATATCATAGCTAGAAACACATTTCATATTTTTGGGGTCAACTTTACAAATGAAAGCTAAAATCGAACTGTCCACTGTAGACCAGATCGAATCCAGGTAATACAGATGAACTCTACTGCGTTGTGGCGATGGTGTGATAGTAAAATTATTAAAACGCCTATTAAAAACTCACTTGAATAGTAATTTCCTATACCTGAGGTAGTGCCTCAGGTTAGGAAGTGTCGGTAGATAGGTCTTTCTTCGCAATAAATACTCGTGTCTTTGTAAGATTGGACTTTACACGCAAATCGTCTTTATACAACAAGATTCCAGGGGACATTCTGGTGATCGGTATACCGTAACACGCTGCTATCTATACAACAATGTATGTTCCCATTAGATAACGTCACTGATGTACATTATTAACAGTACTGTGGAGAGCACTGAATCTTGTGGAGTACTAGCTTTAATAGGCACGGCAATCAACCACGACTTTAATTAATTCTCCTACTATACAACAAACTGGTTATCCATCAGAGTCTCTCCAAGACCTCTCTACACCAGATGTATCAATTGATTGATATCTCTATGATATGAAGCGGGTGTTTGGTTATAATTATGAAGTTCAAGGATACTACCGTAATTAGTTTGTAATTTGATGACTCAGATCAGTCACCCCTTTTTGAAATTCGGTTTGGTTTACATAGATGGTAGTATGAGGATCAACTCAGAGGTGCACGTCTTTAGTACTACTGCAAGGATGCCATTGGAACTACTCAAATGTTCGTTCAAGAACTTAAATTGTTGCTTAACCACACTTGATGTAATGGATTTCAGGTAGAGAACTTTTACATCGAGAGAAGATGGGTGATGGTTTATTAATATAAGCCAAATAAATGTAAAAATATGATAAAATAACGTAAATAACTTGACTTATTTAAGATCCACTCTGATCTGTCCAAGAACCGGTCATGTTTCACAATGTGTTTTCACAAATTTCTCATAGAATCATCAAATCCTGTGAGTTTAAAGTCATAGTATATTAAAGTCATAGTTAAGTTGTCTTAACAACAAGCCCATTTAACTTCCGAAGTAATTACAAACACGGAGATTTGAAAATGAATTTTTAGACAATCGCTATCAGTGCATGGGACAAACAAAAAATATCGAAGGCTACTGCCTTCCTACTTTACCTACTGGTAACAATAAGCAAACCGTTCATCCTTAATAAACAAGAACTGCCGTACCAAGTTTCCCAAAAGCAAGTTTTGAGGAGAGTGGAATTAAAACCTCATCTCTGAGAAAATTAAACCACGAATAGTTAATGGATCTTAACTCGATTTGAAATCGCTAACTTTGTCCAAAGCGACTCGTTGCCTTCAATAAGATTCCGAGGAGTTTGGTAGAATTCACTTCGTCTTGCATTATTCCAATGCTAATTATTAAAAATGCCAATTCTAGAAAGTGTCAAGTCTATTAGTTAATTCATATTTATTACAAATTGTCTGTTGCCGCTTTTTCTCCGGAATAGTTTAAGTTTCTTAATAAGTTGTGCCTTACTAATAAAATTCCTATACCTCAAACACTCCTAATAATGACAATTTGGCGTATCAATCTAGTGATTGACTACGTGTTCGGTTCTCGTACGGGACAGGTATATAATTTGTTTCGGTCTAGATATATGTATGTGCGTATGAGATTTTATATTTGTAACTACGCCGACACAGGATAAAAATAACATGGCGGAGCGACGTTCTTTATTAAAAAACAAGTGCACTATCATTCGCTATAGATACAATAATAACAAAATATAAATGAAACTTTCCAAATGGGTCCAGTCATTTTGAAACAATACATTTACATTTGGCAATAGCAACAATATGTTCACCTTGCATCTATAGTTAATTTATACAAGACGTTAATAAAATTCACGATTAAAGTTATACAGATAATCAAACTGTAAAACATTCCCAATGTTCATTTAATACGAAGATATAAATTAAAGTTCGTAAACGAAAGCTGCAGAAACTAAAGAGCACTTACATTTGCTGTCGAAAAAGAATGTTCTCACTAGTGTCAGTTACTTAATAACTACGTCAATCAATTTTTTAGAATTCAATATCAGTGCGGTTTGCGTTCACGCTGCCCTGAAATGGCACTGATTTTTGTTTGTTCAAAACCATAGGCCTGCTGCCAGACACGGACTTGGACGACAAAACAGCGCAACATTTTCCGAATACCTTTTTTCCGTTAATTAAAACAGAAGGGGAAAAAATCACTTAATAAACTCAATTTCCCGCCTGTTTACTCCAAAATCAAATAACGTGAAAGCCGTAAACTTTAGAAGGATTTTATTGGCGGTAATTACTTTGTACTTTTATTAGTAAATTGAGAATTTGCTAAGGCATAGTTAATTAAACACGACGAAGTTAGTAAAAGAAAGCACAACCATAGTATTATATTAATGTTAACAAAAATCTAAATTATAGTAAGAGCCACGTTGGCGTTATTCCCGTAGGCTTTCACTCATTTTATTTAAAGTATCCAATTTATTATTCTTTATTTAGTTTAATGTTATACTTTATACCTTAATTAGCACTTTTCAATTTTAGAATATAATTTAAATATAATTGTAACTGTTTTATAAAATATAATAGTAAAATTTTCGTTATATTTCACAGCTAAAATACATTATTAAATACGCTAAATATGATGCAGTGTAATGTTTTTTTTTTAATTTTTAGAGCCTTTGCTTGAAATATGTCTATAAAACATTTATTTTATTGCGTGAATATTTCTTTAGGTCTCGAAACAGATTTTAAATTTAGTAAACGAAAAGAGATTTTTACACTTTAAATATAATTTTCAAATTTACACAAACGTAGTTCTACATTTTCCAATATAGCTAAGGTGTGAATATCATCACGAAACAAACTTCACACGGAAAATATAATACATAGAGATAACATTTAGCAGGATTACGTTCCACATTGAACATACGTAATTTACGTAAACGTAAATATACTGGTTACATAAGTCTATTTAAATTGCCAAATTAATGATGTACTTTTGATGTTGATTTTGAATGATTGAAATATATCATTGTCTTCAAAAATCTTAATAATTAATAATCGGAAATCAATTTAATTCTTATAATTTTTTTATAAATGAGGATAAAACATCGTAGTTTATTGTCAGTGACATCCATATAAAATTATGAATAAAAAAGATACATGTGAACACCTGAAACTTTCGATTCCGGTACTTTTACACTTCACTTCTAGAGCTCTAGAAAAGTTAATCATACTCGTACATACCCTTGCTACGTCCCCAACGAAGAGCCTAGTTGTCGCGGTAGTGCCCGGGAAAAATGGCCCAGTCACAGGTCACGAGCGCCGAAGTGCAGATCTCTGTATGCCGTTAGCTTGAGTGATTTCAGTGCGGTTTGTCCGGGATTTTTCACCTTTGCCCGGGGCTTTCTCGTTTATTTACTCACTTTTTCAGTGTTGACCCTTCGCAGACTATTCCTATACGGCTTACATTGCCCGCAAATGGACGCAGCCTTAATTAATAGATCGACTACGTTTTTCAATTATCGTGAGACAGACCCATTAAGTCGGAATTTCTTTTTTTGTAAATGATTAGCTTATAAAATACGATTTTCATATTTATTACTCTATTATATTTACTATTATATTTCCTTACGCATGACAAAATATCTACCTCGCACAATCAAACTTTGGAATGAAATGTTTTCTGCCGTATTTTCGACCAAATGCGGTATATAACACCTTCAAATAATGAGCGTATTTCTATTTAAAAGACCGGTAATGCATTTGTGGCTCCTCTGGTGTTGCAGAGGCAAAAAGATTGTACAGTGGTAATCATATAAAAAAGTAAAGAACAAATAATTTTAAAATCAATAATCTTTTGAATTGTTTCTGTATAATTTCGTATTTTCCCTAAATCAAAGCAGTATAATGTATGTATTCAGCATACAATTAGAGAGTAACGAATAATATTAATCTTTGAAAGAACCCCTGGGAGCTTGTCTGTGAGTCAGTTAGAAAGTTCCAGAAACAACGACGGGCGAAAGTGCTTACGCTATTTTAACGGGAACTTTGTTATAGTGCGAACTAGACAACAGCGAAGACTGGTAAACTGCCAATCTAGTCCATCCCATGCGCCACATATCTTACAAAACAGAATGGAGAAGTTGCGGAGACACTTAATTAACTTTAAGGCTAGGTACGAACTTTGACTGCGGGGGTGGTTAGGCTGCAGATTCGCTGGGGCATGACGCCAGAGTGAGCGATTGGCGTTTTTCACAGGATTTATGTGAACGCCGTGATGCCGCACTTCTGTCCGGAAATTAGGTAGGTAGTTGTCAACTGATTTAGAATATTGGGAAACACCACAAATCAGTCATATAACAATAATTCACATTTGATATAAAAATACAATGATAAAACATGTTTAACACAAATCGCTAATACTGATAATAAAATCACGATTTCTATGTGCAATGATAATAAATTCAGATATAATATTTCAGAAATAATTTATACTAATAAAAAAATACATTTATACATTTGGAGCATTAGTAGCAATTCGTATGAAGGGAATTTTCAAAACTCATTCTACAATAGTCGCTTAATTTGAGCCACTTCCTTGGACCACTAACAAACAAAATTATTTGCTGAGCTGTCGGAGTAAGAGGTCAAATAGTAACTTGTCTTCCTTTGAGGGGTGTATTGAGAAGCTCACTTCAGAGTTCAAGAACCGTACTCAAAGATGCAGATAGCGTAAATCTAAATCTTATTTGGTTGATTCCTTTTTCAAATTCCCAATTTCAGCGGTGGAAGTATAGCCTCATTTTTTTAGGGTTCCGTAGTCAAATGGAAAATAACGGAACCCTTATAGATTCATCTTGTCTGTCTGTCTGTCTCTCGTCCGTTTGTCACAGCATTTTTTTTCCGAAACTATAAGAGCTATACTGCTGAATCTTGGTAGGTAGATGTATTCTGTGAACCGCATTAAGATTTTGATGCAAAAATAAAAAATAATAGTAACAAATATTGGGGGCTCCCCATACTTAGAACTGAAACTCGATTTTTTTATCAAACACATACGTGTGGCGTATCTATGGATAGGTCTTCAAAAATGATATCGAGGTTTCTAAAATATGTTTTTTCCAAACCGAATAGTTTGCGTGACAGACGCTTCCAAATTGGAAAAAAGTTGGTCCCCCCTCTTACTTCTAAAATAAGAAAATGAAAAATTTTTAAAAATGTACATTACTATAAAAACTACCAACGAAAATTGTTTTGAACGAGATCTAGTAAGTAGTTTTTTTTAATACCTCGTAAATCGTAAACCGCTTCCTTTAATTTCATAAATCAATGGTACGGAACCCTTTGTGCGTGAGTCCGACACGCACTTTTCCGGTTTTTTTTTTATTAATTACTTTTCTGGTACTAGGACGTAACACGTTCCAATAATAATATCATTAATTATTATTTTAATTTTTATTATTAATTTAAATTATGAAACTATAGCGCAAGTGTGAAGTGCGTGCATGCGAGTGTGTACTAACAAAAAGAAATATTGTAATTTAGACTATTGTTATTCTCTGTATTTTCTCTCTGTGACTGCTTCTTATGTACTGTCTGTGGTACTGGCAATGTTCGAGTTGTTCATTCTCGTGTGCCTCTTTGTATTTTAAACCTATGCAATGTTTCTATCTTAAAATTACTATTATGGTAAATTTTACAGCTGTTAAAGCAACCCCAAGAAGACTTGGAGCCTGATAAATCATCTAGCTAATCGTAAAGTGAAAAATGGATGTGTTCCCTTAAAATTAGTGACCGAAACAGAGACCGTAGCTGATCCTGAAGGTATATGTAACTCTTTCAACAAATATTTTGCCACTATTGAACCCCTATTAGCGAACCAAATTCTGTCGCGCCCTGATTACAACATCCAGAACGTACAGTCAGTTTCACGCATCACACAAACCACCTCTAAACTTTTTTCCTTCAAACCATGCACAAGTGATGAAATAGTAGGCATTATCGACGGCCTTGACCCGAACTCTAGTACAGGATTGGACGGTATTAGTACCAAAAGTTTGAAATGCATTAAACGCTTAATTATGGGCAGCATAACTAAATCTATTAATATCTTGATGGCTAAAGGTCACTTTCAAATTCACTCAAACAAGCTAAAGTGACTCCAATTTACAAAGCGGGAATAAGAACAGATCCAGGCAATTACCGTCCTCATCATCATCATCATCAGCCCCTCTTCGTCCACTGCTGGACATAGGCCTCTTCGAGTGTACGCCACTGAGATCTATTTTCGGCTTCTCGCATCCAGCTCCTGCCAGCCGTCCTGCGCAAATCAACACTCCACCTTGCCTGAGGACGTCCTACACTACGTTTTGCCGTTTCGCGGTATCCACTCTGGAACACGTTTGCCCCAACGGCCATCGGTTCTACGGCTAACATGGCCAGCCCACTGCCACTTCAGTTTGCTAATCCTGTGGACTATGTCGATGACTTTGGTTCTCTGACGTATCACCTCATTTCTGATGCGATCCCTCAGAGAAACGCCGAGCATAGCCCTTTCCATAGCCCGCTGAGCGACTCTGAACTTGTGGACTAGTCGTGCCGTTAGTGTCCACGTTTCGCCTCCGTAAGTCATTACGGGTAGGACGCACTGATTGAAGACTTTCGTCTTTAGGCACTGTGGGATCGACGACGTAAAGACTCGACGTAGTTTCCTAAATGCCGCCCAACCCAACTGAATCCTCCTATTCACCTCGTTCTCAAAGTTGTTTTTGCCTAACTGCAGTATTTGCCCGAGGTATACATATTTGTGAACAACTTCGAGAACGGCGTCGTGTATCGCGATCGGTTCCGGTATAACGTGTTCGTTGAACATGACCTTGGTTTTGTCCAAGTTCATCCGTAAGCCGATGCGTAAAGAGATTCAGCCAGGTCGTTCAGCATATGCTGTAAGTCCTGCAGCGTTTCTGCCATGATGACTATATCATCAGCAAATCGCAAGTGAGAGACGTGTTCACCATTGATGTTGATACCGCGTCCTTTCCAGTTCAGCGTCTTGAACATATCCTCCATTGCATTAGTGAACAGTTTTGGGGAAATAACATCCCCTTGTCTCACTCCTCGATGCAACGGTATGGGCTCAGGTTCAGGCTCGGATCAGGTCGAGATGCATGCAATGCGTATAATCGGCCGTAGAAGTCTTCCACTTCCGAAAGGACTGCGGCTTCGAAGAAACACATCACCACTTGCTGTGGTCAACTTCGCCAGATGGCTTCTTCCAAGAGATTGTACGAACACCTTTGACCCCCGATTTTGCTCGATCGCTCTTTCGATGTCGAGAGCATTGGAGCACCGGAGGTCACGCCGTACGTGCTTGCTGATCTCTCGTTTAGAGTCCGCTTTGCTGACGAAGTGACGGGTGGGTTTTCACGTCGTTCCTTCATTAGCTCTAAGGTCTCTTCTGAAAGTTTTGACTTCTGCCCTTACGCTGCATTTCAACAAAGTCTCGTGCCTTCCTCCCTGAGGACTCGAACCACATCCATAAGGTTCTGGTTAACATCTGTTGTGGTTTCCACCGTCTTTTTACGTCCTATCTCAGTCCTACCAGTGCTATCAAAAATCTTAGAAAAAGTGATACATAAGCGCTTAGAAAATTATCTCGATTCTTTTGTTTTATTACTGATAGACAATTTGGCTTTCGACCTAAAAGTAACACATTAGCTGCAACTCTCGACTTAGTAACTAAAATTCAACAAAATATTAACAAAAAAAACATTGCCTTGGGTGTTTTAATTGATTTGAAAAAAGCATTTGATACCGTAAGTCATAAAATCCTGTTAAAAAACCTTGAAAATACAGGCGTTGGCGGTAGTGCACTAGAATGCTAATTTCATACCTCAGTGATCGCTATCAAATCGTAAAAATAGATAAGTTTCAAAGCAAATCTCTCCCTGTTTATTATGGTATACCCCAAGGATCCATATTAGGACCCTTGTTATTTTCAATTTATCAATGACATAGTTTCGATAGGGTTACACGGTCAAGTGACCTTATATGCAGACGATACTTGCCTGTTCTACTTTGGATCGTCCATAAACAGCTTAATTTCTCACGCTCAGAGAGATCTTCATGCCCTATCTTCATGGTTTCAGCAAAATCGGTTTGACAATAAACGTGTCAAAGACATCTTATGTAATTTTCAAAGCAAAAAATAAACCTATCCCTATATATATTCCTCCTGCAATAAATAGTATATCATTGCAACAAAAAACACACGAGAAATATCTCGGCTTACATATTGATACCTATTTATCATGGAACATACATATTGACTATATTAAAAAAAAATATCCTCTTTAATGGGGTCGCTACGACCTATAGCACGTTGTATTCCACGAAAAATAAGATACAATATTTACAACTCTCTTGTCAAGTCTCACTTAATTTATCTCATAGAAATATGGGGCAATGCTTCAAAAACAAAATTGTCAGAATTACAGATATCACAAAATAAAATAATAAAATTACTCTTTCACTATCCATACCTCACACCTACCTCTAAAGTATATGCTGAAACAGGTCTTATGAACTTAAAACAATTATTTACATATTACACTTGCTTGCTCATGCGTAAAGTATTGAATAAAACCATCCACACCTCAATACTGATAACACGACGCTCGCCGAAACGCACAACACGGCGCGGCAGTTTTTTGGTTCTACCCACAATACGAACTAATTCACGAATGTTCACTTTTGAGGGAGTACAGATATTTATCAAGTTACCGCCATCAATAAAAAACACTGAATGTGAATTGTCGTTTAAAAAGAGTATTGGTAATCACCAATTTAACATTTCACATCCTCAAAAACATAATCATGTTTTTGAGGATGTGAAATGTTAAATTGAAATACAAATCAATGTAAGTAAACAAGAAAGTTAATACAATGTTCAGCTCATACACTAGCGCGAACGATGTTTGTTAATTATTGTAAATATTAATTTTATTCTCAAGTAAGTAATGTTATGTCTTTTTTTTTGAGAAATAAAGAATCTTTAAACCTAAATTAAAACGATCGCAATGGTTGTAGAAATGATCGCTGATACTCACGCTGAGGTAGACCTGCCTAAGTTTGTAATAGCCTGGTGGCTGGTATCCTCTTAGCTGATTCTGCTTTTCATACACCTGGATCTATTAGTGTTCCCCTGGGTGATGCTTTCGTTCTGCTCCTAAACGTGAACTGTTACTAGTGGTCTCACAGCTGTATCTACCATTTTTGGATTTAGCCTTTCCTGCTCTATCCCAGGCTGACAAGGCCCTCCGATCTTGAATTACCTAAGACAGGCGTTTTCTTGCCTCACGTCATTGATAAGTTTTGGAAAATCGAGGAAGCTTCCCAATTAGAAGTCCCAAATCTGTTTGCGACTCCTTTACATACAATAATTCTTTAGAAAATAAAAGTGAAATCCCTACTTAGCGTAGTGTCATTGGGATCTATATCGCGCTTGTTTTTCCAGAGGGTCCTCGTTGACTATCGATACATCCAAGAATCGTAGTCTCATTTCATAATCCAGAATCAACCCAGATAATCAGAACTCGAGATCGATCAGAATCAGCAACGTTGAGATATGAAGTGATATTGCCGGAACTGTTCACAGCTGCGTTGGCCAGCCAATATCTTAAACACATCCTGTGTTTAAGATATTGGATTGTTAAGGACTGAACATCAACGTCCACATGCGAGTAGGTAACGCACCTACTGTCTGTGGATAAAATTATGGTCTTATCATGGAAAACTTGGGCACAATCTTTGTACAGTATTCCAATAAATGCATTTTAAAATAAACATAGATAAAACAAAAATCATATAAAATTCCCATATACATGGGAATTCTATATGATATTTGTTTTATAAGTAATGTCACTGAAAATTGGCCACTTCAATTGGCCTTAAAAAGAGCGGTAAAGTTATCCAAAAGGCCATTTTTCTGATAGCCTCAGTATTAAAGATTTCTCGTTGAATCAAATGCTTGACAAGTTTTTTTAAATAACTGTGCTGTATAAAATGTTTATAGCAAAGAAGATTGGCAAGAAACTATACATTGTTGGTACCATAGTTAGTCTAAGTGTACGGCGATAAAAATACCATGTATTTCTTCGTTTTTAATAATGTAACAAAAAAGGTAATCGCACCATATGTCTACAACTGCTAAATAAAAAGATAAACTCATTTAAAAAATAGAGCATAGGGGTAACGAAACGTTATAAATCACTTATGTTTTGACTTTTGCAACGCTTTGTCGATAACTATGTATTATCAAAACGTTGTAAATGTCAAAATATGTGATTGATTTAATATTGACATAATCTATGCACGACACGACCATAAATGATATTGCATGTGACCACAGACAAAGTAGTATCTGTGACGTTAACTTGTCTTTGCCGGTTGCCATAATGGTGACAGATTTTTCATTTATATCTAAAAATACAGAACTCAGCTAGGAATAGTAATATTACATTCATAAATTCTAGTGATATTATCAGTACTCTAACTGTCATTAATCAATTATCAGAATATATATCAATCTATAATCGATATATCTGTAACGAATGAAATAGTTATTTTTCTTATGCATATTGCGTTTTAATATTGCTTGGTACATAAATACGTTTTGTTATCAATATTCCCTGAAATTGTAACTTAAATATTTCTCTATTTACAAAAGTTATAGATTTTTCTCAGTTAAAGAAAAATAGGTAACCAGTTACCGTTTACAAAATATCAAAATGTCAGAATCGTACATTTAACAATGTAATGGGTACCAGGCTTGCCAATCTTCTTTGTTTCATTTAGATACTGAAATTTACACAATCTTAATTGTAAGTCCTGAAGAATTGTTTGTTTGTGTTATGATGACTTTTGACCAAGAAAAGCTTAAATATTATCAATCAGATTTAAAATGTAAATACTCAATTAGCTCTGAATGAATGAATGTGAATACTCAATTACTGAATACTAAATAATCTCAAATAGCCGCACAGACGTTACTTGGTTCGGTAAGTTAAACTATTAAAAGGAAAATATAGCTATGATGGCATGATGATCGCCTTCTACTGTTTTTTTTTATATATAAGAATCTCGCAAAGTAAATAAAATCGAAGATAACCGAGATACGTAAACGCAGCCATCGTGGACTTATCAACTTGGCAATGCTAGAACAAATTCCGCAAAAAAAAAATATTAAAAGTGTAAGTTACCCTTTCACGGATTAAAACAATCAAAATGCATCCATAAATACATTTTTGAGATATATTCTGAAAATATTAACCACTTTGTGATCTAATTTATTCTTCGAAACAATCCTGGCTCAGAGTTATAATCATTTCATAGATAAAATAAAATCAACAAGTCTACTGCTTTATTATGGTTGCTGTTAATTAGCCCCCGAACGGAGACCGCAATACAGGCACTGGTATTATTAATTCTTAGCAAATTACTCTGCATGTAGCTAGAGTTAGAAGTTCGAGCAATGCGCATCCAACAAACGGGATAAACAGTCCCAAAAGTTTCAATTGAAAATGTTAAAATTATGTTTTTGAATTTATCGCCCGTAGAACGTTGATACAACAATCAAAAAGGAATTGCTTGTGTAAACAAAGGCTAAAATGTTGGGGTCGTATCTGCAATAATATTTTATATTACTTTGACTGCAAGTAATACTTGTGTAGTCTTTATATTAATAACCCAAGTATACCAAATATTTTTCTTGCTATCTTTATTCTGACCACATTTTATTTCGGCCTTAATTAGGCGCGAATCTTGTTTCTGTTATATAATTTCATAATAATTAATTTTTCTAATTAAACTTATATTAATGTAATATAAATTGTCCTGTTTCAACCAATATTGTTATTGATGTCAATTCAAATACATTTAAATATATTTATATATGCGATACATACTCTATTTAAATATATGTAAACATATTTAACAATATGTTTTTGTACCAGTATTATTCAATATATTAAACTATATATATAACGGTGTACATCACCAACCATTTATATTGACATACTTCATAATTGCATATTTTCTAATATTACAAGCTATTATGTAAATTTTTACTCAAATTTAATTTATATTTACTAAGCTGCTTATCTTATATGTGTAAATGTATAAGTATGTATTTTTAGTATTAATAGTAAATTGATGAAATATGTTGCATATTGTTTATATTGAGATTTTCCTAGAAATAGATTTTCATATTATAAAATATGTCATTATGAAGTATATTATATTATATTTCGCATTTAATTGCATTAAAAAATTATCTCCTTAACACTTATATTGAACATAAATATCATTTGCGCAAAATCGTAAGCAGAAGCTTACGATTAAGTTAAATTAACTGGGGCAATGTCTGAGCAAATGAAACACATAAATGTCAACCAAGCGAATGTCCATAATAGTAAGTATTAATAGACATACTTAACCGAGGATCTAGGTTTTATTAAGATACTTACCCAAAGAATATGGGGTGTGTTAATTTTGGGTTCAAGCCACCCATGTACATAAAGCGTGTGTTGTAGGAAAGAAACTATAAAATACTCTGTTGTCAATTAGGAACAACAAACTAATGAGAAGGTTTTACATATATAAGGCAAAATAAACCCCTAGAATTAATTTCCCAGATAACGTAAGCCTTCAACAATCTTGCGTAACATTGGTTTTAAGGTAATGTGACAAATACAGCCATGCACGTTTTTGAACACTAACTTCAATTTAAGTTTGATATGTCAAGATCATCAGTCTTGTAATTAAGATCGAATTTTAAAAGTGTCCGAGTGAATTTCGTGTAAGTTCAGTGGAAATTTTTGCCCAAGCATCCGTTCTAACGTTGTCATTTCATTTTTCAATGACGAAGAATCATTGACTAAAATAAAATAACATAAAATAACTTGTCATTATTAAGATCACATTTTCTCCATTAATTAAACAGGAGAATCTCTCTTTGAATGTGTTACATAAATCAACAGTCAAATAGGAAACCTCTGCTTGAATCTGTTGTCAAATTGTCCTCATACCTGTATCCTCTTCAATATTTATTTCTCTCTCCAAATTAGGAGACATAAAATTTGACGAAACCAATATTTTCGAAGACGGTGACAATTTTATACGGCAGCTTCGTTTTTATTGTTCATATTTAAGTTTTTGAATAAAACGAAAACAAGTCCTCTGTCTCTGAATTTTATCTTTTAGGTTTTCTCATTAATATATTTAACGGTGTATTACTTTAAAACAATAAAATTGGGTTACAAATTAATGCATCACCGCACCGTGCCGATGGGTACGTTTTGTTTTCTCTAAAATACGCGACATATACGATGAGAAGGCAGTGGAACTGCATAGTAAATTTCATGAAGATATCTCGGACTAAGCATAATTCACTATATGTATGTAATAAGCATAATACTTTAATGTGATTCCGTTCACATTGAGTTTATTTCAATAAAAAAATCCACTTTCAGCACATTAAGTTGTGAGAGTATGAATAAATAAAAATAAATATGTGTTATATATGTATAATATGTGTAAAAATAAATATATGTATTAATACATTTATAATATTGATTAGCCATACAAGACTAAAGTTAGAAGTAAAAGAAAGTAATCAATCAAAATATTCATAACTATCCTGCTGTTTCTTTTGATTTTCAAAACTGTATAATCATTCATCACTATATACAATTGTAGTTTTATTATTTGTTTTAATATTTAAGTACTAAAAATATTATACAGTATTTGAAAAAATAATGGGTACTCGATCTATGGTTCAGTGAACTTTTCGAAATTAATTTCATTACACAAGGAAATAGCTGACTCATTAATACATATTACAACTAATATGGTGCGCAAAAAATAAATTATGCTTTATTCTTTTTTTTTTTCATTTATCTTTATACAAATATCACAGTCCTATTTCTATTACAATTAAATATTTTAGAATCGAGATAAACCACCATATTTATTAAATTTAATTATTAATAATGATAAAGGCAGATGAGTATTTTCACAATATAATTATTTTTTTTATTTATTTTAATCTATACTTTGCACCCTATCTTAACATTTATAGAATACTACATAAACGGACACTTTCTGTATCTCCCATATCTATCAATCCAATCAGATATTGCGAGGTTGAAAGAGGAGTCAGTGTGGGGATAACCAGTGCTGATGCATCGTAAAGGGCTCTTGATTCTATCCTGGCGCTGCTTCTGACTCCCTCCTCTGCAACACTATGAACACTTACATGGTAAATACATAAAACTGTATAATATTGTGGAACATTACAAATAGTTCATTGATCATTTTTTATTACAAGCGAATAATGTTGACATTAATAAGAATCTGAATTTATGCTAGAATAGTGTGAAGTCAAACGTCATATACGTCTTTCGTTACAAAGTTTAGTCTTTATTTATTAATATTTAAATCATTTTTAATTGTAACATAAATATTGCGGTGTATTTTTTAATAAAATTCTTCTCATATTTTAGGTTTTTTAAAATTATTTGTAATTATAAGATCTATTTTCTAAAAGAAATGTGATATTTTATACAAGTCTATTGCAAACTCATATTACTGTCTGTGTAAATAACTAATTATAAAATGAAAAAGCAGATTTTTTTACAATTTGCTAAGCAAATTCCAGACCATTCTGACAAAACCTCATAAGCTCAAAAGGTCTAATTTTTAAAGATGTAATGTGTTTCGTTAAAATTAACTGTTAACAATATTCTGTCGTAAATTAAATATAGGTATCATTTATTTTTAATGGTATACTTGATGACGAATTATTGTACTACTGAACTTGAAGAAAGCTTTCAAGTCACACTAGAAACTGTTCATCAACATTCAAGTCATTGACTAGGCATTTTATAGGGTTTTGAACAATTACTCTTTCAACTAAATATTTTTCACGATCAATTAACAAACATTCCGCAGTGATAACTATATGTTTAAAAAATGAGTCCATTCAAATTCATTCTTTGACATTGATATATAAGGGCGGCAGTCGCAAAATAGTGCTTAGTAACTAAAACTAATACTAAAACTAGTAAAAAATAAGTTTTGTTTTTTTTTAGCACCTATTTATTAAGTACTTCGATTCGATCTTTTGATCCAAGCGCTCGCGGAGGATGAGGTTGCCCTGGCGGTCGTCGCAGAGTACTCTGTCCCGAACCACCCAAGGTGGTTTGGGGACGACCAGGGCTTGGTCGCCATTTATTGGGCGACCGACCGACCGCACTGCACCCTGCTCACTACGGGCCGGGTACGTGGCCGTGGAATGGGGGTCCACGGCCACGATAGGCTGTTACATCTCCCCGAACTGCGGCCTCGCCGCATTCGAGGCATTTCTGGACGGGGTAGCGAACTGCGTTCGCTGTTGCGCTCCCCGTCCAGTCTTCGTCCTGGGTGATTTTAACGCCCACTCGCGAGAGTGGGGCGACACCCGGGACGACGTAAGAGGGGGACACTCCTGGAGTGGGCGGCGGGACTGGACCTCCGGCTGTTAAACCGGGGTTCGGTCAGCACCTGCGTGCGGTGGCAGGGGGAGTCGATCGTCGACCTGTCATGGGCGACTCCCTCTGCGCACCGCATGGTGTCAGGTTGGAGGGTGGCGGCGGAGGTGGTTACACTCTCCGACCACCGGCACATCGTGTTCGACGTGTCGGTGGCCCACCGTCGCCCTTCCCGCACACTCCAGGAGGACAGCCGTCCGCGACGTTGGTCCATCAAGCGGCTGGACCGGGATGCGGCCCTAGCCGCTGCCCACGTCGCGGACTGGGCGGAGGAGGCACGGATTTCGCCCGACCTCGATGTGCATGCGCGGGCGCCTGGCTCCGGGGCACGATGACGTCGATCTGCGACGTCTCCATGCCCCGAGTCAGGCCGCCCCGGCGGCGCTCTGCGTACTGGTGGAACGAGGAGATCGCGCGGCTACGGGTCGTTGTAGTAGCCGCGCGCCGCCAGTACCTCAGAGCCCGTCGAAGACGGCGAGCCTCAGTCGACGAAGTCCTGAGCGCCAGAAGCGCGTACGGAGCCGCGGCCAAGGCGCTCGGCGTCGCCATCGCCGACGCCAAGGCGCGGTCCTGGCGCGAGCTGCTGGGGGACTGGAGAGGGACCCATGGGGGCGCCCGTACCGGATGGTACTGGGCAAGCTCCGACCGTGGGTCCCTCCGCTGACGGAGACCCTGGACCCTCTCGTCGTGGGAAGAGCGGTGGATACGCTCTTCCCGAGGGTCCGGGACAGTCCCCCGCGCCCCGTCGCCCGGCCCTTGGTCGGACGACCTCCGGGTGACGGAGAGCGAGCTCGCCGGGGCCGTTTCGCGGCTCTCTGCGCGCAACACTGCCCCGGGACCGGATGGGGTCCCGGGAAAGGTGCTAGCGCTGGCGCTCAGGGCGTTAGGGAGCACGGTGAGGCAGCTCTTCACGAGCTGTCTCCGCGAGGGCGTGTTTCCCGTTGACTGGAAGTCGGCCAGGTTGGTGCTCCTCAGGAAGGAAGGAAGGACCGGCGACGTTCCATCTTCGTTCCGTCCGATCTGCTTGCTGAACGAGGCGGGGAAACTCTTCGAGAGGGTTATCTCCGCTCGTATCAGCGAGCACCTGTCGCGCGCGGGTCCCGACCTATCGGACTGCCAATTTGGATTCCGGCGGGGACGATCAACGCTGGACGCCGTCCAGCGTGTTCGTTCCCTGTCGGAGTCCGCAGTCCGATCGGGGGGGGTGGCGTTGGCGGTGTCGTTAGACATCGTCAACGCCTTCGGCACCCTCCCCTGGCAGGCCATTAGGGAGGCGCTCGTATACCACGAGCTGCCTCCCTACCTGCGGGCAGTGGTCGGGGACTATCTGCGCGACAGGACGATCGGCGTGATGGGACGGGACGGGATGGAAACGTCGAGGAGGGTCGAATGCGGCGTTCCGCAGGGGTCGGTGTTGGGACCCCTGCTATGGAACCTCGCATACGACGCGGTCCTTCGCACCAGCCTTCCTCGCGGCGTGAGTGTCGTCTGCTACGCTGACGACACTCTCGTCGTGACGACTGGGGCCGACTTCGAGCCGGTGCTCAGGCTTGCCGAGCTTGGGGTGGCATGTGTCGTGCGGGCGATCCGCCAGCTGGGTTTACAAATAGCGCCTCACAAAACCGAGGCGCTATGGTTCCACGGCCTTCCGAGGCGCCGGGAACCACCCAGTTGCCGGATCCGGGTGGGTGACGCGGTGGTCCCGGTGGGGCCGTACATAAAGTACCTGGGCCTCACCCTGGACCGCCGCTGGAGCTTCGAGGAGCATTTCGTGCGGTTGGTCCCCCGAGCCAAAAGGGTGGCGGGCGCATTGCATCGCCTGCTGCCCAATCTCGGGGGACCGAGGGATGGAGTCCGCCGCCTGTACGAGGGCGCGTCGTGCGATCCGTGGCCATGTATGGGGCTCCCGTGTGGTCGCAAGACTGCGCGAGGTCCCCCCGCTGCAGAGCTCTGCTACGGAGCCTGCAGCGGATAATGGCCATACGGATCGTACGAGGCTACCGTACAATCTCGTACGAGGCGGCGACAGTTCTGGGACGCTCCCCCCCATTCGACATCCTGGCCGACATGTACGCGGCGACGTATGCGTCGCGGCGTGTCGACCGGGGGGCGATGGGGGGAGCGCCCTGGAACCCGCGCACGAAGTGCCTAAGCGGGAGTGGCACCGACGGATTGTGGCGGCCTGGCGTGCGCAGCTCGAATTACGGATCTGCGCGCGCCAGCGGGCCGTCGGTGCCGTACTCCCGCACCTCGAAGCTTGGCTCAACGGGAAGGAGGAGGTCACCTACCGATTGACTCAGATACTCACCGGGCACGGCTGCTTCGGTGAGTATCTGTGTCGAATAGGACGGGAGGGATCGACACATTGTCACCACTGCGCATCCGACCTCGACTCGGCCCAGCACACGCTGGCGGAGTGCCCCGCGTGGGCCTCCGAGCGCCGAGTCTTGGTCGCAGAGATCGGGCGAGATCTGTCTCCGCCGGCATTGATTGCGGCAATGCTGGCGGACGAGGGAGGTTGGAGGGCTGTGGCCTCCTTCTGTGAAGCAGTAATGCTCCAGAAGGAGGCCGCCGAGCGGGGTCGGGAGATGGCCGATCCCGCTCGAAGGAGGCGGCGCCGGGCTCGGTAGCACAGCTGCGGCGCCGCCGCGGGTCGCCGGCGGGCGCGAGTAAGTCGCGACCGCTACGGCGACCCGGGATGGACCACGCCCCTTCCGTGGCCGGGGGGCGTCGTCGGTGGAGGGGACCGGGGGAGGTGGTAGCTTCCCCCGAGGAGGGCTCCCCTCTAGAGAGGGGAGCGGAGGCTGGGGGTTCCCGGAAGTGGCCTTTGTGTTCCCGGGGGCTCCCTACATGCCTGAGGAAGGCCATCCCTGAGGTTTTTAGTGGGTAGGCCTCCCCCTTCTGGGGAGGAGAGCCCCACATAACCCCGGCTCGCCACAGCCGGGGTATGCAATTTAATGCATTTTCCTCAGGGGAACAAAAAAAAAAAAAAAAAAAAAAAAGTACTGTCGATTCAATCACTAATATTATGCTAAGCACAAAACGAGACATGACCAACATCTACCACATATGTACATTTTTTACTCGAAAACAAAAGATTGAATTGAATTAGACCACAAAAAACAGTAACGTATCTGTCTGTGTAATGAAAACCTGAAATAACGGTCGTGCCTCGGACTTTCAGGCCCGTTACATATTGTATCGGTAGTAAATATTTGCCCCGTATTGGAATTCTTACCCAATTCTCTGTTGAAGAGAAAAGTATCAGTAACCAGTGAGGATTGAATATGGGGTTGGAAACGGAATTCCAATTTGGCACGTTCTAGCTCACCTTCAGAAATTATTCGAGAATATAAAAATCTGAGAATCATTAAAAAGATTCTTGCATAATGTAGTACTACTAGTACTACTACTTTTCGCTAGGGGCGCTGTACAAACTTTTTATACAATTATTTACGCTGTTGATATCGTTTGCAAACGAATGTAAACTCATGGTAGCTACACTGTTGTCTGTAACGAGCACTGCATGTCTACTTTAACGAGAACCTAACTCTTGCTTGGTTTTCGTTTCGAAATCGTCATCGAAACATTTGAAATAATTGTTTGTAGCAAATAATTATTTCAAATGTCTCGTGTACAAGCTACAAAGAATAACTACAAATTTGTATGAATTCAGCACAACACAGTATCGATAGATAGGTTCCCTAGTTATTTTTATATTTGAGAAATTATTAGTTATCAGCTTATAAGATATCTAATGTGTATTAAATAACACACGGTTACAACACAATAAATGGTAATGGTTATATAATAAAAGTATATATAAAATATTATCTAGCAGTTCAGGTCAGGTCTGTTTTTGGTTGTAAAGAACCATTTGATAAACTGAAACTGTATAAATAAATGCTATAAATTATATACATATATGAAGACAATCGAATTGTTTATCATTCTGAGCCCAAATATTAATAAAAAATAATTATTATTTGTGAGAAAGTAAAGTCGGATAATATGTTAAGTAAATAAAAAATCGTACAAATTTACCTTGCATATATGTTATCCTAGGAATTATCTAGGGCAATCTTCAATTAAATTGTAATAGTATAAGCTTAGCTTAGGATTTCAGAAAGGGTTAATCAGATATGGAGAAGTAGAATAAATTATTCGGTTTTGTTTATGTAAATAAGTAAGCATATTATAATTTTATCAATTGTTCTATATAGTTTTTTATTAAGAAAGGTCTAAACGTGGTGTGTTATGAAACCTGCGTGGGTTTGCCATCCCATACCAGGCGCCCGGAGGCGCCAGGAGTTCCCATGACCTTGTCACGCCGCGCTGCAGCTCTCCTTGGCTCGCCGACGATCGAAGCTCTTGCGGCAACGCGTAAGTGAGGGGTATTCAGTTGGTGGGCCGCGCGCTTAAGCGCGCGGAGAGTCCGACATAACCCCGCGGTTTTCCGAAAAAAAAAAGGTGGTGGATAGGGGAACGCCGCCAGATATGGGGGGTACCGGCTTCGGCCAGGGCGAGACAAAACGGAGGGAGGGTGCTGCCGCCCTCCGGGGCAGGGGCCAAGAGGAAGAAAACCTCGTCAAAAAATAACTTTGTGGGGTTCGCCCCGAGGGAGAGGTCCTTTTCAAGGCCAGCAGCTGATTATCGGCGTGGGTTGGTTGTAGGAGTCCGGCGGCCGCCCTTGTAGCAGTGCGGAAGGTGCGCTAGTCGCCATGCGTCGGCGGGGTCGTGGTGGTCGCCCGCAAGGGTTCCCATGGGGATTAGCGCTCGGCCCCGGCGTGATGCAGATCTCCTTGGGGATTAGCGCTCGCTAAAAAAAATAGGTGTATTATGGAAAGGATAAAGATTTCTTTAGTTTATTAAAATAACACGGTTGACACACGGTGTCGTTGTTTCTTATTTTTGTTAAGTTGATTTAAATGAATGTAAATTAACAAAGATTATATTAAATTCTAGTTTTATCAAGTATAATGTTTAATTAGGTAAATAAACATCCATAAACATTATAAATTTCATATCGGTACCACAAAAATCAACTTCGTATAAATATCACACACTTAACAATGAACATAAAACTAACTAATAACACAACATAGAGACAAGACTATTTGTATTAAGTCTCAATTAAGTACAAAACTCGAATAAAAACTGGGCATACATTTCGAGATTTCTTTATTTTTGAACCAAATAAACTGTAGCCGTTCATTCTTTCGTAACTCTAATGTAAAAACGAAAATACAGTACTTAACGTTTGTACATGTAATATATTTTATAATTAAATAATCCATGATCTTTAATAATATAGACGTCTGATAATAATAAGCAATATTACGTCAGTAATATTATACGGTGGATGAACACGCCTTTGCTTTTCAGATTGCTGTCGAAATATTTTCTTGTAACCCAAAGCTATTTATTTCATCATGTAGTAACGGGATAACTTTAAAAAATATCATTCATATCAACATTCATTGTATGTATTATATGTATATATATATAATACATACAATGCATTGTATGTATATATATACGTATATATATAAATATAGAAATATATTCTGTGAAAAGAGCAACTAAATGTATAATTGAAGTAACTTTCCTTATCAGATTCACGATGTTATCCGGCACAGACACTTGGCAGAAACTGGGCGAAGCCGTAATGTGATTAATTTATCGCTACCAAAAGCTGTACTTGAATGTGTTGACGTATATATTGACTTTTTCTTTTTGTGCTACAGTCAATTGAAACTCCTCTTCGTTCGATTTGTTTCCATTATATTCTTTGCCCCTGCTTCCTTGAAATGAAACACGTCTACTCAATACATTCTTGAGCGTAGCATATTGAAATAATTTACTACATATCTTCTATACGCATTAACTTATCATATTGTCGCTTATATTAATGTATTATATTGTCGGTATGTTTTTATTGTATTTGTGATATTATGTTACTCCGGTAAGAAGAAAACTATTTATTGATTACCTTTAAAAAAGTTGTCCAGGACATAATCGGTAGTTCCGTAACAAGGATTTTCAGTGATAGTAATAACATAATCATTCTCGCCTTACGTATGTTTAGTTGGTTCGCCTCAAAAATTGGTCTAAACATAACGTCACACAAACATGCGGGTTATCTCCGGAAATCCGGCATCGCCACCGGATACCTCGCTTATGTTCACTGCGGCCGAGATAAGAGCACCCTGTTTTGTGAAACACAAAGATAACATATTCAAACAGACGTATTTAGTGAAAACGCCGAGGGTTGGCCGGGATTCCTGCCATCGTATATACGATATAATATAGCGAGGCATAGAGTATTAAACAAACATCTTCAATATTCTATGTGATTTGATAATAGTATACAAGATCTATTGCAATACTTTTTACATTACAAAACAAATAATAATAAATGATATAGCTTGATTGTTATGATGCCTGTTTATTCTTTATATGTTCTGACGTTTAACTGTTACCATTCTTACAAGAAATAATACAATTTTATACAACAAAAATAAATTAATAATTATTTTGTTTCTCGAACATTTTTCGGGCTAATCACTTTATATGAAATAAAACGTGGTAAAAATACCTAATTAAAACGTAGAAAATAATAACATCTAACTTCTATCCATATCCAATTCTCTGCCTCAATTTTTAAGATATCGTATAAAATATTATACATTCTCAGAGTAAAAGCTGAAAGACTACAATTATGCGCGTATAAAATAAAATAGCCTATAGAATAGCGCAACTTGAGTCCCGGTGGCAGTCCCAGGGCACATTGCTAGCAGGAGTCACGGCTGTTGGACGGAAAGTTCCTCTTTTAAGATGCAGGGTACTAGTGACACAGTACCAATTGGTGTTTGAAGCTTAACATTGCTCGGCTGAAACTCGGCTCGACATTAGTCTATGACAAAAATTTAAGCTCGCTGGCGACAATTATTTGAACATATTCGCCTAAGCAATTATGTGAAAAGTTTGTCCCTTTTTTGCAACTAAGTTTTTAAAATAACCACACATTCCTTTAATATCTTTAACCACACATTCTTTTATATTTTAGGATCAGCCTCTGTTACCTCGTATTGAAATTCAACTTCAGAAAAACAATTGACAACAAGAATATCCTCTTTATTTGCCGAAGAAGTTTAAATCGTAATCCGACCGTGGCATTAGATTTTCGTCCCACACCTTGCACAAGTGTACTCCACATAGAATACATTTACTGGTACTCCAGCTTAAAGAGAAAGAATATCCTTTTTGTTCTCCTGCTTCATGCGTTCCTTAAAAGCATATCTGTTATAATATATATTATATTTACATTGTTTATTAGCATTATTATATATCAGCATATTAGCATTATTATTTTATTATACCTGTAGCATAGAAAAAAACAAATTCACTCAAACTTCGATCCAACGAATTTTGTTGATATCGATCAATATAGACCTCAATCTATGATTTAGAAAGGTTTATATGCATGTATAACACATGCGTACTCGTATTACAGTAGCAGAAAGTACAGTACACTCGTGTTAAGCTAGAAATGGTCGCTAGTGTATTTATGTAACAAATCACTACTACTTACAGGGTTATAAAAATCATTTTATATATTGAGAAATACGGTAACAGCTGTATTAAGTCATTTATTACTAGCTGTGCCCACGACTTCGTCAGCATTTTTAAATATTTTTCAATACACATTAATACATTTTTTCATAAAAATTTTACATATTTATATCATATAAAAAAGTTGCCTATGTCCTCCTCACGGTTCAGTGGTTGCCTGCTGTGCCTGCCTGCCTGTGCGTCGCAACCTCATACAAAAATAATCCTTATAGCATGATTCAGTATTCACGTCAGATGGTTTATTATTAGCGTATTTCATGTATAACTTGGGTGTTTCTATACCGATTTCTATGATTATTTTTTAAGAAATTGTTAATAATGTTATTTTTTTTTTAATTAGGGATGACTGAAAGCTTTATAAACGTAAGAGTAGACAAATATAATCAGAAAGCATCGAACTGCTAAGCTATCCGGATTTAGACATGTGGTTGTGAGTCAACCAAAAAAGATAGATTTTTTTTATAATTTTAAGGAGAACATTTCTGTCATACATGATTTCTATGTAACTTTAACCATTAAGGTTGCACACGCGACAGACGCTTAAAAAATTGAGTAACTTGTTTGTAGCGTGATGAAAAATATATTATAACCAGCTCAGGAGTAATTAGAGATTCGTTAAAATCCGTCGAGGAGTTTTTTTTCTCTATCGGTTATACAGAGAGACAGACAAAAATTTTACTGATTGCATTTTTAGCATCAGTATCGTTCCCTAATCACCCCCTGATAGTTATTTTGGAAATATATTTCATATACAGAATTGACTTCTCTACAGATTTATTATAAATTAGCGACCCGCCCCGGCTTCGCACGGGTGCAGTGAAAAAATGGTTATGGTGGGTTATCCCTAAGAGATAGACATATACCATCGCGGACTTTTTTGTGGATTTTTGTAAGTTGTACAATACTGTAGTACATTATTTTGGTCTATCTCGTAGGGTTCAGCCAGCGTTTGCAATATAAGCGCAAAAAAACGTGCTTATTTACGACATCACATTAGAAACCTTTAAATTTATCAGTGTTTCTCTACTATATTATGCATTTATTATACATACAAACCTTCCTTAAGAATCACTCTATCTATCAAAAAAACCGCGTCAAAATCCGTTGCGTAGTTTTAAAGATCTAAGCATACATACGGACATACAGCGAAAGCGACTTTGTTTTATACTATGTATTGATAAGTATAGATTTAAATATAATGGTATTCTTTTGGATATTGCATATTTAATACTTAAGCAATACACAATTTTCGGAATGACCGGTGAAATTTAAACTTTAGGAAAGATCAAACCAAATACATTTGTAAATAATAGGTGTATGTAAACATATTTGGGGATTGAAGGATCATTCTCCTCCGTGCTAAAACAACGTTTTATTGCTTATGAGAAAATATTTTAGCTTTCACACCAGCACACTCATTCCGACGGAGATGGCTTTGCTCCAGTTTATTGTAACGGCATCATACGTTGGCTATAAAGATCTTGCACTAAAGGCAATTCGTGCAAATAATAAGTGAATGACTTCTTAAATTTTATACAGTTTTAAGTGTAGCTATAACGAAATTTAAGATTAATGTGTTTAATAGTTTTAAATATGCGGGATATGGTTATACACACATATTTGTATTTCAAGTTTTGTCAAAAACAAAAATAAAAATTCAATTAATATTTTGTGTTATTGTTCCGCCCTGTCTGAGTATGTGCTGACCAAAAGTGACAACTTGTATACGAAACTGATAATATATTTTTTCTATGGAATAGACGGCGAGGTAGCTCAAGATGAATTAAATCAATATATAAAAAAACATATATTTTGCAAAACATGTAAACGAAGTACCTACTGATTAAATATTAATACTATTAATAGGCCAACAACACTTGAAAAACTCACGAAGAACTTGAATATTTTAATGGTATTGACATTGGACTGATAAGCAGAGGTCGGAATTAGGTAGAGTTATTTGTACTTTTGATATTAATGTGGATCTTCCCGAGATTTCTAATGGACAATCCCGTATGGCCAACAATATTACAAATAAATAATAATAAAAACCTCAGAGATAGACAAATAAAACAAAGATAACATACAATTTTTATTAGTTTACATTAATTCGCCGCTTGTACGAGGGCGTCGTGCGATCCGTGGCCATGTATGGGGCTCCCGTGTGGTCGCAAGACTGCGCGAGGTCCCCCCGCCTGCAGGCTCCGTAGCAGAGCTCTGCAGCGCGCTCTGCACCGAGGGAGCGATGGGGGGAGCGCCCTGGAACCCACGCACGAAGTGCCTAAGCGGGAGTGGCACCGACGGATTGTGGCGGCCTAGCGCGTGCAGCTCGAACTACGCATCACCTCCCGCACCTCGAAGCTTGGCTCCAAGGGAAGGAGGAGGTCACCTACCGATTGACTCAGATACTCACCGGGCACGGCTGCTTCGGTGAGTATCTGTGTCGAATAGGACGGGAGGGACCGACACATTGCTACCACTGCACATCCGACCTCCACTCCGAGCGCCGAGTCTTGGTCGCAGAGATCGGGCAAGATCTGTCTCCGCCGGCATTGATTGCGGCAATGCTGGCGGACGAGGGAGGTTGGAGGGCTGTAGCCTCCTTTTGTGAAGCAGTGATGCTCCAGAAGGAAGCCGCCGAGCGGGGTCGGGAGATGGCCGATCCCGCTCGAAGGAGGCGGCGCCGGGCTCGGTAGCACAGCTGCGGCGCTGCCGCGGGTCGCCGCACAGAGGGGTATTTGACCCAAAAAGCTGGCCAAAAATATTTTACACTTTTAATGGCTGCCTAACAATGTTTTATTTAAGGTTTTGCTTGAATAAGGTAAAAAAAAGGCAAACGTAATATATACAATCATTTATTCTTCATTTTCATCTTCAAAACTTACATTTGAAATGTCACTTTCTACTAATAAATTTACAAGATCAGCTGAAAATTGTATTTTTTTTATTCTTCCTCTTTCTCATGCCCGTCAGGACAGGGTCAGAGGTTAAGAGGAGCCTGTTTAAAACATCTGCGTTGCAAGCTACCCGGGAAAACTTTCTGGTGTAGTTGTGTCTGAACATTCTAATATGTTTGTTGCGTGCTTCTGCAGCTTCTTCAGACAGCTCTTTGTCCTATTGGAAGAATGGCTTCCGTCATTACTTCAGCCCCATGGCGCAATATTTTATGCAAGGTCGGAGACATAGGGTAAAGTTATAAAAGAAACGTACAATTTAGCCGTTTCTTGACAATAATTTTCAAATTTCTCTATGTTTATCTTTAAACCACAGCACAATGTGTCTAAATAATTTTAAATCTGTAAATTAAATTTAAGTCTATTCCGGTAATTGCTGGAGATATGTTATAGTTAACAAAAAAGCGTCTACTCGTGTTCCCATCATTGGTGTTGCCAAAGTTTGCTTTTGTATATCCACTAATAGACCAAGTTGCTCGCGGAACTTATCTTGGCTTTCTTTTTTCTGTTCTCGACTATTTGTTTCTCCTCAGCAGTAAGGCGCATATTCCATTTGTATTCTTTGAGCCACTCCGCATTGGTTTCAAGGAATCTGGCCTTTGTTTTGCGAGCAGCTTTCCATTTTTGTTTAAATTGATGTTTTATAACTGACAATTTTTGGCTTAATATTAGCAATATTTTGATCATTTTCATCATACTGATTGATCAGTTCTTTTTCCATAAAATTCATTTTTCGTTAAAAATTGAGGTGTTTGAGCGTTCCATTATATCGAACAAGTCATTTCGAGACAAAAACTTCACTCCAGACGAGCCTATAACAAAAAAAGACATTAAAATATAAGTAAAATTTCGTTAAGTAAAAGTTTATATGTTTACAGAAAAAAAAATCACGAAAAATAGGCGGGCGCATTCGGGCGGCTGTTATGTTTTTAATTACATCCTATAAGGTCTACTTTACAACATACAATAGAAATTTTGACTTAGAAATGATGAGAAACTTATTAAAAAGTCCTTTGATTTCTCAAAATGTGTTTTCATAAGAGTTTTTTTTCGTGGTTACATCTTATGGATATAATTAAAATAATATAATAAATTAGCTGTTAAAATTATGTACTAAATATAATACATACCTGGTTAATCAGAATCCATTGTGAAAACAACACAAAATCGTTCAATCACGAGATAGGAGATATTTTAGAACACTAAAATCTGAGCGCATCGAACAATCACACGTACACTTTAACAGAACGGTAACTTCGACTGAGCTTACGTCGTGTTGGGCGGCGCTAGAGCTTTGTCTTTATTGTTATTGTATGGAGAGGTTATACTAATTTAAAAAAAAAATTGCTTTGAAGGGGTAGCACTAATTTAAAAAAAAGTGATTTTGGCCAGCTTTTTGGGTCAAATACCCCTCTGTGCGCCGGTGGGCGCTGGGAAATCGCGCCCGCGGATACGGCGACCCGGGAGGGACCACGCCTCTTCCATGGCCGGGAGGCGTCGTCGGTGGTGGAGATCGGGGGAGGTATTGTTGCCTCCTCCGAGGAGGGCTCCCCTGTATCGGCGGGGGAGCGGAGGCTGGGGGTTCCCGGAAGTAGCTTGGTGTTCCCGGGGGCTCGCTACATGCCTGAGGAAGGCCATCCGTGAGGTTTTTAGTGGGTAGGCCTCCCCCTTCTGGGGAGGAGAGCCCCACATAACCGCCGGCTCGCCACAGCCGGGGTATGCAACTTGCATTTTCCTCAGGGGAAACAAAAAAAAAGTTTACATTAATTCACAATACAAATTATTGATAGTCTTAAGCAAACACTCATACGCATATTTCGACTTTTTTATAAATACGAGCGAATACTTTTGCTTTTAGCTTAGACTCGTGAGGTTATTCAAACGGCCCGTCAGAATCATTTTCCTTGTCTGGTTCTGGTTCTTGGAGTAAACAAAAAGATATTGAAAAGTTTGGGTAAGTGTTAGGTATGTAACTGTTTCTTTTGTATACAATTAGATTAACTAAGTTTACAATAAATATATCTGCCGACTTACGTCAAAGTAGTCTTCACAGCATCGAAAATCTTTGGGGAATAAATGTCATTCCTCTTCGCCGCTTGAAACCACATTTTTCTCAGTTTTGGGTCAGAAGGTCCAATCAAAAATAATTTATTTGAAAACATATTTGAAGTATATGGACCCATTGGCACAAAACATACGTCCACGCGGCTTTTTTTTTCGGAGTATCAATGGCCTAGTTATGATCACCTGCTGTTGATGTTGATAGTCCATTGTAAATTTTTACAAAATAATACCTTGAAAGTCGAGATAAATGAAAAAACAACTAAAGCCAGCAATGACACGCGCAGTACAATCAGTGAGCCAGTGACAATGTCATACAAAAGTGACGTCATACGTTTTCGCGCGAAAATTTAAATTGACAATTTTAAATCGCATTTTTTCAGTAATATACAGTCTTTTCATTTTTTTATATACTTGTGGTCTATTCTACGTGGAGTTCTTTAAAATGCGCTAAAATAAAAATATTGCATCTTCCCTATTTGCCCATCTCAAAGCTAATCTCACTGCATTATATATTTTAAATGATTCCATTAGAGAAAGATCGGGTTTTGAAGAAATATCAAAGCTATTGGTATAATTGAAAAATCTTCGTAAATACGACACAAATCATCCTTTATGTTACCGGTATTATTAAAAATGTTTATAGCATTTTCTATTGATTTTGCCTCTTAACTATTCATACAAACAATACAAATATAATTTCATCGAAATGCTTAGCCTAATAGAATGCTGCATCGAGCCAAGTACCTCATCTGGTAATTACTGGTGCAGGAGGTAAAGGTAAATGCGGATACATTTCTTTAAGAATTTAATTCTTTTTGGTGGCTTCAAAAATGTTTTTCAAATTTGAAATTAAACTGTCAACATTTTAAATTGTGAAAAAGTAAATAACTTTTTATTTAAAAATTACGGGATGTTTTTGTGTTTTTTAAAATTAAGCAAGGATTTGAGGCATATCCATTTTATTCTCTCTCTGTATGAAATCAGTGTAAGTAACATGAATAACTCTACCTAATTCCGACCTCTGCTGATGAAGAACATATTTTCAAGAATAATCCAAAATGTTACTTTATCATACGTACAATAATGCTTGTTTTATTTTGCTCATTAGCGTTACGAAAAATGAAAACAAAATTTTCGACTCGAACGGGACTCCGCGTCTTCAACAAATCGTATTAACCTTTTAATTACCTAGCACTATCCATCTCAATCGAAAGTTTCAGAGTAATTTTCAAAATAGATTTAATTTAATGTTTATAACTTATTACTTACATAAATATGAATACTCATTAAAAATTGAAAAATTTTTTTTAAAACCATGATCCACTCATTAACTATCGTGTTCTGTACTGAACCCCGAGGGATTTCATAATTGAATATCGCAGGAGCAAGGTGAGTGTTGAAGCATCATAACTAAACACCCATGTCACAAGTTCCAGAGGCTGTTTCTAGCTCCTCTTTATACAATAGTATGGACCCGGCAGCATCTGTACGATGTATTCATCGAATGCTGAGGTTTTCTGTTTTCCCCTCGGCCAATGTTTAACTTTTGCGCTCCTACAACACTCGATAAATTGCGGTTTTATAATATCTTTGAAAAGATTTATGTACTGTTCTATGTACGATGTACTTTTAGAAGCAATATGTGTTTTCCTTTGTGAGGTTATCACAATATTGCAAACTTAACAATGGAGAACTTTTAAACAAACTTTTCAACATATTTTATTGGTTCGTTTCAGTTTATCTAGCAAAGCTTAATAATATAATCAACCACCACAGATTCGAGCAAGCAATATTATTTAAAGGTCCAGCAATATATTTCATCAAGGTCCTTCGACACTTTCACGCTCCATCTCTCCACGACAGTCTCTAGGATTAATTTGCGGCATTCAGCAAAATTTATTTATCTTTGTCACAATCGTTAACAATAAATAGTTATTTAGCTGAAAGCCTGGTCATTTGGATAAACGTAGACATTTAGATAAACGATCCAATAATTTACTATTTGGCTGTGAGCGAATAGCTATTCGAATCGTGTAATATTATATACATGAAACAACTGCAAACGAGTTTCAAATAGAATTTTCGACAGTACCTATGTGAACACGAGGTATCTGTAATGTATATCCTTACATATCATATAATTATTGAAAGATTTGTTTTGTTAAGGCTTAACATAAATCAACAACACTATCTACAGCACCTCGTTAAATATTCAAAGTCGCTATGACCATAACGTCAAGACCAGTAAATCTTCTCGATTATAACAACACTTCTGTGCTAGCGCCTTTTTTTGATCTTGGGAGCTTCGATCATTGTACAGAAGTATTCCATGATCTCAACGTTCATAGTCTATCAATCCTCTAAAATTCATAATCACAAGATTTCTAGCAGATTCCTGCACCTAGCATAACAGTCTGGGCTTCGACACCATGCACTCTTCTTATCTTCAAAATCAGAGAAATCTATCCAGTTAGATTTATGAACACTTACTCGGTGATATCTTATCTTTATTATCAAGTATCAGACACAGTAGTGGGACCCACCAATGACACGCTCTCAGTACACCATCTAGTGTAGAATACGAATGAGACTTACTGTTTTGATAATGAAACATGATACGATACTTGCTTACGTACGCAGAATGGCGGCATATAGTAACCTGAACCACCTAGTGCGATGTTTGGTGTGACGACTTACTTGCGTTCCCCGAGAAACCGAAAATCCTTCGCATGTTGGCCGTGAACATGACATCCTTCTCTCGATTCCATTTTTTCGTACACGTGCCGTACGAAAAAATGGAATGGAATTGTATATCTTTCTTCCGGGGCAGCCAGTAGAACCGCGACTAAGACGGCTAAGAACATAATGAATAGGAACATAATGACATAAGCGCTAAGAATATAATGACGGTGTGCGCCTCGTGCCGCACTCGCCATCCCAGCTGCGATGCGATGCGCTGCGATCTTTCGTGACCGCATGTTAATGAAGAAAGTCGACGAGCAGATGATCAACAACCAGAACAAGAGTCCTCCCGACCAAACTGATAAACTTTTTTGGTACACAGGTGAGGGTATTGACGACGTGAATTTTACGAAGGCAGAGTCATCGAGGTACTTTTACGCATTATATTCTCATGAAGGGTTCATCTATCGGATGGTTAAGCAATCTATATCGACGATGACTTTTTACACGGTGCTGCGCAACTTGATTTTTAAGAGTTATTTTGTTTTTTTTTATTTATTTTAACCAGTGAGAGTAAAATAGTATTTTTTAATGTCGATACAAATCTTTAAATTTATTATTAATTTACAAATGTATTAAATATTTTATCGTCTCACAGCTCGCTGAAGCCGTAACGGTCTCGATTTTCGATTTACAAAAGAACCTCCTATACCAGAGGCACTGAGGCGCTGCCCGCCTAGAATGAACAAAAGATGCAAGATGATAAAATCCTATATAGTTTGGAATTGTCAAAATACGATAAATTATATTATGCTTTGCCAGACCAGTAATGAGCTTCATCACATCGTGTTTTGATGTTTATGTCAGTAAATGATAAAAGAGGTCAAAAGTACACATCCATCATAATATGTACAAGTCGTATAAACCAATGACAAGTGATTGTTGAATTTACGAAAAATTGCATCACTTTACTATAGTTCAACTCTGATGCAGTGCAACTATTGCATTAACCGCTCAATTTGTTGATGGAAACTGAATCGTCTACACCAATGAATCCCACCATTAAATGAAATAATTTGTACGACGACGAAAGTTTAAGGTTGCAACTTTCTTAGTGATAGGATACATATACAAAAATAATTGAATTACAATACATATACAAAAAGCATGATGCGCCTGGAAACAATAACTCTTGGGAGAGGATTTCGAACACAGCTCAGACTAAGGATATCATATATAAGTCAGTCAAAAAGCGCACGGAAGGAAATGAGATCACAGCGAAGATCATCACGGGTAAAACTTAGTGGAATCTTGTAAAAAGGGCCACAAGAAGCCGGATGAAAAAAAATGGTAAGCCTTTCCAAGTGGTTAAATAAACTATATCCGACAGATATAAGGAAAAAAAATAATAAAACTACCCAATAATGAACTAAGTTAACATTAACGAACCGAATAAGACGATCAGGAAAGAACAAACAAAGTAAACAACAAATTGCATATTTAGTAGATGACGAGGTCACGCCGAAATGACAAGATAAAGTTAAATTTCAAAAGCTGAAGCTTTATTTTGTCTTCAAACAGAATACAAATTAGTATTACAAGCAACAAGACTAAAAAAAAGGAATGTCTACCACACCTATCATGTTTGAGAAACATACAAAATTTGTTATTGTTTTTCAGTTAAGATAATTTCGATTACGCATTTTCAAATATTATCGTTATCATTCTTATTTAAGAATTTCTCATTTTACTCATTTATATTATTAGTTGTGTTGGCTTGAAACAATAACCTTTCGCTTTTGCCCCAGTTAAGTGGAACGTCAAGTATACTCCACTGTCGTCGACAGAGCGTTGACGCGTGCGACAAACGCCACAGATCAGCTGACGAGGAGTGACGTGTTAGATAATGCGGCAATTTGTTCGGCCTAGCTGGCTCGCCGCCAGATTACTAGTGCAAGACCAATTCATACTGCTCGGAGTCGAACAGAATTTTAAAAATAAATTATACACCTATCTCAGGTAGGTAGCGTAGACTTGATATATATTCTGTACGATACATTAAAGGTTTTTATAATTTTCTTTATATGCTGATTATACCGGGTGTACAATCCAAATGGGTCCGTATTGAGAAGGCGGAAACTATGAGAGATAGCGAGGTCTGTTCTTAGGAACCATGACGTCGATTTTAGATTCAGCTGGAGATGTAGGAAGAAACAAGATATTGTAAAGAAGAGATAAAATATGCAAATCTCTGCGCTGCCGAATAGGAAGCCATTGAAGTTTGGAGCGATGGTAAGAAACATGGTCAAATTTACGCAGATTGCAAACAAACCTGATAGCCACATTTTTAGTCTATTTTACTGACAGATGTGTTTACACAAGATTTCATAGCCAAATTTGGTCCTTTTTACTTAACGTCGTTATAAAAATATTGACCAGGTTCTATTCCCGGTTATGTATGAGAGTGAATAAAAAAATTTGAATGTAATTATTATTAAATCTAAAATCGACGTCATGGTTCCTAAGAACAGATCTTGCTATCTCTCATAGTTTCCAACTTCTCCATACTGACTCATTTGGATTGTACACCCGGTATACAGTATAAGTATATTATTCTTTCTATTTGTGATATTTTTATTAATAGTTATTTTGATGGAATATAAATACAATAACAGAGTAACTTTCGTGAAATTTACACATTCACATATACAAATAGAATAAAAACACATAATGCTATGCTTATTTTATTATCTTCTCTTATATATCTTACAATATATTTTAAGGTATATAAGACAAAAATATTAATTATAATATAGATGAAGAACGAAGACTTCTTTATACAGGTACTGCTTTGAATAAAATATTTTTGTTGATCATTTATTTGTAGATGATGTGGTGATATTACTTATTTATGACGTGGCTCCAAACATTGCTTTAAGTCTTACTATAGTCACGCTAACCGCAGCTCTCATCAGTCCAAACAAAGTTCACGGAAGTGTAACTTTTATAATAGAATTTATACAATTTACAATTTGTAAAAACTAATTATAAAGGAAATAAAAAAAATGTTTAGTTTATTTATTTATTATTATTTACAATACAAAGTTGAAAATATTGGCTAAAGAATAAAGAATCGGTAAATAATACACTGATGTATGCATCAGTGTATTCTTTAACGGCGAATGTCAGTGAATGTCCGTGAAATTAATACGAAGCTTTAGTGATATTGAGCACTTTACCGCCACATATGATATATATATATATATATATATATATATATAAGCATACTAGCGTTCTGCCCGTTTGTCTGCTTTAGATCGGAACATGTCTACTGAGATCTTTATCCGTTTTAAAAATTGTATATCTTTCTTCCAAACTTTATTATACTCGTAGATTACAAAGGATATTGTTTTTTGCTGATTCCGCGCAGTTCATGATGACTTGTCCAACAAGCAGACAAGGTCGACACGTGTTTCGTCTCTCAGCGAGACATCTTCAGGATGTGTTGCCCGCCCGGTGACTCACCAGCGGCTAGCCTAAACACGTGTCGACCTTGTCTGCTTGTTGGACAAGTCATCATGAACTGCGCGGAATCAGCAAAAAACAATATCCTTTGTAATACAATGGACTTCCGCAAAATAACACCTGCTACAATAGAGTATACTCGTAGATGCTATGTGTATACCCAAATGCCCATATGACATACACGTAATAAAAAAGGATGTGATTTGTCGCTAATATTTCTGTTCTATATTTCAGCTACAAATTCTGAAAAGATCTTAATTTCACAATATATTGTTGTATAATTTACTTTCGTTAAAAATGTACTGTTGTCAATTTAAATTAGTATTTGAATGATTACCAACCAACGTTTACAGCGTCCATCACGACCACTTCGTTTGTTTGAAGCATGTTTTATTCTACGTGCCTGCCTGAAATTTAAAGCGCTGACATGCCAATTTAACTGATTTCCATTCGCTTTAGAATAACAAAACAGCAACCAGTCCCGGAATGGACATCGATTTAATTGAATCAACCAGTCGACTGGATTAGAAATAACAACACCGATGAATTTGGAATGAGCAAATATTATAATATATAAAAAAAATGTTTATTCTACGCTAGTTCATTATGCCTTGTACTAAAAGCTATAACTATGATATTAGAAATGTAGGTATTGAAATAAATTTGAAGTTTTAAACAACGGCTAGTGAGGGTAAATACAAAAAAACGTACGTTAATACAAAAAAAGATTTCATGTAGTTTCCGCTATTGCCTATCGCTACTCAATTTGCCGAAAAAGGAACAACACAAACGAAATCTTTGGCCTGCCTTTTAATATCAAACACGGAACACTCAAGAATAATACCTATACATTACTTGTAAATCCAATGTGCGAAGACCCAGTCTTATATATATATTCTAAGAGCAGATATGTATCTGGTAGCGTCTGCACACCGGAGGTCAGTCTAATTTACATGAAAAACTCAAGTATTCGCCGAATTACAAACTCATGCTAGACTTACGTCTATCCCGATCAGCTTAAGCTATTTGGTGATATTATTCGGGTACGGCACTACTATTAAGGTGATACCATAAGGCTTAAGGTCTTACCAAAATTCTTTCCTTCCATTAAAGTCAATTAATAATAAGATTCGCAAAAGTCTGTGACTAACAGAAATAGTCCATGACAAAATCTAGCGACACTTTGTTGATTCTTGGGTTGTTCGAGTAGCATTGGTCTTCGTGTGTTTGAAAACAAGATTCCCCATTCCAAATTACTTAGTAAATTCCTTTATTGTTTCTCATTTTGTTAAAAAAGTTATTTATTATTTTTAGTGTTTAACTTTATAACTGTATTGGATAATTGTTCTTTCAATTTTATTTACTATTCTTTATATAAAAATATTATTAAATAACTTTTATACTTTTTATTTGAAAAGAGTAATCCAGTGGTCTGGAATGCTCGTTCGTTGGTGCTGTAAGTATAATTATTTTTTTAATTGAAATAATTAATAGTGGTGTTATTTAGTTACCTTCAGTTATATGTTAATATTTAGATAGAGTTATAAATTTGGCCGACAATGTCATAGTTCAATTAGGTAAATAGAATAGTTTAATCATTCTATACGCAGTTTACTCATTCTAATGAAATGAATACTCGTACATAACATTGTATAAGATGTAAAATCCAAAGTCAATTTGGCAGATTGCCGTTCCCACAGATACTCTTCATATAGTTTATACCTACTAAGTACCATGGCTGAACTCTTTAGGAGATCGTCACCTCTATTCGCTTCATAGCTGTTGTGCTAAAATTAAACCTGGAACGTATACGAGTAGGAAAAGACGCTATGAAAACAAAAAATTATAAAGGATTCGTAGACGGATGTACCATATATTGGATGTGAATTCAATGAAAATAACTAAATCAAATAACTAAAATTTAGAACAATATAACAAATAAAGCATACAATTTGAGATTATAATAAACTTATTGAGATCAAGTTATCAAGCTCTAGTTTTTTTATCAACTATACTTGGTTCCGGATTTTAAAACAAATCCATGGCCGATATATTTTATTTATGGTTTCATAAAAAACTATTTCAAATAAATGAAAATGATCTGGTTATGTGTCCTGATTTATATTACAACTAAAATTAGAATGAAGAAAGAAAGAAAAAAAGAAGAAAGAAATACAGATATTTAAACATAACAACATTTTACAAGTTTCCTTAACAAATATTGTGGCCGTTATGATCACCGCAATTATGACAATTATATAGCTAGGAGTATAATACCTAGTACTGCATAGTAAAATATGTTTTATTAAAACTTAAATAGAATTTCTACTTTTATTCGTTTTTCTTTTCATTTCATTAGATTATTTCTTTGAAATATTCATTAAGAAAAAGTCAGTAAGCAGCCTTTACAAATTGCATTTTAAGAATATACCCGGGAGCGCTATTCAATGGTTGAATATTTTATCTGGGAAGTATTATTTTCGAAAGTAGGCGAGTATTGTTTTGGTTCAGGGATTTCGACATTTGCTTTCTAATTAAGTTCAGGGTTCAATCCGACACGAATGTGTTTTAACTTTTCAATTAATTATACGTATTTTTATAATTGAAATAAAGTATTATTGAGGTCCTTACATACACCTGCAAACTCAAAGGTATATGTGAAACTGATCAGTATCAATTTCAAATATACGCGAGATTATAGATGAATCTTACTGTACTTTGTACAAACTTCATTGCTCGTTGCAGGAATATGAAAGAAATCATGAAACATTCCCTCATTACGCCCAAGACTTGGCATGCAGAGGCACGTAAGGCCCGTCTGAATAATTCAGGATACAATTGTCGTATAAATCACCACATGTGTGTGTCTTAAAAACTCATGTTTTACGCGTCGCGCGCTTGTGAGCAAATTGCTTCAAATGTAGTAGATAAAGTGAAATTTATGGTTAATGATATCGACTCATGGCCTTACATCAGTATGTTGTTTCGATTGCGTAACTAGATACCGATTAATTTATGGCGGTTCCCAATTTGTAGTCGAATTGACCAGATAATGCGATACTGAATTACGTTCGCTCATCCTCTGGTAGCTTTTAGCGGGTGACCGCGCGAGCTCCATTAAAACGATGATTGCATTCTTGGTTGGTAGATTGATAAAGTTAGTAATGCTTGGATTGTCCACGTAAATTGATTAAGATTAACAAATTTTGAAACTATAATTTCTATTCCATCGATTTAAAGTGGCTTCCCTAGATGCCATAACACAAGCCTTCAGAGCTTACTTTGGGCTAGGCTAATTGGTAAGTATTGTAAATATTTCTTATTTTATTTATTTATTTTTATTTTATTTGGGAGAATTTTTTTATCCATTTATGAATGGAATTTCTAGTATTTCTAAATACAATATTATCTGGTTACGTCGACTGTTGACAACATATTTATCAAATTCCACTGATTTTGCGATACAATGGATTAAAATTACTTACATAGTGCACAGTGTTGGTTATAGCAAGAAAGAAGTTTAGTTCACAAAATATCATGAAACTGATCCAAATATATAGAAACATTGAAAAGAACATGAGATCTCAATATACGTTTGGCGGGAAGCCATGCGCCAGGCTTGAGTTTCTGGGCAATGTTGCGGTTTACACATATGTTTTCATTTCAACTTACTCCAATTAATGCGGCTCCCGTCCTTGCGTACTTTATGCACTAAGCTAAGCTAAGCTGCTTAGGATGTAACACTTTGACGCTTGTGCTTACAGGTTTATACTTCCAAATTGTTACGATTATTATTACCAAAATAATTTTATAATATGTTAAATAAAATTTTCCGTCTTGTGCCTTCTATAATTTATAGGATAACAATTTTTATTGACTCGTTTATAACTAAATAGGTATGACATTGGAATAAGAATCCTCATCACAGCATATATAAGTCCCCTAATGAGAGGCATATGCCTCACCGACTATAGAGATTAGGCTTGATAATCGGATTGGTTGACTATATACATTTTTTTAATTTCTTTCGCATGTGGATATAGGTTGCTTCATGATATTTTCCTTCAATGTAACAGTATCAGACAAATGTATATATAAAATTCTAAAAAATATATATATACATTGGTACATAACTCTGATCAACCCCGGGTCTCCCGAATTATCCGATTCGTAGATCAGTACCGAGACCAACATAGACCTTTACAGGCACTTATTGACGTCAAAACAAACAAAACAAAAAAAAAGCTTAAAATAAACAAAAGCCTTGTCCGTACATACGAACAAGGAAAAAAAATTGACTCTACACCTGTTCGGAAATTGGGAGAAACTTCTCGAGAAGAACAGGCAAGAAACTTTGAAGGTCTATTTTTTATCTCCTCTTTTCAATTTAAATAATTATAATAATACAACATTAAGATAAAAGCCGGACTAGAATACGTTTTACCAAAATTTACATAAATTTATAAAAAAAGTCATTGAATATTTTTATTAAAAAAAAACACGTCCGACAGGATATAATCCTACAAGCTGCTGCTTGTTTGAGACTAATTGAATTTCAGATACAACTTATGTAAATAAAATATTTGTCATATAATAATGCTGCGCATTAGCCGAAGTAGGCGCCGCCCCAGCCGTAAAATCTAACTAAATTGTTATTATCTAAATAAACAGATTTTTATATGTGAATTGTATAAGGAAGTTTTAAAGTATGTCATTCTATCTATCAGCTAGTTTAAGAGTTTTATATTTTTTTCAGTAGTTCAAAAGTTTTTGTGAGTTTAATAAAAATATATTGGAATTATAATAAATGTGGGCATATTCTATAATACGTTGTTGTAAAACTTGAAAAGATATTTTGGGCAGAAGCTGTTCATACTGCAGTTAACTTGAAAATCAGGAAAGGAAGGAAAAAGGAAGCCTTACGAAAGAAGACTTAAGTCATAAGTCGTGTACATCTATTCAGAAGTCCAGTGATGATACATGTTCTCAAAGAACAAAGATTGAAATGGGATAAGAAAGCTAAACAATTTATATTGGTTGGATACTCTGATACTGTTAAGGGATAAAGAGTCTATGATCCAAAGAAAAATGTTGTCACTGGAAAGAGAGACATAATAGTAATGGAAGGAATGCATGGAATTGAAAATCCAGAAAAAAAATGTTATGGGATACAGATGATGAACTTAAAGCAAAAAGAAAAGACTGAAATATAATGTGCAAGAATCTAGTATAGAGAATAAAGATTCAGTCGGGGATATTAACATAAATGAATCTCCATCTAGTTTAAGTTCTAACACATTAGCTTATATAGATCCAGATGAGACTCATGTGGATACTTTAACTGATCCCTTCGCATCAACTGATATTTCATCAAAGTCTTGAAGATGGTGAAGTGGTTGGAGGTAAGAAACAGAGAAGATCACCAAACTGTTTCAGTTATTCAAACATGTGTACATCAAACAACTTACTAAGTGCTGTGGGGATTGATCTTTCAGAAGCACTGCATGGACCGGAAGCAGAACAATGGAACCTGGCCATGCGTGAAGAGTTGCAATCATTTGAGTACAATGATGCTTGGGAGCTGATTGATATACCAAGTGACCTCCATAGTGCAGAGCAGTTTTTCACAGCGATGTGTTTTAAAACTTAAGAAAGCAATATATGGGCTAAAACAATCATCCTTAATGTTATATAAGAGAGTTAAAGATTGTTTATGTAAATTAGGTATTAAAATAAGTAGCAATGAACATGTCTATTTACAAAAGTTAGTGATAATTATATAATGTTTGCAGCTATCTACGTCGATGTTTTTTTTTTATCTTTTCATCCTGTAAAGAGGAAACTGATAATTCAAAAACTGTTTTAAGCTGAGAATTTAAAATGATAGATTTACATTATGTAATACGCTATTTAGACATGAGAGTGCATGTAGACAGAAAATTAAATACTGTGAATATAGATCAAAAACATTATATGAAACAGTTGTATATAAATTTATACATAATAAACAACATAAGATCTATTGATGCTTCCATAGAATGTAAGTTGTATCTTGATAAGGCTGAAAATTGTTTAACAGATGTTCCTCATCAATGACTGATAGGTAGTCTAATGCACTTAACTGTTCTGTTTAAGCCTGAAATAGCATATTCCAATACTTACTTAAGCCAATATAATAATTTCTATAATGAAACTCATTTCTCATTTCTCTCAATCACTAAGAGAGTGAAATATTTACAGAAAACTAAACATTATTGTTTTAAATATAGCAAAGAGAGTAATATAGAATTAGGTTTTGTAGATGATGATTGAGCAAGTGATGCTTTAGGCAGGAAATCCTACACTGGTTTCTGCTTTACTATGGCTGATTCTGTTATATCATGGCAAACAGGAAGCAGAAAACTGTTTCCTTATCCAGTACCGAAGCTGAGTTTGTAGCATTATCAGAGGCAACTACATATTTGAGAAATTTGATGTATGAAATAACAGGTAAGTTAAGCATTGTAAAGATGCATTGTAATAACCAAAGTGTATTGAAACTATCTTTGAATCACCAGTCTCTCAATAGACCTAAGCACATTGATGTGCGTTATCATTATATTAAAGATGCAATAAAGGATAATGTTATTCATACTTGAGTTACCTTTTAGAAAGTATTACCTTTTGTTAAGTAGGGGTGTTATAATTACTATATATTATACCAAAATGTTTCTATAAGACTACAGGCACCATCTTTGTCTTTTTCTTGTAATGTTTAGGATGTGTCAAATAAAAGTCAGTCATTAACCAAAAGTGCGTGTGTTAATATTAGTGAGCTCATCTGACACACAAATATCAAGTTTTATTGTGTATCTATCCAGCATTTTCAAATGGGATAAAACTGTTATCAAAACTGCAGATAGTAAGTTATAAGGTAAACTAATATACAGATCATGTGTGATCATTAGAAATCGGATAATCGGATGCATATTTACCTAAAGTTAATTTTTGGCTCACAAATTATGGAAGCGGCTTTTTAAAATACATTTTGTTAAATAAAAATCCCGGGAAAACACGGGACTGCAAATTTAACGCAGTGATATTGTTTGAAAATTACTAAATTAGCACGTGGTATTTATTTCCAAAAGACCGAGACTCCGGGTTCATTTATACACCTATGCATACGTATTTACATGAAGTTTAGTTTCAGTACCCCGTTAGCGATTATGAATGTACGATTTATTACATGAAGAGTGTTATACGAAAGTAGTGAGCTAGTTTGACTAAAACAACAATCAATTAAATAATTGAATAAAAAAACAGAAATGGTGCCCGGGCACTATGGCACTATGGCACTATGGTCTGGTATCATGTTCAGCACAGATATTAAGAAATCAATCAGATTTCAATGACCAACCCATAGTGATAGATAGTGATTAAAACTGTAGAAACCGAGGTAATATTTACGCCCCATTTTAAATAGGATATTATAAGCTCACATTTGTACGCTTCAGAGAAGGTTGTTTATGGCATGTACTTAAAGTATTAAAAGTAAATTGTATCTTGAAATTATATGCTATTAAGTTTTGTATGTACTTATTGTTTTATTTAACACTCGACTTTCTTCCTCTAAAACTCTATATACCTACTCACAAATCACACGGGGAACTGAAACTAACCTTCATGTAACGTCGTTTTTAAGCTCATATTACCGACTAGTTTTGCATTACCAAAATGTTCTACAGTACCGGAATTCCGGGATTTTAATTTATGGAAATAAATTTTTATTTTTTATTTTATTTATTTAGGACAACCAACAAGACATACACTAACACAATGTTCATGGACACTATACTTAAAACTATACTAAGTGCTATCTTAATTAAAGGTTGCCACGGCATGCACTAACTACGAGCAAATGTAATTAAAAATAAATAAAAATCGAAATGGAACACAAAACAAAAAATTATATAATTTATAGGAAACTACATGTACACAGGCGGATCAAAGGCGCGCGAAAGATTCAACTACGTTTTTTTTGTAACTGTACAGACTATCACAAAAGATATCAATGTCGGAGTCGCTACTCTGAAACAAGGCATTATACTGATATTGCAATCTATTTATGGGTGAAAAATGCTGAGCGTTAGTCCTAGATAAGTGTGGTTGAAAAGGCTTATATCTAGATGACCGAGGCATATTGTAGGGTACAGTAAAGTTTATTTCTTGTAATATCTGAGGGCAATCCAGACAACCATTGAGCAATTTGTATAAGAACACCTGATCTAGTAGTAGTCTTCTGTTTTGAAGACTATGTAATTTGAAAAAAGATAGGCGCTCTTCATACGTGTTGAGTGTTTTAGCTTTATTACACTGGAATGTTAAGTGCCGCACAAATCTCTTCTGTATGCGCTCTAGTCTTATAATGTGGACATTATAGAAAGGTGACCAAACCTGACTACAATACTCTAATTGGGAGCGAACAAGTGTCGAGTACAATAATAGTTTTGTGGATGGTTTTCTGAAATCTCTACTATTCCTCAAAACAAAACCCAGCATTTTAAAACCCTTATTAGCTATATTATCGATATGCTGATGAAAACGAAGTGTTTTGTCCAGATAGACGCCCAGATCGCGTATGCTGTCCACTTCTTCTAGCAGTTGCCCATCTATAAAGTATTGAGCTGCTGCGTTAGCTCTATTTCTAGTAAATCGTATAAATTTACATTTATTAATATTTAGCGACATGCGATTTGTGATACACCATTCAGCAACCCGATCGAGGTCCTCCTGAAGCAGAGCACAATCAATACTATTCTTGATGGGCATTGAAATTTTCAAATCATCAGCATAAAGAAAACACCGGGCGTGTTTGAAACATGTGACTATATCATTGATGAATATATTGAATAATAAAGGCGCCAGATGAGAGCCCTGCGGTACACCAGAGAGAGCCCCAAAAGTCCGAGAAGCACATCCACCCACAACAACCCTCGACACTCGAGAAGAAAGGTACGAATCAAACCATTTTAGTAAGTTTCCGGCAATACCACATAGTGATAGCTTTCTCATCAAAATTTCATGGTTGACAGTATCAAAAGCTTTGCTGAAGTCAGTATATATAGTGTCCACCGGGGTACGGCTATCCATTACTTTGCTGACATAAGAGGTAAACAAAATAAGGTTAGTTGTTGTTGACCGACCAGACATAAAACCAGACTGTGCGTGACAGATTTGATGTTTAACGTGCCATAAAAGAAATGGTTGAATCAACGATTCAAAAATTTTGGCAAACACTGATAAGATAGATATAGGTCTATAGTTCGAAATCGCCGATACGTCACCCGACTTAAAAACAGGAACAATTCTTGCTTCTTTCCATGCTGATGGATAAGTTCCAGAACTCAAAGATTTATTATAAATAATAGTTAGTGGAAGTGCAAGCGCATCCTGGGACCTCGACGCATACAGCGCTGGTATTCCATCACTACCCGCACTTTTGTCACAGTTAAGTCCCTTAAGTTTCTTACGTACTTCATCAACAGTGACATATATCTCACTAAGTGAATAAGAGTTTTCTTGCTTAGTGAAGTTGCTGTTTGGGGCACGGTGGAGCCTAGATGTACCCTCATATACAGAGGTAAAATGGGTGGCAAAAAGGTTGCTGATATCCTCACCATTAGTGGCTTTTAAGTCATTTAGTGTCATTGATGATGGGTATGAGCATCCTCCACGTCTTTTAGCTTTAAGGAAAGACCAGAAAAGTTTAGGAGATTTATATAAAGATCTTTCAATATTCTGTATATAATTGTGATAGGCCTCCTTTATCGAATCAGTACAGCGTTTCTTAATTAATTTATAAGAGATTTCATCTAAAGGATTCTTATACTTAGCAAATTTTCTTCGAAACTTTAGTTTTTCACGTAACAGTTTAATAAGATCCTTGGAAAACCATTTAGGGTATTTGTGAGAAATATGTCTCTTCAGAGGTACGTACCTTGTTATAGTTTCTCCTAGTATCCTATAAAATCTCGATACCATATCATTTACAGATGGTAGAGCGGAGAGTTCTGTTTCCCAGGAAATACTATCCAAGTGGGCTATGATATTATCATAATCTGCCTTATGGAAGATAAATTTTGTGTTTGGTGTCGGTACAAGCAGTTTATCTGGAAAATACGAAAGCGAAAATTCTATGGGAGGATGGTACGGGTCTACTACACTTAAAATATTTGAGCCTGGCCCCAGGTTTTCGACACTGATATTTGATAAAACAAGATCTAAAATTTTATCATGAGAGTTAAGAATGCAGTTGTATTGTGATAAAGCATTAAGAGATACAAAATCCAGAATGGCATTAACCAGCCTTCCACTCGACTGAACGTGTGCAGTGCCAATCGTGTCCGAAAATTGCCACGATATATTGCTGAGATTAAAATCTCCCAATATAACGACGTTTTTTTGTGATTCCAAAATACTGTTAACATTATCTATGTAGTGCTCTAACACCTGAATCTGGGGGGGAGGCGGTAAATAGACTGCACACAGATAAACCTTCTTCGAGCCGCGACTGCTATCGCTAATTTCGACCCAGGTATCCTCGCACATACTCTCGAAATTATACCTTCTTTGAGAATGTAAACGTCTCGAAACAGCGATGAGGACACCTCCGCCCAATTTACTTGATTGGAATCCAGTCGTCTCTCGATCACGCCTGTACACAACATAGCGTTCACAAAATATTTCACCATCACCAATCGTACTATTTAGCCAGGTTTCGGTTAAAACTATTACATCATAATCACAGGATAAAACATTTTTATAAAACTGGGTAGTTTTTGTTCGAAGGCCTCGAACATTTTGGTAGTAAATACGTATATACATTTTTTTGTTACAAAATATGCCATATCTATAAAAACATAAAATAAACAAAACACCATTAAGCAAAGAATAAAGTCAAAAACAATAATACTAAGTAAGTCGTGTTAAAGTGTCCGTATTTTTCACAAAAGTATAATTAGCAGATTCATCTTTGCGCATGAAGATCTTGCCCCCACGAATCCATACGAATTTATATCCCAACTCCTTTCCTCGCTTCCTAGCAGCAGCATGAAGCTCTTTATTTTCTGGTGACAAGTTTTCCACGACGTAGATAGGGCAAGAGGTTTTGCCACCGATCCCTAGGTCACATGATTGAAGCTTCTTTTGATTGTGAGTTTGGTTGTATTTGATAACGGATGCGAGTAGGGTATCACGCAGCCGTGGGCTGCTAAGTTTCACCAAAATCGATCTAGGCCGTGTATTGTTAGGTGTCATTTTAGCAACACGCGAGCAATACAATATATCCTGTTCCTTGATAGGACACTTCACAGTGCGCCCCAGTTGTTCAACTAATTTTATCACATTTTCAGAATTAGACTCTGGTGGATAAAATAAAAAGACAGTTCCATACTTTGTCAAAAACTAAATTTGGCAAATAAATAAACATCCGGCTATCCAATTCCGCAATCCCGGGATTTTTATTTAACAAAACAATAAAAAGCCGTCTCCATACTTTGTTTTAAACTAACTTTAGGTAAATATGCATCCGATTATCCGATCTCTAGTGATCATCCACCACTTTCAAGTAGAGTCCATTAAGTGTATTTGGTCCACACGTTTTCTCTTTATAATAAAATATTTAAACGTATCTAATTTCTACATTAGATTCCATCATGATCATTCCAACCAGTATACGCCTATCTTTGGATATAGGCTTCCCTCAAGGATCTCCACAGCAATTAGACTTGCGCTGCTAGCCTCCTGTAACATTTACCAAATCGTCGGCCCTATATGAAATGGGATTCACTCATTTTTAATAAAAATAAATTAAAAAATAGCTGATAATAATATTTATCAAATTCAATTTAAATGAAAGTTTATATATGTATAATGATTTATGGTAATAATTTAAAAAGTAGAGGTTTTCTACCTTCATATGATATCTTCTGTATATTAGTAGACTTTTATATTGCTGCAGGTAAGGTAAATTTTATTTATAGGACATGTTCCTACGAGACAGTCGAAAACCCTTTGCTTTAAATAAAGAAGTAGACAGTTGGCCATTATACTTTTGAACTGCTTATAATACACTTAGCAGCCATCCTTACTAATATTTATAAATCGGAAAGTGAGTTTGTTTGTTTGTTCCGCTTTCACGTCGTAACTACTGAACCGATTGCTTTGAAATTTTGCAGACCTAAAGATAAAAGTCCGGATTAAATAATAGGCCACTTTTTATCCCGGAAAAATCGACAAATCCCACGGGATGCGAAATAAATGCTTCACTCAAAAAATACTGCACAGTTTTCATGCGGTTTTCATCAATAGACAGTGATTCTTGAGCAAGGTTTTGCGTTATTTTTTATCGCGGAAAAACGGATAGTCCCACGGGTAAGCGCAATAAAACCTTCGCGCCATAAACCGACTTCTGCGCATATGTAGCCGTGGGCAAAAGCTATGACCCTTAACCCTCTATAGACCCAATCCCGAAATCCACGCGGGCGAAGCCGCGGGCAGAAAACTAGTTAATTATATACGGTCAATACAGCCTTGGTACGTAAAATCTACCTATAACGAAACGCAATTTTGATATTATATATCGAGGGTAAACAAATGCAACTGCATTTTCTACCTACCCAAATCATATCCATTATTGGGACTGAGCTGTCAATTCACGAACTTTCTTTCTTCTTCTACTACCCAAACATGAACGTTGGAAGTGGTAAATCAACAACCAACTACGCACTACCGTACTCGCGTATCGCGTAACCTCAACAATACTGAGAAGATACAATTAATAGTGGAATCAGGACAAGCGTCCAATACAACCAGCACGCAGGGCGACGTGAACCGATGAACGACGTGAGGACGCGACGGTCGGTCCCAATTCACTATTTCACTTTTTACTTGTTTTCTTCATCAAGCCTAGTCTAATATTTTTCGACAATTGCAATTTTCTAAAACAAGTAAAGATTATTAACATTTTTTTTGTTCCTTGGCAAATACTTTTTGATTTAAATAATTTGGTTGGAATATTTGATTCAAAGCCATAAGTAGGCACATTTCTCACAGTGGATATTTGCAACAACAGCCGAGTTTTTTTATACAAAAAATATTCATCACCGAGCGAACATTGATTAATGTGAGTGTCATATCAAGTGCTCATTAATAAAAGGCGGTAACGGTCCTCGGCGCTCGGAAAAACTAATTTTTCCCCTTGTCAACAGGAGCGGCTGATTTCAGTAGACGAAATCCGAATATCTATCTTTCTTACCAATGAAGTGATCAGTAACTCCGTGACATGTCATCCTCTTCACACTTGACTATATAGAAGTACCTAAAGCAAATTCCTATATGTATTGCATAAAAGTGATATTAATCAAAATCCCTCATGTCTACTACTCTTTGGTGCTATCAGCAAATAGTTACATGAAGCTAGTTGTATTACCTATTGTTCAATTCGAACTAACTATTTAATTTCTAATAACTACTATGATAAAATTTATATATTTTATTTTTAGTACACTTTATTAATCGAATCGAAATCGAATTGTTTTCAGTAAAATTTTTGCTCTTTTATATCTCGAATAATACGACAAAAAGACAAATCATCATCCTCTTGCCCATTTCCCATTATCTGGGGTCGGCGCAGTAGATCTTTTTCTTCTATTCCTATCAAAATATATACAAATATTTTTGAATTTCAGTTCTCATAATAAATTTAATCATTTTTTCCGTGAGATATTCAAAGAGACTGCCACCATAAAAGTGAGGTTCTAACTCATCACGGCCTTCTACGTTACAAATACGTTAGACATGCAAGACTATTCCTATAGTAAGATAGCGTCCCGATTACTTGGCTTAGCCTCCTAAACATAACGTCACAGAAGATCCTACTAGGAATGGGTAAAGTTCAATAGAAGCAGAGTCAAGCACCACATTGTTCATTGCCGTCTTATTCAAAGATTTAAAGTGTGCAGTATTTTGCTTTTACGGCAACCTTTGAAAATTGAGCTTTTATTACGGAATTCTTTTCGCCCTTGTACTGGTAGGGTTTTAAAACTGTGTTGTCTCAGTCAATGGACATCGCATAGTGCACAAAATCCTTCTGCATATAAAAATGCAATGTCAATAAATAGACACAAGTAAATGAATTGATTTATTAAAGTAAAAAGTAACTTTTAATAAATCAACAGAATGTTAACATTTGTCAACAAAAAAAAAATTAAATAAGCCCAAACTCAGCAGTTATAGGTATACTATTCAATGTTTGGCTTTTTAAAACAATTTGAAGTTACACAAGTGATAATAAATTGTTATGATATTATAAATGTAGTATAGAAAATGTACGAGCCAATTATAAAAGATTTTTGAGAATTGAACAAGGCGAATCTGTATCATCAATCAGTCGTAGCGTTTAATTAGCAGATGTGTCCTAGGACCGTATCACGACATCTTATGTGTGTGTGTATATATTCTTATGTCTTAGCTTAGTTGCCCTATATATTTTTTATATGAGCATTTTATAATATTAATTGATATATGATTCATCATCACATGTCGTATACGCCTCAAAAGGTCAGAGATTAGTTTAGTTAGGTCAGAGGTTACCTTATTTTAATCCACAAATTATTATAAATGCCAAAGTAATATAAATATGAAAATCCGTACCTTCGTGTTCCGCATAACGCAGCATGTTAAGTGCGCGTGTTCGAGTCTCGCTTGAGTCAAAAATATAGTTAATATTTTTGTTATTTATAAGAATTATGAAGCAAACTAGCCGAGTGAGTTTAATTGACTTTATATACCTTTCTTTCAAGATTTTTTTACACTTGTATGCAGGTTGACTCACTTCGCCGTAAGTGCATCGAATAAAATGTTCAAATATAATTCGAAAATCACATTAGTATATGGCAATTGCATGCTCTAGACATTCTTTTTTTCACTGATGATTTCGTTATACATAAAGACTCATTATTAAATATTAATATTGTCATCTTCGTCGTTTACACCGATACAGGAGAGCTATTTTTTGAATTACGAATGCTAGGTTGAAAAATCAACACACCAACTTCAGACTCTTGTCAATATGTTCTCTAAACAAAACACAGATAACATTTCCACAAGTATGACTTGATTACGAGTGGGTGAGGGCACTCGTAATGAAATCACATCCGTGACTAAGGTAGTCACATAAATGATATTCAAAAACGAATTATTGAAAATCGGTGATTCTTAGTCACATCGGTGATATCGAAGTCGCATTTGTAATTCAAAAATAGGTCTCCAGATATGTACATGTGATCTATTATTTTAATAGCACCAGCGACCGAAGGGTGTTATTTATACACAAAAACGACCAAAACCGAGCCGTTAGGGCCACACGTGGGGCTGTTAATCTCATTAGGCAGTGTCGCAGTTGGACCACTTGTTTTCATTTATAACAGAATGGCCGTCATTACGGCATAGAGCGAAGTGTTGTAAGCCATTACACCTTAAAACCGACATTACTCTTGGTTTCGTCTTCGTTCGAGCTCGAGTTGCTCGGCTAATTCACTGGCAGCACCTAATTATGAGTTGCGATGTATTGTAAAGGCGTTTTGGTGTTAACATTAAAAATATATATTTATATAAATTTTCTTTACAAAATATTACAAACAATCTCGCTTACAAATGAGGCTTATTCAAGTTTTATCTTTATTTGGAGAAAAAAAATACATTAGGCGGGTTGTTATAAGTAAATAACTATATTGGTTAAAAAAGGCATATTTAGATGTTTTCTTTTTAAAGTTGACATTAACTTACTACGCCTAATAAAAAATATAATAATTTTGCATAAAATATAAAAAATATTCAATATAGACTTTTTACATTCTGTTGACGTCTTAATCAATTTAAATACACACACATATACTAAGTATATCATATAGTTACACCTGTTGTAACCGATAAGATAGGTAGATTTGTCTATTTATTATGGATTGGTCCGTTGGTCAAATTATATTTCGTGTAATGGCGGCCGCCTCCTATTATATTCGGTGTAAATAAAATTAGAACCCTGACAGAAATAATAGGCTATAGTATAATAATAGGCTCATGCATATTGCTATTCTCCACGTACTATGCAGAAGCATAATTGATCTCAAGGAATATACCAATATTTTCCACTCCACCAATATTTTAGTCTGTCGCCAAACATATTATTTATCAAGCTTGCAAAAATGTACAAAACCAAAACAAAACAATACATAAACTACAAAACCAAATTTTAAATTGATAAAGGGATAGTTTGAGACCCGAAAAAGACCAAGGGAAAATATTCCACGAGAAAATATAATAATACCACGACAATATAACTACCAACATTTATATCGCAGGAAATTATGTTGTTCCTTTTTAAAATCCAATATAAGGCGAGCGAATCCGCGAGCGGATCACCAGTTATAATGTTTAAAACAAGAAATTCGCTAGGCCTCCCACAAAATGGGCAGACGATTTGGTGAAAATCGTAGGAGCTAGCAATGCAGGACCGGTGAGTGAGGGAGGCCTATATCCAGCAGTGGGCGTCTCTTGGCTGAAATGATAATAATAACGAAGAATGTATTTTTCTCACTTGATGGTTCATCTAGAGCCTTCCACTCAATGCTATCAGCTGTCACAGCTATAACTAGCAGGATTCAACGATGCTGTTATAGCGGCTAACTTAAGTAATGTACAAGTCGATGGTCACTAAGCAGCCGGCTTTGAATCATTATCACCAAGGAAACCGAGCAGAAAAACCTTTTCTATACCTAATAGCGTATCGAATTGTTTTAGAAATAATACTATTTCGGCTATTTTTCTATAAAAATAATACAAATTCATAGCCGTACAACCCTTACAAATGGTTTAACCAGATACTTAAACATATGTCAACTTAGGAGTAGTTTAGTTTTAAAATTAACAAAGTATTTAACAGTACTCATATATAAGTTGTGCAGCTTTCGTTATACTTACAAGATAAACATTATACCCGACTTTTAGTTCTTGTTTTGATGACTACTTTCGGCAAAAACGGCCCAAAACCACAGCTGTTAGCCTGATTATGCTAACGATAATGTGACACTAACACTGAATTACACGGCAGCGAAAGCTGTGCTCCAATACACCATTGCTTGTTTCGCTTAGTTAATGTCATGTTTTACGCGTTAATATTACCTTTTAAGATAAACATTATTTTTAATTTTGAAATAACAGATGAGCAAATGGTAGGTACTCTGACGGTAACGGTGCAGTAAAGTAGTGACCGACGCATATGACCTTTGCTGATTTCCGGAACAAAGTTATTTGCTGCATACTTTGGATCTAATTTTCGTCTTATGCCTTTTTTGATTTGGGACATCATACAGCAGTAAAAAGGGATTCTTTCCATAATTTACTAAACGCTGAAAGCGATACTGGACTATATTGCTTCCAGGTAATATGGATAAATTCCACTGTGGTGTTGATTAGTATAATGTACCCACGAGTTATTGTTGGAGAAGTAGGGAGATCTGTAATTCATTAGAGTGACTCATTCGTTAGTATCGTTTAACTTATTTAAAGGAAATAATGTCAGTATCACACAGGGAAGTTAAAAATGAATTTCAGAAAGCAGTAATTAGGAGGGTTAAAACAAATTTACTAAGAAATAACAAATAAGACAAAAGGCTTATGAGCAGTTTTAGATAGAGTATTATCAAAGTCAACGCGGCTTCTATTGCTAAAATGCTTCTCTTTTAAGTTAGGCGACATTTCACGCCGTAGCAGTTTCTGATACTACGAACCACTAAAGTTTTTGGCTCTTCTATGTTCTTGCCGCAGTACAACAAGTTTTCTAAATTGAGACCGTCTCAAGTCTAGAGATAATAGGCTATTATTGGTTTGTGTGTGCTCGACCTTACTATAGCAGACCGATACTCAATCCAGCGGCTCTAATTAAATGGATTAATCTATTTTTTGAGATAATATTCAGAATTCGTGTGACAGCACTCAACGTCTGGACATACCTGAGATGCACAAATCGATAGGACGTGAAATACCTTTATATAGCTCGGTTGCTGCTTTCCAAATTACTCTTGAATTTGAGATCTCGGCACTGAGAATTCTAACATAATCGGAAATATTGAGAATCACTTTTAAAAACATGCTTCTGTATATACCCCCTTTTGTTTATGATAATGTTAGTTAATGGACAGATATGCTCTGATATGCTATCTGCAGAGTTCTTCAGGGTATTCAAAAAAAGATAACATCTTTACCCGGATACAGATAACAGAAAATCGGCGTCATTTCTGAGGTTTACTGCAGGTCTGTAATCTAGTACACTTGAGGCAAATAATCACCTATAAAATACACCTATAAAACAATTTGTAAATGGGCTAAAGACATATTTGCTTGAGTTGCAGTTTATTTATTTATTTATTTAAACTTTATTGCACATATAAAATATACAATAGGCGGACTTAATGCAACATGCGGCATTCTCTACCAGTCAACCGAAAGGCTAGTAGGTATACAAAGATTTGTTTGGCGCAGACAAAAAACTATTCTAAACTTACATACTACTTAATATATATACAAATACATACATAAACAAACATATATACAGCTATATACCTACATATATATATATATACATACATAAATAAATTTATCTAGAAAATGAAGTGTTTAAGCAAGTGTCTTCAGATAGTGCTCACGAACTAATTTCTTAAATGTGTGTTTGGTCGTAGCCGCCCGAATGTGGTAAGGTAAATCGTTCCATAAACGAATTGCAGTGACAGTAAATGATGCGGAGAGAAGTTAGTGTGGTGAACTGGCACTTCCAATGTGAGGTTGCGTGATGAGCGGAGACCATGATCATGAGTGGATCCAAGAAATTTAAATCGCAACTTTAGATAGATCGGAGCTTTAGGGTTGAACAAAATATCAAAAAGGCAGCAGACAACCCTGAGGCTCCTGCGTTGCCGGATAGGAAGCCACCCTAGTTGCCGACGGTAAGAAGAAATGTGGTCAAACTTGCGAACACCGAAAATAAAGCGAATGCCACTATTAATGAGACGATCTAATCGGTTCAACAGGTCTTGGTTAGCATTCGTAAGGCACACATCGGCATAATCTAGGGCAGGAAAGAGAAGGGATCGGACAAGTAAAATTTTTGTTTTTATAGGTAAAAAGTATTTTAATCTGTACAGCGAACGTAATGTGAAATTCGCACGGCGGCAGACGTCGGTAATGTGTGGTTGCCAGCTCAACGACCTGTCAATGAACAAACCCAAATTTTTAACCACCGGTTGGAACGGTATGACCGAGTTGTTGTACGTAAGTGATTCGAGAGAACGTGACTCAAGATGAGCTAACTGTCTTGGGCTACCTATGATAATAGCTTGACATTTGCTTGGGTTAACTGAAATGCCATAGCTATTGGACCACTCAGCAATGCGGGATAAGTCACAATTCAGGAGTTTTATTAGATTATTTATATCGCGTACATCACCTTGCACATAGAACTGCAGATCGTCTGCATACAGATGGTAAGCTGACGAAATTCTTCTGGTGACAGTATTCACAAACAATGAAAAGAGAAGAGGTGACAGAATAGCACCCTGAGGAACACCAGATGATAGTTTGTACCAGTCTGATACAATGTTGTCAACACGTACAGCCTGTTGGCGTCCTTGCAGATAAGAGGTAAACCAGGTCTGTGCTGATGAGGAGAGGCCCGCTGATTTCAATATAGCAAGAAGAATGTCGTGGTCTACGGCGTTAAAGGCATTGGAGAAATCCATCAGAATTAAAACCGTAATTTGGGAACATTCCATGCCTTCACGACAGTCTTCAGTGACTTTCAATAATGCAGTGGAGGTGCTATGGCCAGGCCTGAAGCCAGACTGGTAAACAGAAACTACATCGCGGGAGAAAATAAAATTTGAGAGTTGTTTATGGACAAGGGACTCGAGGATTTTGGAAATAAAAGGCAAAATGGAGATGGGTCTGTAGTGAGTAAGAGAGGTTGGATTTTGTATTTTGGGGAGAGGGATGGTAAAAGATTTATGCCAGATGGAAGGGAATACTCCACTAGTGAGAGAGAAATTGAAAATGTGACATAAAATTGGAAGGACAGAGTCAAGCAATAATAGAATCATACTTCTACTGACGTCATCGCACCCCACCGCATTAGTTTTTATAGATAATATAGCTTTACGGATATCCTCACCAGTCACAGATTCAAAGGTGAATAACGGGTGTATAGGAGATGTTGAGGAGGCTATAGAGGACAATGTGTTCATCTTGACAGTTGATGGTAATTGATCTGATTTCGAAAAATGACTGTTTAAATCGTTTAAAGGAAATAAGGGCTTACTCACGGACTTATCACTGCCAATGCCAAGCGTATGAAGAAATTTCCAAGTGTCCGCAGGAGAAGATTCTGACACATTCTTATGAATATACTGGCGTTTAGCCACCCTTACCATCTGATTGCATCGATTTCTATGATGTTTAAAATATTTCCAATTCTCATCGGTTCTTAATTTCCTGAATTGTGTGAACGCTTTGTCTCGTCTACGCATTGCTAGCTTTACCGCAGGAGTAATCCATGGAGCAGGTGGCCGCTTCAATCGAACAGTTCTAAATGGAGCATATTTGTCAAACAGAGTCAGCACAGTCGAGTTGAAGAAGCCAACCATATCCTCCACAGAGGACCCCCCCAGAACCGGCTGCCAATCGATAACCTGAGCTTCCCTGCGTAGCAGTTCCAAGTCCAGCCTAGCAAAGTTGCGTAAGCGGATGGTGGTTGGTCGTGATTTCGCTGGTTTAGATTTAATAGCTAAATAAATTAGGTCGTGTCTGGAGAAACCAGGTGCCAACAGTTGCCCGAACTGCACAATACGCTCAGCAGAACTTGTAAGAATATGATCAATCCAGGAGTCATCAGTGGCAGTATTGTGATGAGTGGGCTCTAACGGCAGAAATGTGAAACTTGCCGACTCCAGAATGGTTTGAAATTTAGAGGAACGAGTCGTAGTCTTTAGAAGGTCAGTATTGAAATCTCCCATAATTATGTGCAGGTTATAGTTTGTAGCAATTGAGTCCAGCAAAAATTCAAGATCGGAGAAATAGTCAATTGACGGTGGACAATACACGACACCAAGAACCATCTTGTCACCACTCAAGGTTACCTCCAACAGGATGTACTCCATACAATCAACACGAGAGGAAGACGAGCACGGATTTGACTGATATTGAGTTACTTGTCTTATCTTTATATTGTATTCCTAGTTTATTTTTATTATTTTATTTCTTCGCACTCACAATTTTCGTTTATGTTAACTTTCTATCTTTTTTTTTGTTTTATGTTATTGTGAAATGTACAAATACCATAATGTGACAGGTAACCTGTGGTAACGTACCACAGATTAGAATTGTAGATCGTTTGCTAAGTTCCCCGTGTGATTATTGACCACATAGTCTTAAGTTCAAATTCATGATGTGTACTCATTTTCATGCCTGATGTCACTACTGTTTCAAACAAAGTACCAATGGAGCAGGCTATGCTCGCTGCTTGCCATGTTTTTGGTGCCATACAGCGTGTTATTATTATGTATTGTTTTGTTTTGTTATTATTGTATCGTTGTGTAGTCTAAAATAATGTATTTCTTTCTTTCCTTCTTTCTAAAATTATGACCAGAGACTAAACTGGTAGAAGTAGTCGTATATCAAAGGAGAAAAATAATACCGTATTATAAATAAATAATACAAAACATATAATTTATGATTTTAGATATGATTTTGAAAGGAGTATGCCCATTCGTAGTATCACCTTTAATCTTCCTTGTGCCTTAACCAAACTAATACCAAAAAATAAGTAACAATTTTTAACAAAACTCTGCAATATACCAAGCCGAAACTTCGCCGGAGATAAATACACATAATAATTAGTAATTATTTCACTTCCATTTCATTCGCCGTGTATTTTTATTGATGATATTCTAATTTCATTGATAAATAGTCTCTTCGGTATTGCCATATATTAACGATCGGATCGATTGGTTAAAAATATATTCGATACATTCTACTGTCCTCTCGTGAAAGGGTAAAAGGAATACCAAAACAATTAATTTTCTTTAGTCTTTTTTCTGCTTTCTCTAATATTTTAGTCATTATTCTGCTATTTGTAACGAAGACGAATCCGCCAATTAGATAAATTAATCCAGCCGTTTTTTAATTTATTTTATGTAAAACAAAGATGTTTTTTTATGTAACTATATAGAATATGCATTACTATTACAAAACTAAGATTCCAATCTGTGATCTGTCTATACATAAATATACATGGTTTTACATACTCATCAAGCTGATCTCAGAAATATTAGCTTGTATGACATCATGTTGCATAGAGGTAGCGTAATGAAAAACTGATAATGCGCAATTGTTTAGGAATCACAATAGATAGGTCGAGTGTATATTGATCAATATCTGCCACTTTATAATTTATAACCAATTTAATTTAGTAATATTAACATTAAGTCATTTAATCAATTTAAATTAAACGTGCGATTTATTATAATCGAGTAATAATTTTCACAGTGGTGAAAATTATTATTTTCACTATAGTACTCTCAGTACTACAAATGTTAGGTATTTACTATAGTTGTCTACTATAGTAAATACCTAACATTTGTAGATTTCACAAAGCAAAGGATTTAAGCAAAAGCATAAGACAATATTCTGCTTTAAGAGTTTCTTTATACAGATAGCTAATATCAATGTTGCTAAAACAATTATTTTTAAATTAATTAATTATTTTATATGAATTATTGGATAGTTGTAATATTTATTGGATAAGATAGACTTAATCATTTTATAGTTTTAATCTTCTACAATTAAATAGGTATTATCAAAAATGATGATAGGAGAAATTCGTAATTTGAAAGTCTTTGGTGTTTAATTTCTATTTTACCCATCGAAATAGAGTCAAATAGTTTTTAATAATTGAATATATAGTTAAAAATCTACAATAAATCATAAAAATCATTATGGTACAAAATCATTTTTGGCGATACTAAAGTCCATACTACAATGGGCATTCTCCTTTAAAAGGTAACTCAATAACGCTTCCGTGATTTATGGAGCCTGTGTATTGGAATGGCAAGTTTATTTTGTTAAGTTTAAGTTATATCTATTATCATACCTTTTCTTTTAGAAATTTAAGGATTTTATTAACACCCACTAACGAGCTAACTGTAAAAATACTTTTTTCTGAAAAAGCAAAAGGCTGTAAAACTATCATAGTACCTCGGAGGAGTTTTTAAGGATTTGTTATTTTTACACCCTGTTAAAAGAATGTTATTCTAAGAATTCCTTGTTTTTGTTCATTGTTTTGAAGCTGGAATTTATATTTCTGTAGTCGTCTCTTTATTCTTCAACAGTATTTATGTATATTTTATTATTTAGACGGAGCTGAAACTTCGTCAGTTGATATAGCTAGGCTTTTACATTAAGTTACAATGTGCTTTTTACCAACGTGATGATCACTTCGAGAGATCATTGTATAAATGAGGCTGAGTCGACATGATGAAATCAATTTCATTTTTTGTGAGGTCACCCGGATGTTTTCAAGTGCTTTTTTGATTCACTTAGCCGTCTGTTTAGGTGGACAGATATTTCCCTTGCTGATCGTGGGAATTCAATGAGTAAAATACTACTCTAAAATTGGTGGCGGTATGGTTAGCTACCTATCACGTCTTGGTACCCGCGGGGGCAAAAGGTAGCAGCAAGTAACTACTTTGCTAGGTTAAATGTTGGACGAGTCATAGATGAGAAAATGAGACAAAATAAATTGATAGTTAACTCACCACCCATGAACTCTGCACATCGTATTGGTCGGGTACCCTAAGGGATAACAGAGGCTGTCAGGGGTTAGGTTACTACTTTCCGAAATAATTAATGAATATGTAACTGAGGTGGAATATGTGAGCCTAAGGGTGAGGCTCAAGGTTGGGCTTACTCATTTGTTTGATGTTGGCATATGTGCTCCTATAGATTCAGGATTAAACAAATTAATAAAGGCAAAAACTGTAAGAGAGGTATTTTGAGAGTGTGTAAGGAATGTTTTGAATAAATGCAAGCAAAACGAAAAATTGTTATGTTAGATAACTTTAATAGACTTTAATAGATGAGTAGGATATGATTATGAAAGAGTGTATGGAAGGCATGAAATAGATGAATGATAATGGGAGAAGCCTTTTTTTTTTTTTTTTTTTTTTTTTTTTTTTTTTTTTTTTTTTTTTTGTTTCCCTGAGGAAAATGCATTACATTGCATACCCCGGCTGTGAAGCCCCGGGAGAAGCCTGCTAGACATTTGCTAAGAGTGGAATCGTATGATAACAAACACTACGTTTGATCATAAGAAGATCCATAAGTATACTAGAGAAAAAGATGTTTGTAGAGCATGATTGACTTTATGTTGTAGATGAATGACTAAAAGGTGAAGTGCATGATACTCAGGCGTATCGGGTGTGTTGACACAGATTATTACCTGGTAAGCAGCCGAATATGTGGCTTATTTAAGCGCTAGCAACATTGAGTACGCAAACCGGAAAAGGATTTTAAGGAGAATAATAGTGGAGAAGTTGCAATAACAATGTGTGGAAGAGGAATGCAATAGAAAACTAAGCATGGTATTGAATGAAATAGAGGATAAGAATAATGTAGAAGATGAATGGAAGAATTTTAAAAAGAGTGTAGTAAAAGTTGCTAATGATGTTTGTGGAGTGAACAAAACAAAGAAAGTTATTCTGTATTGAGTTGATTGTTGGCTCTTGGTGGAACTTATTATACATATTGAATAAAACACTTATACTGTTCCACTAATTTTAATTATTGTCGACCTGACCGGTTTCGCTTTATAGCATTTTCAAAGGTTAAAGCAAACACAGCTGTTCGTGTTTACGCTTCTATCTAAAAATTTTTAGATTTTTAGATAGAAGCGTAAACACGAACAGTGTTAGTGTATTTACGGATTCATGTTCGAGTAATATCCTTATACATTGTTACTATTTCCGTCGCGGCACATAGAGGAGAATAACTAATGAAGTATTAGGTACGCTTTAATGTTTGGCACACTTTCGATCTGTTCATCGTTATCGAGAGACTTAATAATACGAACCTGACATCATTTTGGGATAGATTTATGTCCTCCCAGATATTTCTGGATTTCACGATTGCTGGATTTCACGACTATCATATCATTACCCTCTTTTAAGATTTCAGATAATCCTACAACATTACACACCTGTTTACACCAGTAAACTTCTTAATTCCTCCTCAAGTTCCACGAATTTATATGTTCCAGAGTTACATGCTTCGCCATCCATCGCCTGAAAATTCGTAGCACTCGTGACACTAGCAATGTGCTATCATTCATCACTTTCGGCAAGGTTATAACAGAGGGTTTTACACAATATCCCAGTAAGGATTAGTCAGGAGCGCTAGAGCTCGTTTGTTGATTAGTAGGGTGCACCGCAAGCAAGGTTGGCTTAGGTCCCGGTCGATGAACTCCTTGCTATTAATTCAGGTAATTTCATTGTTACAAGAGAATATATATTTAAAGATTAAATTTCTAGCAAGAAGTAGCAAGAAATATTACAAGAAAAATATTAAAGACCTTTAAGTATTTTTAAAAGTGATTGTACGGTAGCTTAAAAGAAATGTATCAAATGCACCGTTGTTCAATATTTTTTTTTATTTCTGGGCATACGTGCATGATACAAATGTTAAAAGTTTGTCTGTGAGAATCACGTTTTATGTTATAGTGTCCTTATATTTACATTGTTGATCAACGTGAATTCAGCTCCTAAAGCACCACAGCCAAACAACCAAATATTGGTTTCGTATGAGTGAGATTGCTAGAACTTGAGGGAAGAGAATACAGAAACCGTTATACAGATCCAAGTGATCCTAGCTACAAGGAAAAGTGCTTTTAGATATTCAGTGCTTTCCTCAAAGTATCACCATGAACAATGAAAGTAATTTATGATCGGACACGTTCCATTCCAATGTTCACGATTTATTTTGATTTTGTAAAGGAAAGTCTCGACTTTATGCGCATATATATATATTATATATATATATATATATATATATATATTTCTAATGTTATCCCTAGTTTATTACAATATTAGTCATTTTTTCACAGTTTTAAGAGTAGTTAAAGGAATAATATACGATAGTTTTGTCAGTTTCAAAAATTTTGCAAAATTGTAAAGTGATATGAAATTTGCACTGCTTAATGCACAACATGATTAAAATATTGACAACAATAGTTATTTCATCTCTCATTTATAAAGTAGCGATAAAAACAGTTTAGAGTTAGATATTCGTTATTATACAAAGGTGATTTACTATAAAAACATAGCGTGTTTATAGAAATGATATCGTTTTCAGTTTTAATGAATATGAAATGTATTATGAAAAACAAAATTCAGAGCTAGGATCAAATAAGTAATTGTAATAAAAATATATATATATTACAAGCTTTGCATCGTTAAATTAATTAAACGAGATTAAAGAACAAAGACTACAGTTGTCGACATTAATATCATTGCAAACACTCAACAATACTTATAAACATAGTTCAATTTATACAATCGACGAATAGATGTTTCAGATAAATAAATAATTATTTTCATAGTGATTTAAGTCATTCATTTCAGCCAATAGACGCCCACTGTTGGACATAGGCCTCCCCCAAGGTTCTCCACGCAGATCGGTCTTGCGCTGCAAGCGTCCAGCCCTGCAAGCGTCCAGCGCCTTCCCGCGATCTTCACCAAATCGTCGGTCCACCTTGTGGGAGGCCTACCAACGTTGCGGCTTCCAGCATATGCCTGCCACTCCAGAACCTTTCCGCCCCAACGGCCGTCAGTCCTGCGAGCAATGTGCCCCGCCCATTGCCACTTAAGTTTCGCAATTCTTCGGGCTATGTCGGTGACCCTGGTTCTTCTGTGGATTTCATCTTTTCTGATTCGATCACGCAGAGAAACTCCGAGCATAGCCCTCTGGGTGACTTTGAGCCGCCTTATAAGGCCCATTGTGAGTGGCCAGCTTTCTGTTCCGTATGTCATCACTGGCAAGACGCACGAATCAAAGACTTTCGTCTTGAGGCACTGCGGTAGATGGGCCGAGAATATGCCGCGTAGCTTCCCAAACGCTGCCTAGCCGAGTTGGATCCGCCGATTTACCTCTTTCTGGAAATTGGACCTACCTAGTTGGATTATTTGTCCCAGGTAAAAGTACTCGTCAACAATTTCCAGTGTAGAGCCTTCAACCTTCACAGGAGTGGGTGCTACATGGTGATTCGACATGATTTTCGTCTTGTCCATGTTCATTTTAAGACCCACTTGTTGTGAAACTCTACTGAGGTCTTCGAGCATTATGCACAAGTCTTCCATGGTGTCGGCCATGACTACGATATCATCAGCAAAACGACTGACTGTCTGTCTGACACCTCGCTGGAGGCGTATTGGTTTCGAATTCTGGTCCGGAAGACGGACTGACATTGTGGCGTTTCTGTACAGTGACTGCAACACTTGGATGTATCGATAGTCTATATGGCACTGTAACATTAATTACATATAGACGTTAGAAAGATTTAAGATGGTTTGACTTACCGGGATTCAAGGCTGTCGGGACGTTAATGAATTGGGAAGTGGAGCTGAAAATGACCGCGTGATTCCTCAGGCTTCTGTATCACCAGGTACAGACCTGACACCTTCACAACAATACTAAACACACGCGAACTGATATAAGCAACTTTGGTTAACTGGCCGGTACGACGTACCGAGAGGTATGACGTACAGTCCTTTCGGTTGTCATAGACGTAATCATTGGTGTGTGGCGTGCGCGCTCGTGCGTCGTCGTCGCTGAGCCGATGAGAGCCGAAGCCTTAAAGTCAGATCGTCGCGCCTTAAAATTGTGGCGCGAACAGGCACCTTTGGAGAGACTGAAGCACGGCCCATGTCTCGACGGAATTGAAGGCTTTCTCATAGTCCACAAACGCCAAGCATAGTGGCAGGTTAAACTCTTCGGTCCTCTGTATAACCTGCCGCAGCGTATGTATGTGGTCTATGGTACTGGCCTTTTCGGAATCCGGCTTGTTCGGGAGGCTGGAAGTCGTCAAACCTGCGCGCGAGTCGATTCGTGATGACTCTCGAGAACAGCTTATAAACATGACTCAGGAGCGTGATGGGCCTATAGTTCTTTAATCGAGTTCTATCCCCCTTTTTAAAGAACAGTGCCACGTCCTGTACCATGCCCCTGTGCCATGGTTTAGGCGTTTTGCCATTGAGTATGACGGAGTTGAAGAGTCTCTGAAGGGCCTTTCGAACTGGAAGTCCGCTTGCCTTCAGTAGCTCGGCTGTAACTCCATCATCACCCGGCGCCTTGTTGTTCTTGAGGTGCTTGAGAGCCACACTAATCTCATACAGATTGGATATCTTCGCTGATGTGCCGGGTTGATTTGGCTCTAGGGTCTGAGGCCAGAATTACAGATGGTTGCGTCATAGTCAAAAATTCAAGTCAAGATTGTCATAGTATTTACAGTGATTTTATTTTTCTTATTAAAACTTTGTATATACTCGCACTCCAGTGCGAAAATTTTTTATAAATGTCCTCTAACTGGTATGAATATGAATCTGTGTGTTCACACTGCACACGGCGGCAGAATGTTGGACGATATTTCTGTGTCATCACAAGTTACGTAGAAAAATTATGTCATATCGTCCGATTAATATGTGCATGTGTATTAAAGCAGTTGTTTGTTCTTTCTTTGTGTGAATGATTACTAAGAAACTGCACTAGTCAGTCTAAGCAAATCTTATATCTTCTAAATAAGATCATGTAATCGCGATCGATCATCGCTATAAATAAATAGCTATAATTAGTTTGTAACAACACAGAGAAACACTAATAGGGTTTTATCATGAAACGTTTTATAAAATAAGCTTTGTAGATACAAATAAAAATAATTAACTAAGTTTCGTAAACCTAGTTATACAGTTATTTATACAATGAGTATCAGAGTGCTTAGTTATAGGACTTTACGGGCATTTACCGACATCACAACAAAATCAATAAGAGAATAAAGAGAGCTACTCATACGTAAACAGCTTTTATAGCGTAGGGAATAATGTCAACAATATATACGTATTGACATGCAGCAGTGTGTATGTACACCTTTTCGGAAATTCCTAGCACCATATCGGAACGTTTCATCGTTCAAGCTCTGGAAGTCTATTTAAGTAATTATTCAAATCAAAGTAGCATTTTATTTAAGAGTATTTAAAAGTAGGCAACTATAGATTTCTCTATAAACGGACCTCCAAATTATTATTTTTTTAATTTTAACGTTAGAAACGCATGTTTATTTGTGTATTTATTGATGATTTGTATGTATTAATGAAATGCAAAATGTGTATTAAATATTGTAGTTTTTATAAATGTAAATGAAAATGTCATAAATATACTGGCTAGCAAATTTTAATATACTCTGTATATTTTATATACTTAAATAAGTCTCTGGGTGGTTCTTTAGGTCCTTCATTATAGATAACGCGATTTTTTTAGTAATAAACAATATTTTCAATATTCGAAACAGATCCGCACAACATGAGCCCATAAGACACCATGAAAATATAAGACGTCTGCTTTGAGTTGATCGCTCCCACACTCCTCCTTCATCAAACCTCATTGAAAGTATTGTTAGAAAAGCACCCCAAAACAGTTCCAGTTGCCAATATCATTTCTCATTGTCTATGCTATTTTCATTTTTGATTGTTTTGTTAAGTAACTTAATAATACATGGAAGCTTCTGTAGTGATTTTTTGAAGTTTTTGTTAAGTTAAATACTGATATTTGGTTTTTCGGTAGAAAAAGGAGCAATTTTTTATAGCACAGAATGTAATTTGTAATTTTGATTGAATACTATTTTATAGGAGAATAATATAACTGTCAAGCCATGCAATTTTGAAGACGTTATTATTATGAATATATCCAATAGATACAGATATGAAAATGTCAGAATACTTTTGTAAATGTATCGCTGTAGCTAATGACGTATCCGAAAATTCTGCTAGGCGAAGAAGAGTTTAAGGGTGATGTGGACACATTCGGATTCCAGATCATTTCTTTCGTTCACTCTAAATAAGAATAAGAACAGAATAGACATCAAGGTGCTTTAGTGGGTATGCCATGTTTCCTCATGTTTAACGCCCATATCAATTACTTTAGGCACGTCTAACATCGGCGGGGGCGATCAACGCTAGGCACGGCACGTCTAACATACCATATAATATAATATAATTTTCTGCAGCAAAAATAATAAACCTCCTAAGAAGAGATTAGATTAAAAAAATAAGCTCTCACTATGCGATAGGTATCAGCACAAACAGCCAAGGATTTGTAACTTCCCAGGGGCGAGAAAAGTTTCAGTATTCATTTAAAAATGTAAAAACGTGAGGCAATATTAATACAAAAACCTGAAATATTTGCGTGAAGAGCTGGCTGCTTACGCAAAATGTCAGAATCTTACTAACAAAAACCTGTCGTTTATTTAGGCGAACATACATAGCTACCAAATTATATCAAAACATTGGCAAAATGTGACAGTTACAGAAACAACAACTGATAAAAAATATCGTGGTTACGTTGGATATGCTGGCGGAAAATCGGTCGTAACAATGGTGACAGTCTTATTTACTAATGCAAGGGAAGCCGAGAAGACTATCACAATGGAATGGACTCCAACTAGTTTAAGGAATATCTTTAAGTAACAATTTTTCCTAATTTACCTGAAAATAGCATTTTTTGTGATTGATAATGCGTCATGCCATAGCAGATAAGTATTTAGAAGAATAACTGTCAAATCCTACTACGGTCTAAGTTATAAAATGATTTAATAAAGTTTAAGTATCATCAGTATTATAACCGATAATGATATTATTACTACAGTATTGATCAATTTTATTATGTCAATTAATTTATGTTCACAATGGTGATGATGCAGCAGCTAAAATGTAAAACGTTATAACTTCACGAATCGAACACAAAATTGAATTGCTAAGTCCAACACTTATAATTGGGAATTTGCAAGTTATTTGACTCTTCTCTTAAATTTACCCACTTTTCAAGTTTCGAAGTTTTAGCCTTTATTTAAAAGAAAGTTCAACCTAATTAGCTTAATTTGCAAACGATGTACGCACAAACTTTTCTGTTGTATCTCAAGTGATACTTTAAAGAATATATTTAATTTTACGAATAATTCTATGTTGGAGCATAGAATGTTAGTTAATTCGTAGGTAATTAAAAAATAATATTTGTCATCTCGAGCAAACTTTTCCAAATTTAATGAACAGTTATAGCGTAATTGTATAGATTAGATATCAAAGAATCTTTGGGCCTTCATAGGATATACCGATAATCTTAGCAGATACAGGCTCACAAAATGTCTGGCACTGAATAGCGATTTATGTTGTCATTAAACGAACGGTGAAAATGAGAGCAATACAGTCCTTTTAGTGCTTCAGTTTGCTATAAAGGAATTGATTTCGATAGTAGTTGTAGACAAAGTTATATTAATTTGAGAAAAAAAAATTACGTATATAGCTGTATTTTCAAGAGCCAAAGCAGACCACGTTTATACTGGTGGTTTCAATCAAATCAAATCCTACTCATATTAATAAAATCACATAAAAGGTAGCTGTACTATATCAAAAATTCCAAATAGTAAAATTAATTTATACATATGTCACATATTTTACTCTGAGAGATAGCTATTTGTATGCAGTATATAATAATATATTTAATAATAATATATAGACATACTCCTGAATTAGTGCAGAGCCTTTTCATTGGAGTGTGTACTACTTGTTGGGAAAAAAATGTCTTACTCATGTACATTTGAGACGATGTCCACGGTGAGATTAACCCTTCCAGCTTAAACTACACTTGTGAGCAACCAAATCGACTCAAGCCTAACTCTGAGTATAGACTCTGTTTTCAAGAAAGGTATAGGAGATAATTTTAAAAACAATTTATCATGTGAAAGCTCCAAACTGCAGCTTTAATAAGATATCGTCATTCTCAATATCCGTTCATTATCTTTGTAATTAATGATATCTAAACATAAATACAGGAAAAACAGAAATTTGGGAGAAGACGTTGTGGTTGGGTATTTTAGAAATAAAAGAAAATTGATTAAGAAAATACATAACAATTTAATAAACCAATACTTGGTATTCCCCCCCCCCCCTAGCCCTAATCACCGCTTGAAGTCGATTCTTCATTGATCTGATCAACTTTTTGACGTCCACTTGAGGTATATGATGCGTTGATTATGTCGGACTCCTGGTGAATCGAGGCGGCTCGAACCAACAGACCTACCGACTAAACTCAGCCTAAGCCTTTGGTCCTAATGACCCTACTGGCTTATATTGACGGGAGCCGCACCTCAGGAGAGGTACGGTTAGCGCTGCCCCATGGGGAGGACATAAGCGCTAGAAGAGGCGCGGCTGAGCAGAAGGCTACCGAATAGGGGGAGACAAAAGAGGCGACGGCTCAGACGCCGCCGCTTGCAGGTCTAGAAGGTCCTGCGTTAATTGATTAGGGGGGTCGCTCAGGACATGTTGCGGTCTACGTGTCCTCTGCCAATATGGACTGTTATAAGGTGTGCCGGTTGCGCTTTTATAGGGGTGGCAGTTAGCGCAAGTCGCGGATAGTGTAATGAGCAAAACGACTCATAGTGCTATTGATGTGAAAATGAATGCGTTAGAATTTTTTAAAGAAACAATATTAGTGTTTTATGAAAGCTTTCTCATGACAGTCTTTTTTTATAAATACCTTGTATACTTTACGTAAAAACAAAGTTTGTAAGCAGAATGAGGACTTGAGTCGATTTGGTTGCTCGCGAGTATATTTTTGAAACGTGACTAATAAATTAAACATTAAACATATTACTTAAAAATTGTTAAGTTTTTATTGCATGTTGACTATTCAATACTACAAATTAAAAAGTCTTGAACAAAACTTATTATTCCAAATTGAAGTCTTAAGTGCAGACTATAGTTGGACGGGATCCAGCGGCAATTCTTTGGCGCGCATAAAAGAGGCTAGCACAGATATTTCGAACGGCTTTGCAACTTCACGAGCATTTGCTATTGCCACCTGTGTTTAAGTATAGGATATCATTGATTCTAGACACGATATTGTTAAATGATTATTCGCAATTAAACCACCTCGATAGTTTTGTGAGAAAATCTAGGATCGTGAAATTAAGGGTACCCAATTCAAGGAACTCCCAATATTACCTATTTGTTATATATTGGAACCTCAATGTTTGTATATTCCCAGATTGACAATTGGGAAAATACTAAAAAAAATATTGATATGAATTATTTTTATGTTTAAACTGGTTCCATTATCATTTCGATAACATTTTTATCCCAACATACTGCACCAGTAAAATAAGGCCGAGTTAATCATAGTCCCTCTCAAATTTCTAAAGGAGTGTAAGCAATGCTCACAGCAAAAATAGATTCCATTGCGGCTTCTCTCTTGGAACACGGGATTAATAAAAGCGATAAATGACAGGCACAGTGTCCTAGCGACACTGCTGCTTGTTGGCGCAGCAGTTAATTTCTCTTTAATACGCGGGCCACCGCAACACTATTTCACACATACACACAAACGTAATAAATACTAATATTAGTTAGTATAAAGTTTTCTTTTGTCAAGAAGTTGTTCGAGGTGGGCGCTAATACTAAAAACTACGACACAGTCTTCAACTAATGAAGTTAATAACGATAAATGTGTTTGTTAACGCGTTCACGTGTGTTTGAAGATCATTCTATTGGTAGTTATTATTAAAATACCTTACAAATAATAGATACAAGAATATAAAAATATGTACGTTAAAAGTATAGTCAATACGGTTCAGAAAATAAAAGTACTAGTAATAAGTTAACTTTAACCTAGTGATGAATATTTTTTTGTAAAACAATATTTGCTTAGAGACACTACTATGTGCTCTAAAACGTAATTTGTGTTATTTTCTCTGAATGAACGTCAGAGAACGTCAGTCGAAGTAGGTAACAATAATTTTATCGGAACATAGCCAAGGCAACCGTTGCTAAAACAGAACAATGGCTTCTCATTATCTTATCTATCCATGATATTATTTATTTTATTATTATTATTATAGTTAGATATTTCACTTATTTCCCATGATGCAAAAGCTTTCTTTAGTAAATGGATGGATAACACCATAACAGATGAATAACACCAGAGCTCTGTACAGAGTCATCTTCGGGCACTTATCTGATACTGATAGCTAAGCCCATGCGCTGTTTTAGGTGCATGGGCATAGTCCACCCGACCCAGCGGTGTCCCTCTGCCAAGGATCACAGCGGACTTTGTTTCCGCTGCGGCGTCAAGGGGCACAAAGCGTCGGAGTGCAAGGCGGCACACAATTGTGCCGTCTGCTCTGACGCCAAGCGCCCTGCGAACCACCGTAGGGGGGGGGGGGTAAACTGCAATCCTCCCCCCCCCTCAGAGGACGTCTCATCCCGGCCAAGGCGGCACAGTCTGGTGCCCCAAGTCCGGACCAAGAGGAAATGGAGACTTAAGCTCCGATTCCGTAGGTAAATTTCATTACCGTAGGTAATGATTTTCGGAATAGTGAGTAATAGAGGAGAGTGGAAGAGCAAGACATGTTACGCCGACCCCAAATAAAATTAGGAACAGCGCAAGAGAAAGAACAAGAAGACACTTGAACCATGTCTGAATATTTTAATAGCCTGGATTCCTATAATAACAATTTTGTTAATATGCCCATACAGACGTAGTGTTCCATGACAACGTCGCAAACATGTCGCTATATCTTCAAAAGTAATAATCGCAGTTACACTGTTACTTATAAAATATTTCTCAGCCAATAGTGTATTCTAAATTTATATTGAACAAAAACAACTCTTATCTACCATATGATAGAACCAATTTATCATCAAAAAGTTAAAATAAAAAGATAAACAAAATAAGTACAAGCTCATTATTATTATTATTTACATTATAATGACGTAGGCAAGCACTTACATATTCCTTTGATTAGTATCAAACAATTTGTAGCCTAATAATAAGGAATCTTTGATGCTAAATTTGTTCCAATTAAGTTAACTTCAAAAGGCGGCAGCACATAAGAATACTCGTATAGGAAAATTTTTGCATTAAGTTGATTTAATTTTTATATTATGCTATTTACATAGACTATTATAAGTTGTTTCCCTTAAAGAGATCTTGTTAATTTGCTTTTAAACTAAATCATATATCGGGGCTGCCACTTTTTCTTTATTAAAGTACTTACGACATGTCCATAATATTCAATTATCACGCCAAATTATTTTATTAAATGATGTAAATATAATATTCTCTTCTAGTATCTCGTCATAGAACTTAGAGATCCACTCGATGTAAATATTCCCCTCAGCTGTGTTTGATTATAGCATTTTGTTGTTATGATACAGGCAGGGCACCGTAACCTAATAATAATTAGTTTGGTAAATAATACCCAAATTCAAATGAATTTGTAAAATGCAACAAAATCAGGTAAGTGCATGCGTTAACAAAATTATTTTGTCAGTTACCAAATTTATATAAGCAGTTGCTAACTCCGCTTTAGTTTTTTCAGTGTATAAGGGAAGTAAGGATTTAAAAATAATCATATTAGAACATTTTTCTATTTGCGACTACAAATAGTTTTTAATTAACTATATTGCTAAATTAGTTTTTTAAGAATAAAATAGCGTAAGAATATGTCTTGTGAGTTTGGAAATAAACTACATAATTAATCAATAACATTCTACATCTATCCTAATTACAGCTCGTCGAATAGTTTGTATCAATACAATAAAAGGCCTTATAAAATAAAGATTAAGCTATATTACATTTATCTTTGTAGTACAGTCACCCATCTGCTATAAAATTGCCATCTTTTTATAATGTATTCCACTGTACTGTAAGTTAATAGGCCATTCATTATACAAATAAAACAACTAACATTTAACCGGGGAGAGAACGAGTGGTATTACCCGGACGCAGGTAATGGAGATAACCATTAAGCAAACGACCCTATATTTTAAGGATTCACTTTATACAATCTCCAAAGTGCAGATTAAATATTAATTTTTGCATCCGATTAAAGTTCTGTTTATAGGATATTGTTCTTTGAAATTTTGTTATCATACAAAGACGCTTAATTATTGCAAGTAAATGATATTATATTAAATACAACATTATATAAAGGAGCAAAAAAGATAAGTATGTAATAGTAAATAAACTACATTTGCTAGGATAAGTATTAATAAATACTATCTGCTATGAAGATGTAAATTAATAATTCGAATAGCAGTTTGAAAACTATCGATAAAGATATGGTCGTCACTCCCTATCGGGAGAGTGTGATATCAGCTAAAATAGCCAGATCCATTTTGGCCAGATCCGAATTTGATAGAATCTGTTATCTTAGTAGTAATGGATGGAAAACGTATCACACGTTTCTAGTGTCACATACCTACTACACAGGTTGATAAATGTGGTGATAGTTAACTTATAAACACGGAAATGTAATCATTCACATGATTATCACAGTAGAAATACTGATAAACTATTGAAAATTAATGTCATCAGACTATACAATCAATCAAGGCTATGTATATAAAAATGACATGCAAACCGAATTAGGCCTTAAATGTAGTACAATAAACTTGCTTGGGTCTGACTTCCTTAGGAATCGTTTAGTGCAATTTACTTAAAATATTATTTGGCATCTTATGGGCGTTGTGATCTTCTTACTCGGGTGCCCTAGGGTTGTGTCTCTTTTTAGTATTCATAAATGGAATAGTCAACGTCATTAAACGTTCATACCATCTTTACGCGACGATTATATAAACTAGACGAAGTCGCGGGCACCAGCTTGTATCTTTATAATGTGTTCTTCTGATGTATACATCAAAATTATACATCTACAATTTACAAAGATTACATTTAAACTTATTTAAATTACATTTACAATAATATAGCTTATAAACTATATTATTGTAAAGTTAAACATGCATCCATACAAACTGTCGCGTTTAAATATTAGTAGGGATATCATAAAAATGTATTTGAGCAATAAAGAAGAATATAAATAATTTCACAAAATAATTTCTGCTTAACTTGCAATATCAGTCTGCCTTATGTATCTACGAGTATTATAAAGCATCTAACATTATGAAACACTTTTGTATAAAATTTCAATAAGTAACAGTTCTGAAAGTATTTATAAAATGTCATAAGGTGACATTTTACATTATAAAAAAGTTCAAGGTGCTTTTCACTATCGAAATGATTGCAATGACTTAATCTGTAATAATGGCAATATCAAATTATTGTTACATATTAAAATATATGTTGTAGATATTTCTAAGAGCCGCTACTTGACGTTATTTAAGAAAATTGTATCTAGATTTCAACTCTAAGAAGCTAAGCTCTCCATTATTCATAATAACAGACAGGCACTTATAATTTTCCTCCGTCGAGTAGGGCTTAGATACTTATGAAAGGAAATGAGAACAATGTTATCAAATATTTCTTGATCTTATTGTGAGGCCTTTAGAAACTAATTATATTAAGTATAATAAATAATCATTTGCATAATTTCAGAAACAGATTTTCTACCCGCATATCATAGAGAAGCATGAAAAAATTAAATAGCCAAGTTATTTTAAAATACATATAAGGTTTTCAATAGATAAAGTAATGATATATATATTTATATACTTTCCATATTCGTTTTTAAGTCATTTTATTAAATCAACAAAATAATGTATACTTATATAATCTATTTAACATTTATAAAAAAATGTTTTTGGAGTTATTGATTAACTATCTGTAATATCTCTCTATCTATCTCCGTTCTGTAAGTCTATTTGTCTAATAGTAATTAACGTATTATTTCTCAATATATAGGTTTAAGTTTGTTAATATATTTTTGTTCGTTTTCTCATAAAGCTTCAAATCATTTTCGTTAAATCTAGTTGGAACAAAAACTGAAATATAAACTACTCATTAAATATATATCGAAATTAATAAATAGGCAATTAGAGGGTTCATTCCGTAACAAACATATAAAAAAAATATAGTCGATAGAGAACTTTATCCTTTTGTTGAGGTTTATTAAGGAATTATCATATACCTCAATTACAACATCTACACAAAAAAAGTTAATAAGGTAACTATTTGAGAATTGTTTAAAGGATTTAAAGATAAACAATATAGTTCGATGTATTATACTATTTAAATATAATAAACCAGTCTTCATTCAATCATACTGGTTAAAATTAAACAACACATAATTTTGTAAATACCCAAAATAAGCAATATTTCATAAATTTATTTTAATGATAGCTACTTGTATCTTTTTGCAGAGTGAACGTGATATAAACGTTTTGTAGTGTCCCACCATCATATTAAACAGAATTTTAACGATGAGAAACTTCTCAGAAGTGAATCTTTGAAATCGATATGCTGTTATCTAAAGACTTCGTACCGTAGCAAAATAACTTTGTCAACAATTTTTTGTAATATTTTAAGACAAGGAAAGGTAAATCACATGAAGATCTGTGTTTATATTGATAAATTGCCTTAAATTCAAACACATTAGCATATTTAGATCTAATATAATAGAATAAAACAAATCACGTGTTTGAATAGATGTCTTCTTATGAGGATTGCTTAATAGATGGACGTGAATAATCATTTAATATTGTAAGTAATTGCAATATGTGAGTTGTTGGCCTTTATACAAAATAAGGCCGATGTGATGCACCAAAAAAAACTATTATCCACATAAGCCCTAAGAATACATGACTGAAGAAATTTCGAGGGCTAAGAAATTACTTAAACAACCAACCGTTATGTTAATAGAAAAGCGTACGGAATAAGCGAGGCATCAATTATATTATTTGTGCTATTATAGACAGAACCGGAGGATTTATCTATTTTTGTGGTGAGAAACATGCATTGTGTACTGCCGGTTATATTTGATCACATATAAAAATATTATTAGATTGCAAAATTACGTCTCTATTATTTGAGATTATTGAGGTGACAAAAGAAATGTTAAACAATCGAATTCCTATGTTAATACAATTTAACATAGGAGTAGCGATTGTTTAACATTGAATACGCATGAAAATACGCTGCGAAGGGGAGCATATCGAAGGAATAGTTGTGAATGCAAAAATAGGATAATAATAATATCACTTAACAATGAATTAACGTTCGCCGAAAAATTACGCGTGAAGCCTATGATATATAGTTGATTACTTATCGGAAGAACTGGAGAGCACAGTTGTAGTTTTGATTTTAAAGCAAATGCCCCGAACATGTTATTGTTAATTATTTGTATCTGACACATCTCTGCAGATATGTCACAAACAAACTAATTATTCAGCGATCTCGTTAGCGATGGTCGCAGCACACTTGACGGTGTGGTTGTGCGACAATTAAATAATACTCAAACTGCCTACAGAATGTGCAATAGTTTCTCTAAAGTGTATCGTTGGTTGACCATGAAATATATCAGGTTAGGTGATCTAACGCAGTATCAGAAGAGTACACGCTAGATTGCAGGGCGGGGCAGACATGACCTCACCTACGCTTTTTGATTTGTACATAATTGTCGATTTCTGATGATTCAGCACACGCGCTGGTTGCTCTATTGATTGACTTTATAAACAGTATTGGCTACACAAACGATATGGTGCTGTTGAGTCCGCTAATTAAATCACCTAGATGGTTGATGTCCTATGTGGGAGGTATCCATAAGGCTATGGTTTGCTTTTGTTTCTGTATTATTATACGGTGTTGCTCTCAAACGAGTACATGAGTTATATCTCCGCAATGTGGTCACTAAGGACAAGAATCTACGTCAGTGATATATAGAGAGAACGGAGCGCGCTGGCTGTCTACTGTAATAAGCTAGCTCGCAGGTTAGCACGTTGTTCGGCCGAACTAAAAATTACGTTGTTCAATGCCTATTGCCAAGCAGGACTTGGCAATAGCCATTGAACAACGTAATTTTGAACACGTGCACCCTATGGGTAAGATTCACGAAGCGGGCACAAAATACCCCAAAGTGGATCTAGTTCAACAATGCTTTTATGATGCTGCTGGGGTTCTCACTTGCTTCACTATTGAACAGGGATTTGTGACAGTTCCAATATCATTATCAAAACAATGGCGGGTATAAAAGCTGAATGCTTCTTTTTAAGGCACTGGGTCCTCAGAAAGGTACAAACTAATTTTTATCATTATTATTTTTAATTCGTGTTTTGCCTTTGCTTCATTAATTTAAATTACCTACTAACATATGTAATGAGTAAAAGGTCCGAAAAAAGAGATAATACTCTTTTCTTTTTTTAATGAAACTTAAATACAGCGGAATACTGTTTACTTTGCTTCGATTGACTAGGTACTAACAAGTATGTTTTAATTTTCATGCAACGCTATAAAATAAACGCTAACGGATAATTATGACAGCCTCATTTTACTTTGCTGGTAAATTGAAGCGTACTAAAGTGTTGGACAGTTTTTAAATTACACCACGAAATATTACATCCTTTAGTTTTTTGAAAATCGAAAACAACAAACATATATCCGCAGGAAAGGAAATAAAACTATATTGTTACATTTCTTCTCATCCATAAAACTAAACAGGAAAAATGAAAAATAATTATATGCTAATTACCTCTAATATCTGCATGTCAGTGTAGGGGCCAAAGCCTCTGCAGAAGTCTTACTTTCCATATATCATCGTCGATATCGCAACCTAATAGGGTATATTACTACAATTTTAATATTAATTAATTACAAATTTTTGTAATATTGATCCAATCACTGTATGTTGAAATACATCGTTACATCTACAATATTTTTCATCTAATAGTGTATTTTTAATACACGTAGAAAAAAAAATAGTCAAATACACAATATTGTATGCACTTGCATACTTACTTGTTAGATTGTTAGATGAACACCAGGAACGATATGTCAAGTTTGGTTTCTAGAGCACAGGCTCAGACCTTAGCAGTATGAAATTATTCATAATGAAAAATAAGCAAAATAAGCAGAAAAGTAATGGTAACTAATAATTCAAATGTTTATACAAACAGTCTATTATTATAATTGATTATTTTTGTTATTAAGTAAGCTATATATAATAACAGTTATGTTTTCGTACTATCATTATCATCTGAGTCTTCTGCTCTAGGGAGCGGATTTAGTTGACAGGCATAAGTCACCTTATACCGGTCGTCTTCTCATCCAGCATTAATGGGCGGTATTGAGCTACAAATTTAAGGTACATCATCATCAGCAACAACATCGTAATAAGCAGTCATAATTAAGATGTGAAAAAATCGAAAAAGTTCTAAGTGGTGCAGTTTTGATTTCTATATTAACCTTAAATAATAATATCTAGAGATTTAATAATAATACATTATGGTACAAGTGTGTAATGTTGGTGATTACCGCTGAGGCGCATTGAGGCCCGAGCCGTCAGGCGAGGGTCTTAAGGAGCCGAGAACGGTAATCATCAATACACACGTGTATCATACAACGTTTTTCAACACACATCTGAATAAAATAATACTTAAATAAAAAACCATTTTACATAGTAGATAAAAAGTTTATTTAGAGAAACAATTAGTAAATGTGCAGTTAGTAAAATTATAATTAACTATTTTTCTTCATAAATTGTATTTGCAGACATCTTAATTAATAACTAACTAAATAACTTCAAAAGAGAAAACGAGACGAGTTGTGAAAAATGTTTCGTAATGGCGGGAAAAATTAATTAGTTTTCCCATGCGCGCGCATCGGCCATAGACTAAAAAAAGGTTTCTTTTTTTTGGCTTTTCGCGGATAGCTTTTTAGCGCAAATGTAAGCGTAACTCAACCAATAATATTATAAAAAACTATTACTCACTCGTGAATAATAGTAATGAAAAAGTCACAGTTTGATTATAGGTGTCATTATGTGCCTAATTGCCATGGGATTAGAGCCACTTTATGAGGAAGTGTATTGAAAAGGTTTTTTTTTCAACTATATCTAATTATAAAAACTGACATAATTCGAATAGTTTTTATGCATGCCTTTATATTATATGTATGTATATTCTAATACTTACAAGTTTGTATCTAATACAAATCTACACTTGTACGACACTTTGGAAGTAACTCGTCAACCGTTTATTGGAAATTTTCCGTTTGGTGTGGACGGTCTGTGGATGTTGTGTAACTGTAGCTGTTTTTAGCTGTTTTTAACTGTGGATGTTGTGTAACTGTAGCTGTTTTTAGTTTTTAGCTGTTTGTGTAACTGTAGCTGTGGATGTTGTGTAACTGTAGCTGTAGCTGTGTGGATGTTGTGTAACTGTAGCTGTTTTAGATCGCACATGTTCATCTCTGACACCCAAAGATACTTAGTAACTTTTTCCACTACTCGATTTTAAATGCAAGAAAAAACAAATTTGTATGAAATGTATTTCAACCTTTCCACCGTTTGATAACGCAAATTTCATTGACAAAATCAAATCCAGAATATATGACGTACAACATTTGTCCTGTATAGAAACATGTGTAGTAATAGCAAAGTCAACTGCAAATTTATGCAGATTGAGTTCGTTTCATAGCTAGTGTGCGTTGCGTACGTTTGCCAGGACAAGATAACACTGGATTTATTGTTAAGACTTTATTGCGTCTGCATGGAAACGCCACAGCCATCACGAAGATATAAACATGTTTGAATATTTCTAAGTGATATTTGTGATTGATATTAATGGTGGAAACCTAATTGTAGCTGAGTAGTAGAGAGCAGTAGAATATGGCTGTTTCCTAATGTTTTAAATGATAAAACGAACTAATGGGCAATGAAAGGTTTTAATAATAAAATTCACAATAATACAGATTTGGCAAAGTAACTTAGCAACGTAACGACAAAGACAATAGAATTTTACATAAATTATAAAATATCAAAGAGTACTTAAAAAATAGGTACATGACTTATATAAAAAAAGGCTTACAGTAGCGGCTCGGCAACACTAATAATGAGTTAATTAAGTCAACCAGACAAAAATTGATACGTAGACCCTTTTTACGTGCAATTACGGTCATTATTTGTATAGTTCGTATATACGAGTATATACTCAGAAGTTTATTCTCATTGTAATACAACAATTCAGTACGAGATCTCTAAAAACCTTCCATCTACCAGATTAAATATAATATAGTATAAAAATCTCTCTTTACTTAATAAAAATGTGTGATTATCTTTTACTCAAAGTATGTATGAATATGAGTTGCGTAAACCTAAAATCGGTGTTAAATGTTTGATTTCCGGTGCCCTTTAGTCCTAGAGGAATACACTAGGCTACTTGATAAATGGCCCGGGTGGGCCTGCGAGCGCCGAGTCTTGGTCACAGAGATCGGGCGAGATCCCTCGGCATTAATTTCGGCAATGCTGGCGGACGAGGGAGGTTGGAGGGCAGTTGCCTCCTTCTGTGAAGCAGTGATGCTCCAGAAGGAGGCCGCCGTGCGGGATCGGGAGATGGCCGTTCCCGCTCGAAGGAGGCGGCGCCGGGCTCGGTAGCACAGCTGCGGCGCCGCCGCGGGTCGCCGGCGGACGCAAGGAATCGCGCCCGCGGATACGGTGACCCGGGAGGGACGCCTTCCGTGGCTGGGGGGCGTCGTCGGTGGCAGAGATCGGGGGACGTATTGTAGCCTCCCCCGAGGAGGACTCCCCTGTATCGGCAGGGGAGCGGAGGCTGGGGGTTCCCAGAAGTAGCTTGGCGTTCCCGGGGGCTCCCTACATGCCTGAGGAAGGCCATCCCTGAGGTTTTTAGTGGGTAGGCCTCCCCCTTCTGGGGAGAAGAGCTCCACATAACCGCCGGCTCGCCACAGCCGGGGTATGCAATTTAATGCATTTTCCTCAGAGGAATAAAAACCAAAAAAAAGGCTACTTGTAAATTTTGTGATAAGAAACGTTTTTTTAATGTAAAGCACCGGCTGATTACAATTAATATATAAAATTTTAATTATTCAAATTACAGATAAAAATATGTTTTTTTTTTCCCCAGTGAAAATATCATCGTTTGATTTCAAATTTCACATTATTTCCACTTATTTTTTTTTGCATTGTGCAGAATCCTGCGTGAAGCTATTTTTCACATGTTAGTGTGAGAAGGATCTTTTCAGGCTAGGTGCTGCTAACCTCACCAAAGCTCAGAAACTGGTCTGTGTGGAATGGTGCCTTGACTTGATAAGTAAATTTGAAGGACATCTCGGCGTGTTTTGCCATTGTGATAATAATACCTGGAATACCTGGATTTACCTATACGTCCAGAACAAGATTTACCAATAGATCCAGAAACAAAGCGTTTAACTGTTTCAACACGAATCAACTCCCAGTAAAGTGAAGCGACTGAAAAGCGCATGGTTAGTTTCTATACTTTGACGGGGTAGCTGGTGACAATTCCATTACATAATATATTACGAAATTATGTTTAAAAAGATACCATTAATAGTTTTAAAACTATCCAATAGCAATAAATATATAGTATAAACTAACTGAATAATATACTTATTTAGCATAAATAACATTTAAGTATTGTTCTATGGATTTTATTAATAACATTGAATATAGTATAAATAAAGGCATGGCACTTTCGTCACAGAACTATCATAATAATTTGCAAAACTTTAAGTTAAAGAAAACAAAGGGCGCAATATTATTATTCAAGACAGTGTTGTGAGGGTGATTATAATTTCATAACAGGTAATTTTCGGTATGAGTTATGACTTTGCCAAGCTGCTCTCCAGGCAAGTCCCCATGGGAAAATGCTTGTCCCCTTATAAAAGCTAATCCTAAAGGGGATCGTTGATATTTTAATCGTCTCACCATTACGTAGGAGGGGACGCTTTCAAAGAAAGATTAGAAGAAAAATAACTTTTGTTTTGCAACTTGTTTGGAGTCAACTCAAAGTCAACAAGTCAAATTTCAGCTGCTTATTTCATTGCGAAAAAAATATCTCTGAAGATTTTTTATTAATTCAATGAGATTTTATACTATTATTGTTATACTTTTTGTGGATATTTTACATTTTTAGTGTACAGGTTGTAGTTAACTTATTCATATACCTTCATCATCACAACTTGTATACGTCCCTACCGAGGGGCACGAGCCTACCCTTAATATGTTGTAGCTATTAGGCCCACGTGTATCTGGTTCAGTGTGAATAAGCTGATTACATACACCTTTGAATTTCTTTGTCGATATATATACATATGACATCCTAAAAAAACTAAAAACATAAAAACGCATTGGTAAATGGCATCCCCCGACACTCCCGGCTATAAGACAAGTGCCGCGACCACTGCAATTATACATACATATATGTACCTCAGCACAAACTTTAGCTAAATCTAAAAACTATATAATAATTGGCACCTACTTACTGTATTTTGAACATAAGCAATACAAAAGGTCTCGTTTCTGAAGATCTAGCCTAATGGTTCTGAGCTTAATGTATGACAAATGTATGTTAAATTTCCCTAGAAGATAATTAATGTCACAGACCTACTGAATAGTTTATTGTACTTTCATAATTGCGTGAATTAAAAGCAAATGGATGCGTGATATTCTGGCTTTTGGGGTTAGCATTTCTTAGGGGAATAAAGCTTTCACGAGGTCTCAGGCATAAACAATAGGTAGGTATATAGTCACATTTTATGAAAGTACACATTGCTGTTTGCTGGAATACATTTTTTAAATGTTATATGTGGCAATTTTTGTACTCGATTATTGCTGTTTAAATATCAACCCAAATCAACTCATATGATTAATTCAGTAGCAATACATATTTTTCCTTCTGCTGATAATTCTTATGGATACCACTACAACCAAGTGCCACGGTGATCGCATTATGTCGATTATGGTATGATCTAACTACCAAACTCAGGATCTTCTTAGTTCTTTGGTTTGGATTTGAAAAGATATATTTGTAAGAAATTAAGAAGAAATAATAGCCATATATACTTGAACGTTGTTCAAGTATGTTTATTAACAAAGGAAGCAAAAGGTATTAATAATATTTAAGATAAAATAAAAAGAAATGTTTGAAGGCGACAAAAGGAACGTGGGGTTAGACATTTATTAGATAGTAAATTGAAGCTTAATAGAAAATAGATTGACTACAATTCCGATATATCTTACCCTACTTGATAAACTGAAAAAAATATGCGTTTACTATGAGAAATGTTTAATATTAATATTAGTTATTAGTTTATAAACTTAATTATCTTAATTTGTCGTACAATATGGAAGTACAAGTGACCAATTCAACGAAAAGTTTTTCCAGTCCGATACTACATTCGTCATATTTACGGGAACATCTGAAAGCTTAAAAACAAATGTATCTACTACTTTCCGCGGTTCCACCAGCCGCGTTTACCTACAGGCAACAGTCACAGACAGAGGGTAAACGTTGCACAGGGCGAGAACGATCACTTTCAAACATTTACTAAGATAACAAATTGACGTGATCAATAACGAAACGCTGCCTGCTGTGAATGACGGGGAAACGATGAAGGCCTCAAAGAAACTCACATTAAAAAAAAAACAAATCTGCAGTAAATACTAATGCAAGAACAACCATTATCTCGCCCCATCAACAAGTAAGGAGATAACCTAACTGCACTTCGCTTCCAATTCCAATTCAAAAGATTGAACAATGTTTATCGTAAGAGGACCGGTGCTTATCTAGTACCGTGGCGCCTTATTTATAAGACACGGTACTAGATAAGCATCGGTCCTACCACTGGACATGAGCCATAGAAAAAAACATTAAATTACACCACTTAAACAATGCAAGTTATATTTTCTAATGTACACACACTTATAGTATAATCTTATTAAGTAGTAATAGTGATCCTGGTTATGTATGAGAGTGAATAAAAAAGTTTGAAAGTGATTATTATTAAATCTAAAATTGACGTCATGGTTCCTAAAAACAGATCTCGCTATCTCTCATAGTTTCCGACATCTCCATACTGACCCATTTGGATTGTACACCCGGTATAGTCTCGAAACTCTCTTCTACATATATATCAAAATAACAGAGTAAGATTTTTGTGTGAAACTTATAACAGACTTTAACCATTTATAGGTGAATTATTAAAGTTTAACTTGAAAGAAAGAAGAACACTTTAAACTGTGCCGCCGGCTGAAGAAAATAGCATGACTCGACGTATTCTAATTTAACACTTTTCACCCAGAAAAATCTGGTTTCAAAATGAACTTTAACGCCACACAAGAAAAGATGCCGCCAGTTGTAGTTTTTTAATTCCCTCTTCTGACTCAGCTGTCGTTCCAAAAGAATATAAATCCGTTTGAAGGAACAATAACTTGGGTGCTTACTTTTTTCAACAAAAAGGATTTTCAGCCCAAATCACTGGGGTAAGAAATGGGGTAGCCTTTGTTATCAAAATTACTTTTATATCCCAAAAAGCATCTAGAGACGGTATTTCTTCCATGTGTTGGCATACTACACTTAATTTACTTGAGAAAAATGCATTAATTACTAAGGCTATATAACTAAAAAAAAACAAACTAACAAATGAGAGTATACTTTTTTACGTACTAAAAATTCGTGTCATGCTTTTATAACAATATCAGCAGTATGTATTGAATCTTAGAGAACCTAACGCTACAATCTTAGTACTTAGAAATCATTGATATAAATATTATAATAATTAAGACTTAATTGACATGGCATCATAAACATTCCTGTTCCTCGTAGGTATTAGAAAAATGAAACATTGTAAGAGGTGAGCAATCCATTCATGAAAAGTATCAACGGGATAGTTGAAGCTGACACTCTCATTCTTACGTTTTCATACTATATTTCCTTAACCTTGTAAAAAAATAAAATTATGTTATGTTTGCCAGTATTTTATTATACCATAACATCAAATATTTAAAAAATATATATATTTGTACATAACAAAACGAATTTCAATGCGATTTGATAAGAATTAAATCAAACTTAGAATGAAACAAAATGATGAACATAAAAATTGATAACTCACGCAAAACGACTTAATTAATTAGTATTAAAAGGAAGTACCTATATTATTAGAAAAAATAGATAGTTAAAATGTTTATTTTTGTCAAATTTACTCCCTGTATACTTAACGACTGACACATTACAACCTCTCCGAGAGGAAAAATATGTAAAGCCGATAATTAGGGGGAAATAGGGAAACATTAAATTATGAAAGATAAGAAATATATTATACTACAAAATTTATTTACACAATATTATTTACTATTCACGGTTTCTTAATGTATGCACTGTAGGGGAAACGAGAAAAAGGAGGAAAGGGAATCTTAAGAGACAGAACACGTCGAGAACACTTTTATAATTGGTAGAAGGACCGCTGCTTTACGTAACACTCGTAGAAATAAGGCTTCTTACACGTGACACGGAGTAAACGGTTAATAGCTTCAGTAGCAGGTCGCTTTAAAACAAAGATTTCTTCATCGATGTGACACGGAGAAAACGATTAACATTTACGCGGAGCCTTCTTGAGTCCCGAACCATTTGGCATTGGCCCGGGACGGTCAGCACTACAGTGCGTAGTACGTACGTACGAAATACGAGTAACTCGACAACTGAACTGTCGAATCAGCTCAGCGGGCAGAATACTTTTATAATATTTGACGCTGTCGAACGGGAGAAAACAAAATAAAAATTCAAATGTAGAATTTGCGTTCACGAAAAATAGGCTCATTCTCTCAGTGGCAATATAAATAAAAGAGATAAGAAAGCTGCTTACAAAACAAAGTACAAACATCGTTCTACTGTTGCAAATTGGGAGAACTATGTAAATATTCGCAATCATTGCAATAAGGTGTGTATGAATGCGCAACGCCACTATTTTCAAAGTTCTGTTGAAAACAGAGATCCAGCAAAAGTCTGGAAATTTCTTCAATCAATGGGTATTGGGAAGGCACGCCAGACGACTGTACCTGACGGCATGGACTTGAATTCTCTGAACATTCATTTCACTTCTGCTTCCAATTTCACTGGGGCAACTAAAGCCTTAACGTTAAACTATTTATCCTCTCTTCCCAAACCTAGCTATCCTGCTTTTTCATTTAGTCAATTTTCGAATTGTGATGCTAAAAAGAGCATAATGTCTATTACGTCGTCTGCAATGGGCTGTGATTTGCTAAGTCGCAAAATGGTTGTTCCTATCCTAGATATTATTCTTCCTGTTATTTCCCACATCCTAAATTATTCAGTACAAAGTGGTGTATTCCCTGCTGCATGGAAGAAGGCACAAATCCCTCCGCTACCGAAGAAACCTAATCCTTCGTCCTTTCCTGACTACCGTCCTATTTCTATCCTACCATTTCTCTCAAAAGTATTAGAACGGTTAGCTCATGACCAGCTTAACACATTCCTTTGTCAAAACCAACTCCTCAATCCCTACCAACCGGTTTCCGCTCGGGTCACAGTAACACCACAGCACTTATTAAAATCACAGATGACATTAGATGGGGTATGGAAAATGGTTTGGTTATTATCCTGTCACTTCTTGATTTTAGTAACGCCTTTAACACCGTAGATTTTGATGTGCTCTTGGACATTCTTAGCTCTATTAACATATCTGCAACGGCAATTGACTGGTTTCGTAATTACCTGTTTGGACGCCGGCAGAGAATTCGCGTTGATGATTCTACATCTTCATGGTGCTGCACATCTGCTGGTGTTCCGCAGGGTGGCGTTCTATCCTGCGGCGATCGGCGATCTCCTTTACTATTTGCAATCTTCATTAATTCTATTTCTATCCAGCTTACTTCATCCTACCACCTTTACGCTGATGATTTGCAAATTTAGTGCCAAACTTCACCAGATCGACTGACGGAAGCTATAAATAAGGTAAATTCCGATTTAGTAAAAATTTGTGAATGGAGTATGCTACGGTCTCAAAGTTAACCCAGCCAAAACACAAGTAATTGTTATTGGTAGCTCCCGCATGACGTCTAAAATTGACTGGTCTGTCGTACCAAAAGTTATATTTGATGGATCTCATATTCCATTCAGCAAAACAATTAAAAACTTAGGTCTTCACTTTGACACTAATTTATCTTGGTCTTTTCATCTGCAGGAACTCAGTAGAAAGTTGTTTGCATCTGCTGGATCGCTCAGAAGGCTGCGGCACTTTCTACCTAATGCTACTAAGATTGCGCTTGCTCAGTCACTCCTCCTCCCAATCCTTAATTATGCTATCACAAGTTTTTCAAATTTAACCTAGGAACAACTTGATAAACTTGAGCGACTCCAAAACTTTTGCTTTATATTTGGTTTACGCAATTATAATCATGTTTCAGAATTTCGTGTTAAGCTCAAGTGGTTGCCCATTCGCCTCCGCCGGAATGCACGTATCCTATCTCTTCTCTATTCTATTTTGTTTCATCCTGACACTCCTTTTTACTTAAACAATCGCTTTAAGTTTCTCCATGAAACCCATTCCCGCGTCTTAAGGTTGGCAGAGAACTTAATGCTGAGCATACCATCTCACTTCACCAAATTTTATAATAAGGCCTACACGGTACAAGCAGTTTTATTGTGGAATGCGTTACCTTTAAATATAAGGCAAGCACAAAGCCTTCCCATTTTCAAAAGCCTTGTTAAAAAAACATTATTTGTCGCTATGATTTTGTATTTTATTGGTAAATGTATGTATATGTATGTAAGTATGTTTGTATATATATGTATGTATGTGTGTAAGTGTATATATGTATTATAGTATGTATTGTTATATTCATAGTAAGTATGTCATTAAGTTATACATCGCCATCTTCCCACGTAATAATTGATTTAAATTCCTGTCCATCCTAAGGTTACCTGGAAGAGATCACTCTTTGTGATAAGGTCGCCCTTTGTACAGTTAGTTTTAAGGATTCATTATCTGTAATTTTTTTTTCACTATGGTCGATGTACAATAAAGTTATAAATAAATAAATATAAAAATAAACTATATAGAGCAAAGCGTAATAACATTATATACAGTATAATGCTACCGAGAAAAAGTTTATTTTCTCAATAAAAGAGATCTTACAAACTATCTTAAAATCTAAGCTATAAACGGCGACAACGTTAAATATAGGAACGGCAGGCAGGACGCTACACGATGTACACGAATAAGCGATCTCCATGACCCAGAGGTTTGTACAGCGATTTCAAGGTATTCCCATGTCCGAAGTTCTTGAGTCCAAACAAGGGCAGATGTTTATATGATAATTACAAGCATTTATGCCTTAATCAATTTTATTGGTATTTTTATCAAAAGGTATCATAATACGTAAGTATCTCATAATACAAGCCATACGGTAATGAAATAAAATTATGTTAGGTATTAATTATTGATGTTGGGGTTGCGACGTCAGACAACCTCCTCGTGGTGCACCTTGGGGCAGCGTCTTTTGACGGCTGATAATCTGACAGACAGACAGGCAGACGGGTCCAACCTGGCGGGCCGCTTCTAGCTGCCAGTGGCGGACGTGCGAAGCCCCCCTTCTTCTTTAAGGGGTGGCTGTCGCTGAAGGGGCCCATCTTGGGTCGGAGGATGGCCAGGCGTATCCGGCGGCCAGCTTCATGTGGTATAGTGTGGGCGACTTGTCGCCATACGTCGACGGGATCGTGGTAGTTGTCGGCAAGGGTTCTCATGGCCTCGTCAGGGCTTGATGCAGCTCATCTTCGGGATGACGCGTTTACGCCCAGGGTTGGCCGAAGTTTTTAGTGGGTAGACCTCCCCCTTCTGGGAAGAAAAGCACCGCATAACCACCGGCTCTCGAGGTAAGCAATTTCACGCATATTCCTTAGCGTAACAAAAAAATGTATTTTTGATGTTTCTGGATATTGTCAATAATCTGTGCTTCTCTCTCACTGCGTCCTCTCAGCAAAAAATGTTATATTAAAGCGCTTTGATTGTGTTTTGATTTTTGTTTATATTTTGCTAGGTATTTTATACTTTAAGATAAAAATTCGAAAAATAATGTTTGGTGGGATGAGAATTTGAAAATACATCAAGTATCACCGTTTCAGGATATTGAAAAATTAAATTTAAGGAAATTACTGTAAACCTATTGCTACAAAGAAAGAAAACTCAAAACAAAAATGCAAAGTTCGGCCAGCGTAGTCTCATTATTCGATGTTCCCTTATTATGTTTTCGAAAGACGGCAAAACATAATTTTGTTAAATCAAAATTTAGAGCCTTTCGTACGAATTATACATAATACAGATTAAATGTTAAGGGGAACAACAAAATTAAATTTTATCGAGCACATTTCTTTGTTAATTTTCATTTATTATAGTGTTATAAAATGATTTGTTCATTTCAGAATGAAGTAAATTTATTATGGTTCATGCTTTCACTATAATTAACGGCTAATTATTTAAATATATTCTAAGAAGAATATTTCTATCATTTTGAAGTAAAAATATATAACTCCAATTACTACATGAATCTAAATGCTTTTACATTTTGTTGTATAAGATCTATAACTGATTTTATTTCATAGATTGTTAATAGCCGCTGCTAATTTTTCTAATCTATCAGACGCCATCCTGTTGAAGTTTTAAAAAAAAGTGTAATTTGAACAGGATCAAAAAAGAAAAAGTTTGATTACATAATAAATCATTATTTGAACCCTTTTTGGTGACTATCTAATCTAATATAAATATGATTATGTACGATAGTTTCTATATATTTATTATTTTGTATATATTGACATACTTGTAAAGATTAGAATCGATATCAATAATTCAAAACTAACCTTTACATATATTTCCTGACATGTCAGGTAGATTTAAACATAGTCATAGGGAGGATGATAGCCAGCAGCTTGTTTCGTTATTTTCTATATGCTTTCTTCACTTTTGCCCGCATTTTACGCATACGTAATCTTATCGACTATCAAATGCTTGTATCAAATAATTTTATGAATAAAGTTGTATTAAGGGACAATACAAGAATTATCTCAAAATTGGTTTCTATCAATATATGAATAAACTTCAATGTTACAAAATAGCTACACATTGTTTCGGTATACATAAATATAGAACTACACACTAGGTCGTAGAGGCGGTCCAATGGACATAAATCCTGAAGTAATGCTCAAATGTACCAGTTAAAGGAACCTAAACAATAATATTAAGACCGTGACACTTTAATTGAAATAGTAGCAATGTTTTGGCAGTAATGTGTTGTATAAATATAGAAACGAAAAGAATAAAGAAAACGTTTGTAATTTATGATAAAAACATTATATATTTATTAATTGATGACCAACATAATGTACACCGTTAAACATAATTACTGATTATTAGGAAAATATGAAATATCATTACAATTACAGGTGAAGAATAGCATAAATTTTGGATTCCAGTTTATTAAGCGAATAAAATAATTCCATTTACATTAAAAATTAGTAATTTGATCCATTAACATAACAAATTCATGTCCAAAAGAAGGGGTATCTTGTTTTCAGACATCCAGCAAATAAATTTCTCTTGACCATTCCAAAAAGGAAAATGCGGGGACACAGCTAAAACTTTTCTGTATTAATTGTTGAAGAAAATATTTAAAATAAAATATAGAATAAACAAGGAACTTTACTGGTTTTGTCTTCTATTCGTAAGTATTGGTTTAAAACAACGTTAACGTCTTATGATATACTTGGTCCGAGTGTCCAAGAAGTTTTTAAGTAATCAAAAAAAAAGACAAAGGAGTATTTTGTTTTAATAAATGATGTTACATATCGAAGAATCAGTTAACATTTGAAACTCCCGCTTTGCTTTTATTCCTTTGTACTATTCCTATACCTTAATGTACTAACAAACAGATTTCGAAGACCTACGATGGTCAAATTGAAAGTACTTTAGTCAAAAAATTTAGCAAATTTATTACTTCAACATCAAGTCATCGCTGCATCAGATGTAACCATTGAGTTAAACACTATGCTCACTCATCCTACACCACTATTTCGGCGGCGTCCTAAAACATTTCATAAAATAACATAAAACACTCGAATTTTTTATATAGAATTTTCCTCAAAGTTTTTCTTTTATTTTCGAGAATCAAATAAAAATCAAAAGATACGCGGTCCAGACGTCACCAAATTGTCGACCGCTCGCCTGACAGGGTGCGACGAAGCGTTATCATTGCGAAACAGGATCCTACTGTGAAGTTGTTTCATCAAACTTTTTCAAAGACGTGTGACAAGAAATTGTTAGTGTACAGTAACACACTACAGTAACCGTTTTACGAGTATATTACTATCCTCTTAAGCTATTACCGCGTAATGACCAGTCCTATTAGCTATCGTAATCCGTAAGTATGTCGAATACATCGACATAGCCCGAAGAATTGCAAGTTATAAGTGGCAGTGGGCAGGCCGTGTTACTCGTAGAACTGACGGTCATTGGGGTAGAAAGGTCCTAGAGTTGCAAATATATGACGGGATGTATGACATTTGTGCAGGACCAACGGAAATGTTGATGAGGTTTAATAGCTTACATTTCACATTCAAAATTGCAGAGATATTCAAATATAGAACGGAATATGTAATTTTAATTATTATTTTTTTAACTAAACTTGAACAAATTGTTGATATCTAAAAACATTGTTTAAATAATATATTTCTTAACTAGAGTAATAATATTAAAATAATTTGCACATATTCCGCAATTTTTTTATTTTGGTTCTAAAGTATCGTGCTTCTTATTTTATGTATCACCGACAATCGTTAAGTTTGCTTATGAAATATTTGTTCCGAATTAATACACACTTTTATTTCTGTTTGACTCATTATTATTTGGAATTTTTAACTTCTAGATATTAAAGTTCTAACAAAAGGTTAAATATTAAAAATAAATAATATTGCTTAGTTGAATTCTTTGTATAATACAAAGAATTTCACACTTATATATTTCGAGTATAATGATTACTATATGTTGTTATATTATTATTTATTAATAATATATTTTTATATAGTTTTGTATTACGTTATCAAGTTTTCAAATAGTAAATGATATATTAATTTAGTGTTATGGGTGCAACTACCACATTGCTTACTACACAACTTACTAGTTAAAAATGCCTAAAATATTTTAAAAAGTCCATTATAATATATGACGAGTTTATAAATACATAACTAAAGGCTTTACATAAATTCCCCTTTGAAACATAAAACAATCGTACAATCCCCGCATCTTATTTACAAATTTACGGCGTCTCCGGCTCTCGGCAGCTTAAAACGACATAACTCAATAAAAGTAAAATTGGTGACAATTGGCAGCTGTGAATGTTATTCGAGAGAATTACTTCTATTAAAGGATTTATCATTGATTGATAAGACGAATTTAGCCACTCTGTGGAATTCTAACGATATTAAGTTGGAAATGAATTGCGAGAGTTTAATGAGATTTTCGTGTGAAAACTGTTAATTTTCAACGATCTATTTTAATACGCGGATTTACTGTTGTTCCTCAGCTTTAGGTACTAGAAATTCTAATAAATTGTGTTTAATGAAAGTGACATAATATATAGCACTAAAGATATTGTTAGGAATAAGATTTGTCCTTGTGTCTGTCTCTAGGGCACACACCAACTACTCTCTTAACTTTAAAGCTATATAGGTTTTATGTATTACAACACATTTAATAATCTTGCTCAACTTATGTATAAAGGATTTTAATTAATGACTGTCGCAATTAGGGCTAGAATAGAGTAACTTTACTTAATAAAGATAAAATTTTTCTAATTTATGTCTTATTCTATTGGGAGACTCGATGCATAAATGTGCCTTTTTATCTCAGGATCTGGAAATAAAAATGTTCATAATATACCTTTACAGCTGACCGTAGAGTTACGAATCCGACAGAAAAATCTGCCGATTCGGTTTAACTTATACAGTATTATAAAGACGATATATTCGCTGCAAAGTTGATAACGCAAAACTGCAGTGGACCGGTTTTAATTCACACTTTTATCAATTTGTTAGTGATGAAAAGAAAGGGTTTGACGGTGGTGGTAGGTTTTCAACAGAACAGGTGGCAGTTGCGCGGTGGTGGATTAACAGACATTTTTGGCAGCCCAGGGAAGTTAATAGGTATCAGCGAATATTGGAGAACCACTTCATCAAGACTTGTTTTTTGAGGTGGTTGGTCGAAGGCAACCTTTTTAATTAGTTGTATAGAAACGCAAGTGCAAAGGGCATTAGGCGCAAGATTGGCAGATCAAAAGGCTTGCTGACATGGAGCGATTAGCTTTGTTAAAACTACACGATATCTGCTACCCTACAGGCCTTTTACGGATAGCCTACACTCCGATAACTGCACCAGCGCTGTTTAGGTGCATCGAGCCACTGATGAAGGCAACAATGAATTGAGCAAGAAAAATCACAAAGGTTAACTACTGATAGACTATAATATATAGAACGAAAGCAGGCGAGAAGTTTCTGCCGCAAAGCACTGCTTCTTACATTACTGTACTTTGATAATAATAATGTCTTTATATTATAAGTAGTGGGTAGCTATAGGTAAATTACAGTATATATGAAGTATACTTGCATGTATTGAGTTTATTGTATATTATATGTACTTCTTTGTATGCGCTTCACATAATACGTCTCTTACGTAGCGTTGCACATGCAAAATATCGACAATTCCTTGCTTAAAGCTGAGGGATCACAATTGTCAAAAGCTGTTATCGGATATGTTGAGACGTTATTATTATATTTCTCTACCAAATAGATATAGCGGTAACAGTACACTTAGCTAAGTAGATTAGCCAGTGACGCAGCGTTACAGGCACAGACGTAGTGTTCGTCCGTCCTATTATTCTTTTATTACCCAAGGGATGGGGGGATAACAACGTTATGATAACAAATAAACGTAATTATCGACACTGGCTTTCTTAATTATTCTCTCTTATGTTTGTTTACTTCAATTCGGTAAATAAATTTCTTGTTTGCTGATCATAGATTTTATTCTATCGTGATGTGACTAAAAAAATATTTAAAAAGTATAATTATCCATTTCCTTAACTTTCTCTTACCAATTTAATAAAAAATCATAAATATAATATTTGGTAGAAATTCTGCATTAGCAGCAAATTAAGACAAATAGGTATGGTAAAGACCTCAACTAACCGATAAACACAGTCGCTTCCATTATTTCACTTCTCAATTTTCTTACAATATTTTCTAATGACCAATGTATAGATGACGATCTATATTTATATTCATATATAAACATTTTTGATACCTAACTGTTTGATCATGTGTCGAATACATATTTGGATCTGAAATTACATTTAACATATGCACAATTAGAGTTTAAGTCGTGCTTAACTTGAAATTCTCAAATAAACAATCGGCGTTATATAACTGATTAACTGATCTCTTGATTACTCAACGTTGAGTCTTGAGCTCTACTGAAACCGCAGACGCTGCATATAGTTCGGTTCAAGAGTTCATTGGCTTTGCAAATAACTAAGGCAGAATTTTTCATAATTTCCACAGGAAGCTGATAAATATCAAATGAAAGCGAAATGAAGTTTGTGAACACAGCTAGTAAGACGAGTAAAATATGTATATAGAGATACCATAGTCAAAATGAAGACGTATATAAAGTATGATCAGAAAAATGCTCATACACACAGCTTATTTGACGAACTTATGCAAGCACCTATTTATTTAAATCTGGCATAATTCTATTAACCTTCTTAATATAGTCACTTCAGTTTTAGTACTTAAACTAATTAAATATTATATAAGAATAACTTAATAAAACCACCCACCACCCACACGCACGACACAGGAAAAAACCGAAGGGTGGGGCGACGTCTATTAAAACAAAAATCACCGATCCAAAAAAAACCGTAATAGTGACCCTGAATTTTGTTGTATATTTCACAATACATAGAGACCTCAGAACAGAAGCCTCACCTGCGCTCCCTTAAACCAAACCGTGATAGATCCAATAAAATTCGAAATAAATCTATACAATATAAGATCCACAGTGAAACGTTCCCAACTTGTCACAGAAGATATAAAGTAACAATACTCAGTGATTTCACTACATATCTTACCATTTCAACCAGAACACAGCAATGTTGTTTAGCGATAGAAATAGGAAATACGGAGTTACCTAAGTAGAAAATAGTGAAAGAATGTATATCCCAACATATGCATTTGTATATACTTACTCGTACTTAAGTATGCGTTCTTATTAGTAACTAGCTGTGCCAGCGACTTCCAGAAATTTGTGCGTTCAAACAAACAAACAATCAAACTCTTTAGCTTTATAATATTACTATAGATTATTGTGAGACAACCATAAAAGATAGACATATGCTGTTGCGGGATTATTTTTAGACAATTTTATGTAGAATATTTCCGTCATACATGATTTTCATGTGACTGGACCATTAAGGCTATACACACGACGGAAGCTAAAAAAATGGAGTTACTTTTCCCGTTTTCCCAAAATTTCCCTTCACTACTCTGCTCCTATTGATTGTAGCGTAATGAAAATTCTATAACCTGCCCAGGAGTATGAAGAATAATTATACCAAGTTTCGTTAAAATCCGTCCAGTAGTTTTTGTTTCTATAAGGAACATACAGTCAGACAGACAGACAGATTTTACTGATTGCATTTTTGGCATCAGTATCGAACCCTAATCACCCTCTGATAGTTATTTTGAAAATATATTTCATGTACAGAATTGACCCTTCTACAGATTTATTATAAGTATTAATTTGCATATATGCGGTTAGTACCACACTATGAAAAAGTAATATTACTACCCAAATAACCAAGTCTCGTAGTTACAAATATGTGTAAGTATAAAATAGATTTCGTAATAAATAAACAATTTTCCACTTCATAAATCGTGTATACGAACAAGAAAACTGTAAATTTATGCAGATTCCCGTACACTCCGCTGTCGCCAAGCGATGGCCCGCGATAACCCCGGGCTCCATGTATTTATGTAAATATATTACATTACTTTCTACTATCACTGAGATTTTTGTATTAAATTTATAAAGGAAAATATGAAGCGGCGACACTGTCTGCTGCAGCGAACCTCATAATGCATATATATCAACGGTACTCTTTGCTGTGGGGAAAACAACGGGCACTATATTTCGTCGCGACCGACGCCACAAAGATGTTGAGCTTAGACAAGATTAATAATTTCTGTTACGACGTGCACTTGTGCAGTCGTGATACTAATTGGTTCGTGAACCTTGAATAAGATAATAACGTGACTGCGCAGCGATAAATGGTGTTATATTGTACATACAAAACATAGATATCGCACTAGCGCCTAGAAATTATACTGTTCCAATTCGGGCAATTAATAGAATTTCATTTAACCCGATAATAATAGCGACAGAATGAAAACATCTTTCTTCGCTCCTATTCTTTATTATTTGGCTAGCACAATGCTATCTCTTTCAGCCTCATACTGTCTGTATAATCTGTTTCTTTTACTAACAATTTCGCGAAACTTTAAAAGATAAGTATATACCTACTTGTAAAGAGAAATTATAAAATTGTTATTATAATGAATATCTGCTATTATTTAAAATTTGTTAATTTAATATTTTTTTGTTAATCAAATCTTGTCCTGGACAATAAGGCATCATAAAATAATAATACAATTTGTTTATTTGTTGCAGTCGTTCGAATGTTATGCGCGTATGTACGAGTATGTCACATCGCGTTGTTTCTGAAATATTACTTAATATTTAAATTAACTAAATAGCAAATCGAAAATTCTATGACTTGCTAGCGTATAGATAAACAATTTAATTGCACATTGATATAAAATTTATTACGTAAGTACTTAACAGAACATAAATGCTATTACTGACATGACGTTTTACCATAATACTGAACTTTCAAAACTTATAAAAAATCTCATAAGATCGCTTTGGTATTCGTATATCTGTCTGTCAAGTCTACCTGAGTCTGTAGCCTGTAGCCAAGTAGCCTGAGCCTTGGTTTGAGGACCTTACGCCTTGGATGGAAGGGGATATATTTTCATTTTATCATGCCCTCTTATTAAGGCAGAGCTGCATCTCTTCCCAGCAGTTGCTTCCGAAGGGGTAATCACCGATAGAAGAGCTTAATCGAGGAAAGTCCAATATAAATTCGTGAACAATTTTGGGTTTTGAAAAATTCTAAGTATACTTAAACTGAAAGAAAAAAGCAACTGCTGGGAAAATATATTAGGCTTGGTAAACACCCAATATATGCAACAATAAATAGTCATCTGAAGCTTAATTGCGTAACTCGTTGTTAACAATTCTAGATTAAGGTGAATGTACAGCAGATGGAGTCAATGATACATATATGTATGTTTAACAACATATAGCGCATTAATTATATGATTATCATAAAAATGTGGTACTATGTTACCAGGATAATTCAATCCAACTTCAAAACTAATTAGTAAAAATATATGATGTTTATCTAATTACACGTATAAATACTTATAAATTCGTCAAACCTCCTCACAAAGTCCCTGTCGTAGATGGCATTGGGGAATTCGATAATACCAAACATGGGAAATACCCTTTATCTTACCCACACCCAAGAGGAAAAAGCCTTATTAATAAGTCATGTCTACGGAAGTTTGGAGGGCTCGAAGACCCTAACTATCCACGAATCCCAGGGCCTAACGAGCGGGACGGTGGTTGTGGTGCGGGTGTCACAAAAGCTAAATAAGATTTACGGCAGCATCCCGCACGCAGTCGTCGCCATTTCAAGGCACACCAGCATGTGTCTGTGTCTACTATACGGGACACTGTGCTGATGATGTCATTGTACGATTAACTTCCGAAGCACAGGCGGCGGCTCCGTGCGAAATTATAAATTACAACCTGAAAATGGCGCTAAAATACCGGGACGACAAAGTCAAACAGCAACTTCTCTCAAGACTCGAGTCAGAAATAGAGCTACCACAAATTGCATGGGAGGATTTTTGCGCAGATCGTCCCACCAACACAATTTTCTACGATACTACAAGACCTCAGTAGGGCTTAACTCAAATAAACAACAAATGAGTAGACATAAATCTAAATATAATAAAATAACTAATAGCATTAGGGTATGGGTTCAAGAGAAAACAAGATTAACCAAAACCATTTGTAAAAAAAAAATGTTGTTCTTCATAATATATTAGCAATGTTAACCAGAAAACTTTTTATATATATAGTGAATAATATTAATTTGTAATAAATAAAAATTGTAAAAAATACTAATAACTAAATAATAAGTAACCAAAACAATATAAATTGTATAAATAAATACGTTGAGGAAATCATATTAATTATTTTAAATATGAATATATATATATATAATAAACTCAAATGTAAACAAATAACATGTAATAATTCTATAATTATATTAATACTAGTATTAACTTGTAATAAATAAATTGTAAAACTAACCATAAATATCAAACATTGTTACTCTTAAGAAATAGTTAATAATAATTAGTAATGCTTGTAATAGTATATTATAGTAGAATATAGATATAGATGGGGCTACGACTGTGGGGTACGAGACCATCTGTTCCCACAACACGGAGAAATTAAAAGACACCTTCTCCCGACCGAGAATAGGGTCTTGGACTGTTGTAATAAAATGATATGTTGTTTTGTGCAGGGATAGTGTATGCGGTTAGAATTAATTATTAACAGGAATAATTAGATAATAATTATAACTTTTCTTTATTTTTAACATAATCAATTATTATTTTTAATGTGAAAGTCACGTGACTACAAACGCCAATCACAGCGCGTGACGTCATTTATCATTGTCACTTGTCACCTACTACTTGTTTACGTTGTTTGTGATTTCGAAACTTCGTTTATTTCTTGCATATTCTCTGTGATTTAAAGTTTTGTCGTTTGCTTGAAGTAAAATTTCAGTTTATTTACGATGGCAAAGAAATTCGTAAGAGCTTGTTCAAATTTGCCACATATCGATGTCATGATGATGGCAGAATTTTTCGCTAAAAACCCTGATTTTATCTCACCGGAATTCAGAAATGTAAAAACTGTCGCGTAATTATCATTACACACATGAAAAATGAATCAAAATTTCTTTAAATTTGATTTTAAGTGACCCATGGTTGGTTGCAATGTTACCTTAAATGTATTGTTTTTGTTTTAGATCGTGCAAATGCATACTTACATAAAAATGATCTTCACAAAAGTAAATCATCGACTTTATTGATTAATTTTTCCAGTCTCGTCTTGGCAGTACCATCCATTTTTTCACTATTACTGCTTCACAGAATTAGGCTACAGCCCTCAAACCTCCCTCGTCCGCCAGCATTGCCGCAATCAATGCCGGCGGAGACAGATCTCGCCCGATCTCTGCGACCAAGACTCGGCGCTCGGAGGCCCACACCGGGCACTCCGGCAGCGTGTGCTGTGCCGAGTCGAGGTCGGATGCGCAGTGGTGGCAATATGTCGATCCCTCCCGTCCTATTCGACACAGATACTCACCGAAACAGCCGTGCCCGGTGAGTATCTGAGTCAATCGGTAGGTGACCTCCTCCTTCCCGTGGAGCCAAGCTTCGAGGTGCGGGAGTACGGCACCGACGGCCCGCTGGCGCGCGCTGATCCGTAGTTCGAGCTGCGCACGCCAGGCCGCCACAATCCGTCGGTGCCACTCCCGCTTAAGCACTTCGTGCGCGGGTTCCAGGGCGCTCCCCCATCGCTCCCCCGGTCGACACGCCGCGACGCATACGTCGCCGCGTACATGATCAGCCGATCCCTACGTACAATCTAAATGGTCGGTTCATCTTCTGGAAAGCTTGTATAACAAACACGTGACGCTCAAACGCCACAAACAAAAGAAAATTTTAAAAAATTGAAACAGATTAAAATCGCTTTCAGTAGAAATTAACCTTTAATATTACGACCTATTTTCGGTAAAAGGGATTCATAATTTTAATCTCCCAAGCAACGTTTTAATTTCAACTTTGAGTTGGCTTTGGACTGAATCATAATTTATGGTTATAAGAAATAAATTTAACACTCGCCGCGTATAAATTAAAAAAGGCTTAGGGTAGATTTCGGTGTAATTTGTTTTCGGTCACGGCTTATTAAAGTTTTTATATTTGTTTAGTGTAATCTGTAAAAACCGCAAATAGGGAGAGCAAGTTAAATTAAAGAAAGCGTTAAACTATATATATAAACAATAAGTTTGCGACAAATATACATAAGTATTGAGATTAAGAAAAGGTTAAAGGCGGGTACCAAGTAGGCAACATAATGGCAAATGTGCAGCAGTAAAAGTGGATAAGCAGGCAACCGCACACAAACAGTAGCAGCAGTAGCTGGCAGCGGAAGTAATAGTCATCCATGGTGACAGCAATAGCAGCACAGTATGTTCACAATAGTAGCAGCACCACACTCTGCATACAGTAGAAGCAGCACAACAGGTACGTACTAGTTTTAACTTTGAGAGTGGTAGACTAATTATTAATACCTGTCTGCCTCCATACTAACTAAATTCTCTAACTACTACTTAAGTACTAATAAAGTCAGACTAAATTCTGGATTTTCTAATAATCTTTTTATGCCTTAAAACATAATGTTTAAGCCGGCCAAATTCTGGATTCAATACAAATAATGAAATAAAATTCATGAAAAGGAGTTTAAATTGATATACAAAATAAGAAATTTCTTAGTATTTTGACATTAAGAACAGTGCGACTTCATATCTGACTGTTTTCATAAATTGACAAATTAATTTATACATTTATTTAAAAGAACAACTATGAAAATATTAAGAAAATATTATACAAATACAGTGAAATGTAAAGATAAATATAAGATACAAGAATACAAACCAATAACGTATTTATTTTCCTATAGATATGTATATACAGCGTACTCCTACAGTACAGATTTTATCTACGGAATACAATTCATTTGGATATTCAGAGACTTCAGCAATTCCAGGGGTGGACAAAGCTAAGCCACTGCCTATATACTATCTATATACAAATTAGTGTATCCTATATACAAATTAGGTCTTTCCTTTAGGTCTTTCAATTAGGCACTTTCCTACGCCGACAACTGTTAAACATGCATAACAATGATTTATTTTAAGACTGCAAAAGCGAAAATATTTAGCTACATGAGCGTAAGATTAGAATGAATACACAGAATCATGTAGTAACAACACCTCAGAACAATCAAAAACATTTCAATCTTATAGAGGCGTTACAATGTAATCAATTTATTGGTATATTTTACAAATAAGTCTCAAAACAACGATTGTTATCATATATCATTAAGGTAAGCGATATCAACAATTTGTTACAGTATAGTGGCTATTACGTTGAATTGATTTAATGCTTTC